>OW569407.1:33999506-34688609 GCA_937654795.1 Cistogaster globosa
GACAGAACATAAAGAGGAAAAAGTTGAAAATCTTAGAATCATGTCGAACTTTGACTGTAAAAAGGCTTCGGAAACAATACCAGTTTTCGACGGAAATCCAAAACATGTTTATATTTTTCTTTCAATGATAGAAATGGTTCATTCTGAACTTAATGAGCAAGGAAGAAAGAACCTGATAAAATATATATTGGCAATAAAATTAGTAGACAAAGTCAGGGACATTTTGATTATACAAAATACGCCTGAAACTTTCGATGAGCTGAAGACAGCTTTGGCAAAACATTTCAAATCAACAAGAACGTCAAGCAGCATACATTATGAATTAAGAAATACAAGACAAAAAGGAAATGTACTTAATTACAAAGAACGTATTAACACTTTGATAGCAGACTTGACATTGGTACATATTTCGGAAATTTAGGACAGTTCAAATCAGGTAGCTCGATTTACGATTAAGACTATGAATGAAAAACTAGCTTTAGAAATTTTTCAAGAAGGTTTGTATAAAGATATAAGAACAGCTGTAATAGCCGTACAACCCAAGTCCTTGTCACAAGCCTTTGATATTGCAAGCACACAGGAAAGATCACTACAAATATCAGATACATTTACAACATTACAAATAAATAGTAATAGACGAAACTATTACAATAACACAAATAGAAACAATTTAGGTTTTAAAAATAACAGAAATGCAAATTATATCAATCCACAGACGGATAGGAACTTCAACAATATAAGGAATAACAGAAACTATAACAACAATAACAGAAATTATAACAATAGCAACAGAAACTCTAACAGTAACATTGGAAACCATAGCAAAAATAACAGAAACTACAAAAATAACAGATACTATAACAATAACAGAGGTATTAGAAACAATAATAACACAAGAGGAAAAGGCCACCCCAATGTTCATACTATACAACAACAGGGAAATGTACAAACCCTGGAGACTCATTACGAATCTCCGAACAGGGAAAACTAAGAGTATATACACTAAATATTGGAACATCAAATTTTCTTTTCCTATCAGTAAAGAACATAAACTATCAATTAACATTTTTAATAGACACAGGCTCAGAGATATCACTCTGTAAAGAAAATGTAATATACAATTATTACAAGAATACTGACAACATTTGCCGATTGAGTGGCATTACAAATGACTTCAAAGAAACGTTAGGAACTACTGATTTACAAATAGTACTAGGAGAACAAGTATTAACACACAGATTTTAATTAGTAGAAGAAGACTTTCCTATCAGTACTGATGGAATTTTAGGAATAGATTTTTCTGTAAATACAATTGTCAGATTAACTATGAGACACTAACTTTAAATACTCTCATAGAGGGAGAGCAAATAATAATCTCAATAGAGATTAACACAAAAAGAATACATAATATAACCATACCCCCGAGAACAGAGAAGATAGTACCCATAAACATTGACTTAAAAGAAGATAGTGTGATATGTAGTAAAGAAATAATAAACGGAATATTTTTAGCAAACTCTATAATACCCAAAAATGGTCAACGCCATGTTAAAATCTTAAATACATTAGAGGAACCAGTACGCCTAGAGAAGTTGGGAGTCACAAAAATACCATTAAAAAATTACACAATTTATAAAACTAACATCCGCAATAACAATAAACACTCAGAGCAAAGCTTTCAGAGATTACTAGAAGATCTAGATTTCAAGAACCTTGAAGAAGAAAATAAAAAAGTCATATGTGATATTCTACGACAATATCAAGAAGTATTTCATCTTAATGGTGAACCATTAACGGTAAACAATTTTTATAAACAAAGTATCGAATTAAATAATACACCCACTTACATTAAAATTTATAGACTGCCACAAACACAATTAGACGAAATAAATGAACAGGTTCAAGAGTTGTTAGACAAAGACGTAGTAGAACCGTCTATTAGTCCATATAATTCTCCATTATTATTGGTACCAAAAAAGGGTCAAAACGACACAAAACAATGGCGTTTGGTTGTAGATTTCAGACGTTTAAACGATAAGGTAGTAAATGACAAATTTCCTTTAACCAGACTTCAGGATGTATTGGACCGATTAGGTAGAGCTCAATATTTTTCCACTTTAGACATGACAAGCTCGTTTCACCAAATAGAACTTGAACCAAAATCAAGACCACTAACAGCATTTTCAACACTAAACGGTCACTTTCAATATACAAGATTACCATTTGGTTTAAAAATATCATTTAACAGTTTCCAAAGAATGTTGACAATAGCATTAGCTGGTTTAGAGTCGGAAGCATTTTTATACGTTGATGACGTCATTATTTTTGGATGCGGTTTGAAGCACCACAATGACAACCTTATAAGAGTGTTGAAAAGACTAAAACAATACAATTTAAAACTGAATCCAGCGAAATGTTGTTTCCTAAAACCAGAAGTTTTGTATTTGGGACATTTAATTACAAAGAATTGTATAAAAACCGACCCGACGAAATACAAAATAATTGAACAATATCCTGTTCCAAAAAACGCAGACGACGTTAGACGGTTTATAGCCTTCTGCAATTATTACAGAAGATTCATTCCAAACTTCGCCAAAATAGCAACTTGCTTAAATAATTTATTAAAAAAAAGAGTAACTTTCACTTGGACGGAGGATTGAAAAATAGCATTTGAGACTCTAAGAGACAAATTAAAAAACCCGCCTATACTACAATACCCGAACTTTGACGAACAATTCATTCTAACCACAGACGCTTCAAGTGTAGCTCTGGGAGCAGTCCTATTACAGGGTAAAATCGGTAAAGATCTACCCATATCTTATGCAAGCAGAACAAACATGAAAAGAACAAATCAGTAATTGAGAAAGAATTATTAGGTATTCATTGGGGAACACAATTTTTTAGACCATATCTATATGGTAGAAAATTTACCGTGGTCACAGACCATAGACCACTTATTGCTTTATTTACTCATAAAAACCCGTCTTCAAAATTAACCAGAATTAGACTAGAACTATCTGATTATGACTTTGATATAAAATACAAAAAAGGAACAAATAATACGAACGCAGACGCTCTATCACGCATAAACATAAATTCACAAATATTAAGAGACATGATTCCAATCTAAATTGATGAAAAAGAAAGAAAAACCTTGGCAATAACACGAAGTATGATAAATAAAAGTAGTGATGAAAAGAAAAATATATGTGATGAAGATAATAACAGAAAGAACGTTCATAGAAGAGAAAATATTATAAAAGACTGCATATCTCAAAAAGAGACTGATTACCTCCTGATATGGGAATGTACGTCAATAAATCATATTAAGGGTACCCAAAAGATTGAATTTATATATGATAAGCTGCAGCAAGAATTAAGAGAGAGAGAAAAATGATAAAATAACGCGAATAATATGCAGTAAAAGCGAAAATCCTATGTTTTCAGGAACATTTTTGGAGAAACTTTTATTGAGATTAAAGAAATTGAAATTCAAGAAGTACGTACTATATGATAATGATGAAATATTTAAGTATATAACGGCCGAAGAATTGAAAGAAAGGAATAACAATATAAAGAAGAACGATATAGAAATAATTATATACAGAATGCCAAGAGAAATAAAAGATAATATAACACAATATAGATTGATACAGGAATTTCATGACTCACCACATGGAGGACACTTTGGAATAAGGAAAACACTTACCAAATTAAAACAAAGATATATATGGAAAAATATGAACAAAATGGTTAAGAAATACATAACAACATGTGATTCATGCCAAAGGCATAAACAAATAAGGAAAACAAAAGAACCCTCTGCCATAACAGATACACCATCACACGGTTTTGATACTATTGTAATGGACACAGTTGGACCATTAAGACCATCTGGACAATTTAGATACATACTTACTATGCAGTGTGAACTGACAAAATATATTGTTGCTTGTCCGCTTGAGTCAAAAGATGCCAGAACTGTCGCAAAAGCTTTAATAGAACATATAGTCTTAAAGTACAGTTTATTTAACATTCTCAAAACAGATAAGGGAACCGAATTTACCAATGAATTAATGAGAGAGATTTGTGTATTATTAAAAATAAAACAAAATTTTTCAACACCTTACCATCATGAAACTTTGGGCACGGTAGAACGAAATCATCGCGTTCTGAATGAATATTTTCTAAATTTCGTGAATGACAATAATTGGCATGAATGGATACCATATTATACTTTTGCTTTCAATACGACACCAAATGTCGATACAGACTATTCACCATTCGAACTAATTTTTGGTAGACTTCCTAGACTCCCAAACGACATTTTAGGTGATTCCAGAAAGATTTATAATATTGACAACTACTTAAATGAACTAAAAATTAGACTTCATCACTCATTACAAAGAGCAAGAGAAATAATCCTCGAAGTAAAAAGAAAAAGAAGTATAGAATCTGAAAGGAAGCAGAATAAAATAGATCTTAGAATAGGAGATTTAGTCTTAGTTAAAGTTTTAAATAGAAAAAAGTATGAAGATCCATACAAAGGCCCATACAAAGTATTAGATTTAGAAGATTTAAATGTACTTTTAGAAACTAATAAAACTAAAACAAAACTAGTACATAAGAATTTGCTAAAAAAATATTTAAATTGACAAAAACAATATAGATAAGAAACATAAAGATAAGAATTTCAATGTAACAATATAAATACCAAACACAATTTAGAAGTAAAAAAAAATGTGTGCACTGTAAGAATATCATTTAATATAAGTTAATTGAACTTGAAATTCAATCCATATTTGTTTACAATAAGTATTTTTAAGAATTTAGTGAAGTAAAATTATGAATTGAATTTGTGCTTGGTGAGCATAAATGAACATTAAACTTTTTGTGGTGAACTGTTGCCACAGAAATAATGTATATGATTTTTGTAATGTAATATGATTTTTGAATATTCTCTAAATAATTGTTTTCACACGCCAACAAATTATGGTAACTAAAAACAAAAAAAAAAAAGAAATAAAGAATTTGTCAAAAGTGCAAATTCCCGTGGGAACAGCAAATTCACTATAGATTGGTTATTGTGCCAAATTAATGGTGACCATAGAATAAATTAGTATATAAGTTGGAAATTTAAAAAAATGAAGACAGAATTGATTGAACAGCGTAAAGAAAAAAAGGTCTTTCTTTCTCTTCTCATTTAGAAATCGGCACTGTTGGGTGCTGAAGAAAAACGGCTGCAGAGCTTAGCAAATACTAAAACAAGTCCTTTTGTTTTTTTTTTTTTTTTGTTGACCATAAATAAACTCATTATAAACGACGTATACTCCTGAATCGACTACTCAATTTGTACGTGGAAAAATCCAATTTTCAGATCTAGCGTTGTATAAAACTTGGCCTCTTGCAAGTGCTGCAACACATCGTCGATTACTACCATTTGGTACTTGTCACGTACCGTTTTATTATTCAGGCGACGGTAGTCGCAACACAATCTCTTGGTGCCGTCCTTCTTCGACACCAAGACCACAGGTGACGCGTACTCGGAGCGACTGAGTTTGATGATACCATCTCTTATCCATTCTGAGACTTGTTTGTCTACAGTCTGTTGGTCAGCGTACGACATTCTACGGGTGTTGTGATATATCGGGAATTCGTCTTGACAGGAAACTCAGCCGGCTTTTTTGGCTTATAATTATTGAACATGTCTACTATTTTTCCTCTAAACCTATGCTCCAAATAGGCCAAACTTAGTTCGGGGTTTTCAGCGACGATGCGAATCCCAGCAAATTTCTGCAGAATTTCGTCATAATCATTGCACAAGTCTTTGTTGGAATGCTTTGTGTCATCATTTGATCTCCTTTCACCTACACTGATGTCGGGCTTGAAAGTCTTTGGTGAGAACTTCACGCCCTTTTGATCTATGCGAATATCTACATACTCGTGAATATCATTTCCCAACGCCGCCAAATGCATGATATCTCGTTGTCGAGCGACATAAAATTTAATGGGAACTGATACACCGTCAAGGACAAGATTGCTATCAAAAGCACCAACTGTCTCGATTTCCCTCTTACCTGTACCATTCTTCTCCTTTCGACGCTCACTGTAGCCTCTGGCATACGCATCAAAACATATCGCACACAGCTAATTCGCTACCAGTGTCGACTATTGCCGAAATATCTACTCCAAATAACTTGATCTCTTTGAATACCCTGTTAGGTCCACAAAGCATTTTCTTTCGGTTGGTGCCAGAAGGTGACGATAGGGTGTGCATGGTATCACTATTACCCTTTTAACTTTGAATGTTATTGTGATTTTTTTCAATTAAAAGACTTATGTCCCCCCTCATTGCATTTAACACTTCTCAGCTTATTCTCGGGGCAGTCTTTTATGAAGTGACCAGATCTTCCGCACTTATAATACTGCGTTATTTACTCACTTTGTGTCTTATGATCGGCTGACGGCTCCCTGAGCAAACGCACCCTACGAAAATCTGTCTGACTCGGCTTAGTGAACTTTTCGTATACTTTCAATTTTTCTTACAAATCGCTACCCAATCGGTGACCCAATCTCCATTAGGCTGTATAAATATTCCCTCATACTCTTATTAAGACGCTTTTTCCTGCTGCATAGCCTGCGGTGAACTTCAATTGCTGAATGCAGTTCGCCAAACTCACTCAACAGCGCGTTTCTCAACGATGGTCAATCGCAGACACCAGACTGACTTTGGCAATAAATTTTGGCCACTCATACCAGTAATTGGCGTGCATAAATGTACTTTTGTAAGTTACCCCCTCCCACTGTCAACGCGCATTCCTCAAAGTTGTCCAACCATACCCTAACTTCAGGGTGGCCTTCTCCGGAGAATCTGGACAAGGAGTCCTGAATATGCCGTAATGTAAAAGCTTGAAGTCCAGGGAGTTCAACATCCACTTATCGCTGAACCACAGGTATGTAAGTGAACAGTTGGTTTAACTTGTCCAAACTATAAGATTAGCAGTTGCCAGTATTTCCAATACCAATTTCGCGTATGGCTTTCCATATTTGCTTAGACCCTATCCCTGAGCAAACTCCTTTATTGCGGAAATTTCTGTAGGCATACGAGAGATCTGCATGGTTTAGTGAAAAGTTTTAAGACATGAATAATATAAATTGGGCCGATATTTAGCTTTTGAAGGATCGCGCAAGAAAAAGTTATCAACAAGGGTGCTGCTAGTAGCTGTAAAATGAGTAGGTGAGGTTAAATTGATTGGTGTTAGACTAATAGTTCCCATATTATCTGCTAAGCATTGCTCTTTGAGTAGATTGAAGTTAAAATCACCGGAAATAATTATGTCGCTATAAGACATCGTTAAGTTCTCGAGCAATGAAATGAAAGTAGTGGTTGCAGTGCGGCGACAGGGTCTATATGCGCAACCAACAAGTATTCTATCCCCATGAAAAGAAAAGATCTCCAACAAAATGAATTAATGAATTCAATTTCATCTTCATTATAATTTTTGGCAATTATTTTACAACGCAAACTGCTTTTAATGTAGATAGTAACTCTGCTTTCATTTCAAGAAATCCTGTCTGATCTGAACACCTTGTATCCATCATGGCCAATAAGTTTGTTAGGGGTAGAAGAGGGAATCCATGTTTCAGACACACACACACAACATCCATCCTGTTTATTAAACTTTAAAGATGAAGATGTGATATAAACAGACAACGTTGAATACATTTACAGGAATATATGTTATTGTTTTGGAGACAAGAATTTTGCAATGAAATATTAGCGACTTAACAATTAAAACTAATGTCATGATGATATATGAGGAAAAAAATGAAAAATTTTAAGTAAAACGTAGAGAAAAGTATAAATATATATAACATATACATTCACAAACACTTTGCTTCACCAGGTCGCGCTGAACACCGTCATTTCCATAACTGCCAAGAAAGTTTCTAAGTCCATCTATGCGTTCGATACGGGTGGGTTTAACATAAGAAAGACACTTGATATATACCAAGTCCGTTAAGAATATGCATATTGTAAAACTTTTTTTTTTTTTTTTGTCAATCATCATCTATTTTTTTGCTTCTTGGAGTTTCTTAAAAACTTTTTGCAACAAAAAATTAAGTAAATTACTATTGATTACTTTTGCAAAACAGTATTTTAATAAAAAATTAAGAACTAATACTCAAATTAAAAGGAAAGTTCTTAACATTTAATTGAAATTTCTAAATATGAAGAGGAGTGTATAATAAAAACAGCTGAAATATGTAGTAAATTATATGTAAACATCACTCTTATCAAGAGACGAAAATTTATCGAACAAGTTTCACATTTTTATTAGGTACAAAATGTTAGCAGCCGAATAGAAAGAAAAAAATACTTCTTTGATTATATAAGTCTTGCCAGTTCTTCCACAATTCCTCATAACATTTCTCTAAACTCACATCTACGCTGTACATAAAGTTACATCAAGTTAAAGATGACTGAAAAGGGAATAATTTTAGTTATTTATTTATTTTATTTATTTGTTTATCTTATAGTTAAAATTACAAGATGAGAGAATAAGGGAAATAGCAACGCAGGACTTTCGCTCAAATATTATATAAAAGATTGAGTATATATACATATATATATATATATATATATATATATATATATATATATATAAATATATATATATATATATATATATATATATATATATATATATATATATATATATATATATATGTATATATATATACATATATGTTATATAAAAATATTTATGAATATATAGTTAGTTGCTTACAATTCTTTGTGTTTTTATTAATTCTGGTTATATTATATTATACAAGTTGGCTTTTTTCAGAAAATTTGTTGGTAAAATGATATTGTCTATTGAAGGGTGGGATAAGCCACTTACAAAGATATTTTACTTCTTACGACAGATTATCAAGTCACAGTACTCATTTTAAGATTTGGTAATTAAACAACTCTTTCAAAGGAATAAGAAATAATTCCAGCAAAAAACCGACTTCAAAACAGATTTCATTTTTTGTCTATAACGGATTAAGAGTATGTTCACATACATCAAATTACATCATTTATTGGGATACCTTTGTATTCAATTTTCAAACTTTATACTCGTTGAAGTGTTCAGCAGTCTGTTTTTTGCAAAAATGGGGTTTTTAAAAATACTTTTATATTGTTGATTGTGTTAAGTTATTGTTTGTTTATTTTCGGTTTTAAATGGGATTTCAAATTTTTAATTGAAAGTAGAATTTTTTGCAAAAATTAAAATTTTTTCTTAAATTGTCATGAAACTACTTTTTTTTTGGTAAAATTTTAATCGTTAAGTGAAATTCCAATTTTTTGGTAATCTTTGATATTGCACAATGAAGATATTTGGGGCGAAGATGTGTTGCTTATGTATCACCTTGGCGTCTGCTCTGCACTCTCCTTCATCAAAGAATCTATTGATATATAAGCGCGAAAGACAAGGCTCTCCGTAAGCTGAACGTTCGCTGAAAGGAATAATCTGAAGGCATCAGATATTTGGTTTTCAGCTTCACTTGTACAATTATAATATAAAAATGACTCAATAGCGTAAATGTTTTTGAGCGATTTTTTTAAATTTTAAAAGTTTGCCACAATAACTTTTTTCGTATAGCATTTCAATAAATAAGCTATACCAAGATCGATTCGTATTTTTATCCTTTTTCGATCGTATAGCGGTATATGTGCACGCGGAATAGTTTTCGAGATACAAGCGAAAAACTAAAGTTATAAATTTTAGCGATTTTTTTAAATTTTAAAAGTTTTTCGCTTAATAACTTTTTTCGTACAGTCTTTCAGAAAACAAACTAACCACAAACGATTCGTATTTTTATCGTCTTACGATCGCATACAGCGGTATACATTTGTCCACGTGGCACAAATTTCGAGATATAAGCGAAAAACGAAAGTTATAAATTTGAGCGATTTTTTTTAATATTAAAAGTTTCGTACAGTCTTTCAGGAAACAAACTATACCACGATCGATTTGTATTTTAATCCTCTATCGATCATATATAGCGGCATATTTGAACCCGGAACAGTTTTCGAGATTTAAGCAAAAACTAAGGTTATAAATTTGAGCGATTTTTTTACAATTGAAAACTTTGCTGGCTTATAACTTTTTTTCGTACAGCCTTTAAGAAACGAGTTATCGATTCGTAATTTTAGCCTCTATTTTGGTCGCTATGATGCACGGCTTTTAGTTTTGTTTTTATGACTAAAATACCATCACAATTAATGACTATATGTTTTGTATTTTAAACTGGCGAAAAGGGCAACCTGAAAATTAGATTCTGCAAGCTTAGAGCTTTTTATTTCAATTTTTTATTTTGCAATTCATTAAAAATTGACGAATTGTGACCGCTTCTAATAAATCTTACTTTTTTTTGCAAATTTTGTTTATATTTTGTTATGAACAATAAAAAAAACTTCTTTTTTTACAACTCCGTTAAAAAAGTTTAACGTTTCTCAGAGTTTGTTTTCTTCTTCTACGTTTCTTCTCTTGCATTATTTTCTTTTTTTTTGCGTAAATTTCGCAAAGTTTCTGTTATAGATTTGTTGTCTCTTTTTAAGCAGTGTTGTCGACAAATTTCAAAATGTAGTATTTGTAGCGTATTTTGCTTGATGTTAATTTATGATTTAATTAATAAATAATATTTTTAATGTTTTAAAGAAAACATGAAACGAAGGAAAGAATTTTATAGAATACGCTAAAATTTAAATGAAACGAGACGGCATTTCTGTACCTACAAGCTGTAACATCTAAAGTCGAGTTAGGAAAAATTTAAGTTTTAGTTACTGTTTTATTTCCAACACTCAAATAAGAAGAAGTGCGTTCAGAACTGCATTATTGCGGGTCAAAAACTGAATGTTTTACGCCTTAAAATCTAAGCAGCTAAAGACAATGATACATGACTTAAGGCACCGAATTATTTTTACTTCTTGTTAACACTGACTAAACGCTTAGACTAAAGTTATTCGCGTAAACGCTAAAGCTGTTATTGAATAAAAAATTATTTTTTTATAATAAAAGTGCATTTTGAACGGCTGACTTTAATTAAACAAAACAACATTGTTTGTTCCATTTTTCGTGTTAAGCTAAAATTGTTAATACCAAATAATAAATAAGAAATATTGAAATGGAAATATAAATGTAAATGTAAAAAATTGCAAATACGATAAATGGTTAATACCGGTTTATTTGTTTTTGTACGCAGCTTGGATATTTGTGGCATCAAAAAGATGAATATTAACAGGAAAAAAGTCACTTGTAACGTTTTTTGCAAAACAAATTTATGACATTTACGTTTTTAAAACCTACACCAAAGAAAATGTAAAATTTTTGCGCGTATAACGGCAAATCGTATTCTGTGAACATGCGTTTAGATTTATACATCATATAGTAGAAAAACATTCTCGCTCAAATCGACAGAAGAAAAAAATTGATAACAAATTTTTCAAGAGGGTTCAGTTGCCAAAAACATACAACGAAAATACAAATACATTTGCAAATTAAAATCCAACTATCTGTAGGCCTCATGAGTTAATGCATTAACCTGTTATGGATTCACCTTGATAAAATCCTTATTTACTATTTAATAACAATGCAACACAAGAAACTCAAACGAAAACGTAATTGCATTTAAATTGTAGTGGAATCTTTGCAATAATTAAACACGACTTTAATATTAATCAAACTATTAAATTACTGTCTAAGGAAATAAAAGTTAAAGTAAAATATTTTACATATTTTACCCTCAATTTTATGTAAGGGTAAGTATGCTACAGGTTTTTTAGTAGTTCTAGCAGTTGCTAAGCCCAGTGTTGTATTGCTTTATGTTTAAACATTACATTTTTTGTTCTAAAGGGGCTATGAAATATGTAGCAATTTTTTACAATTTCGGCAACATGCAAAAGATTTTATGTGATTGCTGAGTAACATTTTTTTTCAGAAAAGAAAATGCCATTTATTCGTTAAAAGCAAGAAAGAAACACGAAAGTAGAGCAATTCTATGCTCAATAAAGTAGTATCTATCCTTAAATAGAACGAAAAGAGATGTCCTTACGACATCTACATACCACGCAATTAAACCAAAGATGTCTAAGGGCAAATCCAATGTCAGTATGACATTAGGAGTTCAATGATCGAAAGAAAAGCATCTAGATTATCGCTACTGTTTGCCAACACGCAAAAGTCTAACATGATAAAAACAAACTGTAGTTTATTTATATTATAGATAAACTAACAGGTAAAATAGAATCTCTTGCAGGCAAAAGGTATTACAAAAACCTATTGGTCGTACAGATAAATAATTTACCGGAGCGTCAGAGTGGTACGACAACAAATATCTGGTCGGAAAGGGCGCCATACTAACTAACGTAAATGTACAGGCTGCTAAATTTAACATAGACTAAATTGCGTGACACCAGAAGCTGCAAATAATAAAACAAAAAAAGTATTACAAGCATGTGTTAAACAGTTCTTCTTAGCCCTATTGTTTTACTGATTATAAAGAGTTTATATTAATATTTAATATATAATATTTATTGGTAGTAATAGATAGTACATTATTTTTCAATATTTTTTGTGTTTTTTTTTTTTATAATCAATCAACGTCAAATAAACGAGTCAAACTAAAGTTGACAGAGAGTGTCTATAACTAAATCTGATGTTGTAGAAGTAAAAGGTGAATTGTTATCATTAAAAACTGATATAAACGAGATCAAGAAAACACTGAAAGACCTTGCTTTACACATTAACCAAAACAACCAGCAAATAAATGCAAATCTCCAAACCGCTCGATTTCAACTCTAAGCATCCATGTTAATGAACTAAGAAAAAGTAATAAAGAAAAAGAGAACAAAATTGAAGATCAGAATAAACGCATCAACAGTCTAGAACAACAAATGCTAAGCAAATATATAGAAATAAAAAATGTTACCAAAGCTGACCTTCTCTTTGCAAATGTCGTTAAAAAATAGCTTCGTCTCTTAATATAATACATTATTGTGGAATCAAAACTCATCAAAATCAGTCAATAACACAGAAGAACTCAATATCCTTTTCTCCTACAAATGAGGAAGAGATATGTAATATTTTAGGGACCTTAAAAATAAACAAAGGATGGTATTAGATCCAGAGACTTAAAAAATAACGCTAGCATTATGACACCAATAATAACCACCTTTATTAACTCCAGTATTAGTAGCTCCAATATACCGAACATACTAAAAACATCGATCGTACGACTAATTTTAAAAAGTGGAACAAAAAGTAACTGTAATAATAGGCCAGTTGCAGTTTTATCTGCAGTTGAAAAGATACTGGATGAAATCATAGCCAGAAGGATAACGGAATATATTATATAAAATATTCACTACCTTGCACTTTTCATAGACTTTAGCAAAGCCTTTGATACACTTTCACACAACAAACTGCTTAATGTTTTGAAAAGGAATGAAATTCTGGGAAGTTGCCTAGGGTGGTTTAAAAACTAACTAGAACTAAGATCGTATAGAGTAAAAATCGACAATATATAGTATTGAGACTGCAACAACTACTGGTGCTCCTCAAGGATCTAAACTAAAGCCTAATTTATATTATATATATGCAAACGAGATGATAGACGTATTAAAAAATAGCAACACTTTTCCGTTTGCAGATGATACTGCGATATTAGTATTGAATAAAAATATTAAATTTGCAACAGCAAACAATGAACTTCAGTTAAACATAATATCCAAATGGTGCCATGACAACGGTCTCGTCATAAATGCTTAAAAAACAAAGTTAATGCATATAAAACCGTCACACCTTGTCTCAAGTGAAATCACAATAAAATTTCATGATAACCAAAGTCTACATAACAGCAAAAACAACCATGCTAACATTGACTCATGCAAAACTATTATAGAAGTTGTAAGCACCTATAAATATCTTGGAATCTACATTGACCAAAACTTTAAATGACTAACACACGTGCAACACATAAGAAAGAAATTAAGAAAAACGGCCTACAGCCTATACCACCACGTTTTATGTTCTTAAGCAAGCATATTTCTCAATGGCTGAGTGCTACCTAAGGCATGGAAAACCAGCACGGGGAAAGTTTACATACTGGATCCCTGCAGAAAACGCAGAATTAAATCTTTAAAATACTTTTAAAAAGCAGACAGCACAAACAACAAATACAAGATACATTGGTGTACGGCTAGACCATTAAAATGATAGACCCTTCCATAACGAAACTACCAACAATACAAACGACATTAATGCTAACAACGACAGCAACACAAATACCAACAACCACAGAAACCAGATCGGAAACACGACCGCCAGGTTCGATTTCAACATATTCAACTCGGAACCCATGCGCCAACAAATTAAATCAAATATAAATAAAAATACAATACGAGTAAGTATACATATAAGTATATGTTATACAACTCTACTTAAAGAATTTTGTAACGATTTACAATTTAAAACCAATTAACCATAGCTATGGCACTAGACGAAAATTAGAAGGAAGATATAAAGCCGATTGCCACCAAAATAAATATGGAGAAAACACACTAGCTGTAGTGTTACTCAACCTTTTTAATAAACTTCCTATAAAAATAATTATTAAACAAAACTTGTATATGAGAAGAACGCAAATTTTCAACTATTTTATACAAACACAATAAAGAATATGAACGGAATATAAAAAACATGAATAAAACGCAAATATACCCTGCCAACATTTTCTATCGCGGAGATGACTCAGAAGTGACGCTAGGAAGTTAAAACTTATCGTCTGCGATACCATTTTCTCATCGTAGAAGCGTCTTCCGTATTGAGAAGTTGTACCCCCCGGAAGTAACATCAAAAAGTTTCTTTTGCGTTACTTCTAAAAGTCTCTTCTGCGTTACTTCAAAAAGTCTCTTCTGCGCTACTTCAAGAAGTCGCTTCCGGAAGTCGAATTTTTATCCTCAACATAATAAAAGTTGTTGTATTCATTAAATGTAATTTATTAAGTTCATAAATTAACGAAAAATCCAATAAAAAAAATTTAATTTATAATAAAAAAATGAGAAAAAACTATTTTACTATTTCGTTACATTTTTTTTTCTTTTTTCGACTCTGTCACTGCGAGTTTCACAGAAGTGGATAGTGTTGTTTTTGTTTATTATATCCATCCAGAACGGCACATGCCGTTTTTGGCTGGAACTGTAAACGACAAACTATCTTCCAAACGTCGTCTGAATGATTAAAAGACGACTGCAATGTAAATTATTATTGTGAAATTCAAACTATCTTCCAATTAACGTCTAGAATTAAGTAAGACGTAACGCCTTTGACGATGGACAATGAAAGAAACTTCCAAATGTTGGAAGAGGAAACACAAAAATCAACACTACCACAAAATTTAGCAACAGCAAAGCACATGCAGAGCAAAAATATCAACACATACATAAATTACTTGATTGAATGTCCTGCAGACAAGCCATACAACTTCGCGGGGTCTTTAATTTAAGAAAAAATTTTATGTATTCCAATATAAAATTCTCTTATCTTTTTAATTTTTGTAAAAATAAATAATAATAAATAATAATAATAAAAAAATGCACGATTTTCTTTTAATGTCCACAATTCTTAATCTCTTTAAAATTGCCCACATGCGGACTGTGGACTGTTGGTACTTTCTGTTTACAACCCACATATTGGCTGTTGACTGTAACTGTGTTAACAATGGAAGTTTCTTCATTATAAATACATTTACCTAAACAATTATCTGAGGGTTTGTTTTTATTACAGCTCAATCGCTTAGAAACTGTTTATTACTGACAACAATTTTACAATAAAAACTGGTGAATTTTTTTTCATTTAAATCCGTTGTAAGAATCTCAAATTAAACATGCAATATCATGGTTTTAATTATTGTCTTCCTTGGCGCAACAGACACAGTTTTAGAAAAAGTTCTAATGAATTGGTCAGTGTATTATTGTTTGTCTTGTTTTATATACTGCAGTCGTACAGCAAAAAGGATGTTTATTGAACATTTTTGCTACAAATAAAAAAAAAAACAACACAAAAGAAAATATTACCAAATGATAATTTGGGTAGTCAGCTGGCAGATTCATTCATTGAAATACTAGAGAAATATGAAAATGCCAAACAGTGGATATGTAGGTATGTATGTGCTAGTATTTGCATTTCTGTGTAAGTGTACATGAGTTGTTAGATTGTTAAATTCGGACACTAAGCAATGGCAATAACTTTTTGAGTCGAAGACCCGAAAATGATCTTAAAATTACACCACAATAAATTTGCTTCAGTAAAAATAGGAAAAAAAAAAGAAAATAAGAATAATTTTTATACTAACACACAAAAAATTTTAAAGCTGGCTGGATAGTTGGAAATGTACTCATATATCCACTACGTTAAAATGTACATGCAAACAATGATATCACTGTTTGTGTGTAAACTAAATTTTCTCAAAATATTTAACGATGAAAAACAAGGTAAGAAGCTACTTGTACTGAAGTTAGAATTCATGTTACATTCTATCTGGTAAAAAATTTCTTCGCATGTTAGTTTGTGCTTACTGACCCATATTATTTGGATAGAGTGCTGGCATAGTGCTATCTTCCTGGTAACGAGTTGGCGGTAAATCCGTATTGTCTACCAGATATGTTGAGGCCGCCTTTTTACGAGCTTGATCCTGTTTAGGAAAAATGATAAAAAAGACTAAACAAGAAAACAATATATTAAAATATTTGCTTTTGGTATTTTTAATAAAAATAATAATATTAATGAAAGAATATGGGAAAAATAGTATAAATTTAATTTCTTTGAAATCTCTTTATCTTAGGTTATTCTTTGTATTCTTATAAATCTTAAAGTAAACAGAATATTTTTTATAAAAATCTTAACTAAGTATATCCTTAGTACTAATATCAAACTAAAATATGTATAATGTGGAGTAAGACTTAATCAATTCTGGCTTTTATCTTCAAATAGCTTAATTATACTGCTGTTTTGAACAGCACAGCTAAGTTTTCAGCTGCTGGTGTTTTAGTTTTATTTTGAAAACTTTGTTTTGTGAATAATAAATTATAAACATTAATTACGCCAATTTGGTAATATTTTTATACATTTATTTTGATAAACTTCACACAATTTTGCTCATAACTTATCCAATACTTGTGTTTTAATATTTTTTCTTTTTCATATTTTTCCATTGAAATGATTCCCTTTTTCATTTAGATTTAATGTTTAGCCTTCTCATTACGGCAACGAGTTAATATTGCTAAGTATTAAACACTGCTACCGAAGTGCGTTTTTAATAAGGCGCGCCGCGTACTTTTTATGACTTCTTACACTCCTGCAATAGGTAAAAAATAAAAAAATAAAATTAACTGGAATTAACTGAAATTTTCCCTTTTTAGTTGTCTTTTTTATCCTGATATTGCTAATTGAATATATATAAAGGAACTACATATATCTAAAAGACTTAAGTTTAATGTCATTGATACTAAAATCGTAATAACAAGAACAATTTGATTATATTTACTTACCACTCTTTAAAGCCCTACTCAACACTAAATAAAGTATACGAAATAGAAATGTTAAAGAACTAATGTGCAAGAATTCTTTGAATTTTCATTGAAGGCAAATGTAAAAAGCCTACAACGAAAAATTATTGTTTGTTTGATATCGCATTATTTATTTTGTTACGATCGCAGTTTTATTGATATTAATTTGCTCTTGCACTGACCTGTATTTGCGATTATATTTATAATAATCAAGGAAGCGTAGTTGTCAATATCTATTAAATAAAGGACGATTTATAAATAAATATATATGCAAACATAATTTTCTTTTTATACCCTTTACCACAAAAAGTGGAAAAAGGGTATATATAAGTTCGTCATTTCGTTCCCCATAAAGGATATATATTCTGAATCCTTATGAATTGCGAAGTCGATTGAGCGATGGCCGTCTGTCCGTCCGTGTTAGTTTTGAAATCAACTTGATTTCACTAAAAAAAAAAAAATAAATACGTCATTCGATCAGACACAGCATCGAAATAGGTGCTATTGGACATCAGCATTATCGGTCAATATCCTTTGAGGCAGCAGGCAAATCACCGCGCCTACCTCTAATTTCTTCATGTCATTTGGAACAATAAAATAACTCCAATCAAAAAAATAAATGTATGGGGCGATAGAGCATTAAAAAATTAGAAAAAAAACATCCAGTGAAAATATTGGCGCTCGCCCATATATTACAGGTTACGGGGCTCTGAAATTTTCAAATTTTTTTAAAATATCAATATGGGTATCATTTTTAAGCTTTTGAAAAGGTCTTTAAGGAAATACTAAAATTTTTTAAAAATGCGTAACCCATTAGGAGCCGATGTCATTTTTATGTAAAATTATATACATGCACTATTAAAAATTTTTTTTATTCTCTGTCACCCCAATGTTTGCTTTTTTGATTAGAGTTACATCGTTAAACTATATCGAGTCCTATTTGCCTAAAAGACGTAAGCGACAAAAACAAAATTATACAGGTGAGGGTTTTTTCTGATTATATTTGCTTTTAGTGCGTCTAATAACGAGAAACTGAGTATGTAAGTATTGTTTTGTGCGACAAATTTGATTAGATAGCTTTCATTTTCATACACACAATATAGCTGTTGTTTTTGTCGCTTACTTCTTTTACGCTATCACGCTTTCAAATTACTGAGAAATTTTGTGGCGGTTACGTTATAAAAATCTTATTAAAACAAATTTAAAAATTCAGTTATTTTTTTTATTTTGTCACTCGTATTTGTGTGCATGTTTAAAAATTAAAGTTTTTAACCAAAAATTCACATAATTTAATAAAGATATAATATAAACATTAAAAATAATTCAGACTAAATACCGTAATTTAATGGTTATACAAAACTTATTAAGAATCGTCGTCTTTGTCCAATTCTAGAAGTGTATCTTTAACAGTTTGATCATATATCAAGTTGAGAAATTCGTTGTGATACTTTTTCGGCATTGTGTTTTTATTACAAAGTGCTTTTAAATCTTTGTATTTTTTTGACGAAATCTTTAGGAAGAACTCCATCGGCTATAATAGAAGAGTTGCGTCGGGTTCGTGCAATCGAGCTGAGATCAACTTCTTTTATTTCTGAATATAAAAAAAATATATACTTCAAAATATATACTTCAGTTTCATAATAGAACTATTTTTTTCAAATGAAGCGGCTGGAAATGAAATTTTATTGAATTGGGAATCATTGCTTGTGAAAATGTCTTCCAATCTTTGAAATCACAATGGTCCATTGCAATACACTGATAACTAGCTGGATTAGTTCTTGCATTAGAGATCATTGTAGACCATTCACTTGGTGCCCAAATAGTTCTATTGCGAATAAATGATTCAATAGTGCTATGAATTAAGTCAACGGGCATCATAGTATGTCCGTGAATTTTGAAGGAAAAACATTAACATCACAAGCATAGCTTTGTTGCGATTTTGTCCAGCACAGCTATCACAGTAAAGACTGATTGAAAAATGAGTTCTCCTTTCATTGACAAGCTTTAAATATTGAAATAGAACGGTGGATATTTCGTAACATCCCCGTTTTCCGTCAGCTTCTCTCCACAAAAAGCAATATCCATTTCTGGTGCTATTTTCATACACGCTTTCATTGTAGTATGCATATTTTCGTGAATAAAATAATGTTACGGCTTTTCCATGGGGTGTATTTAAAACCTTTTAAAGATCGAAGGAAGCACATAGCAACGACGAATTAGCTTTGCTCTGTTTCTGTTCCTCCAAAAAGATCTCTTTAGATTTATGTTTGTCTCTCATGTGGTTTTGGTAATTTTCTGTTAGCTCTAAAATAGTTTGTGCTTCGCTGCTCAAGTTATTATAATTCTCACAGGTGATGCATTTGTCTTTTTTTAGGCAAGTGGAAACCAATATGAAAACTATTTTTTAAAATATTTCGAAAAACTGCTAAGGATAGCTGAGCCGATTTCATATTGATGCTTTTGAAATGTTCAGTATAGCATTCATATAATCCTTTTATGCTTCGAAATTCTTGCGGAAGATACAACTTATAAGAGCAACCTAGAACTCGTCAGACTTATTATGAGGCGTGGATATCGTTTTATTCGTTCTGTTACTTTTCAAATACTTTGAATTATCTCTTGCGTTTATTAACATCTTTTGTGATATGTAAAATATTTTCAGCAAAAATTGTTGACAAACTTTAAGGCTATTATCATTATAATTAATAACACAATCGTAAGTGTACTTCTTTGTATTACTATCACTTCTTCGTCTGTAAACGCACTTACGCTTAATAACGAAACTAACTACTATCTTTGTCTATTTTTGTTGCCAATACCCCAAAACTGTTCATTAATTAACATCCGATCTGATTCGGATACCTTTTCGCCACATGAGTTTTGAAATTTTTTATTTGCGCAGGGATTCGGCTGAATACTAGTATCACAAATTATCATATTATGTAGCCTTTTGGGTAGCGTTTTTTGTTTTTTATAACCTCGTTTACCCACGCACGTTTCTTCTTCAATCTCATCAGAAGAATGATCTGTATCACTTTCGCTGTATGGAATGAGGGAATTTTTAGTTCCAAACTGGAAAAAACAGGTATTTATTACACCTCAAATAATAAATAATTAACATTTAATCTACACACATTTATACATACATATGTACATACTTATGTATAAATATAAAGTAACAAACTTACATCTGGTTGATAGTAGAAATAGTTGTTAAACCGTGAATTAATAGTAATTTCGTTACTTATTGTGATTAATTTGACAGAGAAAAAAAGACGTAAGCGACACGTTGCTGACACAAAAAACATTAACTACTAGGAATGTGTACTAACGTCTAAATTGCTTTTTCTGTAAATTCGTAACGGTGCATTTTACAGCTATGACATTTTGACAATTGATGCGAATGATAGTGCGTTATCGATTTTATCAAAAAACAAAAATCGAAGATCGTGTCGCTTACGTCTTCTTCGCAAATAGGGCTCGATATATAAGATTCGGCATAGCCGAAGGAATAAATGAACATGAAATGAATTAGTTTTGAAAAAAAGGAAATAAAAATTAAAAATTAGTATTTACAAGAAATTAAGCGTCAAAAGCACTGATAAAATTAAAAAATCAAGCGAACTTAAAGAATTTTAGTAAAAATTTTATTAATTATCAAATATCGGATTATCGTCAAAATGTTGTGTATAAAAAATAATATGTATGTATTCTGTCAATAAATGTATATACGTCAGTTTTCTTTACAAAAAAATAATTCTTTGAAGCTTATACACAAGAATAAAAAAATATATAAGAATACAATATTATATTTTATAGTTTACCATTTAGCATTTTTGAAAAGAATTCAAAAGCAACGTTAGAATTGTCTTGTATGAATGTCGAGAATTTGCTGGGATCTATTCGTATGCTTGTAGAAGGTGTTATTAATACTTAATACTTAAAAGTTGTAATAATATAAGTACATTGCACTTTTAGTAAATTAAGCTTTACTAAAGCTCATAGCACACAAATTTTTAAGTAAAAGATATAAAAATTAAACCTAGTGTTGGAACTAAATACGTTCACATCATCGGCTTAGGTGAAAAAACTCTGTTACGATCTAGTCATTTTGATTATCAATAACACTTATTGCGTGATACTGCTTATTTACAAATAGTGGTTCGGTCTAGAAGACTCTAATCTAAAATTCCCGATGCATTTTTTTAAAATCACTGTTGGATTTTGAAAAGACCAAATCCGGAAAATTTTAGGAGTACAAAGTAAAAAAGTGCTTATATATAACTACTTATTGTACAGAATAAGTGTTTTTGGGTGCGCACATTTCTTTGCACAAATGACAAAAAATTTAAGACTTGCGTTACTTGAAATGTGTCGGTTTATGATTTTAGCCAAATTGATTTGTGATAAGCAAAAGGTCTTTTAAAAAAAAAATAGCAATAGATTTGGAATTTATCCTTTTATTGCCTTAAGCTTCAAACCCATTTTAGTTTTTATAAAATATTAAGCTATATCATAAAACTTTTTTTAGAAACGTAAGCCGGAGGGGGTGAAGCTTGACTAAAAAATCAAATCAATGGAATTAAAGCAGAAATTATAAAGGCAAAATTTCATGTGTGGGCAAATTTCAATGGATTTGAAAAGAGAATTTAAGAAAAGTTTAAGACGCAGACTTAAGCTTTATTGAATATATGTACAAAATCTTGTAAAACTGATAATAATAATAATAATAATAATAATAATAATAATAATAATAATATTAATAATAATAATAATAATAATAATAATAATAATAATAATTATAATAATTTTAATAATAATAATAATAATAATAATAAGAATAATGTAATCTATTTTTATATTAAAATACTATTAATTTTTTAATTTAATTCACGGTTAATTCCTGATTGGGAAAAATTAAAAATAACTTCAATTACTATATTATATTGTTAATAAAAACCAGACCTGGGAGATGTCAATTACAATTTTTAATTAATTACACATGCAATTACAAATTACATGTAATTGTAATTGAAATTTTTTCAGTTACAATTACATATAATTGTAATCGACCTTAGGCCTTGATTTCAATAACAATTACTTGTAATTTGTAATTGAAAAATTTCAATTACATAATTACATAATCATATATATTATTTCTAAAGCACTTTTTTTTGTCGGTTGCAAATATCTGCCATACCACCGCATCAAATTTAATGAATGATATCTCATTTTTTTCGTCATTAGTGTTAGAAATACACTAATGACGAAAAATAATTAGAAATTGAAAAATTAATATTTTCATTGATAAAAATTATATTTTATATAGAACTGCATGATAATACCGTCATTATATGTTTTTGTTCAAGTGTGGTAATACAGGGTCGCTTCTGCATGATAATACTGTTTTCATTATGATTATATATTTTTGTTCAAGTGTGGTTACGAAGTTCTACATAATACAGTATGTTTAAAATCCATTCTGGCAATACCGCTATTTACTAAGTCAGTTATATATAATATGCATATTACGTGCAAATTAAGAATATAAATAACGTGCATTTAGATTAAAACAAGTAATATCAGCAAAAATTATTCATACCGATAAAACTGTACTCATACCCCGAATCAACCTCACACCTTCTGATCCAACTGTGCCTTTCCAAATGACACGAAAACAATTCCCTGTGAAGGTTGCTTTTGATATGACAATAAACAAAGCACAAGATCAAACCCTTGAAAAGGTAGGATTGTATATACCATAGCCGGTCTTTTCACATGGGCAGTTATACGTGGCTTTTTCTCGAGTGCATACGTTTAAAGATATTATTGGTTGTATTAGGGATTCGTACGGGCAAAAATTAACGATGATCATGTCATAACCTCTAACATTGTATTCAAGGAAGTATTATAAAAGCATTAAAACATATGTGTGTATGTATGTAAATATGTATGATATATTATGATTTCTAATATTTTTATACTTTTAATAAAATGTATTGAAGTTACTAAAATATCTATTAATTATTTTCATTTTATCTTACAAAAATGACAACTAACGCTGCGAAATATTCGCGCGGGTCATCTAGTTGAAACAAAATTGTATAATGAGTACTATTGTAATTATTTTTAGTCAAAAGATAATTAATTACAAAAATCATCAATTACATACACATAATAAACATGCAAAAAATAATAACAACCTTAAGCAAGATATAGCACATACATATGTACTATATACATAACATACTAAAAAAAGTGCAAATTTAAATTTTATTTGCTTTAAATAAAACCATTTTTTCAAAATTTTCATCTGTTAAGCTTTGTCGCCTAGGTGTTAAAATTATGTTAGCGAATTTTTTTTTTTTTTTTTTTTTTGTATAATATATCTTTATTTGCAATCTGTCTAACAAACAAAACAATAAGCAAATTTCTTAATTTAATAGCAAATGACATGTGATGCAAAGTTCTAATAAACTTCTAAAAAAAAATTATAGTTTTATATAAAATACTAACAATACAAAGAATTTCTAACTACTTATGCGTATAATTCATTTATAACAAATATCTCCAAAAAGAGAAAATGATTTTGTTTAATTTTATAATATATATTTACAGTTTAGGGTTTAGCTTCTAAATGGTAAATCTAATATGTGGGTTCGTTTTAATCTTCTTATTTCAATGCTGTCATCGAGGAGAGAAATTGCTAAGGGATTGGAGTGATCACTCAGTCTTTGTAAATACCTTTCACTAAAGTTGCGAATTTCTTGGGGAATTGATGGAATGTCAAGATCCAGAAGTATATGTTTATTTGTTACAAACCATGGTGCATTTGTGATTAACCTTAGAGTTTTTGATTGGTATCTTTCTAATATACTTCTGTTTGATTTGCTTGTAGTACCCCACAGTTGTATTCCATACGTCCAAACAGGTTTGAGAATTGCTTTATATATTCTAATTTTGTTGTTTAAGTTGAGCTGGGATTTTGGCCCCAAGAGCCAATAAAGTCTCTTATTTTTTATATTAAGTTGATTTTGTTTAGCCTTAATGTGTGGTTTCCAGGTAAGGCGTCTATCAATTGTCATACCAAGGTATTTGACGACATCACGTTGTGGAATAATCTGTTGATTAATACTGACATCAGGGCTGTTTCCCCTACGTAATGTGAATGTAGCATGATTTGACTTTTCGGAATTTACTTTTATATTCCATTTTAGGAACCATTTTTCAAGTAGGTTGAGAACATTTTGAACGAGAAGAGAGGCTTCCGCTCTACAAGGACTTACTGCGATAATAGTAGTATCATCTGCGTAGGTGGCTACTGTAACATCTGGAGTTGTTGGCATATCAGCTGTAAATATTGTGTATAAAACTGGGCCAAGCACGCTACCCTGTGGAATACCGGCATTAATTGAGAGTATATTCGACCTCTCGTCTTTAATTTTTACATAAAAAGATCTATTCGCTAAATAGCTTTGGAAAAATAGGAAATATGGCGCCGGTAATATTTTCTTAATTTTGTAGAGTAGACCTGGATGCCACACTCTATCAAAGGCCTGCTGCACGTCAAGAAAAACAGCCGAGCAGTACTGTTTTTTCTCAAGTGAGTCAGATATAACATTAACAATCCGGTGACACTGCTCTGGGGTTCCATGTTTGCGTCTGAAGCCGAACTGGTGTTCCGGAATTATATTTCCTTTTTCTAGCACCGGTTGCATTCTTCTCAGAAATATTTTTTCAAATATTTTGGAAAATGTTGCCAGTAAACTTATTGGTCTGTACGAAGTCATAATATTATTTGGTTTGTTTGGCTTTGGAATCATTATGATCTCGGCACACTTCCATTGAGACGGAAAGTGATTAAGCCTAAGTATAGAATTGAAGATTAGAGCTAGGAAAATAATGCATTTCCAACTTAGATTTTTGGCTACGTATCCATTGACCAAGTCATACCCTGGAGACTTCTTTTTGTTTAATTTTTTTATTTCCTTTTGTACTTCATTAGGCGAAACGTGTCGTATTGGCAAGTCCATTTGGCATGGCGAGACCAAAAAGTTTTGTATTTCATCCTGATCAGCAAGGGTATTCATGTGGAATGGCTGAAATATTTCCTCTAAATGATAAGCGAAAGCTTCCGATACGTCCTTATCTGATCGACACCAAGATCCACTTGGATTTTTTACAAGAATATTGCGCTTAGTTGGTCTTTTAATGTACTTAGTTGCTTTTCACAAAAGATGATCATCATATTTGGAGTTATTAATTTCGTTAATGAACTCTGCTGTTGATTTGTTTTTTTGGTCATCAAGAATCCTTTTAAGACGCCTGCAAGCATTATTAAATAATCTTTTATTGGCTGGGTTTCTGTTTTGTTGCCATACTCTTCTTAGTCTTCTTTTTTCCCGGATCAATTCTCTGATTTCTGTCGATATTTTAAATTGGTTTATCTGAAATTTACTATTAATAGGTGTTGAGTAGTAGCCCGCTTCATGAATGAGTTGGGTAAAATTCTCTACCGCTTCATCAACTTCATCACCGTTTTTTAAAATTAAATTTAAATTTAAGTTTTGATCGAGCATGTGTTGAAACAATTTAATATTTGATTGCGAAGTTAGTATACTTTGACTTTGTGTTTTAGAGTTACAGCCAATTTTGTAATTTATTAACAGTGACGAGTGGTCAGAATCTAGTTCATTGCAATCATTTATTTCTAGAAGCTGATTTGAAATGCCAGAATAAACAGCAAAGTCCAAAACGTCAGGAATTTTACGGGGATCAGATGGCCAGTAGGTTGGTGTTCCGGTAGATAGAATTGAGTATTTATTATTTGTAATACACTTATAAAGTTGGCTACCTTTTGGGTTTGTTAATCTCGAGCCCCACCATGGATGCTTCGCATTAAAGTCACCACCAACAAGAAATTTATGGCCTAGCGATTTAAAAAATTCTTCATACTGTAAAGCCGTAACACTATGGCGAGGAGGGAAGTATATAGCAGATAGCAAACAGTCCCCTTCATGGCTTTTAACCTTAATATTTGTGGCCTGTAGATACGGTTTTTGAACTGGGGGCATATTTCATACTTAATGGTATTTTTAACTAAAATACATGAACCACCACGAGCTCTGTTACTTGGATGGTTAGTACTTATGGAATCAAATCCGCTTATATTAAAATATGACCTTCTTGTAAAGTGGGTCTCCGATACTAGAAGTATGTCGATGAAATGTTGGTGTAAGAACAACTCTATTTCTCTTTTATGATTGGAGAGGCCGTTGGCATTCCATATTGCTAACCGTAGATTTATTTGCATAGTTTGGATATGAGAATATTCATCATATTTACAAGATTCGCTAAAATTGTTTCAATTCTTTGGAGGGTAGTTGCATTTGTATCTTGCGAACTTTGTTGATTTTTTGTATTTTTTAAAGCATCAGCATAAGAAAATTGATTTGTATTAATATTATTATCGTTTTGATTGTTAATGTTGCTATTATGTAAATTACGAGTACTTATATTTGGAAAACTTGAATTATTTATATTTGGTTGCACATTATTAGTTGTTGTTTGTCTTCTGGTAAGATTCTTTCTTTGTAATATTTGCTTGTATACAATACAGCCTTTATAACTTGCAGTATGGTTTTGCAAACAGTTGGAACATTGTGGGGGAACGTTAAGTGCCTTGGTGCATACAGCAGTTGAATGATTTAAACCACACTTTACACATTTGTAATGGTTTCTGCAATAGGATTTAGTATGTCCAAATTGTTGACATCTAAAACACTGCACAATATCATCTGACTTAAACGGAGCTTCAATTCTAACAACTGCATTATATAAAAATTTGACTTTATATATTTCCATGTTATTCTTATCCGGCTCTAAATCAACGAAAAACATTGACAGAGGGTCCTTTGAGATCTTACTTTTTACATTCGTAATATTCCTAACTTTATGACCTTTTTTTTCAATTTCATCTTTTAGTACACAAGTTGGTGTAGAAAAATGTAAATTTTTAACTACGACTCTGTAAGCTTTTTCTTGCTTTAACTGATAGGTATGGAAGTTTATGCCTTTATCGTCTAAATATTTGACTAATTTTCTGTATACCTCAATGGATTTTGTCATTACTCGTATGTGACCATCTCTCATTAATTTATAGGAGAACCCATCTGCAGTGATAGCTTTTGTAAACTTATGAACCATACTTTTAATATCCGAAACATTAGGAATGATAATAGGTGGGGGTTTTGGATCTGAACTAGATTCATTATTTTCATCACTCATATTTTGATCAAGGGGATCTGGGTTACAGTCTTGATCATCATCATTGATTTCTTGAAGTTCAATAAAAGAATTTTTGCTAGTAGAGGGAATATCATCAGTAGCATGTCGTTTATATCTATGCATTTTTGGAGATTCAGTTTGACGTCGTTTTGTTGGCACAACAACTTGCCATGCAGTATCACTGTCGTCGTCACCGTCTTTGCTTATTTCGCTGTCACTACCCATTCTGCTATGATAGCAGAGGATTAATATTTAAGCCTATGTTTTTAATTTTTATTTGTTTTTGTTTATTTTTTTAGTTTTTTTTTTTAATAACAAAGAGATTAACTTTGTCATTTGGTTTAAAAACAAAGGGATTAGCTTTGTTGTATGTTTTAATACACAGTTTATATACTACACTTTGCCAAAAACAAAGAGTTAATGTTGTTTTTAATGATTTTGAAAATCAGATTTAAATCACTATTCACAATGCACTAAACGTCTTACTAGTATCACGGTTAATGAAGAACTGCGATATTAGCGAATGAAAACCACTTTTCCAACTGGCGCTGAAGATGAGAATGGAGTATTTGATCGTAGAAAAGCCTTTAGTATTGTAAGATAATTCTTGAGGCACTTAAGAGATGAATTTAGATCACGCAAGTAAAGGTTAAGTTCAAATTTTAAACTACTTTCTTCCTTACAATCGGCTGTATTAATGACTATTGAATATAAAATAATAAAATATATAAACAAAATCAAAGTTTCTAATTTTTCATAATCGATTATTACCTTCATTTACGTCCCACCGTAATATTCATCTGAGCTTTAATATAAATTTTAATAAACTTGCTGAAATTATCCGAACCGTTTTAGAAATTCATTTTTAGAATTTAGTTACACTTAATGTTTTTAGAAATGTAATTGAATTTTTTTTAAGTACAATTAATGATTATTGCCCAATTACAATTACATATAATTGTAATTGACTTTAGTCCCTGATTTCAATTACAATTACTTGTAGTTTGTAATTGAAAATATTCAATTACAAATTACATGTAATTGTAATGGTAATTGAAATGTAATTGAATCCCCCAGGTCTGATAAAAACTATTTTAAATCTGTACTAGTTGAGAAGGAAGATAGTTATTATTCTTATAACATAATATTGTTATTTTTGCAAAATGTATGTTTAATAGACGTGTACAAAAATAAACAGTAAAACCAAAATTCATAAGCCATCTGGCCTCTGCTCATAAAGCTCAACAGATTTTTATTTTTATTGTTTGTTTTTCTTTAAAAGCATTTCAATATACATATATATTTTTTTGATATCAGAATATTTGTTTCTGTTCTTTAACTACACTCAAAAGACTTTCTTTAAAAAAATATTTTATTTATTGCCTCATATTTATTAACGTCCCCAAATACTTTCCTATTCTAAATGGAATATGATAAAAATATACATATTTATATATATATATATATATATATATATATATATATATATATATATATTTCCATTTAACTTGATTTCTCAATCAAAATTACAAACCAGAGGACTTGGGGAAAATAAAAATGAAGATTTAATGAAATGAATGAAGGAAAAATGAAGTATCATTAAAATGATGTAAACAACTATGCAGCAGTAAGCAGCTACTCATCAATTTAAAAGAAAAATTTTAGCTAAGAAAATTATCAAAAGCGAAACTTAAGACAAAAAGCTATTCTTTGGATATAAATATAATTTGTGTATAAAACAAAACTTGTAAAACAAACCAATATAGTGATAGAAACATTTCAAAACTTATTTAATCCAAGTGGATACCACAGCTGCATACTTAATATACATACAAAGCTGTATCTCCCAAATGAGCAATTATTGTCAGATAAATAAAGGACCCGTTTCTTTTTTTACACAAAAAAGATATAAAATCTGCATATAATTAGGATATTTAAAATCACAGGTAATAAGTTATACATGGAAAATTTAGAAATTAAAATTTTAGAATTATTGATTTAAGACTTTATTTATCCACTGAAAGGTAAATATATAGCATTTCCATCGGGTAAACGAAATAAGGAAAGTAATTTCTAGAAATATATTTAACATATTTACTAAATGTTTAGAAAGAAAACGATGTCATTTCTATAAAAACATGGTATTTCGGTCTATGCTGAATCTTATATACCCTTCATCTTTTGGGGTAGAAAAAATTATAAAATTAAACCAAAAAATTATACATAAATTAAAATTAAATTAAGCTCTTATGAATTTAATTTTGTTAAATGTCTGCTTATAATTTATTTCTTTAATCTATGAATCACTTCAAGAAACTTAAAGGAAACCGAAATTATTCTTAACGAAAGGAAGCAACAGCACAAGACTAATAAAAGATTTCTAACCTTTGAATATACGAAACAATGTCAGAGCAAAATGGACAACGAAATAAATGTGTAATATAAGAAGACAAAGATAGAGACAAATAAAAATTTCAACGTCGCTTGTGATTAATCACACGTGAGATTTCAATCAATATGGTTAAAAACTAACAAATTGTTTCGAACTATAACAACAATTTATTATTCTTATCTGCAATATAATGACTGTGTCCTTTTCTGTTTGCATGCTTTTAACAGTACAAAAAATTCTTTAAAAAATTTGTACAATAATCTCATACTTAAAGGTACAGTAATGGAATTGATTTGTTTTAGAAACACTACGGACGTCAGAATTGATATATGATGCGAGTTACCCCAAACACACACATTAGAACGCGAAAGGGAAATTGAAATGTCAAGGGCCTCAAAGCAAAATTATGACGCACTATGCAAACCTTAACTTTCATGGTGCTGCGATTCCCGTCGTAGTATGTACAGAATTTTTTTTACAAGAAAATACTTGAAATATCACAAACAAACACTTATCTAAAACGAATTAGAAGTAAAGCTTACCACCTTGAAACAAGTATACAAAATTTTGTGACTTTGAAACATATATTGTAGTATATTATGCTTTAAAAACGTTAAAACTATAATAACTACGATGGCAACACCTAATAAACATATTGGAAATGTAAAATACGAAGTTCGGTAAAAAAGAGAAAAGAATTTAATAAAGATTGTCACTTGAATTAAAACTACCAAAGCAAATGTTTCTTTTTCTTGACAACCATTTTGAGGTGATTAAATTGGTGGTATATACATACCTACATAAATTAAAAGTTCATTGCTCATAAAAAAAAAATGTCGCTATCAACTCAAAACGTTAATGTTCCTCCGAATTGGAGTGCTCAAATCAACGTGCCGTTTTTCGATCCGGAAAAGAATCAATGGTCGGTGTTTGAAAAACAATTGAGTAAGTTTTTCATAGCGAATGGCGCAACCGAGGGCATTAAAAGGAAAGCCATAATGCTGACGTCATTATCCCAAGATGCCTATACACAACTGGAAAATCTTCTGAGTCCAGCCCAAATAGATGCAACTACAACAACATTAGAAGCATGCTTAGAAACAATGAAAGTTCATTTTAAACCACCATCATCGGCATTTGCAGAAAGGTTTAAATTTAATAATGCAACAAAGTCAACAGCCGAATCAAAAAACGACTGGGCAGTGCGCGTTCGGGCTCTGGCAACAAAATGTGAATTTGGCCAACACCTGGAAACTGCTATACGTGATAAGTTTGTTATGGGGCTGGAAAAGGGTCCAAGTCGGGATAAAATATTTTTGGAACCAAGTACGGTCGCTTTTCAACGTGTATTAGAAATCGCAAACATAGCAGCTTATATTCAAGAACAGCATGTCGAAGTTGAGGTTAAGGACGAACCTCTTAATTACATACATAAAAAGCAACGTGGAAATAAGGGGCAAATGGCAGAGCAGAAACAAGGCAGTCACCGTAAGCAGCAAAAAGGCCGAGCAGAGCAGCAGCAGCAGCCATGTAAGGTTTGTGGGTATTCAAATCATACCGCAGAAAACTGTAAGTTTAAACATTACAAATGCAATAAATGTAAGCAGCGAGGCCATCTGAAAAAAATGTGTAATGTTCAATTAATTAATTATTGTAACAATAGGGAGGTTAGTTTATTTTCAATGAATAGCGTTAAGGATAAACCGATTAAAGTTAAAGTTTTCATAAATAAAAAACCCTTTTTTATGGAATTAGATACGGGTTCAGAAAATAATGTCATTTCAAAAAATACTTATGAAAACTTTTTCTTTAATTACAAATTGCGGGAAGAAACAACCTTGTTGAAGGCTTATAATGCTGCACCAATCCATCACATCGGTACATGTGATGTAAATGTCTGTTTTAAAAATAAATGTAAAATTATGCCTTTTGTTGTTATTAAATCCGGAGGTCTACCGCTACTTGGTAGAAATTTTTTAAAATCTTTTGATATAAAATTTTCAAATCTAAACTACACTGGATAAAACTCGACTTGTAAAAATATTGATTCAATTTTAGAAAAATATAAAGATCTTTTCAATGGTTCATTGGGTTTGTTTAAAAATTATAAAGCTACGTTGCACTTAAAAGAGGGTTCATGCCCAAGGTTTTTTCGTCCCAGGCCACTACCGTTTGCAATAAAAGATGCAGTAGAAAAAGAGATCGAAAAGTTGATTTCGCTAAAGGTTTTAGAACCAGTATCTTACAGCGATTAGGGTACTCCCATTGTGCCGGTAATGAAAAAGGATGGGAGTGTTCGCATTTGCGGCGATTTCAAGGTAACCTTAAATCCACAATTGCAGATTGAAAAATATCCTTTACCCCGCATTGAAGAAATGTTTTCTAAACTTCAAGGTGGTAAAGAATTTACAAAGTTAGACTTAAGCATAGCTTACCAACAGATTGAATTAGATGAAGCATCACGTAAATTAACTACTATTTCAACTTCCAAAGGCTTATTTCAATACACTCGTTTAATTTATGGATTGGCTTCGGCGCCAGCTATGTTTCAAAAAATTATGGACTCCCTTTTAATAAAAATTAAAGGAGTAGTGGTTTTCCTTGATGATATTATAATTACTGCACCTGATAGGAAATCGCATGTAGAAGTTTTAGAAAAAGTTTTTTTCCGTTTTGCATAATGCCGGTTTTAAATTATCCAAACTCAAATGTGAATTTTTGCGTAAGCAAATAAAATATTTGGGACATGTTATAGATGAAAAAGGTTTACACATGAACCCCGAGAAAATTAAAGAAATGATTAATTTAAAGGAACCCACAAACGTTAAGGAACTGCAATCTGTGCTAGTTATGATAAATTTTTATAGAAAATTTTTGCCGGAAATGTCCGTTGTACAAAGGAAAGGTCCGTTGTACAAATTGTTAAAAAATAATGAAAAATTCATTTGGTCTAAGAGTTGTTCAAATGCTTGGAGTCAAATAAAGAAAACACTAGCTTCCAAAATTTGGTTAACACATTTTAATCAAAATTTGAAAACGAAGCTGACAGTGGATGCTAGTCCCGTAGGTGTCGGCGCAGTGTTATCTCAGGTGGATGACAAAGGCGTTGAAAGACCAATTGAATTTGCTTCAAGGTCATTAAGTGACACAGATCGTAAATATGCTCAAATTGATCGTGAAGCAGTTGCTATTCAATTTGGTGTGATAAAGTTTCACCAATATTTGTTTGGTCGAAAATTTATTTTAGTGACGGACAATAAACCGCTAAAGTATATTTTTGGTCCTAAGAAAGGCATTCCGGCAATGACATCGAACCGTGTACAACGCATCGCGTTAACATTGATGGGATATCAGTTTGATGTGGAGAGCGTTAAATCGAAAGATAATGTAGCGGATTTTTTTCACGAAATCCTAGCAATGTAGATACACAACAAATCGAATCTGATTTGCCTTCACAAATCTATTTAAATTACGTGGAGAAGTGCAATAAGAAGGGTGGAATGCTCAACCTTGAAACTATTAGAGCTGAATCAAGAAAAGATTTCATGTTGCAAAAAGTTATAGTTCAGGGTTGGCCAAAAACATGTGATGATGCAGATCTGCTGCCTTATTTTAGAAGAAGGTTAGAAATTTTCGAAGAAGACGGTTGTTTATTCTGGGGATACAAAATAATAGTTCCAAAAAGTCTGCAGGCAGCGACAGTAAATTTTTTGCATGTTTCCCATATGGGCATAGTGAAAATGAAGGCAATGAGCAGAGAATGTTGTTGGTGGCCAAATTAAAGCAAATATTTGGAAGAGGCCGTAAAGAAATGTGATTCGTGCATGCTAACTCGTCCAAGCCCGCAAAAACAAGAGCTCATTCCATGGAAATGGACAGACGAAGTGTGGTTACGCATACATATAGATTTTTTTGGTCCTTTTCTAAAGCGATGGTGTTTGATTATTGTGGATAGCACAAGCAAGTGGGTAGAGTGCATATTAATGGGCACCAATACAACAAGTCGAGCAGTTGTGTCAGTGTTGAGGGAAATGTTTGCCCGTTATGGTATACCAAAAGTGATCGTATCCGATAACGGTACGGCGTTTTTATCGAAAGAGTTTAAATTGTTTTTAGAATTGAATGGCATTAAGCACATAACTTCTGCGGTCGGCCACCCTGCAACAAATGGACTGGCTGAAAACGTAGTGAAAACAATTAAAGGGGCTTTAAAAAGAAATTTACGTGATGCACCAGTATCAGATTTTAAGAATGTTTTAAATAGATTTTTATTAGATTACCGCAATACAATTCATGGCAGTACTGGAGTTTCTCCAGCTTACATAATGTTTAACAAGCGAAAATTGAGATGTAGACTAGATTTGATAAATGAAAAACGAAAAATTAAATGTCAGAGTAAGGTTCATATTAAAAATCAGATACGAAAACAACAAGATAATCAGAAAAGGTATTATAAAGGTTCAAAAAATAATTCTTTTGATGTGAATGATAGTGTTCTGGTTAAGGATTATTCTAAGCCAGGGAATGTATCATGGATTAAAGCAGTAATTTTAGAAAAAATAGGTAAACAATTGTATATTGTAAAAACTAGTAGTGGCGCTGTCTGGAAAAGACACGCTAATCAAATAATTTTAAGATTTAAGAATTTTACTAACATTGTAAACCCAAGTGTGTTAACAGATCCTTTGCAAAGATTGAACGTGGCGGAGAATTTGGTAAATAATGATAACGTTGTAGATGATAATACTTCTACACTTAGAGAAAATGATAACTCCCAGCGAAATTTATTGAAAACAAAGAATCTGAAACAGACATGGGTAGGTATAATCTAAGACCTAGAAAATAAGAACAAAGAGGTGAATGCAAATTAGGTTGGGGGTATTGTAGTATATTATGCTTTAAAAACGTTAAAGCTATAATAACTACGATGGCAACACCTAATAAACATATTGGAAATGTAAAATACGAAGTTCGGTACAAAAGAGAAAAGAATTTAATAAAGATTGTCACTTGAATTAAAACTACCAAATCAAATGTTTCTTTTTCTTGACAACCATTTTGAGGTTGGATTTAATAAACGTGACATATATAAAAAAAACAAACAGAGAGAGCAAGACAAATAGTGACAAGTACCAAAGGAAAACAATTTAAAAAGTTGAATACACTAAAAGAAAAACAATTCAAAAAACATGGACTAAATATTAGAGTACATTGGTTTGAAAATAGAACTCTTGGAAGTATACAGTTTTTTAAATGGGTTGTTACCAGTTGTATTTTTGTAGTTGTAGACCTCAATCCAAAACATATCTGCTCTCTCAGTGTTTTCCACTCATAAGTTTTTAAATTTTTAAGGCAGTTGTCTAAACCTTTAACCTCCTGTATTTCATTACAAAACTCTTGAAATAATGGAAGCAGACTTTCTATATCCTTGGACAATACATTTTGTGCGCTTAGTAACGATATTTTATTAAATACTTCAATATAAGATGGTAGCTTAGCACTTATTTCCCATATAAGATTTTTTACAAAGAGTAGAATTTTTCAATAATTTTCTTATCATTTAGTGAAATATTGTTGTCACTGCAACTCTTTTCAAAAGTGTACCCGAAATATAAAAAGTTTTTTATAATTGGATCAATATATCCACGCAAAGAATCAAAATTATTCGTTGAAATAATAATTTTGTTTTTTAAACATTTTAGTAAACGTAACAAGTCATCAAATAATTTAACGTGATCAGCATTCAGAAATATTGCCTGAGAAACAAAAATGATATTACTATACTAACTAAAGCAAAAAGGGGCAAAAAGGGCTAAACAAAAATGCTGAAAAGTGCTAAATTGCGCGTTTTTTAGTTTGGGGCTTAAATTTTTTTTCGCGTTTGAGGTATTTCTGCATTTTTGTTATTGAAAATGCAGCTAAAAAATAAAAAAATTAATTGGTTAAAATAAGCATAACAACTCTTAAGAAATTTGTTTGTTACATTTCATTAACTATTACAATTATCTGGAAAAATACAATTAATAAAATAAATACATTATTGCTGCGTTTTCATTTTTGGATATGCAGCTTTAAGTTTACGAATTTATTGGTTAAATTAAGAAATTTATTTGGTGCATTAAAATTAGCAAATTGTTACAATTCTTTGGAAAAAATAAAATTAATAAAAGAAATAAGTATATTATTGCTGCGTTTTTATTACTGGAAATGCACTTTCATAAAGTGTGACAATTCTTTGAATAAATACAATAATTAAAGTTATAAAAAAAAATAATTTAATTCTTTGGAATTAGACTTTTTTTGTAGCGGATAAAGTATTGAAAATAAAAATAATTATAATTCTCAAAAATCTAAAACAACATATATGTGTGTGTGTGTATAATGTTGAAGGAATAGTGGGAGACACCATAGAAAAAAAAAAACAATGAACAGTAAAGAGGACACAGATAATTTAAGCGCCAGTTATAAACTCGCATTAATTTAAACAACGGTTTAAAAAAAAATTAAGTTTTGTGTTTGTTTTTATTGTCATTATTTTAAAAATTCTTAACGTTGTAAATGTAAACTGTAAGTTACCATATTTTTGTACATTATCATGTTAATTGTATTCAATTGTAATTGTGTTGAATATATTCTTTTTAATTAAATAGACGACCTCTTGAGAAAGTGAACAAAATATTCACGAAATGTTGGGGAAATATGTAATAAAAATTGTTTTATTTACATGGATCACTTTAGGCCTCATCAGCTTAATATATAAGATTATACACATACACAAATCATAACTTGTTGGCCAAAAATAACAACAATAATAATTAAATTTTCTCTAGCTCATCTAGTGCCTTGGCAAAGTTGATTTCAACACTAAGACGGACAGGCGGATATCGCTGATTATAAAAATATGAAATCAAAAAACTTCTTGTTTCATTAAATTTTTTCTCCATTAGGATTGCTTCATTCTGTACTGTACTGCATTCACTTTTAGAATCAAAAAATTTGAGTTAAATCTTGCAACTAATTTTATACAGTCAGGCTTTATTAAATGATCTTTACCATTGTTAAATTTATTCTTAAATTACAATCAAAGAGTATTTTTTTTTTTAATTTGAATATTTTAATAAGTAAATATATTAAGAAGAAAATATTATTAAATTGTTAATATTTAAACATTCCTTATACGAACAACCTTTTTTAGCATCCCAATGTTATTAAATGGATTACTGTGACAATATGACATATTTGTATGCTATGTTTTAAAAATTAATTGTTAAAATATTAAATATGTATCTACATAAGTATAAAAGAGAAAGACAAACACTATTTATTGAAAACCAATTATATATATATATCAGTTCACTTTTCAGCGCAATTTTTAAAAAAATCGCTTAAAATAATTATTGCAAGTAAGGCTAGATCCGATGAACATTTCTTACAAGTTACAGTTAAAACAAATAAAACTGGAAAGTTTTATAAGCAATAAATTTTCATTATTCTCGGTCGTTAAAAATAAAAGTTTTTTTCTTTTGTTTTTTGTGTGTTAACTACAAGGAAGAGCAGAAACAATTTATTTATTCTTTTTTATTATATTTTTTTTTTGTAAAAATGCAATAAAAAATGTACCTTTTTTTATTAAAAAAAACAAATTGCTTTTCTTTAAAACTCATTATTGGCATATAAACTCACACATATATAGGAATATGTGTATGTGTGTGTGTTAAACAATTATTTTTTTTTGAGTAAATAAAAAGTAACACGAGAGCAACACATGTTAACATTTTAATAGCTGTTGTGTTTTATACTTACAATTTAATCGCCTTGGCTGCCATCATTCGAGTACGATTAACTTTTTTCGGAAAAACTTGACAGGGTCTCACCGGTAACAGTGTCATTGTAGGAACTCGGTGCATACATTTATAATGTTGCAGTTTTACCAGGTTGATTTGCTGTTTCGGCTGTCGGTTTATTTTTTCGTTAAGCAGTCACAGTTATAGTCGTCACAAATACATGTAATTTTATAAAAAATGTACAGTTAACAACCATAAGAATTATTTGGGAAAACATGTTTATTTATGTGTGTATGTAAAGTTGTGCATGAACCAAACATGAAAAGTGGCATGAAGTTTAAATTTTGAAACAGCACAAATAATTAGCGTTCATTTGCAATGTTTTTGTCTTTTTTAATTTGGTATTGATTTTATTTTTGTTGGATTTGTGATAGAAATATAATTGAAATAATGATAAACATAACAACAATTTCGAAAAGAAAATGGTTTTGGATATTGTGCGTGTATTAATGAAGTTTTCTGTATGTAAAATTCAAAAGAAGCAAGTAAAACCATTTTAAATGCAATTTGTTATACCACCGGGGACAGAACGGTTATTATGCGCAAATGATGGAGCGACATACAAAAAGTCAATTCATAGTTGTATTAACACCACAAACCATATGTTCACCAAAAATCAGACACAAATAACAAGAATAAAAGAAAGTTAATTTTATTTACATACATATATTAAAAGCGAATTAATAGCAACTTTTTATAAAAAACGTTTAAGTGTTTATTTTTGTTTCTTAAGCGATGACAAAAAAGTTTAAATTGTGTAAAAAGTGAGGTTGAAATAAAAAAACCCATAATGGTGATCACACAGGTATTTGATATTTTACAGAAAATGCAACGATAAAATTTTTTTTACCAAATTAAAAATTTAAATTCCGGTTGGTTGTTTCAAGTTATTTGATGTTAATATTGTTATCATTTTATTGCACTGTAAACATGAGAGTGTGTGTGTATGTATTTATGAAAGTTCAGTTAACTAAAATTGTGAAACAAATTTAAAAAGGACATGAATATATTTTGTGCCAGATACAGGACCAATTAAGCACAACCAACCATAGTTATTGTAACTATGTACATTAGTATTTATATGTATGTGGCAAGGTGTTTCATTTTTCATTATTAATATACAGCATTAGCACATGGTGATAGTGTTGATAATAATGACGATGATTACGTGTTGAAGTATAAGGTTTTTTGCATTATTTTTTTTATTTAAAACAAAAAAAGAGAAACAAATACCACAAATCGTTTTGCAGCAAAAATTGTTCTGTTTTATTACAATCACAACAAACTTGATAATGTTGCAATGCATTAAGGTGATAATGATATTGAAGACGTTTATAATGATATTGATGGCAATAACAAAAAGCTGATGTTAGTGCATATGATTATCCGATACATTGATTATTGTGGGGATTATTAACAGTTGTCATCATCAGCATCAAAAGAGTTTTCATGTTTAAAAGAGAAAAAAGAAAATAAATTAATTATTTAAGTTAACTATTGCATTAAATCTTTATGTTACTAAACTTAAAATTATATAAAATTAAACATTTAAATATTCCAGTTAACACTTTTAAGGCGATGAGCAAGTACAGATTGGAAGCCTTTATGTAAGCTTCCGCAGCAACTATAAAAAATACAAACGAAAATCCTTTTTGAGTAAACCCAGTTTTAAGACTTTTTATTGTATAATTTTGTAACAGTTTGAAAGCAGAAGTGTCACCTCTATCGCCAAAATATTGCAGCTCAAGTCTAGTTTTTATACTGGAACATTAAAAACAAATACAGACACTTTTTGTTTAGTTGTTTTAAGGAATTAAGGATAAATTATATATATTAAAAAAAGAATTTATATTATAACATGTGCGTTTTAAGCCGTTTTGAAAATAACTATTTATGCCTGAAGGCTATTTTATATAGTTTAAATAAAAAATCTTATTTTATTAGTTCCTTTGCACCCATTTGTTCTAGGGTATAAAAAGCTTTTACAACTTATTTATATAAAAACAAATTTAATGTTTGTTTAGTAAATAGTTTATTTTTCTTTTTTTTTATTTATTTTTTCCAAAAAAAATATAATTTTTAGTATTGCTTTTAAATAATTTAATTGACCAAATAATTTTAAAATAACGACACAATAGGTAGCATTATTATTTATAAAAAGTATCTAAGAAGGTAAGATTATTGTTCGTTATAAAATTTACGTTAATAACAAAGCCGATTTCAACAATGTAAAATTTACAAAATCTTACGCCCTATCTTGGAAGCTATAACCGTTCAAAATTGTATTTGTTAACTTCAAGCAAAATATAAATGGAAAAATACTGCGTTCTTACAATGTATAATTTAATCGTAAGAGATTTAAATAAACTGTGTTAATTTCAGAAAGCGTTTTGCGTACGTTATCTTTGGTTCTATGATTAACTAGCAGTGCTTCGTCCGTGTGTAATTTATAGTTTCTTTTTTTTTAAATTAAAAAAATATGATTTTAAAACATTTGCTGTAGGGTTTTGCAAACAGTGTTAAAAACTTTCCATCAAAGAAAACAAAATTTACTGGCAACTGTTCTAGAACCATTATACCGGTAAAATTGGGTACTTTCACATCTCTATTCTCTATTTAATGACTTATTTTTATGGGGAAAAAAAAGTATTTTATATTTGAAGCAAGGTTCTAAGGAACGTTGTCATAAAATTTTATTCAAATGTATTTAGAAGTTTTAACTTGATGCGAACACAGACAGACAAAAATTTCAAAATAACATCAAAATTTTAAAAAAATATTTCATGTACAGAAATAAGCCCGTTACTGCTTCTTTATATGTATATATGAATAGTAATATTCTATTGATCACTATGTTTTTTAGACTTGTTATAGTTTTTTTTTAACCAATTTGTTCGTATCTATGAAGAAATAATTTGATATTAAATGCTTCAAGCAAATAATTATTTCGTGAAAAGTGTATTATTAGTTTTCAGATTAAGTTCGATTGTACAGATCACTTACTATACCGTTACGCAAAAGTATAACTGTTGAAATTGTGTTACGGAGCGCTTCGGTATCCCCTTTCTTCTCATAATTGAGGTTATATACATATAAATTTTAAATTTCATTAAAATCGATTTAGTTTTTTTTAACGTTTTAGACGCATATAAGTTTCTTTCCCCTTCTAGTCCACTATTTGAAAACATAAATACCTTATTTTACTATGAGGACAAACGTTTCGACTGTTGTGCCACAAATTGCAGAGAATCACATTTTTAGTTTTTCAAGTAAAAATATGTTTTTTTAACACAATTTTTTTCAATCACAAATAGGAATTTTATTATTTGCTAACATTTATATTTCAGACCCCAAAAAGTGTAAATATTCTCAGTTCTGATGCACAGCAAAGATTACTGAGCGATGTCCACGTATGTTCGTGTTGAAATCAGCTTTGCCCAGGTAATAGATGAGGTAGAGAAAAATTAAATACACTAATCGATAAGACATAGTTTCGACTTTAAAAATATGCAGGTGATTGTTGTTGTGAATAAAATTAACGAAAAAGGTTAGAAATAATTGGTGAGCTTTTTACTTGATCCAGAAAGCCCTTTCATTTACTTACCCTAAACCCGATTTTGCTTGTTTATGCACTATCAGAACGTAATGCATTTTTAGAATCCCTACTCTACGTTTCAGCAATCTTCACATCAATCTATGTACATCGGTTCTCTTGAATATTTGGTTAAGCCCGGATGATAAAGAAGAAGGGCATTCTGTCGATTTCGATATCGAAAACAACATTTCATTATAACTTTTAATGTAGTTCATAATTTTTTGGAATCCTATTAATTTCGTTATACCTCTAGCTTCTCAGTGCGAGGTTAACATAATGGTTTACACCATAAAAGTTTATAATGCTTGTAAGGTAAAAGTTAAAACTAAAAAATATTTTTTTATCCCTTACAGTTTTTATGCTTTTAAATGTTATTTCAGGTAGAGTTAAAAAACTTTGCAAAAATATTTTCTATTAATGCCATAAATTACTAAATGTCAGCAACACACAATAAGCGTAATGTAATTAGTAATGCTGCATAAACTTTAAAAACATTAACTATCAAAAATCTTAAATAATAAGAATAGTACAAAAATAATAATAAAAAAATCCTTTTCATAAATTTTTGAATGAAAATAGAAGCTTAATTTCAAATGTTTTTAATATAATGGATATGGAAAACATTATTTTATTTATGTATTTTTTTAAATTGGAAAAGCATTAGTTATTTATTGTTTTGTTTATACTTTGATTTTTTCCTTAATTTTGTCTTGATTATTTTAATGTAGTCAATTTGCTTTTTTTATATAAAAATAACAAATGCTTTAATTAAAAATTATTCATTGGATTAATTTTAAAAGAAAACAAGATAGATAGGATATATCCGAATAAATTGCAGCGTTTTTTTTTAGAAATCGCATCTATCTATCTTAGATTGTGTATGTTGTAAGATTAATGTAATTGACCAACTAATTTAAAAATAATTAAACGAAGAATTCTCGTCAACAATTAATATTATCCGAATAAATTGCAGCGTTTTTTTTAGAAATCGCATCTATCTATCTTAGATTGTGTACGTTGTAAGATTAATGTAATTGACCAACTAATTTAAAAATAATTAAACGAAGAATTCTCGTCAACAATTAATACTAATTTGGTTAGATGTTATCCACACAACTCCAAAGCTTTTTTGTTGCTCTCCTTATTCACATTTAAGCTTTAAGTTAGCCACGAATGCTAACATTTGTTAGAAGTTTCCTGAAAAGCTATTTATTATAAGTGACTTTTAGTTCATTAGTCGAAGGTTTTGCGCCCCTAAATTTAATTAATGTAAATGATTCAATCCCGTTATTAAACGATAATTAAAAAATGTGTTCTTTATAGTTAAAATTATTATCAGTGAAGAGAACAAAAGACAAATCTCTACTTATAACAAAAAATGCAGACGAATGATTTTAAAAATTTTGTTGATAGTAATCGATATGGAATCAGGACATCGCAAATTTTTTAAATGGTTTACTGAAGTCAGTAGTGCGATTTACTACACTTTTTTAACTATCGTTTCGTTTAGTTGACTTAACAACAAAATTGTCGATTTTGCTATTCAGTAATACTTTTAACGATTTTAATAGTTGCTTAAAATCATTTGTTATAGTTTGCAAGTTGCTCATTGTTAAAAAAGCGACTATAGTTTTTGCGTTGTTAAATTTGTCGACAAAACAAACGACCTTCAACATGTGTATGTACATTTAAACATACATACATATAAGCATAGACCTAGAAAATATATACATATTTTAACACAAAATAAATATATAAATACAGTTTGCTTTCAATTCAATTAAACATTATTGTTTTACTAAGTTTAACTAAGAGCATTTAAAATTTATTTTAAAAATAAATTTCCGACTGTTGCCATATCTTTCGGTGAAGACCGTCGTCACTGGCTGTTTACTTGGTACGATTGGCGAGCGCTTTCGATGTAAAGACATCATTTTCAAGCCGCGTTCTTATTAGTACTGGTTAGATAGTGTAAGGTGTTTGTTGCATAGATAGTGGTGGGTTCAGGTAGTTTTGTCGGTTAGGATGGTGTCTATTTAAAAATGGTATTATGCAGGTACATTGCCTGATATCTGTCATGTTTATTGAAGGTATATAATTTTAATATTTCATTCTTTTATTATTAGGTAGGTAAATGTGACCATCTGTGGGTGTTTTGCGTTTGTGAGTTTGTTTTAATAGTTTCAGTGGTGTAAAGATTGTGGCGGATGTTGTATTTACCTGTTCGTTAATAATATCTCCTTTAAACGTTCGTGTTTTGTATATTTCCATGTTTTAAAGAGTGTCCAGTCTTCGTCATTTTTTACTAGGATGTATTAACGTCATACATTCATCTATTTCCCTTGGCTCGTGTTCATGTGTGTTAAGGTGTATTGAGAAGTTAGAGTCTTCTCTTTTCCGTTTATATGATCGTATGTATTCTGTGAACCTTGTTTTTAATGTTCGTCCAGTTTGTCTAATGTATGTATGGTTGCAGGTGCAGGTAAGTCTGTACACTCCGCTGGTGTTAAATTTATCGGTTATTTCTCTTGATGTCTTGAGATTGTTTCGTAGGGTGTTGCTCGTCTTTAGTGCTATCTGTAAACCTTCTTTCTGAAAAAGGTTAGTTAATCTATATATTTCTGGTTCTGTGTAGGTAAAAATGTGTCGTCGTGTTGTATCGATTTTCTCCTTGTTTTCTTTGTTCTTGTTTTTAGTGTTGGATTGTCTAAGTAGTTTGTCGATAGTAGTGCAGTTGTAACCGTTATTTTTAGCTATAATGGAAATTGTGTCGTGTTCTTTGTTATGTTTGTCTAGAGATACTGGGACTGTCTTAAGTCTGTGAATCATATGTCTAAATGCTGCGAGTTTATGTTGGGTGGGATGGTTTGAGGAACTGTGGATAGTTATGTCTGTTGTGGTTGGTTTTCTATATATTTTAAAGTTTAATGAGTCAATTCCTCGTGTTGTTGTTATGTCAAGATAATGTTAAGTTCCGTCTTTCTCTTTTTCCATTGTGTATGTGATTTTGTTATGTATTGTGTTTAAATCCGTTAGAATTTCTTCTGCGTTGTCCCTTTCTAGGATGCATATTATGTCGTCTACGTATCTGTAATAATGAGTTATTTTATGTTTTTCCATTAGGGTTTTAACGTGTAGTTGTTCTAAAGTCGTCTACTTCTTCTTCTGCTTTTCTTAATGTCAAACCTCACACAAGCATATTAGATAACACGTATTCATGTGTGTAAATTGACATTGAGGAAGTAAACACATGCATGTGCCGTGATGTTTTTATTCTTCGCAAAGTATATCTATATCAAGTACATGCAAGTCTACAAAAAATAATATATTAAAACAACAACAGGCAATTTGTTTGTGTAAAAATCTAGTATTGTGTCAAAAAGCAACTGACTACAATCCAAGGCTGGTAAAGTCGGTATACATACATATACTTTTTTTAACATAAATTTGAAATTTTTTTAAATAATAGTAAAAGATATTAAAACAAATTCATTTATTTTTAATAAAACAGTGTAAATTACAAGAACTGCGCAAGAGTTTATAAAAATATGTTAAATGCAATTTGAGACATAAATATTCGCTTTTAAAATTTCGTTTACCGCCTCTTATGCAACAAAAGGAAAATTAAAAACAATTATACACAAAAAAGAAAATCTAAAAAAAAATATATGAATATTATTACAAATTTGATGGAAATTACGTGAAAATAGCACAAATTTAAACTTTATTACTGCCCTTAACAAATTTTCTTGTTTAAATAACTTTTCAATACAGCTTTTTCAAAACATATCACACGCATTAAATATATTTTTTTATTAAAGAAAGTGGCGCTGAAAAAACGTAAACAAATTTTGACGTAATGGAATATAAAAAACGAGGCGAAATACTTTCAGCTGAGCTCCTGCATGTACTTGTTATGTTATGTCTGTGCTTGTTATAGATATAATTTGATTCTTCGCTTTCGTTTTTTTCATATATTTGATTACGGAGATGCCACTCAATTTCTCTTTGTCTTATAAGGAAATTAAAAATGTCTAATATCGTTAAAATGAAGTTAGTGAATAACATAATTGTTACTTCAAACAACAGAAAATGACGACTAATATAGCAATTGTCGTTTTGTTTATAGTAAGTGAATCGCACTGCAGGTCGCGACAAATAAATGCTGTCAAATACTGTAAAAATATAATATAAACACTTTCTTATGTGTATTTGGAAAATGTCTTGATGTCTTATTTACAACAAGATGTCGTGAAATGTTTTAAGACGTCTTATTGTATCAAAACATCGTTAGGTTTTAAGACCTCTTAGAACATTTTTGAGTAAATTGTGAAGACAGCAACTATAAGTTTACTAGACGTGAGTGAAAGAAAACAAAGAAATTCTTTAAAAATTTTTGTGTATAATTGGTAAATACGTCATCTTTTAATTATTTTAATAAAAACCAATTCGGGAAAGGCAAATGCTTCATTTAAATGACTTAAACCTAATTCGAAAAAGCAATAAAATTTTATAATAAATCAGGTCGTTTTGGATGTAAAAAGGTAATTTAATTAGTAATTGTGGTTGTTAAAATTCACAAATTTGGGAATGTCACTAAATAAGAACAGGTAAAAGAATATTCATATGTAGAATTGCAATAAGTTAATAATTTAAATAATTGTAAAAAATCTGTTAAAATTGTATTTTAGGATGTTAAAGAAAGGTAAGATAATGCTTATAAATAGTACTGCAATAAAATTATATGGACGTTTATCATATTATAAATATAAATATGTAGTTATTGAAAACTAAAAATTAAAATGTTTTAATCAAACACTATTGATGCGAATTTCAATTTAAAAACTTAAAAATTTAGAAAACTTTCTCGGTCGCATTCAAGAAGAAATTGTTTTTATGTATAAAATTATACCTATTAAAAATTTGTTTAAGAAATTACAATATACATAAATATATTAGATAATTACTTACTCAGCTACATATTGGTTAATTAGCTTCAATGCGCTTTATTTAATTATTACAAAAATCAGTGCTTGTTTAACAATTTCATCTTTTTATTGCCTTCTTCAATAAAACAATTATATATCTGCACAAATTAGAAAACAATATTTGAATTTATGAATATTATAAATTAATTTAAAGTTTAATACCATGTTCACATTACAGCGTTTTTTCGTAATTCGCTCTCCCATTCGTAATTCAGCCTCTAATTACCAGCAGAATAACGTAATTCCCCATACAAATTTTTGAGAGCGAATTACCAATTTTGTAGGTAATTGAGCTTGAATTACCACGCCAATTACGATAAAATCAATTTCATCTTTAATTTTTATCGAAGTTTTACCTGTACCACTGTCAAAATAATAAAAAGTAAACAAAGTGAAAAGAAAAGAAAGATATGATAAAAAATTGTAACATCAATGCGTCTACAAGCTACGGCTGGAAGAGACGAAATTCAATTCAGACAAAATCCTGTGGATTCAGGAGAAGCGTCTGGAACTTTTGAAGCAGCTCCAACTCTTGGTAATGTTGGAAATGCCAATCACACCAGGGAGAATGATTTAGAAAAAAGTATGTATTGAAGTAAATTAATCTCCACTGCTGTATAGGTATATCCCTGGGCTTTAAGTGCTACCGCCATTTCCTGAAGTATGTGGCTATTTTTTCAACATTCCCGCAACGCATCCAGCGATCACTCCAATTTTCTAATAACGCACGCATGCTGCATTGCTTCCATTTGCTAGCACTTTTTCTGCTTTCTGTAGTAAAAAAATTGTGATACCATATCTTCTTGAAATAAAACTATACTTTCTTAATATTTACTTACGTTTTATGGTATCCATGGGTGAAATTGTATAGAAAGTAAACAAAATAATTGTTTATAATAAAATGGCAAAAAACTTTTTTACATTCCGACGTGTTTTCTACGAAATAAACAAACAACTGTCAAACCCAATTACTTAGATGCAATATGAACACTCAAATTAGCATAAGTCATTCAGAGAGCGAATAACGTCATTAGAATTGTAATATGAACATGGTATAAAGTAACTTAATCGTATTTACCTATATGAAACATAAAAAAACATTAAAAAAAACATAAAATACAAGTAAAGATTTTGTTCGTCCGTTTGTTTGTTCGTTTTTTTTAATACCTGGACCATTTGAACTTTTTTCTACTGTCACAAAATGTCTTGTAACGAAAAAACACTTGACAGTATTTAAAAATAATGTTATACACGAACTTCTCTATTTGCTTCGTGCTACGAACAGTATACGACAGTATTTTATATTCTTGTAATCAGTGTTGCCAAAAAAATTCTGGCTCTTATCCCCAATTTGACTCATGATGTTCCTAAAATTTCCAATTTCTAAACAAAAATCACCAATTTTGTACCCAAAAATGTTAAATTTATAAAATACGCATCGCGTGCATACGTTTTTTTAAATTCAAGTTTTATACATATTTCGATAAATGATTATCAAATGCACCACTAAAAATTGAAAAAATTGTAACAGTGTAAATAAAAAATTTCCAACTACAAAACTACTTTTTATCAAGTTTTTTCCTTTTTCCGTAAATAAGGGCAAACGTTAGTTAGGGCGTTTTTAAATTTAGGTAATGATATACTATGTCATTATTTTTAATATTTTGAACTGAATGATAAAAGAGTCTTTATTATACAGAAATTAAGTACATATATATTTTTTTAATTTCTTACAAAACTCAAGAGTATATAGTAAGCTAATATAAAAAAACATATAACTAAGAAACAGCCATGTCACAGAACAAAAATCCGTTCGGAAGTGTTATTTATTTCGTATTTTGCTCCTACAGAAAATGTAAAACTAAAAAATTTTTAGAATGAAACCACTTTCAGCTTGCTATGTGGAATTGGTTTTTTGAGCATTTTGTGAACATAAAACCATTCAAAACATTTTTTTATAGGTAAGGCTATACTTTATCTTGCTTATTGATCTTAATTAAATTTATTTTGTATACTGTGTCGCCGGAGCCAACACAGTCCTAGCATGTGTGTACACAACGGCTGACATAAGAAATAATCTCGAGTATGGCAACTCCATAATAAAACCTACTACATTTAAAATTCAACTCTGGTTCTAGACAACACCCAATAAATGTCAAAGTTGATGTTCTGTTTGATGAAAACCACGAAGCTGACAAGGCAAAGTACGGAAGATCCAAGGAAAAAAACACTAAAGGACTGGATGCTGGAGGACTAACGTCGCAGTCCCTGTGTATGAGAAAAAACCGCAGCGAGAAGGAAAAATAGATATACTGCGCAATAAGAAAGTGCCCACGGGCATGAAACTGGGAAAAAGTGGTGGTAAGGAAGTGAGACGCTGTACCAAGTTGTAGGAATATTTTAATAGTGTTGGAAGAAAAAAAAAGCCAAGTGAAGGAATAGTAAGTCATTAGACGGAAGAACACGTGAACAGGCATAGTAGGAGCGTCAGGCAGCTGGCTAACATAGCCAAAGTCCGGCCAAAAGTAGACGTGATAATCGAACACGATAACAGTGACCACAGCAACGGCCAAAATAGCGTCAAACGTGCACAACCGAAATACCAGAAAAAAACCTAACTGCTATTCAAACCACAGCCAACAAACGTTCTCGCCGCAAGACCCGCTTGGCATCACATCGAAAACAAAAACGTCCAGCGTTCATTACGGTTTCGTTACAACACCCAGCATCATCATCGACATTGCATTTACCGTTTAAACAACAACAATACCCGATATGTTTAAACGACATTAAAAAAAACAAACAAAACTACAGAAAACAACAATTAACAACAAGTCAGCATCATCCCACCATTTTGGATAATCAACAACAACATCAGCATCATCCCACCATCTTGGAGGCGTCCATCTTAAACATCAGTGACAACAACCACAACAACAACTACTTCAATATACCACCAACTTTCATCCTGAACGTCGACAGCTGCTGAGGTTGGAAAGGCACCACAGATGACATCATAAAAATAGCAAAAGATAAGTAATCGTAGTTAGTATTGGAAATATGTTTAATTTGCATCTAGTATTCCGCATAAATTTTAATTCGATATCAATATTAATGCGCGTTAGAGTAATATCGTGTAAACTCATAGTGTTAAATTAGATTTTTCCTTTTTGGTTTTTTTAAGTTTCTTTTGTGAGTTTTCTTTGCCTTGTAAAACAGAAAACTCTACACATACATTTGACCACGTGTGTTTTGGGCACACAACCCCGTTAGCAAGCATCGCGCTTAGCTCGATTTGGAGCAACAATAGACCGACATACGATTTTTAAAAGTGTAAATTTATCCCTCCATCAAAAATTCAAAATTTAATAAATTCATATTTTTAATATTCAATAGTTTAAACCGAATCCGAAAGGAAAATCTTTAGTACCCATTTATCTATCGGATTTTGAATTCAAAACCATTTTACCTGAAATAGAGAGCAATCGAAAAGTCCATACCTAAAGAAAAATCTTGCTTACCTAGATAGTATATTATACTTACGTGAAACAAATTTTGAAAATTATATTGACCTGAAACAAATTTTTATATTTTGCTTACCTTCATCTGAAATTTTACTTACCAGAAACTAAAATTTTAAATTTTTATTACGTTTATCGATAATCTCGCTTACTAAGAACTAAATTTCCAAATTTACTCTCCTAAAAATAAATTGTCAAAATTTTACTTAACTTAGTTAAGATTTAAAATTTTCATTGTCGGAAGCTTGCGTTTATAGATTTTTTGAATCTGAAGTAAAACCCAATCGGAAATTCTCGGCAGATTCGATCTCCATTCAATGAAAATTGATAATCATAAAGTAAATAAATTTCATAACCCGAAAAGAATTGAATCATCAAAATTGTAATAACCTAAACACAGTTCGCATACTTCAAAATTTTAAATTTTAATTAATCGATACCTGAATCCATGGATGCAAGTTTATCATTTCTCACAATTGTAAACTTTGGAAATTTATTTGCTTAAAAGAATCAACTTTGGATTTCTTGAAACAAAGTTTAGAAGTTTTAAATTTGGAAATAGAATTGTCACTGAAAGCAAAATTCTAATTACCGAAAGCAAAATTTAACCATTTTACGGAAAAAATTACAAATTTTAAATTAAATACAAAATTTGTTTCACCACCAAATCAAAAACCAACAACAAAAGTTTAATCGTTTGGAATCAGAAATTTATTTACCCATAGTAAAATCAACGTTTAGTAATGTTGTTCCTAAATATTACTTAAGTTTACTATAAATATAATCGCCTCAGTTAGGCTAATATGAATATAAAAACAAATTAAAATAAGAAAACAAGCGAAACCAATGTAAACAAATAAAACCAAAATAAAATAAATAGTAATAGACTCAATCAACAAAAAGAAACAATGAATACAATCTTAAGTATCAAGATAAGCACTTTAAAGCTCAGTTTATTTGGAGCAGGGCCAATCGTAAACGCTTGAGAAGTTAATTATCTTGTAGTAATGTGTAAATTTTACTGAGTCCCACTCCAGTTAAGCCGACTTTAGTGAAGCTGAAACATAAGCAACATTTATATATATTTAAAGAAAACATATGTTCTAAGCCTTTGTACAGTAGAATATAAAACCTAGTGTGAACCGAACTAAAATCCCTTAAATATTTAAAATAAGATTGAAGGGTGGCTTGTTGAGGAAGGAGTGAGAGGTGACATGTTCGGGTTTTCGTTCTCGATTCGGTCGTCGTTTCATTTTCCGTTTTGTCTATTTTTCATTTTCAAGTTAATGATTGTCACTTTCAAAAACTTTTATATATTTCTACTATTTATACAAGACGTAGGTACATAGAGTAGAAATATATGAACAAATAATGGCGCCCAACGTGGGGCACGAAAACACAATCATAGATTTGGTAGATTTCGATGAATGTAACGTCGTAAAGCATGCTCGGCTTAGGCCAAGCATATTTCACCGACAACATTGAAACAGTTTTGCAGAGTAGCAACGTTGAGTAGGAAAGTTTTTGGTATAGTAGAAACTAGTAAAAGTAGTCTAGTTTAAAGTGTAGTAAGTCACAGATAGAAACGGAAAAGGTTTCGTCTGTTTGCGACTAGCTTTGAACAGATGAGCTATCCTAACAACTCAGTGTAAGTCTTAGTGACTTAGGGAATAAGTACACTAATTGCGACATTGAAGGGTTGGAACAGTGCAGCATAAAATGGCTCAGTGAGTCCAGATAGAGTTCGGTGAACACTGCTGTTGCCACTGGTCAAGAAATGCGAAATATAGAAGGCGTTCGGATTAGCCAACGTTTTGGCGAATCTTTTCAATTTTGGCAAGTAGTCACGTAGTAGTATCATCACTACTTATCACACCTCAATTTTTGTTTTGATTATTAACAATACTTTATCCACAGATTTTGACGGGTAACGTAATTAATTAATTTGTTTAAATTATAAATGGTCTGGTATAAAACTATACCACAACCATTTCTACAGTTTTTCAGGTTCTTCATTAAAATTTTGTTTCAGGCGGAGAAAATTTTTAAATGTTTTGATAAGTGATACAGTTTTTTTTTGATTACAGTGAAATTATTCTAGAACCTATGTAGTCGTGGTAATAGTAGACGCGCGCATCCTGGGGTTGTAAAAATTTGTCTTGATAGGTTCGGTTTTAGAGTAAGGTCGTTAGGTAAAATAATTTGATTCGAAAATGTTCGGAACAAGATCTAAAAGCAGGACGGAAGGAGAAGTACCAGTAACTACGGCAACAACAGCAGTAACCACAAAAACAACTACAATCACAGCCAGTAGTACTGGAGCAGTGTCGAAGCAAGCTCACATAAACACAGGAACATTACACAGAAATACGAGTCCTGAGGCGACCTTGGTAGGCGCACATGTCCAAGATGACCTGGAGATTAGCGAAAGCAGTGTTTCAGGCAACAGTGTTATCGTAACACCACCATATAGTAGTATCAGTGCACCCGAAGTAATGAATGCTTTTAGACAGGCAAATGTTCCTTTGAGAAGACATGAAACACAAAGAACACAATCGGGGAGTTCTAGAGCTGTAACTCAGGAGGACCGGATTTTGAACTTGAAGCCGCGAGTGATACAAGAAAGTTTAAATGGGTGATCGCAACATCAAGATAACAATACCGCTCGTTCTGAGTTGCGCTATAACCTTTAGATTTATCCCAACCGTTACCTTTCGTCCAAACGAGAACTGTAACACACTACAATTGCAGAGATGGCAGAACACAGCGAAAGCCGAATTTTAACGCGAGGAGCAATGCATATGACAGATCGGGTTTTAACGATAATGCATTTTACGAAAATAATCAACCAGATTCAGCATTCCTTCCAGGAGTTAGGTATCCAACTTAGGCTACTGAAGCTTGACGTAATTTGTCTCACCAACCAGCCCAGCGAATAGACAAGTGGGGAATTATGTTCGATGGCACTAATAAAACCACAAGCATTGAGGATTTTGTGTTTAGAGTCGAGACGCTACAAGCGGATTACGAATGGGCTTGGAGAGAAGTACTGCGTTCATTTCACCATCTGTTGAGTGGACCAGCTCGTGATTGGTTTTGGGATCATTGAAGACTTAACGACTTAAATCAATGGAAGGATCTTAAGGCAGCGTTAATTAGTCAATTTCACCAATATGATAGTGACTTCGACATACAGAGAAAAATTTTAGGTCGAAGGCAACAGGGTATGGAATAGTTTGATGATTTTTACAATGCGGTGATTAAATTAAGGAACCAATTGAGAAATCCTATAGGAGAAAGAGATTTGGTTAGCATTATGCATAGTAATCTCAGAGCACCATTGGCCCAGCTTTTGTTCTCAGTTTCGGTGAGCAGTTTAGCACGATTTGTCAGAGAATGTCGTAGAGCAGAAAACTTGTTAAGTTCACACCGGCAGTTTAGTGGAAGAATTCCTCCTAGGACGATCAATGGATTAGAATATCTTTCAGCAGGGACAGATCAGGTACCCGAAGTGGACGAGTATGTGCACAATGAGAAAATAATTTGCTGGAACTGCAAAGCCCAAGGACACACGTTCTTTAACTGTCTGGAGGAGAAGCGGTTATTGTTTTGTTACAATTGTGGGTTAGAGAATACAGTAACGCCACGTTGTCTAACAAGTCAGGGAAACCGGAAGTGTCTCGGAACGGGATAGAGGCGCGTTCCGTGAACCCAATTTCTAGGAGCCATCAATAACCGTAGAAGTCTTTCAAGTTAACAACACCAACCTGCACACAACAGAAGAACTACTACCAGAAAAACAATTGAAAGTACAATCACCTAAAGCGATTTTGAGGAATGGTAATACGAATAGAGAGAAACACATGGAGCTTCGACAAATACCAGTCAGTATCCGAGAGCGAAACTATAAGGTAGCACGAGAGAGGATATTTGGTGTGTCGGAGAAAATAGTGAAAGCACGAAAACGCTATGAAAAACGGAAACAAACCAGGTTTGAAATTTCGGAGGCCAGTATATACGAGGGACCAGACACCAGGATTTATGCGACGATAGAAGTTATCCACCCAAAGTGTACTTGCGGATGAACCAGGGGACAACTTTTTTCCAAGGATGCAAATTCTCGAAGCCAGTCAACAACAACGTTTGGAAGAAGTGATCGGATTGTTTCCATGCTACACGCGCAAAGTTTAGGCAATACGACAATAGAGATACACCAGATAGACACGGTCAATGCAGTGCCTATTAAGGAAAAACATTACCTAGTGTCGCCAGCGGTACAAAAACTGATGTACGGGGAACTGGATAGGATGCTGTCTTTAGGAGTCGTTGAGCCTAGCGAAATTCTGTGGAACAATCGGGTCACATTTGTGCAGAAAGGGGAGAAAATTCGGATTTTTCTCGACGCGCGTCGGCTCAATGAACTAACCTCATATTGAAGGACTTTTAAGCCGTTTGGGCGATACTCATTACATACCCAACATAGATCTAAAGGACGCGTTCTGGCAGATACCACTGGCAGAACAGAGCCGAGAGAAAACTGCCTTTACTGTGCCTGGAAGACGCTTGTACCATTTTACGGTCATGCCGTTTGGGTTGTGTAATGCGGCCCAAGGTTATGCCGTTTAATGGACAAGGTAATCCCAGCACTATTAAGGGAAAAGGTTTTTGCCTATTTGGATGATTTGCTGAGGGAAGTTGCGAATTGTTTAGAGCACGCAGGCCTTACTATCAATGTCAGTAAGTCTAAATCCGGGTGACAAAAATTGAAATATTTAGTTTATATTGTTGGGGAAGGAAAGCTTAAACCTGATCCTGAAAAAATACAAGCCATAAAACAGCTCAAATATCCAACGACACCGAAGCAAGTTAGAAGTTTTATGGGAACTACAGGGTGGTACCGAAGATTTATTCTAGATTACGCAACAATTACAACACATATTTGTGAAACCCTGAAGAAGAGCAAGAAATTTCAATTTACATAAGAAGCTAAGGAAGCTTTCGACCAACTTAAAGAAAAATTAACAGCACCATGACTTCAACAAAATATTTTTCATTCAGTGTGATGCATCGAACGTAGGTATAGGAGCAGTATTATTTCAAGAAGATGCAGAAGGAGGAGAACACCCAATTTCGTATTTCTCGAAAAAGTTGTCTACGGCACAAAAAAATTATTCCGAAACGGAAAAAGAATTTCTAGCAGTAGTGGCAGCTGTCGAACGTTTTCGTGTTTTCGTGGAGTTTATAATTATCACGGATCATTCCACTCGGAGATGCCACTCAATATCCTTTTGTCTTATGCCAATCAATATCAGTCTTATAAGAAAATTAATAATGTCTCATATCGTTAAAACGAAGTTAGTGAATCACATAATCGTTACTGCAAACAACAGAAAATAACGACTAATATAACAATTGTTGTATTGTTTAAAGTTAGGTACTGATGGTATTGTCGAGCTCGGAAGATCATTAGATATTTTTTCCAACACAATAATAAAAGCTTCTTTATTAAGCCAGTAATAGCTTAAAAACTGCGTTTAAAAATTGTTTTTAATTTAAAGATACATTTTTACTAAAACCGAACGGAATAGTAACTTTGGAATCATTTCAGTTCCGAACGAAATTTGTGACATGCCTGAAATATTCAAAGGTGTTTATTTTTTTAATTCAGGGAGATACATTTTCGTTTAAAGCATGAAATTCAATAGAAAAACAAATTTTGAATGTTTTGTTAGTTACATGATTTTTCATTTAAGCTGACCACATGTGGGAATAATCAAGTAAAGTCTGTTAACATACAAAGAAATTGTTTATAAACATTAATTTTAGTAGCAAAATAAAATTAAATACATAAACGGACAAATTCGTTTAGCAGAATTAATTACTTAAGAATAATCTTTTTTTTTAATTCGCTTTTCATAATAGTTTTTCTGAATTGGAATTTAAGGCTGAGAAATTACATTTTTTATATAAATATATTTGACTGAATTCGTACGTTTTGTTCAACTCTTACTTACATATTTTTAGATTAAATTCTGTCATTATCATTGCTTCAGGAACTTCAAATTTATAATAGCAAATTTTGTTTCCATTAATAGCTTCTTATTGCCATAATTAATAGATTGAACACAGAGGCAGGCAGAAAGAAATTATTTCCAGCATTTTCATCGTATGCGTAAACTACTGCCTTCAAGCCAAAAATGTCTTATGCAATGAAATTGTTTGTGTGCTTCTGCCAATAAACATGTACAATTTTATTCCACTCGCTTTTGTATGTACTAAAATTTAAAGTCGATGCATATTTTTAAAACACTATACACAGTACTATATTTATTTATTAATTGTTTAAATATTCTTAAATTGTAAATTTTTTAAGAGTTCATAGTTTGTCATAGTTTAGTATTCTGAACAAGTTTCGCTAAAATCAGTTGCAAATCTTTAGAACATTCTTATATAACGTGATGCTTTTACAATGTTAGACAGTAGTACTGGTGGAAAAATATTCAAAATATAAAATTTAATTCCTATAAATTAACCAAGAGTCAATAATAAAAAATTCCCAAATCCCTTCCCACAAATTTCTTTCACCAAACTTGTGTTGGAATCCCCAATTTGTGGAGAAATTCCCTTGTCAGGCTACACTGGTTATAGTGCAAGGAATTTATGTTCAAACCATTCAAACATAAGGGTGTATTAAATGTTTAAGTACATTTGTGCAGACCTCTAATATGGAATACAAAACACTTATTTTTGGAATTTTTGTTTGTATGCCTGTGCTATAATCATGTAAAAATAGCTTGATTCACTTAGAGTTTTAACTGTAAGTTTCAACTGTTCGGTTTAAATTGTCAGTTAAAACTGTACGTATGTGGGTAATAACTGATAGTTCAACTCAACTGTTCAGTTTAACCGTGAAATTAAAAATTTTTATATTTTTAACTGACAGTTTCAACTGAAGTGAACGTGTGTGGGGTTTAACTGTTCTCAGTTCAACTTGTGTTAAGTGAGAGTAAGTATCATGTCGCGTAAACACAACCAAGGTATAGTAAATTTTATTGCAATGTATAGAGCTGAACCTTGCCTGTGGCAAGTTAAGTCTAGCGAGTACTATGATCACGCCAAAAAAGATGCTGCCTACAAGATGGCGAAGAAAGTTGTTTTTGGTACACTGATTGAGTCATGCGCAAACGATTGAGGCAATCTAATAGTTCTTCACCTTATTCTTTTAATACACTAATGTGGGAAGATAAATTTCGTTGTAATTACCATTTCTTGCACCACTGTTTACTTCTATTTGTTATTTTTTTTTAACTACAAAAAGTACTAATGTTTTTTTGACCTTTTATTATAGAATTTGTACTAATGAAGAGCTTATTACCATCTTGTTGTGTTCTTCAGATCCATATATGTACAACATTCGACAAAAATGGAAAACAATCCATTCAAATTAGAGGAGGAGGCTTAACTACTATTAGAAGATGAAAATCAATGCTATTTAGAATAAATTTGTGCTAAAATTGCTCAATGTATAGTGGCTTTTTGATTTGAAAGTATACGTATTTATGCAAATTAGTCAATATTTATTTTATAAATTGTTATACAAATATTTAAAAATAAAGTAAAACTTTAACTAAAATAGGATTTTTTTATTAAAACTTTTCGTTATTAAGAAAGTTTTAACATTTCAAAAAATTTAAATTTTTTATTTCAAATGGATGTTAAAAAAACCTTTGGCCTTGTTGCTTTTAAGCTTAAAAATATTAGGGGGCCAAAATTTGGCCTTTCCTAACAAGATGAATTTTTTTATGTTTTAACACTTGTCTTTTATATAATGGTAACGGATATTAAACCATTCGTAACTTTTTTTTGTCGACTTTTATACTTTTTATCAAAAATTATAGTTTAAAATCCCACCTACCAAACAGAAAAAACCCCATATCAAAATTCCGATCCAATCAAAAGTAAGGGATTTTTGACCGCCTTCTCGCAAAATGTGCCACTGTGCGGCGACCCATAGAAATGAAGCCATTTTCTCTACTAAATCAGACATTTATTATGTCTCTCGCTACAAGGAATCTTCGAAAATTTTTGTTCTGTGACATCAAAAGGCAGAACAATCATAGACTAATATTTTGTATTCTAATTATTAATTAAATAAGTCAAATTTGAAAAATGTTTAAACAAAATTTAATTATAAAAATCGTAAACACCAACCGATTAATCGAATACTTTTGAAAGTTTTTTTCGATTATTCGCTAAAATATAATCCTTACTAATATACAACTGACTCCATTATCTTACAAAGTGAAAATAATCGTTTTGCATATTTTATTGTAATTAATTATTAATAATTTAGAGAAAAGTAGTGTAGACCTGAGAGGTTTTGGTCATTTAGTCATGAAATGAAGAAAATATTGAACAAAATCTATTCACATAATAATTGTACACAAAATTTTTTATCGCATGATGAAAAGTATACGCATTTATAAGCCTTATAATTTGAAGGGAAGCCACTCGAAATTCCGTTTTAAGATAAACTTTGAATTGGGCCGCTAAAAAAAACTACTAACGGTCTTTTGTAGGCTAAAAGTTTGTATGAACAAAATATTTGTAATTTTTTAACGAAAAAAGAAGTTTATGTAACTGAATCGCGAAAACCTTGTATTTAAAGAGTTATTAATAAATAAAGCCAAACATATTTTTAACAGCTTTTTAAGACGATTTTTGTTACTAATATGCGAGGGGCCTGGCCGGTTTATGCTTTGGAAATAAAATTTTTGTGCACACCATATTATTTATCCCCAGCATAACAGAAAATGCGAGGAGAGCGAAAAAAATAACACATTTGCATTTATGGGTGGTCTAATGTACATAACATACACTTTATTCCCATTTTATTTATATAAATCAAACAATCTTAACTGTTTCGAATTTTAAACAAACAGAAATCTTATTTAAAAGTTTTAAATGTTTTGAACAATGCTGCTGTTATATTGTGATTATTGGCTTTTTTTCTCTTTTTTTGCATCCCTAATACATAATTAAAAAACAATATTGTAAAAATGTTATTTTTCAACATATTTTATAAACATCCATCACAGTGGATACAAAATACATCCTTAAAAAATGTTCTTGTATCCAAAGACAGAAGAAAATAATAAAAAAGAAAATTCAATCAATTTAATTTTGCTCAATAGAAAAAAGCGCAGTTATAAAGTTATTATTATTATTATTATTATTATTATTATTATTATTATTATTATTATTATTATTATTATTATTATTATTATTATTAGTTATTTAGAAAAATTAATATAATTGAATGAAGGCATTCAAAATAAACAAAAAAACTTTTACATCGTAAACATTTTCATTTAAAAATAAAATTAACAAAAATAACTTAAATTAACATTTATTTGTTATCTTGGAGGAATTAGGATAAATGTATAGATTTAAAATAGACTTACATATTCTAAAAAGCTTCAAAAAATGTCGGGTAATATTTTATACAGTTTTGAATTTAAATTCTATGTGATAAAAAAATCGCTAATATATGCATGCTCATTTATCAATTATGTAATTCTTAGCAAGATATCAATTTGCTTATCAGACTATTTCAGGAATTAAAATTTAATATAATAACTTTATGCGAATAATTCATTATATTTTATAATCACAAATATGTACAAAACAACTTAGAGCGATTTATTCCGCTATGCCGTAACTTATGTACCTATTACAAAAAAATTGTGTATTTATTTGTTAAAATAGGTTTGTTTTTTGCCGGAATATCTTTAATGTAATGAATATATTTGGAATGGCTGTAGTTGTTTATTTGTAACCTTGGAATCTGCACTGCGTTCTCTTTTTTTAAAGAATCTGAGCTTTCTCAGAAAGAAATACGAGTATGTATTATGAAGATGTCAGTTATATAGCTTTCAGCTTCTCTTGACAATTACAATATAAAAAATGACTCGATAGTGCATTTGTATTTGTATTTTAAAATACATAATTAGAATACAAAATATTAGTCTATGATTGTTCTGCCTTTTGATGTCATAGAACAAAAATTTTCAGAGATTCCTTGTTGCGAGAGACATAATAAATGTCTGATTTAGCAGAGAAAATGGCTTCATTTCTATGGGTCGCCGCACAGTGGCACATTTGGCGAGAAGGCGGTCAAAAATCCCTAACTTTTGATTGGATCGGAATTTTGATATGGGGTTTTTTCTGTTTGGTAGGTGGGATTTTAAACTCTAATTTTTGATAAAAAGTATAAAAGTCGACTGACAAAAAAAAGTTACGAATGGTTTAATATCCGTTACCATTATATAAAAGACAAGTGTTAAAACATAAAAAAAACATCTTGTCAGGAAAGGCCAAATTTTGGCCCCCGTAATATTTTTAAGCTTAAAAGCAACAAGGCCAAAGGTTTTTTTTTCTTTTATTTTTATTTGTTTGTTTTCGTTTCCTGTACAACAAGATCTAGTCTTCTAATTAGAGTACAGGAACGCATAGTGTTATGACAATTTATGACAATTTTTATGACAATATATAACTTAGTGAAAATTTAAAATTGAAAAAAGAAAATAATATAAAATTATAACACAAAAAAATCAAAATTAACAGAATAATAAAAAAATAAAAAGTATAAATTTTATTAGGAAATAAAATAAAAAGTTATGTAAAAGATTTAAATAAAAAAATTTTAAAACTATTAGCATTGCTATTAAGTTGTTGGTTTAGTGGAAAATTATTCCAAAGTCGAGAGGCATGTATAAAAAACTGCCATTCAGAGACTAGGCATTGGTTTCGAGGTATTAATAGGTTATGAGTACGTTGTGAATGAAGAAAACGAAGTTGATGAAATAGATATGTAGGGTTTTTAGTATGAATAATTTTATGCAAAAAAATTAGAGTGCGAATTTTTAACAGGTTATCAAACGACACTCCATAAAGATTATTAGAGACGGTGGACACATGATCATACCTTCTCAATTTGTATACGTATCTTACGATGTTGTTGTAAAAGACGTTTAACTTTCTTTTGCTGACTGACTCACAGCTTGAAAATATTTCACAACCATATAGCAGGGAAGAAATCAAGTAAGTTTTGGCAAGCAAGATCCTTACTTTTAGTGGAATAAAATATTGTGAAGACCAGAGAGCCCTTAACTTTATATAAGTTTGACCAACCAGAAAATTAATGTGGTCATTCCATGTCAACTTGTTATTGAAAATAATGCCAAGATTTTTTGCTGAATTCACGACTTCGATTTTCTCGCCATTTAAAAGAATATCATCGTTAATGTTGGGAACGGTTCTTTTTTTTACGAATTATGATGCATTTAGATTTGGCTGGGTTTAAACAAAGCCCATTAGCACGAGCCCAAAGGTTAATTTTATTTAAATCGCTGTTTAATTGAAATATACCTGAAGAAATATCTTCTATTGGCCAACTTAATGTAAGCTGTACATCATCTGCATACAAATGGATTTTGCATATCGAAAGTTGCTTTGGCAGATCATTTGAGTACATGAAAAATAAAAGTGGGCCTAAAGTTGAACCCTGAGGCACGCCTCTATTAACAAACAAGCTGTCTGACCAAATATCATTCGCGAATACCGATTGGGTACGATTTGCTAAATATGACGATATCAAATTTGTTGACATGTCCGTAAAATAAAAAAAATGTTTCAGTTTTTTAGTGAGCATATTATGGTTTACCGTATCAAAAGCCTTAGAATGATCTAAGAGCACCAAAAAGTTAATATTCCCGGTTTCTAGACCCTGCCGAATATTTTCACAAACTTCCACGAGAGCTGTAATACAGCTGTGGTTTTGGCGAAAACCAGATTGTTTATCAGTTTTAGCTTGTTTTATTTGCCTGTTAGCATTTTTTCTAGCGATAGAAAATTGCAATTTAAGATCTGCAGTTCTATATCTTTTCCACCTTGCGTGTGCTATGTCTCTTTGTTCTATAGCATTCTTAACAGTACTTGAAAACCAAGGATTTTGTTTGGGTATCAATTTTTTGTATTTTAGAGGTACAGTTAAGTCGAAAAGATATTGAATGGAGCTTTCCAAAAATGAAGATTGTTCGTCAACAGACGGCATATAATAAATGTCACTCCAAGGAATAAGTGCCGTATATTCATAGAGTTTATTAAGATCCAATTTTTTGAAATCACGGAAAAAGAAACATTTTTCATTTTGTTGTACTCGAAAATTATAAGTCAAAAATATAAGGTCATGTTTGGAAAAACACGAGGCAGATATTTGGTCATATAATATTATATTGTTAGTGTTAGATACAAAAAATAAGTCAATTAGTGTGCTTGATGTTGATGTATGGTGCGTTGGACATAACGTATTGACCGGAAAAAGACCAAGCGATAACATGTTATTAGGAAGGGCATCCTCGTCCAAAATATTTGAATTAAAGTCACCAGCTATGACTACATGATTATATTCCGGGGCAAGATTTTCAAGGGTATTATATAAAACGGTTAAAGGAATTCTCTTGTTAGGTCTATAGACACAACCGACCAGAATTTTTTTGCCACATGAAAAGATTTCAATAAAAATTAACTCAGTAATTTGTTCGATTGAATTTTGCTAGAGAATGTACTTTTTACAAATATGGCAACGCCCCCTCCATGTTTTCCTCTATCAAATCTAAAAACTTTGTAGCCATAAGGACAAATAAGACCATCGGGTGTGGATGCTATTAGCCATGTTTCTGAAACACAAATAATATCAATATCCGAGTTTTCGAATACTAATTTAAATTCATCTAGCTTGTTGTTTAAGCTTTGGGCATTTATATGTACTATTTTAAAACCATTTTTATATTTGGCCAAGATTCTAACCATGTTTATTGTTGAATCTTTGGATCTTCCACGTTCACCATTGTTAGGAGACATGAATATATATTTTATGGTATGCAATGCTAATAGAGACGATAATTAAAAAAAGTGTAAAATATGATATTACGGTTACAAAATAAATAATATAATAAAAATAGTAAAATTTGAAAAGAAAAATACAAAAAAATAACAAATTGAATATAAAAACAATTAAAAAGTTAATAAATAAAGGTAAGCAAAAAGTAAAATAATCAAAAACTACATAAAATTTATTCAGCTTTGCGAAAAAACTGTTGAAGTTGTTCTTGGAACATAATATTAATTGGTTCATCATTTCAAATTTTTTTTTTACAAAAACAAGACCCCGAAGTGTATAAACCCTTTTCAATAGCTTATCCTTCTTTAGTTTGAGCGCTGATTTAAAAATGTTGTAGTTGTGTGGGGTAAGATTTTCGTTAATGAAAAACGAAACGTTACTATCAAAACCTGCATCCGATAAAGTTAAAGGTGATTTAGATTTCCGACGGTGGGCTGCAGTAGTTTTAAGGAAAGAGCTTTTCTCGTATGGTGAATCGAATTTTATTATAATAGGCGGATCATCTACATTTCGATGGTTTTTAAAGTTTTTAACACGAAAAATAGATTTGAAAGGTGGTATTGCAAGATTTATGGTATTGCAAATATTTTCGAAGATTTCATTTAAGTTTTCGTTGCTATAATACGGTATACCGGTAATGCGTACATCTGATGCCACCACAGAGTTTTCTTGGTTTAAGCATTTGATTTTTAAGCTTTCAACATCAGACTTAAGTTTTTTAAATTCAATAGTGTTATTTTCAAGTTTAACTACTTTATTATTTAGTTCTTTTACTTCCCTTTTTACGTCGTTAATTATTTCAGTTTTAATAATTTGAAATCTCTCTTCAATTTCGGATATTAAAGTACTCTTACTATCAGCTATTAATTTTTTTATCAGTTCCGTTTTTTTAACATCCATTTGAAATAAAAAATTTAAATTTTTTGAAATGTTAAAACTTTCTTAATAACGAAAAATTTTAAATGAAAAAATCCTATTTTAGTTAAAGTTTTACTTTATTTTTAAATATTTGTATAACAATTTATAAAATAAATATTGACTAAGTTGCATAAATACGTATACTTTCAAATCAAAAAGCCACTATACATTGAGCAATTTTAGCACAAATTTATTCTAAATAGCATTGATTTTAATCTTCTAATAGTAGTTAAGCCTCCTCCTCTAATTTGAATGGATTGTTTTTCATTTGTGTCGAATGTTGTACATATATGGATCTGAAGTACACAACAACATGATGATACGCTCTTAGTACAAATTAGTACAAATTCTAGATATTTTTCTTTTGCTATGTTTGCGAAAGAATCTGTAGTTTTTGTTCCTTTTTTCTTGCGCTTCTTCAGACAGACCTCCTATTGGTATCAAACTGTGTTGAATGATTTTTCCCCAATATACAAAATTTTATGAACCATTAAGGACATATATCTCGAAGAGTATTTTTCATTGTGAAGTGCAGCTGTTCTATTGGCGTAATAACCAAATCTGTTTGCGTTTATTCTTTTGCTGCATGTTAAGACTTGTAATATGATTTTGAATCGTCTTATTAACTCATCATCTACACATGTGATGGATACTGCACGTTTTGGATCGAAAAAAATCTTTCATCAATTGAATTTCCTTCTCCTTATTTAGGTTGGTCGATTATAATGCCTAGCTAATAATTTCTTTTTTGAATTTGTTCTTTTTCTTTCGTTTTTCTGCAAAAATATACAGGTACTAATGTGGGCACATCTTTTGTGTACAAAATTGTGTTATAAAGTTAAGCAAGGAATTAGCTTACTTATTCTGGACTCATAGTTCTTTATGATCTTATTGTTTTACGATACATTTGCCATTACCAACTCTAATGGGTAACCAAAATTTCATTGAATATTTAGATTTTGCAAATGTGATAGGTACAATATAGTGCAATTTTATATTACTAGACTCCATCGCAATCTTTCAAGAAAATTTGAAAAAAATTTAGCTTTACCTTTGTGTTAAAAAGTTAAAATGTTTCAAAAATAACTCTAAAGAAATTTATTTTTTTTTAATTTCGTATGTATTCATTATTTTCGTACTGACCTTTGGTCAGAAAAATTTCTCTGGTGCACAAGGTCGGAACCCGGCGCACATATAATGTGGTACAAAGGAGGTTTCGGGCTATAACACAAAGAAATATCTCTTTGACGTGGTTTGACGGGAGGGAGTTATGCTCTATTAAGCACGAAATTTTTGAAGAATTTTGACCTTTTTTAACACAAAAAATTTTACAAGTTCTAAAAAACGTAACGACTTTATTTTGCTAGCAATCATAAATAACAAACTGCATAATTAAAGAAAATTTATTTTTATTTGATATTGTTAAAGATTTTGTCACCGTAATTCAATCCAAATTTAATTAGCAATGTTTTCTAATTCTATGTTTTCCAATTGTCAAAATATTGCGCTAAAATATTCTGTATGTATATTTTTATCATTCCCTTAAAAACCGTTCGCTGAACAAGTATTTCTTTCCTTTTATCTACTTATGTAAAAATAATTTAAATATACTTTTTGTATACATGTTGAATTAATCGACACGGTCTTTCATTCTCCCTTTTAATATAAATTTGTTGCACTTCACTGCAAAAAAAAAACTAAAAATACCAACAAAGGTTATGGGCCCAGAAGCACGAAATAAAAAATTTTGAATTTATTGATTTTCGGAGTTAAAGCGAGGTTAGTTTCATTGCTATCGTTTTGGTTTTTATTGTTTTATCCGGAGCTAAAAAATAACGAAAATGCCTGCGGTATCCAGTATTAAAAAACTAAGTGGCGATAATTATGCCACTTGGGCGTTTCAAATGAAAATTTGCTCATCACTTTAGATTTATGGCAAACTGTAACAGAGTCTTGTCCAAAAGAAGAAGCAGCAAAGTGGTTTTCGGCTGATGCTAAGGCTCTGGCAACTATTAACTTGAGTTTGTAACCAAATCAATTAATATTTATTAAAAACTGTTTAACAGCAAAAGAAGCTTGGGAAGTTCTAAGTTCCATATACAAAGCAGATTCAGCATCCAGAAAAATCAACTTGTACAAGAGGTTAGTACAGTTTAAATTTAACCCAAACGAAAAATTTGCCACACAAGTACATAAATGAGTTTGTCTCAATTGTTGATGGGTTAAAAGAAATAGGAATCCAACTTAATGATGATTTGTTGTCCATGATGTTGCTCTGTATTCTTCCCGAAGAAATGGAAGGTTTTATAATAGCTATTGATTGCAAAAATTTTGGAAGAAGAAATGAGGCAAAGTAGCAAAACTGATGAAAGAAGCGAAACTGTTTTTGCGGCGAATTCACGTAAGGAAAATAAAAGAAAGAAAAAGAGTTTTAACAGAAAAATGCTCACAAAACTACTAATGTTAAACATGTACAACATAAGTTTACCAACCACACAGAAAAAATAAATACAGATGTTAATGCATACAACAACAATTATAACAACACCAACAAATTTTTTCGATAAGGTAGAAAGGGCCACATAAGATCACAATGTAGAGAAACGAATGAAAGAAGAGATAATGGTTTTGCTTGCTCTTTAAAAGAGAATGAACTAAACTTTACAGATAGTGGTCATCATCTCATATGGTAAACAAAAAGAAATTTTTTGAAACTTTAACAGCAACACAACATAAAATATTTTCGGTATCGGGCAAAGTAATTTATGCAGAAGGAGTTGGGAAAATAAAATTGAAGACAACTTTTTGTACACTAACATTAAACAAAGTTTGGTATGTTCCTAAATTACACTCGAATTTTCTGTTCAATTTGCTGTAAATAAAGCAATGGTAAAAAGTAAACAAAACGAAATCATATTAACAGCAAGAATGCAACATGATTTATTTATCGCGAATTTGTATCAAAATAAAAAGCTTGAAGTGGTATATGGAGCTGCTGATGAAAAAATAGCAGAAAAGTGGCACAACAGATTTGAACATCTAAACTATAACGATTTAAATAAATTAATTATTAAAAATATGGTTAGAGGACTTAAGGTAAATATACCAAAAACTGTGGAGTGTTTTACGTGTGCTGAAAATAAAATTTCCGCAACACCATACATAGCTTATTCAATGGTCCACTCTAAAGATGTTTTAGAGATCATTCATACAGATTTACGCAGGCTAATTGGTGTTAAATCTGTGGGTGGTTCATCGTATTTCATGACCATCATAGATGATTTTTCACGTTACAAATTTACTTATTTTTTTAAACAAAAATGTGATGCTTTTGATGCATTTACACATTTTTCTGGGATCGCGGAGAAGTAGACAGGCCGCCAAATAAAAATTGTTCGAAGTGACAATAGTAAAGAATTTGTCAATTCTAAATTTAAAGAATATTTTGCAAGTAAAGGAATCATTCACCAAACAACGAATGGATATTCACCTCAACAAAACGGTGTAGCTGAGCGCGCAAATAGAACCCTCGTTGAAATGGCTAGGTATTTACTAAATTTATCGGGATTAACGCAAAGTTTATGGGGTGAAGCCATTAATACTGCCACTTATTTAAGGAATCGTGTTCCAACTAAAGTTCTTGGAGATGTGACCCCTTTGGAAAATGGGAAAAAACCCTGCGTATCTCATTTAAAACCGTTTGGCTGCGACGCAGTTGTGTTAAAAGGGGGCCTAAAGGTAAGAAAACGATATTCGTCGGTTACCAATTGAACACAAAAGGATATTGTTTATACAATGCAAGCACACGACAAGTAATTATTGCTCGTGATGTTATTTTCTTTGAGAAGTCTTTTGAAAATGATTTGTACAAACAAATAAGAGTGAATTTCTTGAAAATATTCCAAGGAAATATGAGAGTACTTTTGACAATAGTGATTCACAAAGTGATGATGAAAATCAAGATAACGATTTTGAACAACAAAATGAGGACATAATTGAACAAAGTGATAGTGAACAAAATGGGTTAAAAACAAATAGTGTTAAAATAGAGCAAAATGATCAAAGGGCAGATACTGAAATGGAAAGTGAAATTAATGAGTCAGATGAAGAATTAAGTGACAATGTGACACATAAAAGAAAACGCGGCAGACCAAAATTATTAAGAGAAGGTGGTAAAGGTAGACCAAGGAAAATTTTTTGCCCAGAGCCACAAATTTTAAATCCAATTAAAGAAAATCCTAATACTGTGGCAGAAGCACTAAAAGGTAAAGATTCTAATAAATGGTTGGAAGCCATAAAAGTTGAGTATGAATCCCTGAGGAAAAACGATACTTCGGAACTGGTTGAGAGGCCAATTGGAAAAAACATTATTGGCTGCAAATGGGTGTTTACCTTAAAATATAATCCTGATGGCACAATTGAAAAATATAAATCCCGACTTGTAGCTCATGGTTGTTTGCAGAAATATAATGTCGATTTTCAAGAAACTTTTGCACCAGTGGTACGGCATTCAACATTAAGATTGTTATTAGCTTTATCTGCACAACATAAATTGCTTGTTAATCATGTTGATATAGCAGCAGCGTATTTAAACAGTCGCTTGGAAGATGAGGTGTATATGGCACAATCGCCAATGTTTGAAAGCAAGGTATCCCAACAAAGTTTGCAAATTAAAAAAGGCCCTACATGGTTTAAAACAAGCCGGCCGTGAATGGAACAAACGGATAAATGATATTTCAATGGAAATTGGTTTTTTGAAATGTAAATCTGACACTTGCGTATATTTGAAAAGAAACGAAAACAATATAAGTATAATTGCTTTATATGTCGATGACATGTTAGTGGCATATTCAAGTGAATTACAGATGAAACAAATTATCGAAAGTTTAAATAGTTCAGTAAAGGCAATTGACTATGGTCCTATATCATTTTATCTTGGAATGGAAATCAATCGCGATGGTCCGCGGGGCGACATAACCATTCATCAAAAGAAATATACTGAGGAAATTCTGAAAAAGTGGGGTATGACAGAATGCAACCAGCAGCTTACGAAGTGTGAGAACAATTGTGAGAAACTGGATACAAAAAGATATCAAAGTCTTATTGGGGCTCTTATGTGATTTCTAAACCTGATCTAATACATGTAATCTCTAAGTTGTCCCAATTTAACTCTCATCCACACAAGGAGCATTTTCAAGCTGCAAAATACGTGTTACGATATCTGAAGAAGAATCCTGTGGGTAAAATTACATATTCTGCTAATTTAGAAAGACTTATATGCTTTACAGATTCTGACTGGGGGAGCGATACATATGACAAAAAATCAAACTCTGGTCATGTAGTGTTCATGGCAGGTGGTCCTGTTGCTTGGGAGTCACACAAACAACCTGTTGTAGCCCTTAGCACTATGGAGCCCGAATATATTGCTTTATGTCAAGAAACCAAAGATGTCGTTTTTATTCGTGGTCTTATAAACGAGATGGGCTTTAAACAATATATTAAGAATCCGACTCCTATATTGTGTGATAATCAATCTGCAGCATTTATGGTAAAGAATGCAACTGTTCAAAAGAAGAGTAAGCACATCGATATACGGTACCATTATATTCGAAAAAAGTATGAGAAAAAGTTAATCGACGTCCAGTATGTTACATCGGATCAAAATGCAGCTGATATTTTAACTAAGATTCTAACGAAGCAGAAACACAATATTGGTTGTTGGTTGTTAAATATCATATTTTAAAAATTAATTTTCTATACATTTGGAGTGTGGGATAGATTGTTGAAGATTTTATCACCCTGATTCAATCCAAATGTAATTAGGAATGTTTTCTAATTCTTTGGTTTCCAATTGTCAAAATATTGCGCTAAAATATTCTGTATGTATATCTTATTCATTCCTTTAAAAACCGTTCGTTGAACAAGTATTTCTTTCCTTTTATCTACTTATGTATAAATAATTTAAATAAACTTTTTGTATTCATTTTAAATTAAACGACTGGGTCTTTCATTCTCACTTTTAATATAAATTTGTTGCACTTCACTGCGAAAAATAAAACTAAAAATACCAACAGATATTTGTAAAACAAAAAAGTTATACTAGTTTGAAAATTAGAGTTTACTATAAAATATTTCATTTTGGATCACCCAGTTCAGTGTGTTACGGTTGGAAAAATTTCTAAATTTTTGCCTCTCGAGGTTTACTGGTATTTACTTTCGAATGATTAAGATAACACTAAGATCGGTAACCACAAAAAAAACTGTTTTTGTCCGCCTTCTCAAAATATGTGCCACTGTGCGCCGTACATTTAAGCAATATCTTTATTCATATTTAAATGCTGCTCGTTATAAGTTGTCAAGAATATTTAATGATTTAAAAGTATATATGTACATGTGTGTGAAAAATACTTAATGTTAATGTTACTTTCTGTATGTTTATGCAATATTTTTTTGTATTTCAAGAAAATAAATACTCTTGACCTTTTCAGATTAATTATAAAAATATTATTAAAATGGCATATTAAAAGGATCTTTTTTGAGTAGGATGAAAATTGCTTGTTCGTTTTGAGTTTTTACAGTTTTAAATTTCAGACTTTAAAGAAGCTATGTTTAGGTTTGCTAGTAAAATAATTTTTTTTTAGAAATTATTTTTGCATGTCTCAGTTCTTAAAATTCGTATAAATAATGTAGAAAAACTATGAACCCCAAACCAAATATAAGTATTCGCGTAAAGAGAAAATAGGGAAAACCTATACTGGTCATAATATGACAAAAAATTAAATAGAAGAGCGAATTACAAGCGAAAAAAAAATTGGAAGATAATAAATAACAAAATTTTTAAGAACAAATAACGCAAAGAAAGCAATAAATTATATGAATGGCACCCAAACAAAAAACAACACAAAAACCACTACGTTCAAAAACAAAAAAAAAGGAATCAAAAATAAGATAAAATAAAATGAGAAAACAATTTCCAAAATGTGGTATAATGAAAAAACAAAAAGTAGCAACAATTTGAAGAAAAGAAAAACTTTTACACCATAAAATATGTGTCTTAAATAACTAACTAAAAATAGAAAAGTAACAACAGCAAAAGGATGTAGCAGGAAGTGGTGCATATTTTGGCAGCGATACCAGCAATGACAGCGGCAAATGTACTGATGGTGGCAGCAACAATATGCTGCTCTTAAATAATCATGATTATCATTCATACGATGTGCCATGAATAAAATATTAAATCTTCTCTTTTTTAAATTCTTACTGGTCTTTCGTTTACCAATAAATTCATTGATTCATTGGTCAATTATAAAAATTAATTTGTTTTTATCAGTTTATTTAAATCATATTCACGAAAATATTAGCAAAAAATTGAGTTCCTTGTTATTTTTAATTTTATTTTATAATGAAACAAGCACTAGGTCAGTTTTAAAATAAGAATAAAAATATTTTCGGTCTCCTCTAGCATAACTACTTAGGCAAGTATGTGTTGCAAAATTAGGTTCCTAAATAAGGGATTTTCTTCCCTTAATTAAAAATTCATATAAATCTAAACCAGTTTTTAAACATGCATTTTAAAATTACTTAATCAAAAAAAAGTTAATAGCTAAAAATATGTTCATTTTATGCATAAGATTTCGTGCTGTGAATTTGGAAGAATAAAAGAACGGAGACAGACTCGTTTTACAAAAACGTTGATAGTTTATACTAGGCAAACAAAGACTGACAACTTGAAAACTCTAAAAATTTTAAGATAACAGCCATATTGTTACGTGTCCCACAGAACACTAGGCTGAAAAAGGCTGACTAGCTATTGCTTGAGGTCCCTCCCTTCATCATAATCTCAGGACAATCGCAGTTATTTAAATGTAACAACAAAAAAAAAAAAAAAATAGAAACTAACATAACTACTTAGAAACATCAACATAGTAAGAGGACGATAATGTTCCTCAGCCACCCTTCGCAACCATGGTTCCAGTTCACTACCCCCTTTAATTGTGACCCCATGAATCCGAGTATAAATTCACCACTTACCTCCTTTTCCTACCCACCCATATTTCTTTTAACTTAAAGTAACTTAAGTCCGTTATATAAGTTACCATTAGTTAAGAGAAGATTTAGCTAGATGTTAATCAAAAAGATAAGCTAAAAACCGAATCACTTTTCTTGACTTGTTGCCCAATTTAAGTTTAAAATATAAGTGTAAGTATTTGTACCTCACCGTTAACTAATGGTAAGGCAAACAAAGGCGGGCCTAAGAGGACATTGTGGAAGTTGGTAAGCTGATTTTGAATATTTTTTTGAATTGTGGTGTTTTTTAAAGCAGTGATCATAATTCAAACTTGCTGCGTTATTATTAATCACATGTGGCTGCAAAAACAACAAGACTTCGAAATATATTCCAAAATTCCTGCACATATTGAAGTAATGTAAAATGGGGAGTAAAACCACCAACATGTTTGCTCAAATTACCCAAAGATTGTTATATATTCTGTTTTACCATAAATAATGGGCCTTTTTTTTAACAAGAACTTTGTTTTTTAATTGTAACAACACCAACAATGTGTTACTTTAACATTTAGTTTTTTGAATTATTTATATTGTAACAATAAATTTAATTGTAACAATAAATTCAATTTCATTAAAATAATTAAATTCCACTATGGAAAATCATTTAGGAACAACCCGCTAGTTTTTCTGTAAAAATAATCTTTTTCAGACAAAGTTCATTTCGCCTGTCGGGGTATGTCAATAAGCTAAATCGCCGCTTTGGGCTTTTGGAAATCCAACATTTGTCAGTTTGGTCATAGTGGACATTTGCCAAATATCAGTTTGCATGAAAATATAAATCATCTTCATCTACATTGTTTTTATTTTATATTTGCTTTATTTAGACAAAAAACTCTTTATTAAAGACCCTTAAACACCATAATACAGATACGATTTTCGACAATTCCTATACACCATTTGATTAAATTTACTAAGTGCTAATTTTCTTACTAGTGTTAACATATTTTCCAACAACTTTTCAATAAATGAGTGCACATAAATTTTTTTATTTTGAAAAATTTCTTGCTGAACAATGATTTCTTTTGTTGACTAGAGATATTCGTGCACAAGATCGTGCAACTGCGTATTTAAACATTAAGATATACTTCTTTATTTATTGTTTGAGGTATTCTATGCAGAAGACCAACTTTTTACTATATGAAGCATAGCGTTTACAATCTCTACAAGAATTATATTTTTTTTTGGCTTTGTTCTTTTTTTATCAAAACAGCAAATTTGTCTTAATATTGAATTTTTTATATATACAACAATTAAAACTCCATTTGCTCTGCCTTAAAAATTCGCAACAAAAATTTTCTAGTCCTAAGTAAATTTGTGACTAAACTTATCAAAAAAAAACCGTAATAATAATTTTAAAATTAATAGTTTGCCTTAGGGTAATTTCAAAAAGTTTAGAAGCGTTAAAAAAAAGGATACTTGTCATATTATTGGTGTTGTAAAAATATGTACATATTTCGAAAAATGTTGGTAAAATTAATATTACTGACGGTTTTGGCTTATGTATGTATCGATTTAAAAAACATATTTTTTCATTTTCTTTTCGTTTTTTTTTTTAACTTGTTGTGATCAATATTCAGAAGTTTCATGTTTACGCTCTAAGATCAATATTTTAAAAACGCTCCGACAAAGCTTAATATAGAGAACTACAAAGTACTAGGTCATACAACTCTTCGAACTGAAGAGCAGTTTATCTACAAATTAGGGTATTCAAAAGAGACCTGATATGTCTAATCTAAAGTACATTTGTACATCTAAACAACCTAAAAAATAAGGGACCTTGGAACAATGTGCGAGTAACTTAGTTTACCTTATTTCTATTTTGTGAGATAGTCATTGTGGTTATATCGCGGTTGAACAAAACAAATAAGTGGCATTATATTTATTTTTTTTTTTTTTCAATAAAATTAAATACCAAAATTGTTTTAATTTTTGATAAACTTTACATCTGCATAAAAAGTCGGCAAGTAACCAACCTAATGCAAAAAGGAATGTTAAAGTATAAAAACGTGTTTTTTTGTTAATAATTTTGTTAAAGCTTTTTTATGATGAAATTTCTCAATCACTGTATATTTAGCATAAGATGGTAAGTCGCAGAACAAAATATATTTTTTTGCGTTAAAAAATAATCATTAAAATTGCAAAAAAAAAATATCAAAATTAAAAAAAAATCTTCAAAATTGATAAAAACTGTCAAAGTTATTAGAAATCGTCAAAATTAAAAAAAGAGGTTAAAATTGTAAATCGTCTAGTACATTCCAACTCAAATAATAATATTGTAACAAAAACTAATTTTTAATGCACAAGAATACGTTTTGTACTTGAGAAAATGAGTTCGATGTTAATTTTTTTAGACATTCGAGAAATGCTACAATTTATGGAAGAAGTGCAAGTGCCCAAAGTCTCCGGAAATAATTTAAGAGCAGCTGGGATCATCGTTGCTTTTGTCCGTTGTTACGCGTTGGAACTCATTGCATGACACAGTTTTAAAGCTACTTTGCTATAAAGAAACGTTAAATAATCTGTGCGATTAGTTCACTTTGCCACATTTTTCTGTATGAAATTGAAGTAAGCCCTTCTCCACAAGAACAAATTAAAATTAAAGTTGACCAACAATCCGTAACAAAACATTATTTCTTCAGCTATGTAAATTATAATGCAAGTGCTGATGAGATTTGGCAAAAAATCATTTACTAAGGGATGTATTTATTTATTTTTAACACGCAACATCTTCAGCTCCAGTTGAACCACTGTCTTCTTTTGTAGAGATCGTCAATAGTCCAAGGTGGCAATCATTGTCTGATTTTTCTATTGAAATATTAGTTGTAATGAAGGCCAATTGAATATATATATATATAACAAAATTTTTTATTTGGGAATTGAATGTATTCTGAATGTATATCTTTCTTGTTATTATTTTTTCACTTATGTTTTTTTTGTTGATTTAGGAAGTACTAAACATGTCACTGGATGTTTTTTTTCTACAGAATTTTTTTAACGTTGTATATGCATATTTTTAAAAATAAAATGTATAAAAACAGTCACAAATAATCCAAAATAATCCTTAAAAGAAGTATTTTTTTTTTTGGTTACTTTCAATTATTTTTGATTAATTTCTTGCTTTCCTAAATAATCTTTATTACTTTTGGATTATTTCTAATCAATTAATTAACAATTAAAAATTGCTTAAATGAGAATTATGTAATGAATACCATTACTTTTAAAATGTTATCTAATTGATTACTAATCGTAATCCAAATTTTAGCAGCTGTGCTATAGACCTTCTTGAAAAACGTCACCTCGGACAGTTGTTTTTTTTATAATTTTTACTTTTTTTTAATAAACTTTTTGTGAAAGCAGAGTGTTTTCTTTCATTTTAAAGAAAATGGTCGGCAAGTTACATTGCGAAATTAATTTTCCGGTACCTGCTAATATAAGTCAGCAACAGGTGTGAACTCCATTATTGATCCTCAATACAATTATTGATTGTCAATGCAATTAGCAGCAGTCTTGAATGCACTTATTAATTAATTTTTGCATAAAAAGCGCATGAGGTGATAATTGTTTTTAAATAAATTAAAAGAAATGCCCTTATTTTTTGCTTTAAAAAATGCATTGTTTTTAATTTTTAGTAACTGATATTAATTGTATTTTGAACAATTGTAATTAAGCATAAATCACCTTATTTATGAAAAAAAAAAATTGTGTTGCGAAATAATTGTTAACTTACAACAGAACTGTAATCAAATTTTGGAAATAAATAAAGATTATTCTATTTCGAATCATTAATCCGAAATGTCTTCTTAATTTATATGTATGTGCATTCATGTTAATAATATTTGCGCATGAATGTTTGCGCTTGTATGACTCTAAAAAACGATAACAAAATATTTCACCTATTTTTATGTAGAAACAGTTACTAAAGTAAAAGTAGAATTTTTCTTTTATACTTAAATATTACAGCCACACAAACATAAAGACAGAAGATCGTATTTCAATGGAATGTTACACGTTCAGATTTTAGCTTCAACCAATCTTATTGCACTCGTATTTATTGATTAAGTCATTCTTCACATGCGTTATTAGCGTTTTTGATTTCACTTCGATTGCGAACAGTGTCTGCAAGAAATTTTTAAACTTTTATTAACAAGAATTGCTTGACGCCTTACAACGATTGCTATTATTTTACTTTTTTTATGAACTGTACGATATAAATTTACACTTGTATAATCCCTTAAGGCCTGACTATAATGTGCTTAAGATAGCTTAAACAACTGTGTATAACCATAACGTACTTGAGCGACTTTTCGTTAAATGTAATTTTCTTAGGGCTAACTCTATTATGCTTAAATTAACTTAAGCTACTGTCAAAAGTCAACGAAAAACCTCTCAAATACGTAAGAAACTTATTGAAGACTTTTCGGTGGCTATATTGTACTTTAAGAAGGTACCTACTTACTTCACATAGTTGAAAACATTTGTCCTTTAAAAGAAACTGTTTTCTTCTTATACTTTTCTAATGTATCTATTTTTTACCCAAATATTATTAAATATCTACAATTTAAAAATATATTATCAACAATAAATGACTTTCAATTATTCTTTTAATAAAAATGAAGCAAATAATAGCATAAATAAAGAAGTACTAAAAATTAAAACTTGCAGTGGAAAATAGTCTCTCAGATGCGACAGAACTTATTTGAATTTTTTGTTCTGCTTTTAATATGTTATTTCTCATAGTTGTCATGCAAAAAAAAAAGGTTGAAAACTGAATATTTTGTTCAAATAAGTCTAAAGAAAAATATAAGAAGTATCGGCGTATCGACAGTAAAATATCGCCGATATCGGTATATCGGAAAACCAGAAGTATCGTCGATATATCGGTATCGAATGCATCCTTATTAAAATCTGCATTAGATATTTGATTGTATTAGAGGTTTTATTTGATAGAGTTTTTTTCCGAAGAGATTTACATTGACGAATGCCTTCTTGTTGTAATTCGATCGAGATACTCAATCTCTACTTTTTGTTACGTTATTATACCTTAGTATTTTCTCTTATCTTCATAAGTCTATTTGTATATGTATAAATTGGTCACTGCTGAAAAATGTAAAGTAAAATGTAAAATTTACCGACATGGCCGGTTGTTTCAGTTGCAACCACATTTTACAAAATACAATAACCGATCTACTTAACATTTTAATTCTACAAGCATGAAATTTTTCAAAATGAAGCAGTCCAAACGAAAAGTTTTTCATAGCCTGAGCTTTGTACAATTTAACTATTTTTCTCCATCAACATCATGAACAAGTATTTAGCATTCAAATCTGTCACAAATTATGAAGAATGAAAATGTCAAAAGAAAGGATTATTTAATTTAAATGAAATTTAAATTCTTCAGTACTAAATTTTACTTCTCCTTAAAACACAGTAAAAACATGGTAGAACTAAAAATTAAAATTTATCGATAGCTAAAAAAACAGCTGCTAATTAAAAACAAAAAAATACAAAAAGTTGAACATACAGCAACATTTATTGAGCCCTTAAAAACCATTTTAAATAGTTTCATTGAAAGCGAATATTCCACTACATAAAAACTTTAAAATTGAAAAAGGAGCCCAAAATTTACTTCGGTTAAAGTTAAATTTAATTGCAAGCAGTAAAAAATATAGTGGCTTCATTGTGGGCAAAAAGGCGGGCAGAGTGTGTGCAGAGGAGAAATCAAACGCCTGGAAAAGCGTAGAGAAAGAGTTCAATACTAAACCCACACTTATCGTAGTCGTAAAGTTCTTTAAACCAAGTATGGTAATATAAAGGCAACTGCCAAACAAAATTTTGCTAGTGACAAGAGGCAAACATACGCAACTGTTGGTGGGCCCTTACAGTACTCTATCACAACCAAAACGGACCATGCAATTTTAGAAATATGTTAGGATACCCAGAAAGAAAGAAAGCGAAAGACCTCTAGCTATTACTGTGATGCAAATAAAACCGGTTAGTTCTTTTAAATATATTTGTAAAACTACATATTCTTATTTTATTTAGAATTGACGAATATAGAATTTTTAGAGGATGTCATAACTGAAGATGAAGCAGCAGGTGAAAAATTTGCCAAATAGGAAGGCGAAATAAAAAAGAAAGTAATTGTAAGTTTCTGTTTCCCACAATAAAAATAAAGACTTGAAGTACGGTTTTTTTCGTTTGTGTGCATTACAGTTGATACATCTTGGGCAAAGTACACACTCAGAATACTTAAGATGAACAAAAAGTTTAAAAAACAAAAAGCGACTACGTTAGATTCATGGGCAAACGTTGCAGAAGCCAAGTAAGGGAGGCAAAATTTGGAAATCCAAATGCTGAAAAAAAAACCACAGTCTTGAAGTTGCTTTGAAACTCCCGTACCTTATTTAAGAACTTTGTGAATGCGGAAAATAAAGGTAAGCTTGCTATAACCACACGTTCTGCGCTTTTCCAGGCATAATAATTATATTGCTCCCTGTGCTATTGCTTGTGTTAGAGCTTCTAACAAAAACATTGTTTGGTAAGCTATTCACATAATTTACAGCAAATTCTAAACTTTGTAGTAGAAGTGTTAGTTCCTCTTCTTTGTTTAAGCAACATATGTTATGTAGAAAATCAGTTGTCACAATTATAGGTTCTAATTTTTCTGTTTAGTCGGATGACTAAAGGTAAAAAAATCTTCTTTTACAAAAAACACCGTACTTCTTTTGATACAGTTATGAATGCTAATGGAATATATTTTGGAGTTTAGCAATATGTTTGAGTCGTGTATGGATCCCGGCCATTCTGCAACTATATCGAAAGTTTTTAAATTAGTGTCGCACATTGTTTATAGAAAAAACCCTAGCGGTTTTTGTACAACTTAGCGTCTTTTCCACCTATGAAAAAAACTAATTGTCAATATACTTTTTTAAGGCTGAATAAGTGCTTTTTATAGCCATATATTATTCTAAAAAATGCTATAGACCGATTTCTTCGACGTACGAAATCTCTGATAGAACTCAGTGTCCCTAAAAATATTGAAGTGGTTAGGCCGCGTACGTATTATAATACGTGGTCTTCGTAATATCGTGGAATTTAGTATCTAAGATATTTCTGCGTCACACATGTGCTTTTCATCAGAACTCATTTTTATATTATTTAAACACTAAATAAATATTATTACCAGTCGCACAATTTTATTTTTTCGTTTATTTACGGAACAAAAAAATAGCTGTCAAAAACATATGGCAATGTATAAATCTTAAATGGAATTTAAATGAGCATGACTGGTCATTTAAGTTTCAATTATGAAACCCTGAAAAACTGAATTTCGTAAATGAATTAAAATGTTTAAAGCAGTTTTTCTTTAAAACAAACAAAAACAGAAATTAAGTAAATTAATATTAACACGCCATTATTAATTTCATTTACTTTTATTAATAGCAAATCGTTTCGTTACTTTTGGTCATCTGTTATATGCCTACACTAAAGTTGAGAAAAAAGTATATTTTTAAACCTGAAAGTATGCTTTGATTACAAATTACAAATTGGTAGGTCCCAAAGGAAATATTTGTTAAAATTTGTTAATGCAGCTAACACATGCTTGCATATTTACAAAATAATAACATTTTCTATATAAAAAACATTGTTTTAAACAATACGAAATATACGAAACAAAAGTTAGCTCGCACAAATAAGACAAACACTTTTAAATTCTAACTGTCACTAACAGTTAAGATTAAGTTTTTATAAGTTTGACACTTACTCTAAGAGTTCCAAACTTTTAAAAAACTAATTAAAATATCTTAAAAAAAAATTTGCTTAAAAAATATAAATTTTACAGATCTTAAGAGCCTTAAGATAAAAAGCTATTGGTAAGAGTTCCTCAATTTTTAAAGTACAATGAGATAATGAAATTATTTTAATTAATATGTGTGTGTATAATATAAGAAACTTCTGGCTGAGCAAATTCTTTTCAAGCTACAAGAGAGATTATTGGATTCATTCTGGTCCTAGCAAAAATTTACGCCAAGTTGGGATAAAAAACAAATATTTAATTAGAGCGATTGCCACAAACTACAATCTTCAACATTGAAGAGAAATAAGGAAGTGTCTTACAGGTTCGTATTTTTCATACACCTAAAGTGCCCCACTTTACTATTGTCATGTGAAGTTTCGTTGCTATTAAAAAAATTTTGAAATTAACTGTCGATTTCTCTACATGCGAACGAACTCTTTCTTCGCATACTTGTATTGAAACAAAAACAAAATATAAAAACTTGTTTTTGTCTTCAATATAAATATACGCATGTAGAGAAACCGGCAGTTAATCGCTTTTTCAACTCTCCCAATGTGCGGCGGTTGTACACATATATTTCGTATAGATAGATAGTTTTATTGTCAAAAATTGATTGAAAGCATATTTTTCTTAAACAGTTTTACATTTTCGTGACATTTTTTAGTCTCCCTTAGCAGCAAAATTCTTTAAAACATAAACGCAAACATTTTCATACAAAAGACAACATTTTTAGCCTCTTTCTTTTTTTAATATCTGTATTAAAACTACAATGAAATGTTTATATGGCTTATTCAATCAACCATTTAATAGATATATAAAATATCTTTGGACAGGCATTTTTTCTATTATGTTTAGAACACATGCACAGGGAACCATTATATTTATGCGTACATGTGATAAGTATTTGGCTCTTTCATTTAAACATTCTTTTGTCTAATTCATCCAAAGTATTTTTGATCACATCTATTCATAACAAAACTATTGCAGCTTTCTTTTTTAAGCTTAAATGTTCTTTTTAAAATTATAATTCAATACGAATTCTTAGTTTAACTGAGATTTCCTATCTGAAAATAGAAATGAATAAAATGAATGGTTGCAAGAAACTCTCCTTAAATAAAGCAAAATAAATTTCTTTTGTTACTTTTTAATACCTTTATACTTCAGTAAATAACTCGTATACATACATTAACATGTTAAAGGGAGTATAACCAATAGAAAATATGTTTGCGACATATCAAATCTCTTATTGCTTAAAACAACATTTTTTTTTTAATTTGGTTTGTTTACAAACTTATTATATTTGGATATAATAAAATTATCCAAGTAGATTTGTATTCTGACATAAATAACTATGGTTGTTCCAAATATGTCAGACAAGTACAGTTAACGGACTTCCTGTTAAGATGTACAAACGTTTTAATATTCATATTTATACAGCACTGTTAGCTCTGATATATAAGAGGTTAGAAAAATTGTTTTGCAAGAAATTAAAATTAAAAATTTTTTTAAAACAAATTGTTTTTCAAACGGAAAACTTAAATTTTACGAATGACAAAATTTAATATTCCAACGTTATAATTTCTAAACTATAGCAAAATAATTCATATTGAAAATAATATTTAATTTGAGTAAGAGTAAAATTACTTTAAGTCTACAAATTTAAATTATCGCTAAAAGATTTAACTTTTGTGGGTGGCAAAACAAGGTTATAAAATCCAAATGCTAATAGGCTTGTAATTAAGTGACTAAATCCATACTTTTTAAAAAAACTCCTTTGTCATCTAAAATACACGTAAGCACACTAACACCACTACAAGGGCAGATATATATTTTGTTTTACTTTTTTTCTTGTGTAAATATCCTTACACTTCAGTGAACTTTCCAATCAACTTACTTTTGTAGTGAGTTTTCATCACTGTTTTTCTATTATGTTTTAGCTTTTTTATTTTTTAGTTTGAACAGTTTTTTATCTCATGTTGAAATAAGTTTTTTTGTTTTCGCTTGAGGAGTAGATTTTTATTTTTGTCATATATTTTTTTATGACTTTGTTGTTTTTTTAGGTTAATGAAATAAAATAAAAAACTTGTTATGGGCTTTAACTTAATGAGAGCTAAAATAATATTTTCATTTCCCTGGTGTTTATTGAACATTTTTATTAATTAAGCTGCTACAATTTTACATTTAAATGTAAAGGTTGTATTTAGTAAAATGATAACTTATGAATAAAAAAATTATGATACATAAAAGTTTAAACCTTTTTAATTTACATGTGTATTAACATTTTTAAAAATCTCTTACTTCACTCGGAAAAAATATTTAAAGTTTGATTGTAACTTTTAAAAACTTTTAAACACTTAGTGTTAAACGTAGCAGTTTAATAACATGAATTTTTTTAAGCAAACCTTAATAAAGTAATTTCACATGACATATATCTGAGATGTCTATAACTACTATGTTTTCACATGTAGGTTTCATACATATTTGCCTTATAAAAAAAAACGTCAAAAACATGTAAAACTATATCAATAATTCGAAAAAAGATCTATTGACTTATTGTATTACACAATATTTTATGATTGCTAATTGAACAACTTATCATACGTATATAAATGACAACCAGAAAGTAAAATTTCATTAAGCTTTTTTTGTCTCCAGTAAGCTTTAATTAACATAAATTTAAATCACATGATTTCAAACATTTCAAAAGGCGTGATTGACTGCTTTAGTCTTAAATATTTTAAATAAAATTCCTCATCCATGCTGAGAAAAACCTAAATATACATATGTTTACATATATACGAAAAGAAAAAAATAATTAAAATAAAATACATATATAAAATGTAAATTTTGTCTATAACGTGTATGTGTTTGTTATGATTGTTTTTTAATTTATAAAATTTCATGCTTATGCATAACTGAAAGTTATAATGTGTGCGTCATGATGATAAAAAATTGAAAAAATATGGAAAACTTAGTAAAAGTAAATTTTTTTCAGTTTTTTTATTTTTTCGATGAAAAAGTTAAAAATAAATCAACTTATAAGTCAAACGATTTGCATAGATTAATACAGTTAATAAACTCTGCATATATGTTTGAAGACTTTAAGTTGATCGACAAGTTATGTTCTGTTAATTCCCCAACTCAATCATCACCAAAACGTAGGAAGTCCGCTAGAAATGTTACTAAGTTAAATCAACCGCAAATCCCGATACCGACTGGTTCCAAAAACAATAAATCAGAACAGAATATTTTATCTTCCGTTAACGATAACACAGTGACTCCTGCCTTAGTTGTGCCATCATTATCCGTTGTAAACAATACAAACAATATTTCTAATAATGATAATTCAAATGCCATCAAACCACTTGTGGTAATACCATCAAATAAAAAGTCGGTTTTTGTATCTCGTTTTGCTTTCGAAACAACTGTTGATGACATTGAATATTACATCAAATCTAAACTTAACTTTGAAGCCGATATTTTTACTAGAAAGTTTACTTATTCCCAGCCTAGAAGTATTACGTCATTTAAAATTACAGTTTCGCTTGGTATATATGATCAAATCGTCAACCCTCATTTATGGCCGGCAAATACTCTAGTTCGAGAATATGTATACAGAGAAAACCGGAGAATAGATAACATGGTTTGTTTAAATGAATTAAACAATTTTCAATATATTCACTTATTTTATTTAAATTGATGTCTATTCTCATGAATTGTTTAAGATTAATTCTAATTTATTTGATAATTTGAATTGAATTTATTGAAGTAATATCGCTATTTTATCCTTATAATTAATCGATAAAACTATTTACCTTTTTATGTATATTTTCATGAATTGTTTAAGATTAATTCTAATTTATTTGATAATTTGAATTGAATTTATTGAAGTAATATCGCTATTTTATCCTTATAATTAATCGATAAAACTATTTACCTTTTTATGTATATTTTCATGAACTGTTAAAAATTAATTCTGATTTATTTTATAATTTGAATTCAATTTATTGAAGTAATTTCCATATTTTTTCTTTATAATTAATCGATCTACATATCGAAAAGTAATTGTTCTCATCTCAAAAGCGGTTATTGTGAATTGATGTTAAATTTTAACTGAACGAATTTATGACCGAACAACTTAATAGAATTGTATGTAAATTATATACGGTCACTTGCTTCTTAGATCTCAACAAAGTAACATCTCGTATTCCAGTACAAGTGCTGTTACAAGACTTAAAACCTCATTTTGCTTTTGAATATACATAAGTATATAAGTGCGCCATTATTATTCTTATATATAATAAATACTCATGTAAGTGGTTACCTCCAAATTCAAGCGACTTTTATTTAATAATAACTCGTTATTGTCATAACCCATTTATTTTCCCCTTTCCCGTATTGGTACGAAGGTGTTATAGAAAACGATTCTGAGACCATACCATATTTTCTTTAATTTGTTTTAATATCACCACTCCCTTTTTCTTCTCAAGTATATAACCTTTTATAGAGGTGTGATCTATAGATTTGTACCCTCATCAAATTTATACATGGTTCGCATTTCGACAAATAAAAACAGCAATTCAAAAAACTAGACCTTGTTTCCGATTTACAAATATCTGTTTTATATCAAAATGTTCGTGGATTAAACTCTAAATTATCCTAACTGTATGTAGAAAGTTTTGGTTTTACACAACATGCAAAAAAGGTTGAGCAAAAAAGTTTTTAATGCTGAATTACTCTGTAATGATTATAATATGTTTAGACTTGATAGAAAAACTAATACGATTGGTGGAGGTGTTCTCATAGCTATCTCTTCGCTATTTTCATCGGAAGAAATTAAAATTGAAAATCAACATGGAATTGAATTTGTTTGCGTAGTGATGAAGGTTGGTCATAAAAATATTTATATAACATGTTCCTACATCCCTCCATGTTCTGATCAATTGATCTATACTGAACATACAAAATCAATTCAAAAAGTTATCTCTAAGGCGTACCCAGATGACCACATTCTTGTGTTTGGCGATTTTAACCTCCCATCAATAGAGTGGACATACTTAACTGATGGTTTTTGTTTTATACAAACTAAAGCAAGCGACTGGATTGATAATTTTATAAATAATTTATCTGATTTATGTTTTATATCAAATAAATGGAATTCGCAATTCCCATGATAAGCTGCTTGATTTAGTATTTGTAAACGAACCGGCTGAATATTTAATAAAACGTGTTGACCCTATAACACTACCCGAGGACCCTTATCATCCAACTATAGAACGTAATTTTTGTATACCATCTAGCTATCAACGTAAAGTTAGAAAAACTTTGATTAGAACTTTTTGCTTTAAACGTACTGATTATAACACTCTAAACCAGTATTTATACAATACGAACTGGTTGGATTTACTATCTGTACCTAATGGCTCTCCCGATTCTATTAATTCAATGGTGAGCTTATTTAATAAAACCATCTTTGGATATTTTAAGGATAATATGTTTGCTGATTTCTTTAGCACCACTTACTTTGACGTTCAATACGATAACTCAAGTGATTATCCTTTTCCGATAACTCAAATTCAGCCAATATCATTTTTACCTATACATACAGCTGATATAATGAACAATTTAAATAATTTCAAGTCTTCATTCAACTCTGGTCCTGATGGTATTCCTAGCAGCCTATTAATTAATTGTGCACATGCTTTGGCGCCGCCGCTAACTATAATGTTTAACATTTCACTTAAATACGGCTTTTTTCCCGATTTATGGAAAGAGTCGTACATTATTCCGTTATTTAAATCAGGAAATAAGTCAAGTATTGTGAACTACAGAGGAATTGTAAAACTAAGTGCGATCCCCAATGCCTTGTGTCATCAAGTTTCAACACTAATGACACCTTGTCAATATGGCTTTCGTAAAGGATGCTCAACAACAACAAAGCTGCTACAACTTTCAAGCGAAGTTATCCGAGGAATCACTATTGGTCAACACATAGATGCCATTTACACCGATTTTAGTAAAGCGTTCGACAAAGTTAACCATGTTTTATTATTAAAAAAAAACTTCATTTAATGGGCTTCACCAAAAACTGTTTGAACTGGATAAGCTCATATCTAACTGGCAGATACCAACGAGTGTGCTTCAAAACATCCATATCTAAATATATTACTGTAAAATCTGGTGTTCCTCAAGGTAGCCATCTCGGTCCAAATTTATTTACACTTTTCATCAATGATTTACCTACTGCTATCAAATTTTCAAATGTTCTAATATAAGCTGATGACCTAAAAATTTTTCATAATTGCAACAACTTTGACAACCACAATTTTCTCCAACAGGATCTAGACAGCTTTTTTGTTTGGTGCACGATGAACTTGATGGAGTTAAATTTAAACAAGTGCAAACATATGCACTTTTCCAGAAGAGTTGATACACACAATCCGTTCTTTTTTGATGGCTATCAGTTGGAAATTGTTGATTCGATCCTTGATTTGGGTATTTTATTAGATGCTAAATTAAACTTTAGTCAACATATTGCTATGATATCAAATAAAGCCCGTGGGGTACTTGCTTTCATCAAACGTTGGGCCAAGGAATTCACTGACATTCATATCACCAAGCAGCTTTATACATCTTTAGTAAGGCCAATTTTAGAATATGGATACGTTGTTTGTGACCCACAGTATATCGTGCATAGTAATAAAATTGAGTCTGTTCAAAAACAATTTCTGTTATTTTGCTTACGAAATATGTACCGAAATAATTTTTCCAATTTACCGTCATATAAAACCAGACTTGCTGAAATTGGGCTACCGTCTCTACAAAGCCGAAGAACTATGCTTAATGTTACGTTTTTGTTTAATTCGATTACTGGAGATGTTTGTTCGGAGTTCCTTATGGGAAACTTATACTTCAACATTCCTGTACGTCCAACCAGAAATTTTAAACCAATTTACATTCAATTTGTTCGCCATAGTTATGCCAATGATGAGCTCTTTAGAAGAATTTGTTGCGATTTTAACAATCTTTATAGTTTTATTGATTTTTCTCTAAATGTAAACACTATTAAACGCAACATAATATTGTTTTTAAATACTTAATTTAAATGTAATTTTTGGTAATGTTTTAAATTGTAAAAAACTATATGTATGTATACCAGTCTGTAAGGATTTTTTCCATAGACTCAGATAATAAAAAAAAAAAAAAAAATAAAATAAAAACAAGCACTAAACAAATAACTAATAAAGTTCAACACACAAAGTTTCTAATAAAAATATCCTGCAGACACAAATATAAAAACTACGCTCTGCTGCTTTTATGTGAAGGAATCTGAAAGCGTTTTTGTCTTAAGGATTCAAATATTTTATTTCCTTACAAAATAGTGGGTATTTATTTAATAACAATCACACAGTTGGATAGATAATGTAGACATTAAGAATCTTACAATACTTGCCACTTTTGGGCCTTTTTAAATAAACTTTAAAAGTCAATTTGAAAAGCGGTTTCTACAAAACTCGATGAATAAATATAAGTTCTCTGGTTATAGAAAGCCTAAAGGTTTTTGTTAATTAGCAAATTTTTCGCTTATAGTTGTGTTTTAAAGTGATAAGTTACTATTGAAATTGCTGAGCAGGTAAACATAATTTTGATGACATAAAAATATACATTAGACTCCCTATTTTTAAAACGTTCACTTTAAATCTCAAAAGCGCTACACACAGAAAAAAGACTGGTAAAAATTCCATCGATATGTTCAAGATTCAATTAGGAATATAATAATTTGATTTTAATTATTAATAAATTACCACCTTGACTTATTTTTTATATTAAAAGCTAACATTTGATATTTGCCTCCAAATGTTGGTTGTAATACCTTTTAAAATAGTTAACCTGAACGATTTGTATCTTTACTAAAATCTATTCTATTAATTGGAAGATGGAACTAAACTTATTCAGCACATTACTACTGAAAACCGAATTTTGGTAGTTATAATTATAAAAATCAATTGTATCTTCTAAAATAGAAAAATTTTTGACGTACTAAAAATAAAATTTGTACACATTATATAAAAAATCAACAATATTTCAGTTTAAAAGAACAAAGATTTTTTCAAAGTGGTGAAAAGTTCTTCAATGTTGTATGGTGGTAATTTTAAAATTATCTCACAAAGCCATATGTAAATAAAAGGAATTTAAAAATGTTTAATAATTTTCACAGAGGCAAGACTTGCAGTATAGAATGACAAGTTAAAGAAACTATATGAAAAAGGGTATCTTGATTTCAAAGAAGGAGTTGGTTTAAATAAATGATTCAAATCATGAAATTTATGATGTAAAATCTTATCACTGTAATTTATTTTTTTTAATAAAAAAAATATTAAAAAATTATATCGTTTTATTTAATTCACAATAATATTCTATAGTCACCCAAGAATCATTTAAAAAAATAGTTGTGAGTGCCATACGCATTCAGTTGTTACAACCGAATTCAAGATAATACACACAACCGATAAAATTCGATTGGGAACAAATTCGGTTCCCCCAACGAATTTCTTTTCTCTGTGTACTTCTGTTACAAAAACAAACTATTAAATAAGAAAAAAACTATTAAGGAATTCGAAATATAGTTTTCATTAAAAAAACGCTTTTTAATTAAATCTTAAATATATATTTTATTTTTTATACAAGCTTCATAAGTTTTGAACATTTTAAATTCTCTATTATATGATTAGCAGAAAAATTTTAATAACTTTAATTTATTTTTTCTGTGTGTTATGAACATATTCATACCAAAATTTCTGTACGTAATTTGACCAAAATTTGAGGAATTCTATTAATTTCCATTACAGAAAACCTTGAGGAGTTGTAGGTTTTTCATATTCGTCTTGTTTTTATTAATGATTTGATCTTAATTTGAAAGAACCCATAGCTATCACTGTTAGCAATTTAGGCGGCTATTTACAAAACAAAAAACAAAAATAATAATTGCACAAAGTTAAAAAACACCCGGTGGTGCTATTTTTAATAAAATATCGATTCATTTATGAATACTTTTTTACTTTATACCTTTATTATACGACATTTCCTAGAGTTATTCTGAAGGTATATTTAAAGATGTACTTTTTCAATATTTTCAAATATGTAAAAAGTAATTTTGATGCCTCTAGAAAAAAAAAGTTTTATTGATTTTGTGTAACTTAGACGGCAATTAAAATATGTCATTGTTGTCTCACATAATAAAACATTTAGGACTTTGCTTTTGTCCCATACCCGATAACTAAAGTTAAATCCTGTCTTGAAATATTATTCAGGTGACTGACAGTAAATGGTGTAAATTACTTAATTGCGGAGACCGAAAATAATTGGTTTGTTTTTATTTCAGAGCAAAAAGGTTAGGCAAAAATGCCCTTTATCTGCATTTGGGAATTTTTAACCATTATCGTGAGTTTGATATTATATTATTTACCGCAACTCATTAATTGAAAAAATAAAAATTTTGATTGAAAATAACTATTATATCAACCAAAAAAATTTTTTGGTTAAAAAAACCATTAAATCAACCAAAAATATTTTAGTTAAAATAACGATTATCGAAAAAATTCCTTTTTTTGTTACTCGTATCATGTATGAAAAATTTCAAAAATTTTAAAGGTTAATTGTTGTCACCAAGTTCGTATATACAAACATGTATACATATCTATCGTTACCTCAATACAGAAATGGCATGTTTCCACGGCTACTTTAAAAAGTTGTTTTGCTCTCTATTCATGTTTTATAGACCAAACTACTGCCAAACAACATGTTTCGCCATACAAAATATTGAGAGCAATACAGCTCAATTTATCTTGTTTTATTTTTAAATACCTCATCTCTAATATTTATCGACCGTTTATCCGCACTAGCTGCCAAAAACAAAAATATAAACAAAACGAAAACAAACAAGAGGAATAATTTTTTATTGTGCTAATTATCAAAATGGAAAAAGATCACGCTTTAAAAAAGACAAAATATTAAGCCCAGGAGGATGGCCACCAAAATTAAAATTTTTTAGGAGTCAAAGATGTGTTTCGAGGCGCTGCAAGATGTAAAAAGGCGACATATTAATATTTTGAACCAGCTTCATCATCTTAATATGTGTCTCATTCTGGGAAATTTACTGCCAAAAAGGTGGTTATGTTTTCTTTAAGAATAACTTTAGGATGAATCGAAGCACGTTTTATAAGTTATGTGATTTGCTACCTGCAATGCAAAAAATGGATAATAATAACATGCGAGAGGCCATCCCACTAGCAAAAAGGGTTGGAATTAGTTTATACGAGCGTCTGCAGAGTACCGAAGAATTGCAAACATGTCCAGCATAGGAAGGGCGACCGTTTGCGAAATTCTTTTAAGTTTTTGTAGAAAGGTGTGGAGAGTTTTGGCGCCAATATATTTAAAAAATTTTTCATTTATCAGAGCGAAAATTGAGGAGTTGATGAAAGAGTCCTTGTCTTTGGATGTCTCCAAAGCATGGGTGCTCTTGGTAGTCGCTTCTATCGTCATAAAGATTGTTAAATTTTTGCTTATGTATGTATGTCTATTATTCATAGACGGATGCCACATTGAAATTTACCCACACCATGAGGACGCTATAAACTGCTACAACTATAAAGGGTGGTTTTTATTGTACTTTTAGCGTTAGTGGATGCAAGGTAACAGCAAAATAAAATTTATATGAATCATTTAAATCTCTATTTCTTAAAGATGTCGTTTCATTTATGTAAATTGTGGCAGCCCAGGACGTTGTAATGATTCCCAAATATTTCAAGTATCTTCTCTGAAAAAAGAGCTGGATCAATGCCAACTTTAAGACGATATAAAAAGGAATATTTCAGGCGTAGATAATGACACAATAAATGAAGTGTGGATGGCTTCTGTAGCAGTTGCAATACAAAACCGGTCGAATCCCGAACCTTGTGACTCTGTCGGATCATAACCAAAACTCGGAAAGAATCAGGCATGCATTATCGGAATATTTATCTAAGTTTTATTTTAAAGAAAAGCATTTTTAACTAAACAAAAAATAACGTTTCATAACTAATAACAAAAAATATAGCAAAACGAGATAAAAAATCTAAGTTAGTCTTATTTTATATCACTTTTTTTAAAATTCAATAAGAGCATTTTTCACCTCTGCTTCCTTTGCAGCAATTTTTTTTTAATTTCTTTTTTTTTTTCCTCAATAGACGCAATTTTGTATGCTGTACTTTGCATTTTTTCCATGCTTACTTCAAAACACCTAATTAATTTGTCAAAATTTTGTTTTTCCTTATTTGCAGGCGTGCGAAGTGTATTTGATGATGTACATGGCGGTGAGTCTAGAGAGGATAGCAACGACGGAGATGTGTCAGGTGTCGATGGTGACGGAGATGTCAGCGGAGCAGACTCCATATTTGAAGGAATGTCTTAAATAAACAAATAATAATAAATTTATGTTTTTTTTAATTCATTGCTTTTTGTTTTATACTTGCTATCTATGCTGTCAAAAACTAGACCCTGTGTGTTATAATTTTTAAATAGAAATAATAGATTCTCCATATCCTTATAAAGGTCCCACTCAGAGGGCGAACCACCGGTTGTTCCTATTATTTGCTTTTCTTTTCTGTAAATACATACATATAATGTTAGAATTAATTAAAAATCTTAAGAGCGTAACATTTTTTTAAAGAGTGGCTGGTGGTCACGAATTTTATCAAAACCAAGTATGTTTAAATACCTTTTTACTATACTTGAGGTCTGGATTCACTATCATACACAATCGTGCGATTTATTCACACTAAAATCCGACAGAATTCTGTCCTACTTTAAAAATCGTTTCAAAATGGCGTCATAGGTGCCAGATGCTCTTATTATTTTGCTGTTTTTTTCTCCTCAACTTAAAAAAATCAACCCTGATCGCATAGAAAAAATCATTTTATGAATAATTTCAAAAGATTATAAAATCGTTCAGTTCTGAGCACACATGCAAGTTTTGAAAGATCGTTCGACTGAGTATGATAGTCAATCCTGGCCTTTATCGATATTGACTAGTCATGTTGTGCATTTTGGTTCTTAGCTCATCCGTGGAATAATGGAACCCTTGTCGTTTTAATTCAGCAACCATTTCTAGAACTATATGGCTGTTTTTCCGGCAGCCACGCAACTGGGGCATCTTTTCAGCCCATAGCTCTAGCAAAGCGCGCTCGGCAATCTGCTCTCATTTAATTGCCCGTTTTTATTCTTACTTACCTTTTTTCCATTTTTAGCTAAAAACAATCGTATACCCGCGCAATTTGTTGTTATGTACATTCATAAATATGTATGCATGTATGCTTCCGAACAGTGCTGTCAAATCGTAACAGGAATGTGTCGTATAAACAGCATGATTCGCAATCTTGTTAAAGACAGCGAAACAATTGTTTTAAGTAGCCGTGGAAACAGGGTAAAAGGCTGGTTTTTTTTATCGAAGTTTTATACATATTTCGATAAATGGTTTTCTATTGCACTACTAAAATATTAAAAAGTTGTAAAAGTATTAAATTGCTAGAGAATTTATTTTTTTAGTGCCTTTCTATATTAAGGTAACGATATGTAAAATGTATATTGTTTAGGTATCACACTTGAATACAATATTTTTGCTTTAATGAAAAGATAATTTAACAAATATATCATTTACAAAATAATAAAGCCAGCATTGACTACATTTGCCAAGATTTATTGCAAAAAATTGTAGTAAACCAATAAAAAATTATTTTACACTAGCTGTGCCCACGACTTCGTCCACGTGTCATATTTAATTTTCTTAAAATACAAATAATAAAAAACAAGTTTTTACATATAATTGTAGAGTACTTAAACAATGTTAAAAACTTTCCATCTACAAAAAATTTCTGACAACTGTTTTAGTACCCACTAAGATTCTAAGGGACCTCCTCACAAAATTTTATTCAAATCAATCTAGCAGTTTTTACGTGATGCGAACACAGACAGACAGACAAAAATCCCAAAACGAGGTGTTTTTCATTCCATACCGATTACTTTCTATACCAACATCTGGAGGAACTTTTTATGTGAGTTCACTGATAATTTAAGAGACAATATGTTGCTTACAACTCAGCATTGCAAGAAAAATTCCGAATCTTGTCCCCAAATATTTCCATTTTTTAAACGAAAATCCCCAATGTTGTCCCAAAAACGAAACAATTTAAAATACAGATTTAAAAAAAAAAAAAAACTTTTTAAATTATTGTATACGTATATGCGCACACATATACAAAATGTCAGAAAGATATAATGAAAATTTATGTAACTAAAAAAATCGAGATCAATGAATGGATGAAATTCAATAAAAAAAAGTTTTTCTAAGATTTCTCATTTTAGCTGACGATATGTATGAATAATACAAGCTTAAATACATAATTACATGCACATCTTTTAGATTTACATACAAAAAACTAAAGTAAAATTAAATTCATAAACCGAAATATGCGTTAATCAGAATTTTATACTTTAAAATATATTTTTATCAATTCCCTGTGAAGTGACATTTTACCTCTAATATAAAAGAAGTGACATTTCACCTCCAATATGTAAAACTGACATTTCACCTATACCACCTCGCCCTTACTCTTATATTGAATAAAAGAAATGAAGTAGGACAGTAGCTAAAACAGTCGCGCGCGCAGGTTTATAAGTTGCTTAGTTGTATTTAAAAGTTTATTATAAAATGTTAAAGTTGTTTTTTTTTATTATTGTTTGAACACTAAAAGTCCATTTTTAAAGTTGTTTTAAAATTAAAGTTGTTCGAAACTATAATTTTCTAAATAAAAATCTGTGTTGGATATAGTTGTTCAATTGAAATCATTTTTTTAAATTATTTTCTAAATATATGTAATAAAACTGTGAAGTAACTTTATTTTCCTCAATTTATTCAAATAAATAATAAATATCATACCAAATTTAACTAAAATTAACTGACTGTCTTTAATTAGCATAAATATATATGAATGATTTTGTACTTTTGTTATCATATCGATAATTCAAGATTTCAAAGACGACAAGTTTATCGTGAGTTTCTTCAACTCTTTTGTACATAATTTTAGATTTAAAACTTTCTATCATTGCTTTAGGAACTTTAAACTTATAAAAAAAAAGGTTTTATTATAATTAATGATTCCTAAGTTTGGGTTTTGTAGTGTCCATGCAGAAAAATAATATTTCTATAACAACACTGAGGCAGCGATTTCGTGAAAGAAACAACTTTCAGCATGATCTCCATGATAAACTATTGCCCAAGACACAAAAATGGAATTCTTTGTATACGTATGCCTATAAATATGCGCAATCTTATTTCACTGTCCTTTGTATGTAGTTAAATTAAACCCTTGAGTCTATGGATGTTTTTAAAATTCTATTTATTCATGTTTTCAAAATTCTTAAATCGTTTTTTTTAACTGCCATATTCATAAAAAATTAAAGTGGATTTTAAATGTATTTTAGGACAAATTCATATGGAAAATTTGCCATAAAACACATTTCAAATTTATTTTATTTTTTATGAATATGACAGTAAGAGTGCGTAGTTTATTATAAATTTAGGAATCTTTTCAGTATTCTAAACAAAAAATAATCGATTTGGTCGAAAACAAGTAACAATTGTAATTCTTCAGTACATTCTATGTCAACATCTATGTCGGTGATATCCAAACAAAAATCGAATTTAGTGAAGAGTGCAAGAAGTTACTTACAGAGTTTGAAATTGATTTTACCTCTTCCGAGCTACATAAATTTAATAAAAGGCAAAGGCATTTAACTTATTTAATTGAACTGTTTTTCTTTTTTAAGCAAAATATAAAGAGACTTTTTGCCCCACACATACTGCTTGCACTTTCTGTTCTAATGGCAGTTTAATTATTAAGACATAAGCCCAAGTTTAAAAAAAATCTGACGATGCCTCTGCTGTAACCTGCTGTAGAAAAAACTAAATAGCTATAGGTAGAAAAAACATTCAAAATAAAAAACCAATGCTAACAAATCAAACAAGTCCTAAGAATAAAAGACTAGAAACAAGAAATCCCTCCCCACGAATTTCTGTTCTCAAGCTTATGTTGAAATCCCCAATTTGCGGAGAAATCCTCTTATCTGGCTAAACTGCTACAGCTCTCCGTACGCAATACTCGTATATAGTACTTAGATGTGTGGCACACGTTTTACCGTTACTGTCTTCTAATTTTATACACATTAGGTTTGTAACTTTTTGAAACATATTGTATGCATACAATCGATGCAATATTACAAACTGCAATACACCTTTTTAGGATGTAACATAATGCAAAAATATACGACCCTAGTAAACGAATTTCGTTTTTGCAAAATAAGCATCAGCAAAGATTAATTTAATTTCTTATAGTTCTTGTATGCTTGTCATGTGCACTAAGTGATTGCGTATGGTTGAGATATAACCCGGATAAAAGTTCAGTTTTGTTAAACAGAGCACAGTGGGGCAGAATCAAAATATTTTGGAAATAATTCAGCCATTTGAAAACGGCTAGGCCGATTGATTCATTTGGCACGAGCATAGTAGAGGAGTACTTGAGCTTAAGTGGTTACCCTCCACTTTCCAGGGATGGCGCTATGTGGTCTCAAAGTTGGACACCTCGCTCCTGAAAATTTTTCTAACGCTTGGCATTTCTTCAATTTTTGTCTGATTTTTTAAATATTTTACATGGTCTTAAAGGTCTCGTAAATACCTACAAAACGGTGCTTTAAACTGCATGTTTATGTTTAAAAATGATCGAGTTATGAGCATTTTAAAATTAAAATTTTTGATTTTTTCCATACCCTGGTCCAGTTTTTTCGAAATATTGGGTACAATTTGCAGCAAATTTGTTTGAGTTTTTTACCGTAGATAGCAAACAAAATTTAAGATTTTCTGAAAAAAATTCGAAAGTAATATCTTTTCTGGCTTAAAAATTATACGATTTTCAATTTAAAAAATCCAAAATTATTGCATTTTTGTGTATTTTAGCCTAAAATGGGACACTAATCTAATTTTTTAGATAGAAAAAAATTTTCTTTAGGAATATATAAAATTTTTTTATTTTTATTAAAGCTAACTATATGTGTGTACGTTTAAACCAAATTTCGTATAAAACTGATCATTCTTGTAGAAGATGTAAGTCTTTCAACTTGACCTATTTTACATCGAAATTTTGACTTTACCCCATATTTTCTAAAATCCCAAAGCTGGGATCGGAAATAGAAGAATACTATAAAAAAGCTATATATACTTCAAATTGTTTCAAAAAGTATGGGCAAAAGAGTAAAAAATTCCAATTTTGGGATTTTTCGTCTTTATTTTGGGAATTATGGGATTTCCTTTAGCTTAATGTTGCAGATTTTTTACCGTTTGATTTTAGTTAACAAATTACATATGCGCAGAAAATTTTATCTCATTTGCTTAATTAATAAAAGTTTTATAGCATATTTAATATTTTTATTTTTCTCAAATTGGACCGTTTTTACCATAATTTTTCGAAATTTTCGGAGCTCAGCAACGAATATTAAAATTTTGTTCCATTTTTTTATTTTTTTATGCATGTGAATAAAGATGACGCAATTTTCTAATAAATAAAAAAAGATTCACTTCAATATCATTCTTACGTGCAAAACTGTGCGTTCTTAAATATGAGTGTTTCAATATGTATCTCACTTTTATACATTTATGTTACGGAAGTAAAAATTTTCATGCCTGTGTAAAAAATTGTGTAAAAAAACAATTATACCTGAAAAAAGGGTTAAAAATGTAAGGGTTGAAAATAATGGTGCAGGTTTTCGTTTTAGGATGACCTATGACTAATTATGTCTTACCTAAGTGCCTTTTTTGATTTTTAGCTACAGCTGCTTTGCTTCTTTAGGTACCCAACTGTTCGATGACCTGAACACGCATATAAATATTTGCATAAATACCATAGATATCATATTTAAAAAAAAACATCATGCCGATCACATTGAAGTTTGAGACATTGTGTTCTTTTTTGTGGACTGATGCTACAAAAGGACTTGATAGAATTAAGGCCATGAAAAAATTTATTAAGGCTACATACAACTGCAGAGTTGATGTCATTGGTACTGCAAAACTGGAAAAATTTTTAAAATTATTTGATCAAAAAATGAAATCAGTTCGCGGAAACAAAATTAAGTTTAAAGTAAAGTATCTTACTTGGATGGATACTGTTGCGAAATTCTCAACCTACATCGCATTATGTGGAGCTCCCTGCAAATCTTATGATGACTTATGTTCGAAGTCTAAGAAAAAAAGGTTAACCGAAAAACTTTCTTCAGTTTCAAAAGATGAAGTTTCCGATACGTTCAAAGAATTGCTAAAAAAGAAAATCAGCCTTCCGAGGCAGTGCACATCGTCAATATTTTCCCAGCGCATCTCCAAAACGGTTGAAAGGCATTGTTAACAGCATACCTACTCCGACATCGCAGTCAAATTTTACGGAGGAAGAAGCTATTGCTCTGATGTTGGAAATGAAAATAAGCCGAAATAAGTACCAAATTTTGAGAAAAGCTTTACTTGAGAAAGGACATGCAATATTACCATCATATAAGTCTATTCAAGAAAAAAAGAAAGCGATTATGCCATCTCCAATAACAGTTGATGAAGCGAAAGCTTCTATTGGACTTTCTTCTTTGCTAGAAAATACGGCGTCACGGATTATTTCAGATTTTTCTACTGACCAACTAGGAAAGGTTAAAAACTGCGATGTAGTACTAATGTGTGAGTGGGGATGTGATGGAATATCAGTCTTTCCTGAGTACAAACAAAAACATACAATAGATTTTAAGAGCATATTCATGGCATCCTTAGTACCACTAAGAATTCGTTCATACTCATTGGTTGCATCTTCATCAGTACGTGCAAACACTTTTGGAGATGTATGGAAAAACACAACCCAAGGATCCAAAAATTTTTGTAGGCCTATTTGTTTTGCGTTTGTAAAGGAATCAAATACTACGACAAAAAAATTAGTCGAGCATATCAAAGACGAAATAAGATCATTGGAACCAATATCTATAAAAATAAAAGAATACTGTGTTAACATATCCTTTCAACTTAGTTTAACAATGATTGATGGAAAAGTTAGTAACGCTATAACTAACACATCTTCTTATTGGAAATGTTCCATATGTGATCAGAAGAATGAGATTTTTGGAGCATTTTCTGCATATTGCATACGACTTAAAATACAGAAGTACGACAGAAAATTTAATAACAAAAAAAAAAAAAAACAAAAAACAATGATGAACTAAAAGCTCCAAGAGCTTCTGAGAAAAGTAGAATCCAAGAAGAGTTTAGAGTACAAACGGGGTTAATAATTGATAAGCCTCTTCGTAGTGGAGGAAACACTAACGACGGAAATACTGCAAGAAAATTTTTTGGGGATTTTGAAACTACTTCAAAAATAACTGGAATTGACAAAGAGTTGCTTAGAATGGTTAACGTAGTTTTAATGGCAATTAATAGCAAAACTCAAATTAATTCTTTTCGCTTTGGAGAATATACAGCAAAAATATCTCAGCTACTCGTTTCCCTATATCCATGGAGGGATATGACACCCACAGTACATAAAATATTATGTCATGGTAAAACAATTATAGAATCGAATATTCTTCATCTTGGGGAATTAACAGAAGAAGCCCAAGAAGCAAGAAACTGCGATTTCAAGTACATTCAAATATTCAGTTCTCGAAAATGTTCTAGGCAGTCACAAAACGAAGACATTTTCTATAGCCTATTGTTATCTTCTGATCCTGTACTCTCATCAATGAGAAAACGTTGGATTAATTATGAGGCTTCTTCACCTTCTAACAAAACAGAATTAAAGGATTTACTTTATCTTTAAGACATGCATAATGATATGACAGATTATTTTATAGAAAATAAATAATAATTTTAAGGAAATAAAAAATACTTTTAACGACTTTTCGTAAAAAAAAAATTAACAGAAAATTTTATTTTTTATCTGATGTTTTTTATAATGATTATTAATTTAAGATATGCCTCTTGGTTATCCTCTATTCAGGTATAATTGTTTTTTTACACAATTTTTTACACAGGCATGAAAATTTTTACTTCCGTAACATAAATGTATAAAAGTGAGATACATATTGAAACACTCATATTTAAGAACGCATAGTTTTGCACGTAAGAATGATATTGAGGTGAATCCTTTTTTATTTAATAGGAAATTGCGTCATCTTTATTCACATGCATAAAAAAAATAAAAAACGGAACAAAATTTTAATATTCGTTGCTGAGCTCCGAAAATTTCGAAAAATTATGGTAAAAACGGTCCAATTTGAAAAAAAGTAAAAATATTAAATATGCTATAAAACTTTTATTAATCAAGCAAATCAGATAAAATTTTCTGTGCATATGTAGTGTGCCAACTAAAATCAAACGGTAAAAAAATCTGCAACATTAAGCTAAAGGAAATCCCATAATTCCCAAAATAAAGACGAAAAATCCCAAAATTGGAATTTTTTACTCTTTTGCCCATAAAGTCCACATATGGACTAGGGCTCACGAAATACTTTTTGAAACAATTTGGAGTATATATAGTTTTTTTAGAGTATTCTTCTTTTTCCGATCCCAGCTTTGGGATTTTAGAAAATATGGGGTAAAGTCAAAATTTCGATGTAAAATAGGTCAAGTTGAAAGACTTACATCTTCTACAAGAATGATCAGTTTTATACGATATTTGGTTTAAACGTACACACATATAGTTAGCTTTAATAAAAATAAAAAAATTTTATATATTCCTTAAAAAAATTTTTTTCTATCTAAAAAATTAGATTAGTGTCCCATTTTAGGCTAAAATACACAAAAATGCAATAATTTTGGATTTTTTAAATTGAAAATCGTATAATTTTTAAGCCAGAAAAGATATTACTTTCAAATCTTTTTCGGAAAATCTAGAATTTTGTTTGCTATCTACGGTAAAAAACTCAAACAAATTTGCTGCAAATTGTACCCAATATTTCGAAAAAACTGGACCAGTGTATGGAAAAATCAAAAATTTTAATTTTAAAATGCTTATAACTCGATCATTTTTAAACATAAACATGCAGTTTAAAGCACCCTTTTGTAGGTATTTACGATACCTTTAAGACCATGTAAAATATTTAAAAATCAGACAAAAATTGAAGAAATGCCAAGCGTTAGAAAAATTTTCAGGAGCGAGTTGTCCAACTTTGAGACCACATAGCGCCATCCCTGGAAAGTGGAGGGTAACCACCTTCAAAACTTAAGCTCAAGTACTTCTCTTCTATGCTCGTGCCAAATTTTGAATCAATCGGCCTAGCCGTTTTCAAATGGCTGAATTATTTTCAAAATATTTTGATTCTGCCCCACTGTGCAGAGTTTATAATTATGTATAACTTATCTGAAATAAAAACTAAATACATATTATAATTTTTTAATTATAAATATGGGAAGAAAACGAAACATTGTTATCAGGGATTTTTTTATTACAATGAAAGATATAACGAGTCCACTTGCACGGACTGCGCCCGTACATTTGTTGAAAGGCATATTACGACTTTGAGGAGGCTCACCATATATCTCCTAACCATATGTCTCCTAAGCATAATTAAATTTATCAGAACAGAAAAAATGAAAATTGAAGTTTTTACCCTCTTAATGAAAGAGTTTTGCGTGCCACAGACTGCTGTGAACTTAAAAGTAGTAGTTGAAGAAATTTTGCAAAGAAATAATAAAGTTAAAAAGAAATATACACAATCGCTACCGACAATGGCCGAAATATGCTGAAGGCAGTTGATATGCTTGCTGAAACTACTGAAAATCCTGAATATGATTCTGAGCAATCGCTATTAAATTTTGAAGAGATCGAAAATACTTTCATGGAAGAGTATAGAAATATTTTGTCTGTTAAATGTTCGGCTCACACCTTGCAGTTAATCGTGAAAATCTTTAAAAACGCCAAAGTGCAGGTAAGTTAAAACAAAAAGACGAGGCTTGACAAATACATATAGCTAGGTCGATTTTTGGTTACCCTTTACCAATCACGTTCTAAAAACAAGTGACAGTTATTTTTTTTTTTTTTTTTTTGCTTTGATTTGTTTATCCCTTTCAATGAGTCTAAAAACGTAATTTGGTGTAGCTCACTAACCTCAGTTAGACTGTTCCTTAAACAGTAAAGATAGTATATATATCGTTAATTGATACGTCAAGCAAGGATTATGAAGATATCGCTGATTACATTTACGTAATCTATATTTATATGACCCAAATCAATTTAGCTTTAAAGAATAATAAAGGCTACAAAAATGTCCATTATCTGCATCTTTTTCTTTGTTTAGACAATTTCTACAAATGCTTAAACTAGGCAAGCCTTCTCTGGATGTACCTACACGGTGGACCTCTACATTTCTGATGATTGACAAGCTTTTGAAGTACAGGGACCTTTGTAACGAAAATTTAAATCGGCCCGTAAGGGATTAGCTTAAAGACTTAGTTATTGTTTTAAGGCCCTTTCATGAAACTACGTTAAATAGAATACCTAAATATAGAGGCATCAACGGCTGTATTGGACTGTATCAAAGCGAGAGAGCCGAATATGCTACACGCATACGTTCTTAACGCAGCAATATTTTTAGATGCACGTTTTCGATGCTTGCTTCCACCAAATAAAAAAGAAAAAGGGAAAGCTCACTTGAAAAAGCTGACAACACAATTAAATGCAATAGAACAGGGTTAGAAACTGTTGATGTTTACATTTGCTTTATATTTATCTCAACTGTTTTGTTTTGTTTCAGGTCGACAGAAATCTCCCACAAGCGATGCAGAGTCCGCTACAAAGCGATGTATTTATTGTTGAAACGTCACAAACAAATACGTCTTCATTGATACGCTAGACCTTACTAAGTTTGGAAGTCGATTCGTCTTCTGATGATGAAACTCCAAGCGCAGTGTCAAAAGTTTTTTTAAGCACTTTCGAAGAAATTGACACTTACCGGTAAGGAAGAGTAGATATAGATGCCAGCCTTTTAGAATAATGGGAAGAAAAAAATATACGTTTCCATTTTTAAATCAGCTTGAGAGTATTGTTCATGCAGCTCCATCAACTGAAGTTAGTGTCGAGAACGCATTCTCAGCCTTGAAATTGGTCCTTAGTGAACTTAGATGTAACCTCTCAGAGAATTCTTTAAGGTCCCTAATGTTTGTTAAATTAAACAAAAATTGTTAATAAATGACATCAACTTCTTTGGTATCGCGTTGAATTTTTTAAGTGTAATTATACATAAGGGTTTCTACATTTAAACATAACACACTTATGTGTATGTTGAGCTTAAAATACTGATATTGGAAGCCTGAAAACAGATATAGACATTTATATATAAAAGAATATAATAAAAAAAAACATTTACATATGTAAATGTCGGAAGATTTCGTAAAATCAAGTTTCAGGGCCTTGGCTCATACTCAGATTCTAGGTTTTAGATATATGTATGTATTACTTACTGAATTTTTCCTGAGTCATTTTGAATTGTTATAGTGTGTCTAAATTTTTTGAAGTAGTAACAAAAAAAAATTTTTTTTATAAATGTTATTTTCATCCAAAATTTTTTTATGTTGAAATAATGATTGTTTTCGGCCAAAAAACTTTTGGTTTATATAACGATTATTTATAACCAAAAAATATACATATTTTCTTTTCTAATTTATTAAGCACTAGGTCAGGTCAGGTTTTAAAATAAAAACATTGGCCCATATTCATAGTTAAAATAAAGTCTACTTTTAGGAAGCTAAAGTCGGTTTTACTTTAGAGTCGACTCTAACTCATTAATAGACAATTTAAAATATATTTTTGGCGTTGAAGTCAACTCTAAAATTAAAAATAGCTAAAGCTGTTTTTAGCTCATTTTTCCATAATTATTTTATTTGGTTTAAGAACGCAATACTCTTTATCTGATTTTTAAACCAAAGTGAACAAAATAACAACAGGGTTACTTTTTTCTAATTTTTGATTAGAAATTGTATGAAAACATTTATCAAACTTAAGTCGACACCCAGTTTTAGTCTATTCGACTTAAAGTATGCTTTATTTTCGAATATGAAAGCAAAAAAGATAATGAGAGCTTTTTAGTTTAGAGTATACTTTGACAAGAGTCGACTTTAGTATATGACTATGAATATGGGCCATTGTTTTTTGTTTTTAAATATTTTGCCACATCGTTATTGGCATCTTCAGATAACAGGAAATTACATATTTAAATTGTGTATTTTCAAAATCAAATTAAACAGGTATGTGATAAAAATCGATTTCGAAATCGAAACGATCTAAAACCGAGAAATTTGCTGATATGATTACTGTTTTTTTTTACTCATTTGAAAAAAATATTTAAAATATTATTAAATTGTTAAAAAACTAATAACCAGTGGTAAAAAATGATTGCTCCTATTAAGTTTTTATGTGCAGTACAATATAAGTTGAAAACAAACAAACAATAACCATTTGAGATGGGAACAAAAATAAACAACTGAAGGAAAATCTATCCTATCTAGGCAAACTTTATGCGCTTCCTTTTTAAAGTACGAAATTAAGCTTTGATTCTTTTCCTATCTTTACACGAAAAGTAAAATTCCAGATTTTGATATAAAAAGAAAATATCCACCGCTGATGGCAATATACTATAAAAATTAGTCAAGTATGGAGGCTGGCATTATATTTATATACAGAAAATTTATAATGAATAACTCCCACGTATGAAAGTCACAAGTAAACAAAGCCATGCAAAAATGTGAAATTTTTCATCTTCCTTCATCTTACAGCTTTTGTTTGCCTGTGTTTTTTCTAACAAATTTTTTGTAAGAACAAATATTTTTTTGCATAAAAATGAGTCAAATATTTGCCGTCGAGGGGTCACACTATGTTCACACTAAAAGCATTTTTGTTTGCTGCAAAATAATTTTATTTGCCCAAAATCAGCTGCGGTCAGACTACGCAAGCAAAAATTTGACGATTTTGGGCAAATGTTTGTCAAGTGTGACCGTACCTTAACTTAAAATATTTTTCAAAACACAAAGACATAAAATTCCATGATACATTAATAGAAGGTAGTTCCACTTCAAAAATTTTTGACGTCTGCGGGAATTATTTGAAGTATATTTTTGGTAAACAAATAAATTTGCGTTGCCACAGATATCAATAAGAACAAAAATATTTTGGAAATATTTAATAAAATATGTGTAATTTGTATAATAAATGTATATATAAATAAAATTAAAATTTATTTTGCCACAAATATAAAATTACACCAGAATAAATTCTTTGACGCTTAAAAACCATTTTATATGCACGACTATAATAAAAATTCGCTTATTATAATAACTTAAAAATACAATTGTAGAATAAGAATTATGCCGAACTAACTACCTTACTTAACTAAAGTTGAAGTTGATTTTTGTTTTCACGCAATTAAATAATAATTATTAGTACATTATGCAAATTGTATTTCAAAAAAGAAATGTTACGATACATCGATACTTTAAAAACTTCGATGTATCGTTTGTAAGTATCGATGTTAACATGGATGTTTTAAAATCGTTTATTTGTGCTCTGCTGTCTGACAACATTACTTTTATTACTTTAAATAAACAGGCATGTTCTGACAATCGCAAATCGCGAGCGGAGTAACCTTACTCAGGACAGAAATAGGCTTCTGGGATTAGATTATCCAAATTTCTTTTCTTTTTTATACTAAATTTGTTATTGAAACTAATTATAAAAATATTTTTTAATATTTTATTATACAAAATTTTAGTTTATTCCTTTTCTCTATTTAAAAACCGAATCCGGAAGAAGAATTTTCAAAAAATTTAATTTAGTTTTTATCTATTTCATTCATAAATTCCTTTTTTAAATTATAAAGGCCACCATCAGATAAAACATTCATATATCCGTGTATAACTTTAATATTTTTCCTCAAAGGTTTGAACCCAAATTCCTTCAAGCCCATTTTTTGAATAATATATCCCGAAAAATGTTCAAGTTTTCATATTCTATTTCATTAAAAAGTTTTATTTGCTTCTGTTTTTTTTTTTTTGTTTTCTTGTTGTTCTTTAAATTGGTGATAAAATGTAAATTATTTCTGACTTTAAAATTATTAATTTTTTTTCTTTTGAAATTACACATAAAACGAAAAAGAAAAACATAATTTTAGAAATTGATATGGTAGCACGAATTTTCATAATTCCCGTAAACGGCAGATGGCGACGAAAATAGAAAGAGGAATTACCTTCTATTTGTATATCATGAAAAATTCAAACATTTTAACATAAACCCAGCTAGCATTTTTAATCGTAAAAGACTCTTCCACGATCGGAGCAGGCGATTAAATTAATCATCTGCGATGTCGTATTCCAATCGCGCAAGTTCAGTTTAACGGGAGAAACTGTGTCCTGAAAGCAACTCTTGCGTAAGAGTCGTCTGCGATGTGCCAAAAAACAATCGTGTAAGATTCTTTAATTCTTATTTTAAACGAGTCGTGAAACAATCGTCTTTATGATTACAAAATGAGCTTATTATGAGTTCTAAAAGTTTGCTACAAAATATAAATGATTTTTAAGAGTCTTATACTGATATGTATATTTCTTCATTTTTTTTTTGTTATAATATGTAATTTTTAATTATAGATTATAAACTAATTTAAAAATAATAATGAATTCAATTAGAAAATGAAAGGATCTTAAAAAGAAAATATTTCAAAATTAATATAAGATTTTAGCCGTCACCGGTTTTGGTTTGTTTTTTAAGTTTGTTATCAATAGCGTCTTCAATTTCAGAAAATTTCAAATGAAACGTTTCCATAAAGCTAAGAAAATTATAATTGTGCAAAATAATAAACTTTATTTGAAACATTTCTTTTCTTATCACATTGCTCAAATTACAAAAACTGCGACACTTTTTTCCAAATTGATAAAAACCGAATGAACGTTTTCTTAAAAATCAAAATACTGGAATGAAAATATATATACCACAGAAAAATATAAAACTAGAAGTAATATCTAAGTAATATTGTTCAAAATAAAATAAGTTTGCATAACTATCGCCAGAAAAATTAAGTTACGGTTGTGGAATTCTATAAAAATAATCGTGCATCAATCAATGAAATTACTCGTAAAAACGTCATTTACAAGTGTCAAATGCGATATTTATATACTTATAATATTCCAACGTCCCTCAAAATGCGTATTAGACGATTCACTCTTTAACAATCGTCAAAAAGGCTCGCAAAAGCATAATTTGGAAAAAATACAAATTTTATTATACAATCGCCTGGACGATTGGAAAAAAGACCGTGTTCGTCAAACAAATTTTTAAATGCCTGCTGGGAATTTTAATAGATAAAAAAACATTATACATATACAAGGTACATTTATTTTACTAGGTAAAAGCGGTTCTACAACAAATACAACATTTGTAAAAACTACATGGCATTTTATTGTTGCTTTGTGAGTGGAAATGTCAAAAATAGAAACAGAAAATAAAAGAAAATTGGTCTAAAAACAAACGCATATGCTTGTTGTTCGTGTTTTTTGAAATTCGTAAACAAAAGCAGGAAAATATAAACAACTTTTGACATGTCCAACTACAAACCAGCTGGGCGGACGACACTACCTAGTAAAATAAATGTACCTTGATACATATACAAGCACATAAAATTTACTTTATAAAAATGTTACAAACACTTAAGTTAGATACATTGTAATGTTTACTATTTTTTATGCACTAAATGTCTATTACATTGTGCAGCATTATCAGTATAAGCCTTAAAGTTTATTCTTTTTTTGTTGGAACTAATTATTTGTAACATCTCTAACATATACCGACCTTTATAATTATTTTCTATATTTAAAATAGCGAAAATAAAAAATATTACTTGTTAATGGTTGCTTATAACCACTACGTAAATGTATCAGTAATAATTGTTAAATCTGATTTTTTAATGTTTATCTTATAACTGTTACGTCACTGCTTAATTGTATTGGTATGTGGAGTTGCAAAATAAAATTCTTTTAAAATTGAGTTAAAATAGGAACGAAGCAAAAAAAAAAAAAAAACAACAAGGTAAAAAACTTAAAAAAGAAAAATAATCTATATTGCCAGAAAAAAAAAATATAATTAAAAAAATTTAATTATAGTTTAAAACAAAAAAAAAAAAAAAAAAAAAAAAACAAAAACAAGTATAAAGAAGATATACTATTTTTGAACGTGCAAATTCAACCAATATCCGCGTAACTTTGGTTACAGAATTGATAGAATTCTCTGAGATTTTTAATATATTATCTCCGAAATTACTCTTTTGATTACAGAATATGTTTTATAGTGCCTAGAAAGGCTATAGAATTGGACCTAGGCAACTTCGGGTATACTAAGCTAATTTAAAAACAAACTATATATACATATTATTTCATTGTAAAGTAAGTTGAAAGTAAAACAAATAATTCTTCCTATAATTTAATTTAATACAGTGTAAAATTTGTGCGAGTTTGAACGAACAACATATTGGTAAGAATTCAGATATATTTTACACAGTGTTGTATGTGCAAGGAATAATATGCTAGAAATCTGGCTGGTAGTTTTGTTGTATTTTTAAAAGTAAATATTACTGAGGAAATATTTTAACAGTTTTAAACAAAACTCATATGTGCACTGGTGGGTGAAAACGTGCTGCTACACTACTATTACACGTTACTATTATTATTTTCAGTTATTGTAAATCATCATTATTTCATTACGGTAGTTTTAGAAATGTTAATCATGGTCATATGTTTTTTTTTTCAAATGCGGATTCAGTTTAAGTACTTTTGTAAGTAATTGGAAACGAGTTTTTCTTCAACCACATACAGACATGCATACCAAAATACGTAAAAAATAAATCTAATGTGTGAATAATTGTTAAGAGAATATTGAGGTTCAAATTTATCAAAACCAAAAACTTGACTGAGTGATTTGTTTATATCTATCTATCTAGATATATAGTGCCGGCAAAAATTAATGCACTGTTATTTAGTTATATGCTATGCAAAAGTTTTTATTTATGTGTTAGAGGATCACCGAACGCAGAATATGATTCACGAGTAACGTTCAAGATCATAAATTAATAGGGTTCAAGCATATTTTCGTGGACATACTTTAATATTGCGCACTGGAATTTTGTTTTGAGTCAACGACTAAAAATATAAGTAGTAATTAGACTACAATATAAATATTGTGGGATGATATGCACAGCTACCTGACGTAGGCACGATCGAGAATTTTTAGAATGACGTCAAGAATGAGGTATTTGAATTTCGCTATTGCTAACATAAGTTCAATAAAATATTAATTTAGTGTCATAATTTTCTTGGATGTGTCCAGCACATTTTTTAATTTATCTTAATAAAGCTTAATAGATATAAAATAGATCTTTCAGATGCAGCCTAAGTGTTTCATTCATTCCAATTATGAGCTTTTGGAATAATTACTACTAATAACAGTGCTATTTGTTTTACCGTAGTGTATTTTCTTTTTGCTTGCGTGTTTTTTTTTCGGAACACTATATCTGCCTATATTAGCTGACCGATCTTGAATTTTTGTAAAATTAAAAGGGGGCGTAGCACTTTCCATAGAAATTAAATATTTATCGTCGTATAACTTGGAAACTGTAAAATCTTTAATCTTGAAATTTTGTACCATGATGCTTTTATTAAGATACATAGCCTAGGATTAGTCAAACTAGAGAATTATAATAGGTAGAATATTGAAAAGTCTGAGAAAAACAGGACATATTTTTATGCATAGTCGAAAAAAAAACTGTATAAATTGGATTATTGGGCGTGGTACCTTCGAAAGAAAATGAATAGTTATTATCGTATAACTACAAAGCTATATAAGTTAGAGCTTTGAAGTTGGTAGCTCCCTAATCAATTTACAAAATCAAACAAACAACTAGCAAAATTGAAAGAGTGAGCATTTTACTGCCCTAAGAAAGTGAAACATTATTATCGTTTTCCTGAAGAACTATTACACATGGAGCCTTAAACTACTGTATGAGTAACTCCATCATTAATGTGCATCTACCAGCAAAACACTATGTTGCCTTCGTCAGAAAGTTAAAAATATATCTCATTAGGATAGCTAATCGCATCGGGTATAAACATTGGTTTTTTTAAATAGTACGTCACACAGCCTTCAACTTTCAGCACTTTTCGAAGTCTTTTTACACTTTAGTATTAGTTTTTTTATTTATTTATTTATTTATTTTTTTTTTTTATGTATTACTTAAATTAAATTTTTATTAAGAAAATTTTAATTTTACTTTTTACAAGGACAAAGAAGTAGGATGATATATGTCAAAAAGATTGAATCAGAATAAAAAATCGAAAACATTTCTGAGTGCATGTATGTATTGAAAACCTAACTACTATGTTAACATTGAGTATAGAATCATACATCAATAAACTTTTAAATAAATTTTTAATTTATTTTTTTTTAATGGTTCAGCCATATTTTTTATGTAGAGGAATGTATCATGAATATTTTTAAGCCAATTGCATTCAAAATCAAAGGTTTATTTATTGACTAAGTAAGAAATTTTTTTTTCTAATAAAACATAAACATAATATTTTGATTCGAAAATATACCAAAAATATTTGCTTTCGGTAACATGTCGACCATGGCGATATCATTTGCCAGGTGGTGGCAGTGGAAACTTCAAGGCAGATCAATTATAAGGTGGTAGTCATGGCGAAATAATTTACCAGGTGGTGGCAGTGGCGAATTTATTTATTTTCGCCGTTGCAGAAAATGTCAAACTCCATATATAAAAAATCAGCGAAAATTTTTTTTATATGAAGTTTGAAATTTTCTGCAACGGCGAAAATGAATGGAATTCGCCACTGCCACCACCTGGTAAATTATTTCGCCATGGTGGTAGCGATAGCAAATTCATTGATTTTCGACAGTAGCCCAACTGTCAAACTTAATATTTTAAAGACTCTGTATTAAATTTTTTTTAAAATACAGTTTGACATTCGGGTTAATGGCGAAAATTAACGAAAATGCTTAATTTACCTTGGGCGAACATTCATTTTTGTTGTTGTTATAAATATCAAACTTCAAATTAATAATTCGCCACTGCAATTACCTGGTACATGAATTCGTCATTATGTCGACAATAGCCCAAATTTGCAAAGTAAATTTTTTTATTTAAACGAACAGTTAAAACTAAATAACATTTTCACATTAAAACTTTTGAAAAATATTTAAATGGAAACAAAAAATAACCAACCGTAATGCCAATCTGTACACAATTTTAAGTCACTTCAAAAGGATATTAAAAACTTTATACAGGCTTAATAACTGCATGTAGAAAAATGCAAGAATAAAAAACTTTTTGAATTGTCATGTTGGCTGGCGACAGCAAAAAATATGTGAAGGATTTCGATACAAATATTTAGGAATGATAACTTCCGAAAAAAACATACACAGCAACAAGCTCACATAACTCTGTAAAGCAGAAAAAGTTTAAGTATTTGTGTTTTGTTGTATATGCAACTATTAAACGACTTTTGATTTTAAAATAAAAAAATAAAAATATGTATGTCTAAGGCTTAAGGATTATGAAAGTGGACAAATAAGTCCAAATAAAACAAGTTGGAGACTGCATTTGCTCGTAGATGAATGCTCCTTTCCATAAGTTTTACAACGTAATTTCAGTATAAACATGAATAAATTGTTATTTATTTATAATAAAATAAAATAATGATATAAACTTTCAGAAAACCTATTTTATTATTAATATAATAAAATTTAAGAAAAAACAATAAAGTAAACAACGCCTTAAAGTTTGTGTTACTACTCACTGCACATGATTGAGAATCTGCTTTGCTTTTATTTTCCTCACCGCACATGAGAGAGTATGTGTGCTTTTTTTCATCATATGATAAATTTTTTGTTTTGCTCATTTAACTTTGCTCATGGATGAGAAATAAGAATATTTTATTTTGCTCATCCTCATGTGTGAGAAATGTGCACATTTGTTTTACTCATGGATGAGAAATGTGAAAATTTTATTTTGCTCATCCTCATGTGTGAAAAATGTGAATATTTTATTTTGCTCATCCTCAAGTGTAAGAAATGTGCGTTTTTGCAGAAACATAATAAAAACAAGTGGGTATTTAGAAAAAATATGAAAATTCCTTAGAAAATGAAATGTGTTATTTAATTGTATGTTTGGTTTTACGTACATACGTATTTATTTGTTCAATAAGTTATTAACATTTTATATGACATTACTTCAGTTAATGAAATTTTGTTATTACTAAATGTTTTTATGACAGAACTCAAGGATGTAGCTAAATATCTTTTGTTGTAAAATATAAATATTTTATTTGCTCTTTATTCTTTTTTTTAAAGTATAAGTTCATTTTATATAAATTCTCATTTGTGAAAATAAGCAATAAATAACACTGCAAAAAGTGATGATTAAGGTTAATGATTTACTTATTTTCAACTATTTACAAGAAAACAAATTTATCTTGGGAAGTGTTTTTTGTTGTTTATTGTCATCATAAACTAATTTAATTTCATTTGGTCTTTTTTCTTGTCTAATTGTTTTTATGGCCTTTGTGTTTTGCACGATTATTTGTTGTATTTTGGAATAGTGCATTATACTTTGTTTATGGTTTAAAGATTTTACTTGTGTATTTGTTATTGCTTTATTACTTTTTTAATGCAAGGAAAAAAATAATTGATTTAAAAGTGGAAATACAACGCAGAAACTGTTTTCCTTAATTCTTTTCAACTTTGGGAAATTTGGTTCTAGAAAGGATCGATCTACTGAACATGTGCCTAAAACATTGCAGACATATAGACAACAACAGTAATATTGTTGCAGGTCAGTTCATGATTATTATAAACGTAGCTTAACGTTGGTCCTACCGCTAGCAACGCCCTCGAGACGCCTTGCCTAACATGTGGCATTCTAATCACGAGATTAGCAGGACCATGCACTTGCGCTTTGCTCTTGCAACAATTAATTGTAAATTATTTCTTAAGTCTTGTAATGTAATTTGCCATCAAATTAAAAGTCAATAAATATCGTGGTCGTAGCAGCTTTTTTTTGTGTTCAAAACCTTACTGTGATTTTGCAACAAATAAAAAAAAATAATTTTAACAATTGTTTGACGTTTTCATAATGCTATGAAAGCAGAAATGGACTTACTAATATACGAAGGAAACAAAAAAACAATAAAAGACGCACAGAGAGCACTACCATATATAACAAACGAAATATATTGGCTTCAATTCTTAATATCAGTCCTCTTGGCACTAATTGCAATTTCTCTTTATTTGCTGGTAAGAAAGTTCATCAGAATTGGGACAGGAGTCAATTTATTGATTCCTTTACACGTTCCTCTGCGTCTTGAGGTCTTGTCAGAACTTTAAATATGATATTTAGTCATGATCTATCTAACAGCCGTATTTGCCGTACAAATAAAAGCACAAAAAACAGGAGAATTAAAAAGACTTTCATCACTAAGACTAAAAGCAACATCAACATATTTTTGTGTTTTCATCTCTCAAGGAATAATAAAAACAAATAAATTATATTATCAACTTTAAGTGAAACCATTCATAGCTAATTATTAAGGTTAAATACTTTGACTAAATCAATTAACACTTGTTCATGAAATCAAAACATAAATGTAGTAAATTAACTTAAGCTCAGGATGCGGGCGGTGCTTATAGTAGTTTAAAACAAAACAGAAATATTAGAGAAATCAATTGAAACTGTTTAACAATTTCTGTTTGCCGAGTTGTTTTATTAGAACATTTTCAACATTTTGTAGTAGTCTTAAGAATTATATCATTTCATAAAACTGTCGTATACATTCATGATGTACATACACTCACGAACAGGATTTTTAAACGGAAAAGGAAAGAATGCGTTATATTGCTCAAATATTGATAACACATTCGGCTCTTCGTTCATTATCTATTCAGTTTCCCCCTTTCAAGAAATAAACGATTTATCATTCTTCAGAATCCGGTTTATGAGTGTTCTCAAACTTTCTTTACAACAGTTTATTACAAAATTTTGTCATTCTAACTATAGTTTAATTTTTATACGTATTTTTACATATTTTTGTACTTGTTTTAAAAGAAATATGAGAACGAACTAAGAAAATAAAAAGAATTTTATTCAGAGAGGTTAAGATGGGGTGTTTCTTAATTGAATTTGTAAATCATTAAAATACTTTGACCATAATGTTACCATCATATGATGAAGGATAGGAGAGGCAATTTTTAAAGTAATAAAACTACTCATAATCGCAAGAGTCCCAATTTTTTCGTCTTTTTATAATGTTCAGTAGCACGTCGTTCATAAAAATAAAGAAAAAAATATCTAATAAACAAATTTTACTTTTAATTCATATATAAAAATTTCTTTCGAACTTAAGATAGTTGTATTCTATTATCATCTTTAGTTCCTTATCTTAGGTTTGTGCAATTTTCTAGAACATTTCAAAATTTTGAAGGAATAAATTTGTCTAAAAACCTATTTGGATAACTCCAAATGTTTTACTTGAACAACATCGTTGTTATTCCAGGAAAATACTCATCTGCCATTCTAACGAACTTCGGATGTTAACACTACTCTTTCAAATTTAAATTTTTAGAGGAGTTAACAGTGTTTGACTTAACATTACGGCCGTTCTTAAAAGACTTTTGTTTGCAGAGCAGAGGAATACGATCTAGTTATTAAAAAGAAACACGTGCGACGTTGAATAAAAAAATATGTGCTGGGTTAAGGGAAAGAAGCCAAAGAAAGTAGTTCGGAAATTTAAAAAGATCTTTTAACGACCTTTTTAGGTAACCAAGATGTGTATGAAAAAAATTTTAAGCCGGGGCTTATACCTCAATAGAGCTGTTAGCATTTCAAAGCCCAAACAGTTTTCACATCTACACAGTGGGATTTGGTAAAAGATATGAATATTTAGGGTTTTAAGCGGTTCGCCTAATTGTGTTAATACTTCACACGTTTAGAAATGATGAAAGGATATAGTGGGTTTCGGAAAAAGGGTTTATCTAAGTTCGTCATTTCGTTTTTAATTTAAACAATATCCATTTCTGACTACTTATGCTTAGCAAAGTCGATTGAGCGATGTCCGTCTTTCTGTCTGTCCGTCCGTGTTAGTGTTGAAATCAACTTTGTCAAGGCACTAGATGAGCTAGAGAAAATTTAAGTACGCCAATTGCTCAGAAATAGTTTCAAAAATTAATCTATTGAAAATCAGCAGCATTGGTCCATGTTCTTCGAGGCAGCGGATAAAACTTCACGCTTGCCTTTAATTTTTGATATCATTTGGAAAATTGAACTGAGTCCAAAAAAAGGAAATATACGGGTGATAGAGAATTAAAAAATAAGAAAAAACATCACGTAAAAGACTTGCCCTTATTTTCTTAGTTATGGGCCCCTGAATTTTCATAGAAAACTACGATAGTGCGTCATATTTTTTAACATCGGTATGGGTATCATTTAAAAGTTTTTAATGACATCTTTCAGAAAATACTAAAATTTTTAAAAATGCTTAACACGTTAAGAGCCGATGACATTTTTATGTATAAAAAAAATTAATTTCTTATCACCTCAATATTTGTTATAAACATACACGTTGAAATGTATATCAGATTCGGCTTAGCCGAATAAAGCAATGTTACTTGTTACATTTAAATTTATTTTCGTAAAACTTTCGACCTAGAGAAGACATTTTAAATTTTTTTTTCTGGAATACATTAAAACGTGTTATGAATCCAAGAAACTAAATTTGAGAGGAAAGCCAAAATGCAGGCAATTTTAACTTAAGAATATTGTCTAAGCAAAAGTAAAGAATATGTCTGTTTTTTAAGGCTATCGCCGCAATTTAATCCGAAATCCGTGGGAAAAATAAGAATTTTCCAACCGTTTTAATTTTTCGTATAAAAAAATATACTACTTTAAAGCATTCCAGCGCAAATAAAATGTCAATAATTAAAGTGTGAACTCAACTTTACCTGCAGAATTATTTTGTTTAACAAATTTCCCACTGTGGTATTCTGTTATCTTTTGTAAAGTTCGATGCGGGAAAGATATTTTCCTATTGTAATCAACAACCTTCCGGTTATAAAACGCATGATGGATACTTAGGGACACACAGGCACAGCTTTAAACTCTGAACAGGTTCTTTGCTGTAAAGTTTTTGTAGACCAAAGCCTATAATTGCAACTCATTTAGCCATAGAAGTTATCTTTACATTTCGAAATAAGCACACTTAAAAAAATTGGCATTTGTTTATATTTAGGTTATCGGATTTTAATTTACATATACATACTTACTTTTAAGTTAGATTTTAAGATGAAAGAATATAAAAGAGCAGATGTTGGATGTACCAACGAAAGCTTTATTAAATGTATTACTAAAATAAAGTATAAGCAAAACTTGTAGCACTATTTTTATAAAATACAAAGAAAAATAATTAAAGAAATAAATCAAATAAAATTTAAACAAAACTGGTGCAGTACGTGGGATGCTAAGTAAAAAAGCATTATCAACGGATTAACGAAACACTACAGAAAAAGAAAATAAAGTGAAATATATTTTCTTAATAAAGGTCGAAAAGTTTTAAGAAATATATGTAAAATAAATAATAAAAATAAAAAAAGACTTATTGTTAGTCAACAATAATGGTGCAAGGAAAAAATTAATAACTGCTGTTGAAGATGACAACACTTGAAATTGCAGAATGCTTGAGGGAAGCGCGAAGTCTTCCTTCGTTGGTGGCTACACACTTGGAAATTACTTGAGGGATGTAACGAACATATTATCATTTACACGATCAGAAAGCCAACCAATTGTTAAAGCAGTTCTAGTTAATAAATTACAGGGGAAGGACCTAAGAAGAATCGAGAGATTGAACAACCCTACATGAGACGACATCCTTTTGAAGTTGAGGTCCTAATTTTCAGTTAAGGAAGATTTTTTTCGTTTAGACAACAGAACTTAACTATAAGTTAGAACAAATTTTAAATTTGATGAACACAAAATTTAATTTGGAAATTCAAAAAAATCAAGACTATAGTCCAGATAAAAACGAAAAAATGATTTTTAATATTAATATGAATTTTTGGCCTCTAAACATTAAAACCTTGTTGATTCAAAATAATATAAGTGATATTAATAGCGCTTTTAACTATTTTATTCACAATAATTTAATTACTGATATTTCATTAAAAAATAGATACCAAAATACAAATAAAAACTTTAAAAATTATTTTAATAAACAAAATCAGTTTAAACAAAACAATAATAATAACAAAAAACAAGTTTCGGGAAATTTTAGGTCTTATAGAAATAGTTATATGAATTTCTCGGGAAACTACAGAAACATATATGGAAGTTTTAGAAATAATGATGGTCAAGAGAACAGAAATAATTATGAAAGTTTTAGACGTGGTGATAATTGGAATTTGCAGGGAGGTCATTTTAAAAACGTACACCGCAATGGCAACGACAATAGAAGATCCGGAAATTTTACAAATAGTTTTGGTGAAGAGGCAATGGAAATAGATAATGTAGAGATAGTTCAAAATTTTCAAGAGGGGACTCAGAGAACCTATTACCCCTAGTACTTTTAACTTTTAATAAGAAACAAATAAAATGTCTGATTGATACTGGAGCTGCAACAATTTTTGGGGACTACCTTACATTTTTAAGTTTATTCAGGACGCAAAATCTTATAAAATCAATTCAGTTGAACACGTCTATAATAACCAAAGAGGTTGTTTTCACTCTTCCAGTTGAGCTCAGTATTCCAAATAAAAAAATGTCTATAAAATTAACAGACCTTAGAGGGAAAAATTTTGATTGTTTAATAGGAAATAATATTTTGATGCCGCTTAAAGAGTGTATTAATTACGAAACTGAATACTTAATTACAAATAATGGTTCTATACCTTTTTATAAAAAAGAAATTGAGAATGAATTTAAGGTTAAATATGAGGACGTATATAGTTTGGAGAAATGCGAGATGAATTTTCAAGATGTGCAATCCAATGTCTTGAATTCAGCTGAAGCTTAAAAAGTTTTATTATAAACATAAAAATACATTTTACCAAGATGGTCAGATTTTGTCTGCTACCCCCGTGAAAAAAACATAGTATTCGTAAAAATACGAATAAACCAATTTTTTCAAAAATATATAAATACCCCCAGGTATATGAGAGGAAGATTGAGAAACAAATCAATCAGGTGCTAGAGCAGGGAATTATAAGAGTGGATTGTCAAGAAAAAATCAGACAATTCTAATCGGGAAAAATGGCACATAGTCATTGACTATAGGGGATTGTAGCGTTACAATAGACGATAAATTCCCGATATTAGGGCGGGTCGATTTGTGGGGATGCAAAAAAATCGCCCATGGCTCAGTGAAAATCGTATTCTAGGGATAAAAATAAGCAACCTTACCCGAGGAACTATACCTCTAAAAGGAATTCTACTACCCCCCAACTGTTGACTTTTGCCCCGTAGGGTCAACTTTTGAAAAATCCTACATTGACCCATTTAGAGTGCCCCAAATGTATGACCGACCCCCATTAACTTTGGAGGGCCGATCCACCCATGCCAGTGGCACAACCCCTGAAACTCCCCTGGGGGGTTCCCCATACAAACATTTCAAAAAATCACCATTTTTGGCACTTTATTTTATTATTTTTTATTTATTTTTATTATTATTTTTTTTTTCTATTTAGAAATTTATTTAGTCAGAACATATGTATGTACATATGTAAATGAAAAAATTAATTTAACTTAGTAATAGAGAGAAAATAAAGAAACTACTGTTTGAAGTCTCTTTTGCTTTCAAGTCTGAGTAATTTCGCACTGCTCTCTAATGTCGCCGCCCTAACAGCCTCCTCAGCCGAGGAGTTTTGGTAAATTTTGAGGAAATAATAGGAAATTTCTTTCAGCCTAATTTAATAAAACACATCAATAAATATATAAATAGTTGTAGAATTTGCAGTGAAGCAAAATACGATCGTAGCCCCATAAAAAATATTTCCAGCATACAGAAATACCGAAAAAACTGAATCAAATAGTTTATATGACCATTTTCCATGCGTTGAAGCAATATTTTTTGACAACTATAGACAGATTCACAAAGTTGGAAAGTGTTCGAAAGCTTTCAGACAAAATGATTATTACAATTAAGACGAAGATACAAGAAAGAATAGCCTTGTTAGGTAAACCAGAACTCTTAATTATGGACAACGAATTTGATAATCATTTGGTTAGGTTGTTCTATGGTGCAAACAATATTTAGACTCATTTTACTATTCTCCATTCTCACACAGGAAATTCGGATATTGAAAGGTTACATTCAACAATTCTTAAACATATAAGAATGATGAAATATACAGAAGAGAGAATTGAAACAGAAGAGCTCGTAATTAGAGCAATAGGTTATTATAAGCCAATAGATTTCATCAATAGATTAGATTTAAACTTTGAAAAGGTTTCCGATAGAATGGATAAAAAGAAAAGGCATTTGATCAAAGATAAATAAAATAAGAAAACCAGTAACCGACATAGATCAAGATAAAATGTTTATGAAAAATCCGGGAACAGAAAGACAAAAACTACCAAGAGACATACAATATATAATTGAAGCAATCCTAACAAGATTAATGATGCACGAGTCAAGCGACCATTAAAATGTTTTTCCTAAATTTTAGACAATCTTGATTATGATGTTCATTCTGACGGTTTGCAGAGCAGAGTTAATAATAAATAAAATAGAAACTGAGGCAGGAGATATGATAGTGAGAAGTCAGCCCATACCTTTGATCCAAGGTTATTCAAAGCTTATACACACAATTGATCTAAAGAGATAGAAGATACAGTCAGTAAAATCAGAGCAAGTATTTCAGGTAATATGAGGGTGTAGCAAGGATGGATGATGTTGAACTTACAAAGAGATATTGAAGAGTTTGAATATTCGTTGTTGACAATAGAAACACATGATTCTAGAGAAAAGAGATCGTAGAATGACGCGGGAGGAAAATTGATTAAATGGGTATTTGGAAACTTAGACGACCAAGATAAACAAGATAAACAAGATAATAATGATCACTTTAAAACGATAGGTATCAACCAGCATAAGATAATAAATAATCTAAATAAACAAATAACAATAAAAATTGTTTTGCAAACGCATATGTTGAATGTTAAACCGATTTTGGAATCCCATAAGGGATTGTTTAATGTAAAGTAACAGTAAAGAATTAGAAAACAAATTATAACTTATAAAATATAATCATTAACTTTGTTAATAAACAAAATAAAGGACAAAACTGAAAGATTACAAGATAATATAATGAGCTCTAAACACCAAACAATGCATAGATTTTTTTTAAACTAATAAAGAAATTGATTTTTACGAAATCAATAGTGATAAGTTAAGATATATTAAGTGTTCATTGGGAAAAATGTCAAAAGACATTGCATTGTTTGTAGTATAAATTCCAATGTTTTTGAAAAATGATGAAAACCCAATATTTGTTGTACCAATACCAAATGTAAATTATATGCAGGTTAATTTAAACATTTCTAGAGTTGTAAGCATAAAAAATGAAACATACTATGTAAATGACGAAAAAGATATAAACAATAAAAAAACAATGAAATGTATTTAGAATATTATAAATAATTCGTATGATGAATGCAAAAGAAGAAAATTTACTCAAGAATTGGATTTTGGATACGTATTATTGATAAATACTAATTCCACTTTAAAAAAGACTTGTAATGAATTAAAATATAAACTTACTGGAAATTACTTAAAAAATTTTTAAAATTGTGAAATAGAAATAGATGAATATAAAATCAAAAGATTTGAAAGCAAAATGAATATAATTATTCCTAATCAACAAAAGTTACACAATAATGTCACTGAATTAATGGAAATTCCTAAATTTGAAAACTTAGAGGAAATTAAACCAGCTATATACTTTACTTACTATTTTTATGTGTTGCTTGTGTTTTGGTAGCTTTGAGGTTCAAAAAGGTTTTGTTTCGAAGAGACTCGAATCATAAGGAAGGGCGAGTCATGTATGACTGTGATATGCACGTACGTAATAATCAATTTGCGACAGATGAGACCGGCGATAATGTAAACATTTGACCGTCTACTTGACTTTATGCTTGAATCGCTATTTTTGACCACACAACGAGATTCATTTGTGGAAATTGAACAAATTTATCAAGAAAATTTAAATAATTTCAAAAGTAACTTATACCATCTTTTTGTGGATTCGTCATCACTTTTAAGCTAGATTTTAAGATGACAGAATATAAAATAACAGATTTGTACAAAACCTCAAACCCGTTGGATGTACCAACGGTAGCTTTATTATAGATATTACTAAAATAAAGTATAAACAAAACTTGTTACACTATTTTTATAAAACACAAAGAAAAATAATAAAATAAATAAAATTTAAACAAAACTAGTATGTGTGTATGCATTTGTGTAATCCCTTTGTTTAAAAAAGGTTCTTAATTAAAAGTGATCAATGTGGAACAGTGTTTGTCTGTTAAGCTAAGCTCACCACAGTCACAAAAGGTAGTACATTAGAGATTAAAACTGAAATCGAAAAACGTAAGGGCGAAAAAATTAAAAAGATGAAATTTGTTGATCATCACTCCTTAAATCTCTTAGTTCTTACACAAAAGAGTATATTATTACTATTCAGTTTTAAAAAATTTTATATTATATTTAAATTATTAACTAACAATTACTGCTTAAAAATCTACCTCTATATTTAGAATAAAGTTGAAAACTGTTTTAATACGCATATTATTTATCATAGATGTCTGGTTTCATACAAGAAAAATTTTATTTTAGAAGCAAAAACATAAAAAAATTACAATGCTGTAATGTCGTAATAACTTTTTTTTTCTATTTTACCCTAAAGAACTCAATAAATACACCATTGTCCCGCTTAGCACAGATTCAACAAATCTGCCAATTTTTTCAAGTGTGCTTATTATTAAATATGATGCACTATCGTACTTTCCCATAGCTCGGAAAATAAAGGAAAGAGCAAATTTTTTACGTGATGTTTTTTCTTATTTTTCAATTCTCTATCCCTTAAGAAATGGATATTTTTTAAATTAAAAACGAAATGACGAACTTAGCTAAACCCTCTTTCCGAGACCCAATATATCCATTCGAAACGTGTGAAGTTTTAACACAATTAGGCGAACCGCTTAAAACCCTAAATATTCATATCTTTTACCAAATTCCACTGTATAGATGTGGAAACCTTTTGGGCTTTGAAATGCTAACAGCTCTATTGTAACGATGCAAATATATTGGTGTGTGTACAGGGCGGTTGAGGTATACGCTCCAACTTAAAATTTGTTTTCATACATAGGCTTGGTTACCTAAAAACGTCGTAAAAAGGTCTTTGTTAAATTTCCGAACTACTTTCTTTGTCTTTTTTCCCTTAACCCAGCACATATTTTTTTATTCTACGTCACATGTGTTTCTTTTTAATAACTAGATCGCATTCCTCTGCTCTGCAAACAAAAGACTTTTAAGAACCGCCGTAATGTTAATGTTAATGTTAACACTGTTAACTCCTCTAAAAATTTAAATTTGAAAGAGTATTGTTGACATCCGAAGTTCGTTAGAATGGCAGAAGAGTATTTTCCTGGAGTAACAACGATGTTGTTCAAGTAAAACATTAAGAGTTATCCAAATAGGTTTTTAAACAAATTTATTCCTTCAAAATTTTGAAGTGTTCTAGAAAATTATACAAACCTAAGATAAAGAACTAAAGAAGATAATAGAATGCAGCAGCTACTTTAAGTTCGAAAAAAATTTTTATATTTAAATTAAAAGTAAAATTTGTTAAATAAATATCCCATTTTTTCTGTTTATACGTTTTTAGCTGTTACTTTATTTTTTCTATTTATACAAGAACTTAAATTAAGTTTGTTTGATATTTTTTCTTTAGTTTTATGAACGACGTGATACTGAACAACATAAAAAGACGAGAAAATAGGTGACTCTTGCGATTAGAACACGCATAAACCGGATACTAAAGAATGATAAATCGTTTATTTCTTGAAAGGGGGAGACTGAATAGATAATGAACGAAGAGCCGAATGTGTTATCATAATTTGAGCAATATAACGCATTCTTTCCTTTTCCATTTAATAATCCTGTTCGTGAGTGTATGTACACCATAAATGTATACGACAGTTTTATGAAATGATATAATTCTCAAAACTACTGCAAAATGTTGAAAATGTTCTTTTTAAACAACTCGGCAAATAGAAATTGTTGAACAGTTTCAATTGATTTCTTTTATATTTCTGTTTTGTTTTAAACTACTATGAGCACTGCCCGCATTCTGAGCTTAAGTTAATTTACCACATTTATGATTTTATTTCATGAACAAGTGTTAATTGATTTAGTTAAATGTATTTAACCTTAATAATTAGCTATGAATGATTTCACTTAATGTTGATATTTTATTTACTTGTTTTTATTATTTAGAGATAAAAACATAAAAATGTTAAAATTCAAAATATTTTGATGTTGCTTTTAGTCTCAGTGATGAAAGTCTTTTTAATTCTCCTGCTTTTTGTGCTTTTATTTGTACGGCAAATACGGCTGTTAGATAGATCATGACTAAATATCGTATTTGAAGTTTTGACAAGACCTCAAGACGCAGAGAAACGTGTAAAGGAATCAATAAATTGACTCCTGTCCCAGTTCTGATGAACTTTTTTACCAGCAAATAAACAATAATTTCAATTTGTGCCAAAGGACTGATATTAAGAATCGAGGCCAATATATTTCGTTTGTTATATATGTATAGTAGTTCTCTCTGTGCGTCTTTTGTTGTATTTTTGCCTTCGTATATTAGTAATTCCTTTTCTGATTTTATATCGTTATAAAAACGTCAAACTTTTGTTAACATTATTTTTTTTATTAGTTGCAAAATCATAGTACGGTTTTGAACACAAAAAGAAAAGCTGCTACGACCACGATATTTATTGACTTTTAATTTGGTGGCAAAGTACATTACAAGACTTAAGAAACAATTTACAATTAATTATAATGTTTCCAAATGCAATAAGCAGTGCAAAGTAGGTTTCAATTTTAAACTAAATTTAAGGAAATTTTTATTTAACTTAGTTGGTCAGTAGCAATATAGCTGACTTAAACAACTATTCGATAACAAATCAGATAAATTAAACCTATTTCTACGCCTCACAGTGGCTGAAAATCGTTTTTCGTTGGCCAAAAGTAAATTTTTTTTGTCACCGATTTTTAAAATTTCTACGTCATTTTGTAGTTAATATATCCAAATTAAGGTATCCAAAAAATTATGTTAAAATATTGATAATTGTGGGCGTGGCATGCTGTCAAACTCAACTTTTTTTTTTAATTTCAGAAAAAGGTGTTTTTCTTTGGTTTTTTACCAAAATTAAATGGTTACTACTTGCAAGCTATCATCGATAATGGTCTGCGGTTTTTTTTATAATGTTGGTAGGATTATTGTCTTTAGTTGTTGTAAGTAGGCACAGCTCTAGCGTTTAATATTAGGGGCGTTATGAAATATTTATGAAACTACTATATTTTCCTCAAATTTAAACTTTAGTGGGATAGAACTTCTAGGGAACAAAAGGGAACAAGAAACGTATACAACCACGAGAAAGGTGAAAGTATCCTCTTTAAGGCTATATATACTTTTGCACCCGTCACGAGCCGCCTGTAGAACACGTTTTTCATTGTAATGAAATTACTCGAAAAAAATTCATATACAATGGTGTATTAAATTTTCATTTTTTTGCCTAAAAGTTTATTTTTTTAGTTTAGGCTACGTATAACTAAAAAAAATAAATATAATACCTTCGAAAGGGTTTAATGGCTTTGTTTTGATCAGCAAAAAATAAGTAATAAAATTATTACAATGGGCTCTACAGAGCATATGATCTCTTTCTAAATTTACCTGTTATCAAATGTTAGGGTCAACCAAAGTCGCAATTATTGTTATAATTGCGACATTAAACCACTAAAGTTAAAAAACAACCCCATATTGACGCATGAGTGCAGTTTTGTTCAATTTAAGCGCTACCTGCTATGAAATTAAAGATCAGTGTGTGAAGAACATGTATCTAAAAATTTATAAAGGTACGGATTCGTTAAGGGATTACTCAGTAATAACTTAAACCTTTAAGTGTACGGATAAAACATAACAAACGCAAATAAAAATATTCAGAAGAAAATGGAGAGCTTCAGTTATAAAGAACTGGCCGAAGTGTATTTTAAAAACAAAAATCAGGAAGATGTTCTTAGTTACGTTAAAATAAAATTAAACTTAAATTCGTGTAGCACCGAAATGCAAGAGCAATTATATAATTTCGTCAAAGCACTAAAAAAACGCTACAAAGAAGTTATCTACAGTAATCAAAAATTTTATATAAAAAGTGCAAAGTGGTTAGAAGGTCAACTTACTGTCGCTGCAGAAACAGCAAAGCAAGATAAGGCTGGAAGACCACGCAAATCATTAGTGGACAACTGCAGCGATAGATCTAAGAGGCGGAAGCTTAAAGATATTAACGATGCCTTTGGTTCTACAAATTTAAAAGAATCTTTCCTACATCAATTACGATCACAGAACCAATTTACAAAAGTGGATATCATTGAAAAAGTTGTTAAAGCTAGTCCACCGAGAACAAAACGGATTCTTAAAAGTATACCAACTCCGAATGATGCAATACAGTACACAAATGAGGAGGCATTAGCATTATTTCTGGATTTGAAAACAGCAATATATTAAACTCAGACAGCGTGCGATTGAAAAAGGCTCAAATATATATCCAGCATATCATCACATAACCGCTGCTAAAATGGACTGTTTGCCATCAAAGGACACTATTACAATCACACAAATTTCGACAGAGGTACAACTACAATCTCTACTTGATCACACAGCCGAACGCTTGCTGCAATCAATAACAGGAAATGAGTTGAAGAAATACGGAAACACAAAGTTAATTCTTTTTTGTAAATGGGGATGTGATGGTTCTTCGGGACAAAAATAATATAAACAAGCTGTGTGTGAAAATATTTCTGACTCAGATATGTTCATGGTATCATTTGTACCATTGCGATTGAAAAAGATTTTGGAAGATTCAGAGCCTTCGACTAGTAAGAAACAACGAGACCAACAAAGAGTTAAGAAGTTCAAAAAAGAAACATGTTCAAGATGAATATCGCAAACGTGGACTGATTATAGATCAGCCAAAACAAGGGTCAGGCAATACAAATGATGGCAATACCGCAAGAAGATTCTTTTCAGATCCAGAAACAGCATCGGAAATAACAGGAGTGGATTTTAACCTTATTTTCAGATTTAAAATAATACTAGAAGTACTTGCGTGCAATGAAGAAATTGACTGTAGAAAATTTGGAGATTATGCTAAGGAAACTGCAAAAATATATACAACTAACTGCCCATGGAGAAATATGTCTGCAACAGTTCAAAAAATCCTTTATCATGGTGAAGATGTCATTAAATATCATTTGGTGCCACTTGGAGATCTATCAGAGGAGGCTCAGAAAAAAAGGAACAAGGATTACATATTTTATAAAGAGAGAGCACAATACTAGGAAAATTTCACGGAATTCAACAAATGAAGGTCTATTTAATATATTATTGGCAACGTCAGATCCGTTCATATCCAGTATTCGAAATCAATGGAAAGTAGACCATCGGGATTTAGATGAAGAAGCCAAAAAACTGCTAAAGAACAGAAATAGCACAGAACAAAATATGGAATATTTGCAATTAATATTTAAGTCAAACGAATTAAAATTATAATTGCCTTTCATTATTCTTTAAGTACGGAAAACATTGTATTAGTAAAAAATAAGTTAAAACGTTATATTCGACCGAGTCGAATCTTAAATACCTTCCAACTATATAGGATGATGGAGGGGTAAGGGGGTGGTGAGGTTAAGGTAGCGTAGAAGATCAAATTATATTTTCTTGTTGCTTAACCAAAAAAAAAATTTTTTTTTGTGGGGGGTGAGGTGAAGGTAGCGCAGAAGATCCGAGTACATTTTCCATTCGTCATGAAAGCTTAAAAATTAATTTTTTATGCAATCTAGGCTTAGGTAATACAATTTATTAATTATTGACACTATTTTTCATATAATATGCTATATAAACGCCCACAAAAAGGGGCGGGGTCCAAAAATAAATTTTTATGATTTTCTGGCTCCAGGGTAAACCCCTTGAACCTTCTTTGACATAAAAATGTTTCATTTGCTTAACAAATTTACAAATTTAGGGGGAATTTTTTCCCCCTGGTCCGACTTGGCCCATTTACGAACTTAGCCTGCCCTATCCTTCAAGATATATATGTACCAAATTTCAAGGGTCTAGCTCTTTTCGTTTAGACTGAATCGTGTTCATACAGACAGGCGAATGGACGGACGGCCGGATGGACGGACGCACATATGGACAGACGGACATAGCTATATCGTCTTAGATTTCATCACTGATCAAGAATATATTCACTTTTTTGGATCTTAGAGGGATATTTTACTATGTTACACACAGAATAAACCCATATTTCACTCTGAAAGTTAAAAAAATTAAAATGTTCAACTTTGACCTCGAATTCCTTAAAAAGTCCTCAATCAATTTTAATGTAATTGAAAATGAATCAAGCTGAACTAAATATCTATCCATTAAAAAAAATTATTTCAATATTTTGATCGGTTCAAAAGTTACAGAATTTTGGCCAACGAAAAACGATTTTCAGCCACTGTGAGCCTTTGATATATCTTCGTAACAGGGCAGTATAGTAAATATCAAAAATCAGCACATAAATAAATTAAACTATGTCTGCTTTTAGGACAATTAAATTTATTACGAGCCGAATATATTTTCTAATTTTTTCCTTAAATTAAAAATTTATATTAAAAAAAAATATCTTAGTTTAGTAGACACTTTATACGAACACCAAAGCAAAGCTATAATATGTAACACGAAAATCAACTGTTAAAACAAAAAATATATCAAAGTAATATAAATTATCGTTGTTAAAAGACAAACGTTTATTATTAATTCTCTTACTGTTTAGATTATTATAAACAAATGCACATTCAACTAAATAACGCCTTTACACTTTGGTAAAATAAGCAAAATTTCAGAACAAACAGTTGAATATAACTTTGATTGGGAATCCTTAAAATTTGAGTCAAATTACCGCAATAGTAATCATTTTTTTTTTAATTTTATGCAGGAAAAAATAGATTTTAAGTATATGTTTTGATTTACTCCATTTATTTTCCCCTAAGTTTTTGTTTTTGTTCCCGATTATTTTCTTTTCTTGTTTGATTTATTTTGTTTTTGTTTTTTGATTATTATTATTTCTTGTGGTCCTTATTGCTGCTGTACATTTTTATCAGCTCAGATTCAAACAAAAGGCTTAAAATATGAACAACGTAGTAATAAAAAGAAAACAACAGTTTAAACCGCAAAACAAATATGAATGAATAAAAAATAAAATCAGAAAACAAAATTCTTTTATATTTTGAATAAACTAGAGCTTGAGCATGAATTGTAGCTGCTATTTAGCCAGTGTTTCTGCTGTTAGTGTTGCTGTGTGGCAAATTATAAAAAAAGAAAGCACTACAGCAGCACAATTACTACAACATTTTTTTAAGTTTCGTCCTCTTTATCTCTTAACTTGTATGTTTTATAAAAATATTATTTTTTCTAGGATTTCACTAGAATATTGTATTGAAAAAAAAAAAAACTAAAACAAATGGAACTCAAAGTAAACTAAAAAAGTATGCATTGGAGTAAGAGAATTAAATTCCTAGGCATTACAAAGAAAAACATAAGAAACACTATGAAGAAGAAAGTATGTATTTATGCTAGAATGATGACATAAGTGAAAAATGATAATCTTGCCTCGACATCATGGCCAACAAAAAATGAAAAAACGAGGAAGTGAGTGAACAAACCAAACTACTAAGCTAGCGAGTGTGCGGTAAGCGGTAAACAGAAAACAATACCACCATCATCATCCTTTTCAGTAATAAACCACATACAATGCCAACAATAATAAAGCTGAATTTTCTATGAAACCACAAAAAGATTGGTGGCAGGTTGCTTTACTTATAAAATACATGGCTGCTAGAAAAATCGGATTTAAAATTGTAATACGAAAAAACTAAAAAAAGCAGCTAGCGACATGGGCGAAATGGGAAGTAAATTCCATATTGTGGTAAATTTTATATAATCTGTGGTATAACCACTACATGCTTTACTTTTTGCGTTCTTTAAACATTTTTGTATTCTGTTGCTGACTAAACCTGGCTACATGTGAATATACTCAGCAGGGATGTCAGATATAGCGATTTATCGACAAACGTAGCGAGTTCTAATTTAATATAGCGTAATATTTTTTTTTAAGTTGGCAACATGGCTGTTTTTCCAAAATTTTTAAAAAAAAAGTGGCAATTTTACTACAATAATAGTGAGTAATAAAATTATTTGTTGCGATCTGAAACTTTAAAAATTGAATTTGAAAAATGATGTTCGATCAAAGGTACGAAGCCAATAGTTTGAAATTGGTACAATTTAAAAACATTTCCAACTTTATATTGCAGCATTTTTTGGTTCTCCACTGCTTGTTTTATAAACGATAAGCTAATAAGAATCAGTATGACCTTCTTGACGATTTATTGCCTGTTGTGAAAAATATGATTATAAGTAGTACATGTTTGAGGTCTTTTCTATCTTGTCAAAATCTCGTTGATAAATTCAATTAACATACAATGTATTCGAAAAAAAGCTTTTATTTCAAACATTTTCATCAAATTCTGTGGTTCGAGAACTTTTTTACCGCCCCGCCGTGGGTACAATATAGTGAGACAAGATAAGGCCTTTGCAATCTCTGATATTTTAAATAACGATTACGGACCGTTATCAATCAAAAATAATAAAAATGAAAAAGTGAAAGACCCAAAACGGTACTACTTTCGCGGGAATATTTTTTTATAATTTTTTTCTTACATTTTTAGTTATTATTTTCTCATAAAGCAGTGTTATGTGGAGGCTTAATGTTATCGATTTTTGTAATTTTTCACCTTTTTACTTTTCTTGTTTGGGATTAATGGATATATCTTCGTTTTATATTTCTAAAGTAATAAATTTAAAAGCACTTTACAACACAAGAACCCACTTAAATACAGTGGATTGTGTCGCTAATTAAATAATAAAAGATTTTTTTTTATTTTAAAATTATTGCATTTCTCATATATCATAAATAGTATAAATACTACAAAATAATCATCAGAAGCTTCCATTTCACACAAAAACCTTAACCTTGTTATAGGTATGCAAATATGCAATGAATAGCAAAACAACCCTGATGAAATTAAAAATTTTCTGAAATTTTTTTATTTTAATTGTACTTCATTCCTTCAATCTCAATGTTTCATGATTTTCTCATGAAATATTTATCATTTAAAACTAAAAAAGTCAATATATTATTGAGGGGAAAGCAATCCCATATTGCCAATTCCATATTGCTACTGCTCATATAGCTCATCAGTAAATTCTATCCAAATTTTATATTGAAAACTCAAGAGTTTTATATCAAAAACCAAATTAATTAAGTGAGAACTTCATTAATTCAATAAAGCATAGATACAATAAAAAACTCAAAAATCTTTTATGTAAAAACACAGTAACTATTTTTATTTTTTATTATAAATTTCTTTCCACATTATTTGACATTTACATTATATTTGCTTTTACACTGTCACACTTTTCATAATGCTTAGGTATTGGACAAATCTTAATACTAAGCATTACAGTGTGAAATGGGCTTAAGGTAAAAGAAAATATAAATATAAATAAAAATTATAATAAAACAAAGTTTTACTGTTCTAAGAGAATTATCTTTCACATAGTCGCATATAAAATTGATTTAATTAGAAACTTTATAATGAGTGCAACAAATGTAACACTGATAACATGGAGTTTATTCCTGAAAATTATTAAAAATTTTCTACATTATTTATGAAGAGCTGTTGTATCTATTGCAAGATGACATGCTGCCATGCCAAAGTTAGTAGCCATTTTAACTGACAAGATTATAAATTAAATGTAAGCCAAACTGCATTCTCTAAGAAAGCTTATTCTGCTTTCAAACCAAAATTTTGTGTAGGATTATCATAAAATAAAAACTTTAATTGTGCTTGATTCCTTCAAATATTAATATTTCATGAGAATATCATGAAATATTTATATTTGAAGGAATCAAGCACAACTAAAGTAAATTAATATAATAAAGATTCCAAATAATAAATTTTCTTTATAAAATAAAAACCTTTTAAATACCTTGTGCTTGCAATCTTTTTAGCTGCTTATTAATAATTTTATTGAGAATAAATAACTAATAGAAATATAATTAAAAAAGTAAGAGGTTATATTTGTGCCAGCAGAGGTCAGATATTACTTAACTGATTTTTTTAATTGAAAGATGATGCCTGCAGATTGGTTCCACTTTAAAAAGGCTTATAATATTATGAATTAAAATGATGAAACCATACAGCATGCATGATATTTACATGTCTATTGAACTGCAACGGGAACCCATATAAAATTTTAATAAATATTATAGGGTGTCCCCATAAATGATATAATTTTACTTATATGGCACTAAATTTTGAACCTTATGCAAAAAAAAATCTTGAAAATTTTACAGAATGTATGCAATATTAGCAAGCCTAAAATTAGAGTGCCCTGTAGGTAATGCCACTTTATATAATAATATGGACTTAACTTTTGAATCGTAATAGATAGAAAATTGAAGTTTTTAAGAATGTATTTTTTTTTTTTTTGCCAAAATTATTATACTGTTTATTATACTGTTTACTGTTAGAGTAAAATGGTTCTGCTTTCTTGGTTTGCCCGCATAATCAGATCAATTATATAAATGTTATTTTCCTTTTAATGATATTTTTAAAGAATGTCAGTTCATCCCTGTAAAGCCTTAAAGCATTATAAAATCCTTAATGCACATTTGGATCAACCGATTACGGTTATTGTTGACTAGATTACACTTATGTGCATCGAAGTATTTGTCTTTAGTGTATAAGTCCTTAACGGCCGCGTAGAAAATGTATGCTACCACAAAGTTACAATGAGTGATTTAAGTAAGAAATGAAAATAATACAATAATAATAATAATAATAATAATAATAATAATAATAATAATAATAATAATAATAATAATTATGCTAAAATAATCAAAATTCTCCTAAAAATTTTCCATTTTTGATTTCATAAAGCATAAATTTTTTCTAACCAGCCACATTAGTGTGAAGGTAGAAAAATATTTATGTTGTATAACACGCCGTCTTGACGAGACATTGATTTGTTCAACCATTGAACAATTTTATGTGCGCACATTAAAATGGCTTGTGTAGACTATCGTTGTTGATTTCATGTTCTTGTTAAAACAGCGTTGTCAAAACATTTTTTCGAACAACGATGTCTGCCATCAAACGTCACTTTCATTTTACAAATTTTAAAAACGATTAAATCGAGGCAATATTTAAACCAAATTTTTCTATTCATATGTAATTGTTTATGATTTAACAAAAAAAAAAAAAAAAAAACAATAATAAATAAATAAAAATATATTAAAAACTTTAAACAACCAATACATGAACATCGCCACGTTTTCTCCATATAGAAAAACATGAACAACTTTTTGTTCCCTATTCTGCCGACGTTTTGTTCTTGTAGGAATAAATCAATGCCTCGTCAAGACGTAGTGTAAATAAAAGATAAAAGATCGTTATAATTTTAAGCCCACTGTGATAACGTTCAAATGAAAAAACTTATAAAGATCAATAGGTTACAGAAAAAATGCGCAGATAAACACTTACGACAGCAAATACAGAAATACTTCGTTCCGAGCCACATTTGCAAATAAACAAAAAAAAAAAAAAACATATTGAAGTTAGAGGCACCAAAATACAATATTTATAGTAGACCAATAACGCAACAGATGTAATACTATTCTATTTCTTATACGAAAACGTGTTATGTTGGTTAAAACTAACAACTTGTATTATAGTTTCTTTCTGTTTTTTCTAGTTACGCACGAGTACTTGTATATAAAATTTAAACTACAAAAATTATTTATTTACTCTAGCAAACATTGATTTGTAATAACGACAAATATATTGTTGTTTATATTTTTCAATTAAGTTGCCTTTTTGAAAGTTAGAAGTTCAACGTCGTATTTATAATAATAAATAATAAAATAATAAATTTATAATAATAAAGTAAGAAATCAATATAATAGTCATGCTACACGTTGTACACACTCATATTTACTACTAGTACATTAGTTACTAGAGACATTTGTGGACTTAACAGACTAAAATACTATGTGTAGTGTAAAAGAAGAGGAAATAGTGAGATGTGCATTCTAAGCAAACGCATTTAACTTTATATTCTTCTTCAGTCTCGATTAAAACGCGGTTTTGAGTAGACGTATATTGTTCCTTCCTAAACCAAATATTTTTCAAAAAATTAAAAACAAAGGGATTAACATTCCAACAGCGGATTTGCTTGATCTCCTTCATAAAACCAAGAACAAATCAGTGAACCTACAACAAGCCTATTTTGAGTGAAGATGATAGTAATGAAAATGATGGTATTTGGCAGCAAGTACCTAAAAACACAGCGAATAAATGGCGGTCTTCAAAATCACCTAATATGTTTTTGCATAAAAAAATAAATCTGTCTCAGGAACCAACAACATCTGTTGCAAACCGGTTTCAGCTATTAAATGTTAAAGATGCTAATGATACCAACAAAGATGAAGAAGATAAAACTCTAAAACAACCTCCAATATTCATTCCTAATGTTTATAAGTATAATGGTTAAATCTATTACTAAAATAATTTCAGCAAGTGATTTTCATTATAAGCCAATGAGAGATAGTCAAGTTAGGTTAATGATAAAAACTATTGACTCTTATAGAAAGGTAATCAAGTACCTTGAATCAAAAAATATTTCGTTTCATACGTATCAAACAAATTATTTAATATTAAATAAAACACGTCTTAACAGCTTCGCTAGTTCAAACAGAATCACGCTTCCTTTATTTTCTAAAGCATTCGAAACTTGTTATGTTTACATAATTTTCTTACTCTAAGCATTTACATATTTTAGAGAAATAAAAATATAATAATACATTAAAGGTGTGTTTACATTATGTGTACAATTCATATGGAATGTCAAAATGGCTATCCATATGTAATTTTATGTGTATGTCAAAATAAGTGTTTAACATACGCTTTATAATTTTCATGTTCAAATTTGCATATGTTATGAACATATGATATTACCTCTTGCCGTCAAAAAGAAAACATAAATACTAAAAACAGTGATATCAATCAATAAATCTTTTTTTGCGATAACTATTTAGAACTTTACAATTTAAATTTAAGCACATGACTGTCTTTCCTCATGAAAATTGCTATAATATATATTAGAGGTCTGCACTTACGTACTTGGCTATGTTCGTTTTAAAAACAGGAGCTAAAAACTAAAAGTTCTCAGGTAAGTGGCGTAGTTCGTATAAAGTACATGTATTTAGTACAATGTGTTTTTTGAAATTGTTAATTGCATTACTAAGCCAATTAAAATACAATTCTTGCTCATTGTTTATGCATAAGTATGGAAGTGTTATTGATAAGTTGTAAAAAGAAAAACATTTCAAAAATTTCCGTTGAACAAAGGATTGTTGTAAACAATTTCATTTTTTGGATGTCTTCTGAAGTTTTCGCTACCTGAAAGCTGCACACGCACTGAAAAACCAACATATTATTAAAAATCAATAAAAGCTTTTTATATCCAAAAAACCTTCTTTTTATTTGTTTAAAATATTTACATATAAAATTTAAAATTATTTTTTTTCTTTACATAAATACAAAGATTAAAAAATAATTGTTAAATACTCTTCGCACCAAAAAAAAAGTGATCATTTTTGAAGTACACTTCCACTAAAAAAAAAAAATAATTACTAATAGAAGGTAATTCAGATTTTTATTCAGATTTCAATTCATTTTTTACCATATACTTTAGCGCTGAGTTTGGCTGACGTGGTTGTCATATTCGTGGAATGCCTATATATTACTGTTTAGCTGATTATAACAACAAAATTTAAAAAATAATTTTTTTTAGAAATCTATCTTTTATTGTCTTAGTATTTTGAGTGGAAATTTTAAAAGTAAAAGTTAGCATCACTAAAATATCTGTTGTCTTTAGGTTTGACATATCAAATAGAGCGTGCTTTAAATAAAAAATTACACATGTTATAACACCTAGGAAAATAACATACGTTATGTTTCATGTGGTTTACACTATGTGTGTTGATTTACATATGGAAAAATCTGAAATTCCATATGACTTGTACACATAATGTTATCACACCTTTAGCAAACGTTCTATTTTAAAGTTATTGTAAATTATAGCGAAGGCATTCTCCACATTATGTAGTCAATCTTGTTTACACAAATATTTAATATAGTAGTTGGAGCACTTAAATTTTGAAAATAAATTTATAAATTTTTATTAAAAATTTCAAAATTTATTTTGGTTTTAACTCGTGAAATATCAAGATTTAATTAATATATCAATTAAAGCATGGCAAATTGAATACTAGGTAAAATTAATAGCTCAGGTGATTGAATTCGCTTTACATATTTTTCCTAACCAACGTCAAAATTTGTTTACATTTTGTTGACGCGCCATTTAAAATTGAAAAAATATATTTAATTAGTTAATAGATAAAAAAGTGAATGTGCGGATAAACCGTTGTGTAAAAAGTTAAAAACGTGCGTGTGCCCAAGAAGTGAAGTTGATATATAAAACAAGAGAAACAAAAAACATTTATTAAAAAGAAAACGTTTATTTGAAAAACACGTTTGAAATTTTTTATTTTAACAAAATATACATACGTATATATGTAAGTATGTAGATGAATAAAAAATATTTGAATATTTATGAAGAAATATTTGTGCGGATATTTGTGCGGTTTGCAGAAAACGTATGAGTATGGGAGGGGAATTGTGTTCGATATTCTGAAGGACACTAAAGGAAAAAAGAATTGAAGTAGAATTTGTTCAATAAACTTCTTTTTCTTCTCTGTTTTTTATATTAATTGTCACTGTTTACTGACGCGTACAAGTAAATTTACACAAACAAAATACACGCGTTTTTTGTTTTTGTCCTCATGCGATTACCTAGTATTCAATTTTCCTTGAATTAAAGTATTTATTTTGTAGATGAAGCTAATGAAATAAATTTGCTTCGTAGCTGACGACATGTAAACTTACAAATCCGAAAGCACAAAAGTTAAAGAAATATGCTCAGACAGTAAACATTAAAAGTTGTTACGCAAACACATTTATGTTTACAAGCCGTCCAAACTTTTTGAAAAGATCTGCCTTGAATAAGCAGGCATTAAGTCAGCCAAACATTCATTCAACCTACAATTTAAGTTGGCGCCATTTCATGCAACCATTTTTAAATAAATTTAACATAATCTTTATACTTATGTAACATGTGGCCACACCACTAATTTATTTTAGCTTTTTTACTTTATTCTTGACAACAATGACAAACCTTTGAACAACCAAATAATTTTGGCACTTTTCCAGCTCAAAAACAAATGTTGATTCTTGCAATTTAAACAAATTTGTTTGCTTTAGACAACACAACCAGAAACATACTTATTTATTCTCTCGGGCCTCACAAGCACACAAATGATACGAAAAAGAAACCTTTGGCTCTTAAGTAGTATTTAAACCTATACTCAATTGGTATGCCACCTTTCCACCAGGATAATTTAGAAGGTGGGTTGCTGGAGCTAGAATCACATATTATGGTCGCCTCTATGCCTGGTTTCAATTGTTCCGGTTCAATGCGTATCTTAACACTTTCGGGAGCAAATGCAATTATAATGTTGTTGTTTTTTTAATGGATTATTTATTATTTTTGTACTTTGTAATTATTTTATCTTTTGTTTGGTTATTCACACTTTTCTGGAATTTTTTATATAACAAGCTCAAATTAATATGGAAATTAATTGATTGTTTCTACAAATAAAAAAGAGATAACCATTTAAAATTAAATTAAAAAAATAAAATTATTCTGGCACAAAAGGAAAATTGTGATATTAAACTTCATGCTATACTGACGGTGTTATTTATCAAGGCAAATTGAATATGTACTAGGTAACCGGACACAAAACTAGGTAACTAGGTAACTAGGAAACAAAATGAAAATATTTCATTATTCAATTATTATTAAATATTGTTATATTAAATGTTTTATTAACTAGGAGATTTTTTTTAATTATCCTACCGAGAAATAAATATTCGCAGTTATCTTAATTGTAAATTGTTTTGTATACTGAATTATTTATATTTAATATGTTTTGCAGACTCATACTATTCTGTCATGAATTTGTAAAGAAATATGGAAGTACATATTGCATAGCGTTTTATTTCTGTTAAACGATCAAAAATATATTTCTCCAAAACGAAAAAAGTTAGGGCTTTAAAAATTTTTTCAGTTCATAGCACGTTCAAGAGCTTAAAGTTTGCAAATAAACAACATATTTAAAACTGTAGCCACAGTAACCACTTAATTTTTAAAGGGTTAATTATCTTACAGATTTGTTTGAAGAATTTTTTAAGTAAAATATTTCAATATAAAAATTCAACACTTCGAAATATACAGTAAAAAAAATAATTAAAATTTATGAATTGCAAAATGAGATATTATTAAGTACAGGAAGTTACAAAATGCAAAATAAGTTATTATTAAGTAATGTGAGGTAATTAAAATAAGATTTTTTATATATCAAATATTAAGAAAATATAAAACTCCTTGACTTAAGCTACTTGTTTTCCCTTTTGGAAAGTTTCGGCTTTCGGGTAATAGTTCCGTATTTTTTAGCATGCGTGATATTTGCCGCTGTTGTTTAGCTGTTTCCTCTGACAGTTCACCTATTTACACTTGCTCATCTCAGCTCCGTGGATCTGAATTTTATGTACCGATGGAGGTAGTTAGCACCAAGGATATTCCTGAACAAGTTTTCCGGCTTACTCTATAGCATTTTTCGCAAACTCATCAGCAAAGTTTTAAATCCAGAATTTATAGTTTGACTACCTAAATCACTCAACATATGTAAATCCCCTCGGCATATTGGGGCAGAATCAAAATACTTTAGAAATAACTCAGCCATTTTCAAATGGCAAGCCCGATTGACCTAAAATTACGCATGAGCATAGCAATGGATCATTCGAGCGTAAGTTTTGAAGCCGGGTATCATACACTTTCCAGGGATGTCGCTATGTAGGTACCTAGCACCTATAAAATTTTCTAACGTTTCTCCGATTTTTGTTTGATTTTTAAAAATTATACATTTAAAAATTATAAAAGGAATCATCAATACCTACAAAATGGTGCTTTAATCTGTATGTATATGTTTAAAAATGAACGAGTTTTAAGCATTTTAAAATAAAAAATTTTGATTTTTCGGTACCCTGGCCCAGTTTTTTTTTTTAAATACAGGATACAATTTTCAGCAAATTTATTTGAATTTTTCTCATAGTTAGCGAGCAAAATTTTTATAATCTGGAAAAAAATGTAGATTATATCTTTTCCGGCTTAAAAATTATATTGTTTTCAATTTTAAAAATCCAAAATTATTACATTTATGTGTATTTTAGCTTAAAAACGGCCACCGATCGAATTTTTTAAATAGCAAAAAATGTTTTTGAAGAATATATAAAAAAAAATTATTTTTGTTTACGCCAACTATATGTGCTCGTTTAAAATAAATTTCGTATAAAATTGACCAGTCTTGTAGAAGCTAGATTTTCTTCAATTTGACCTATTTTACATCGAAATTTTAACTTTACGATATATTTTCTAAAATTGTAAAGCTGGGATCGGAAAAAGAAGACTACTATAAAAAAGTTATGTATACTCCAAATGTCCAATATATGGACTTTATAGGGAAGTGTGGGATTTCCTTTACCTCAATGCTGCAGATTGTTTGCCACTTGATTTTAGTTGACCAACTGCACAAGCACAGAAAATTTTATTTGATTTTCCTAATTTATAAAATTATTTTTGCGTCTTTTTGTAATGCTTTATTAAAAACGAAATAATTAAGAGTTGCATATTACAATTGCTTGTTAGATTTACAAAGGATTTCAATACAGTTATCTTACAATACTGGTTTCTTAAAACAACTATATATACTTATGTAAGCTTACGTACAGTTCACTAATGGTCACTGTTTTAGATCATAGTTTGAGAATGTTTACGGTAGCTTAAATATAAAAAATCTACATTTCATTTCCTCCCTTTTTATGAATTTGGAATACATTATATATACCTTGAATAATTATTAATTTTATCTGCTTATACATAGGTACCGAAATAAATTACTTCTTATTGTATTAAATATAAGCCTTTTTCCTTATTCGCTTATTGTATAAATATAAGCCTTTTTCCTTATTCGCTTTTTTTGAGGCATTTCTATTACATTATCTTCTGTCGAATAACTTTGTGCATCAAAAAAATCATCGTAATCTTTATTATATATATATATTAGAGTAAATTTTAACAATTTTATTGGCGGATATCATCATTTTTTTGAAGTTTTTTGGGCAAATAAAAATAATGGAGGTCTTCCTTTGGAAAAATTTACACTCCTTGGGGTGGTTCAACCCACCTAAAAACGCAGATTTTGAGCTCGTTTTTCTGCAGCAAATATTATTACAATGATCGTTTTTTGAATCCTTAAAACAGTTCCAAAAACCCACAACAGAGGGCGCAAATGTCATTTAAAAAAATTTAGTTTTTTTTAAACATGCACGATGAAAAGCCATTTTAAACTTAGGAAAACGGTACCAATATTTTATTTTTATCACAACCCGTTAAAAAGTTATGAGACTTCAAAATTATTTCATAACAAAAAACAAATAATTGATAAAAAAAGTTTACAAAATTTTTTATTGTTTCAAATACATAAATTATTTAAAGTAATTTGCCTGGTATTCGCCTAACTTTTTTATGTGCTAAATGTAATAGATCCGACATATGGATTAATTATTATTAATTGCAAACAAATGTCTAACAGTCCACCCTAAATACGGGCGTTAGGCACGACGTAATTTAGCGTCTAGTTTTTACGCTGTAATGAGTAACTAAAATAAGAGCGCCAACGTTGTGAAACGAACAGTATTGTTTACTTATCTTATTTGCTAAAAAAAACCAAATTAAAATAATTAAGAGAGATAAAATCGCGAAATTGACCTTAAAGTAACTGTAATGTCGTTACTGTTGGAAATACTTTTGTATATACCACAAAAAAAACAATAAAAACACTTCTTTTGCAGCCAACTTCACTTTTTACGCGCAGTCAAAATTGGATTTTTCAATTGTCCAACGTTGGCGTCGCGCTATTTGGGTGGTCTCATACATTTTGTATGGGCATGAGAATTTTTGACAGTTAAATAACGTCTTACGCTCGTATTTAGGGTGGACTGTAAGGTTTAATTTTTAAAAATTTTAAATGACAGGAAACTCTTTGCAAAATTTTTTTAAACAGTTTTAACATTTTTCTACCAACTTATTATTTAGCCTTAACAAAAAATATTAAAAGGCATATAACTTTTTAATGGGTTGTGATAAAAATAAAATGTTGGTACCGTTTTGGTAAGTTTAAAATGCCTTTTCATCGTGCATGTTTAAAAAAACCTAAATTTTTAAAAAAATTACATTTGCGCCTTCTGTTGTGGGTTTTTGGAACTGTTTTAAGGATTCAAAAAACGTTCATTGTAATAATTTTTGCTGCAGAATCGGCTGGTGAAATCGGATTGACATATATCTAACCGTTTTTGCTCTGCGGAAAAACGAGCTCAAAATCCACGTACTTAGGTGGGTTGAACCACCCCAAGGAGTGAAAATTTTCCCAAAAAAGGACGCCATTATTTTTATTTAGGCAAAACCCTTACAAAAAATGATGATACCCGAAAAAAATCAGATGACCTGGTCGCCAAACGAACTCTAATATATATATATATATGTATATATATATATATATATATATATATATGTATATATATATATATATATATATATATTTATATTTTATTTTTTTTTAAATGTAACCTTTTACCCACATAGCCATACTATTATGATGTGGATTCAAATATAAAATTTGTTCACTCACTTCGACATTTAAATGTTTAAATTTCAAACTACTTTTAAAGTTTGTACTTCTTCAATTTTTTGGTTTGGGTATTTGCTAATGTTTGCTCTTGAGTTTGTACCTCTAGATTTAACATAATATGGTAACAAAGTTATTGGTTTATAAGCTTGTATAACTTCGCAAGGAAAAAAACTTGTAACGGTACATGGTGTGTTTCGGTATTTAAATAAAATTTTTAACAGGACGTTCAGAACCGATAGCTTTGGTGTCTTGCTTGACAGAAAATATTCCTGCACGCTGCTTTCGGCCAAACCATGCTGGAAGGGTGATAAGCAGGACTAAAACAGATTTTCTATTCCACTGGATTTGAAAAATATCGAAAACTCTTCACTACGAAATTGAGGCCCGTGTAGAACAAAGCCCAAAATTTGAAAACAAAACTTTCAATTTGTCTGTAACAGCAATTGATGAAGTCTTCGACAGTATTTGGACATCTATCCATTTTGAAAAATCTTCGACACGAATCAAAAACTCCATTCTCTGAAACTGAAATATATCCACGTTAGTGCGTTCAAATGGATATGGTGTTGGTGACCAAGTAAAATTTGGAAAATCCTTGGTCTTATTTTGAATGTTTTGACACGTAGAACATTCCAAAACATATTTTTCTATATTTTCAGCGATTGCAGGCCAACAACTTCATACGAGCGATGCCAATAATGGTTTCACTCAATAAATCCTATTTCGCATTTTTTCTGCAACAATTTATACAAGGGTGCCAACACAGGTGCACAGCTTGGCAAACATTTTGAATATTAGTTAATCAACCCTAAAGAACTTTGAAGTTAGTCAGTGTTAGTTGGCTCTAGAGCACACATTATTGGCTCCATTTAGACAATGCCTTAGACCTTCACCAATGATATGACCCAAATATTCAGTGTCTTTTACCAAGACTTTACATTTCTTCCACTTAATCTTCACTCTGTGTTCCTGCAATCTATTCAGAACCTTAAATAATTTGTTCCTACAATCCGACTCCTCCTACAAGCTACCAATATGTTATCTAAATAAACGGAAACTACCTCTAGTCCCTGCATCATTTTATCCATTACTCTTTGAAAAATAATGGGGGCTGTTGATAACTCAAATGGTAACCGACAAAACTCAAACAAGCTCATGTGACTGTTAATTGTCAAAACAGTGCGACTGGGCTCCGTCACTGAAATTTGTAAACAAGCTTTACTCAGGTCTAGAATACAGAAACACGTCTTACCTCTTAAATTTGTGAGGATATCGTCAGTCGACAGAGAATATACATCCCTTTCCAGAACCGGATTAATGGTTATTTTAAAGTTTCCACAGATTCTTACACTTGAATCTTTTTTATTACACATCCAATGGGAGCCGCCGAGTCACTTTTACAGACTGGCCGTATAATGCCTTCCTCACTCATTCTCTTCAGTTCCGTTTCCACCTATTTCTTTATACTCAAAGGTACCGTATATACCTTAAAAAACTTTGGCTGTGCGTCTGACTTGACGAAAATATCTGCAGAAAAATTCTTTATTGGGCCTGCACATTTTATAAACAATACCGGAAATTTGTTCTTGAAATCCTTTACTCTATTTATGTGGCAAACGTTTTCCAGATATAAACTATTTTAAGTCATTTGTCTGCCAATATGATTTGGAAAATAAACTTCGCTAGCCAGGCAGCACAACCAATCAGGGCCCATTAATGTTGTAAATTGTCATACCGAAGTAACCACCACCAGTTTTAAATCTTTTATATCATACACCATAATGATTATATCCGCTAAAACTTTGATAGTTTTACCTGGTAAAACTAACTAACTATTTACATTTAACTTGACACCATTACAGTATAATTCATAATCTACCTTAGAAATAAAGGAAAGGATGGCTCCGTTATCAACTTCCATTTGCAACTGCTTATTATTTAGCACAACGCTCTGTAACAATGGTGAGTCATCCTTATTTACCCAGTTGAGTGATCCCAACTTAAACTGTAATTCATTTACACTATTATTTTTTAATGAGTGCTCACGAGTAAATTGCTGTTCTTTTTTTTTTTGGAAAAACACGCTATAGCCAAATGGACCCTTTCTACAAGAGAAGCAAATCCAATCAGCCTTGCATTTTTTACATTTTTCTAAATTTTTAATTTTTTGGGAGGCGAATACCTTTATTAAAAGCATACTTCCCTGCTCTTTATTCACCAATTCGAATGACGGGGCTAAGCTTCTTCCCACGTCAGCAATGCTGTTGATAACAATTTTGTTTGCAATTGTTTGCTTTCCACTTCGCAAACAAATCTATCACGTGAAGCCTCCTTTAAGAAGCTCACATACTCGTATTGCATTGACAACAACTTTAAAGTAGTTATGTAATCTCCAATTGGTTCTTCAAATCTGTAGGCTTAATTGTAAGATTTGAAACGTTTAGCAATAACATTTTTCGCTGGTCTAAAATGGGGTAAATTAACCTAAACCAATGCTTTATACACTTTACTTCTTAGTTTTTCTGGCAGAGTAATAGATTTTATTCTGTTATAAGTTTCTGGTCCAATTAATGTTAAAAATAATACAGCTTTATTTTTTTCCTCCACATTGTTAATTATGAATAACTGTCCTACACGTTCAAAATTTTCGCCAAAATCTTCTCCAGATGGAAACAAAAATAAATTCACATCCAATAGAAGAAAATATAATTCTTCATTTTCTTGCCAAACTGATAATCTGCAAAACCAAAAAAAAAAATTCGAAATGCCTATTTTGTAAATCGACAGAGCATTATTTATCAAATTTTCCATTTTTTACTGCTGTCCCTGTACAGCAGAGATTCGACTTTGTTAAAGGCGTTCCTGCTTGTATCAATTGCTTAAAAAAGGACACACAGTTCCTAAATGTAAGTCGTCGAAGTGTCGAGTTTGTAGTCGCTTACATCATACTTTACTGCACATTTATGATACAAGTGAAAACACACTAAGTGTTTCAAATAGTTCTGATCCAAATCAGCCGTCAAATTCATCCAGAGCTTCCATAAATCATTCGTCTTCCAAAAAAGACAATGTCATTTTGGCCACAGCTTTAGTTAAAATAAAAAATAGTTCTGGATGATATGTTCTAGCAAGAGCTTTACTATACTCCGGTTCACAAATCAGTTTTATGACCGAGGAACTTTCACAGCGATTAGAATTACAAAAAGAGCAAAGAAATCTCAGTTTGACTGGCGTTGGGAGAACGAATTCGTCCGCCAAATATAAACTTCAAGCAAATGTGAGATCTCGAACGAATTCCTACGAATTTTCATCAGAATTCTGTATCCTTCGATCGATTTCCAATTACCAACCTGATCGAACGATTTAGACTTCAGGTTGGAACATGCCTTCCATGTTCTTTTAAGACTCAAAGACTCGAGTTATTATGCGTTGGTCAAACTAAACAAAATCTAAACATTCCAACACTTCAAAAGACTTTGCTAGGTTGGATTGTTTCTGGTAAAAACAAATAGCCTAGAGAAATTACTTCTAATTATAGCCATTTAAGTCAAACAAGAGATGGTGGCGACTCGCTAGATATGATATTTCGTAGATTTTGGGAACTGGAGGAAATTCCTTGAGAGGCAAAAATTCCTTCAATAGCACACCAGAAATGTGAAGAAAAATTTTCAAGATCTGTTCAGCGATTGGTATCGGGTGGATTTAAAGTGGCGCTACCTTTCAAAGCGGATCCAAAACCGTTGGGTCTCTCTTTTGTAACAGCTAGAATACGATTCTTGTCCTTAGAATGCCGGTTGTCAAAAGAACCACAAACGAAAGAGATGTATAATTCTTTTATGAAAGAATACATTAACTTGGGTCATATGTCTATTGCAGACAACAAGATTCCCAATACGCCTTACTATTTCATTCCACATCAGTGCGTGTTACGACCGCAAAGCACTTCTACCAAACTTCGTTTTTTTCGACGCCTCTTGCAAAACATCTATGCATTTTTCATTTAACGAACTATTAATGATTAGTCCAACTATTCAAGAAGAACTATATTTCACGCTTGTTCGTTTTCGTATGTACAAATATGCTATTACGGCTGACATTGAGAAAATGTACCGTCAAGTTTAGATAGACGAGGCCGATAGAAATTTCCAGTTAATATTATGGCGTGAAGACCAATCAAAAAATCTTGAAGTCTATAGATTGAATACGGTGACTTATGGTACATCATCGGCTCCATTTCTGACAATACGATGTCTGATACACTTGAGCGAATTGTTCGAAGAAACGCTACCTATCGGATCAAAAATAATAAAAAGAAACTTTTATGTTGACGACTTGTTATCTGGCGCCGATTCTATTGAAGAACTCAATGCAATCACGACCCAAGTCACAGATATTTTACAATCGGCAGGTTTCAATTTACCTAAATGGCTTATGAATGATAATAACCTGCCCGATTCTGTTACAATTGAAAAATCAGTACAAAAAGATCCGGATCTCGCGAAGACTTTAGGCATTTATTGGCGTCCGAAGAGTGATGTAGTTAAATACCACTTAGATGATTCTTTCAAAAATAAAACTTCTTGCCGTTTAATTTCGAGAGGTAGTAATGTCAACGAATTAATTTATTCTATTTGGTTTAATGGCCCTATTTTTCTACTCCAAGAGAGCAAAACGTGACCAGTAAACAACCACTTCAACCTGAAAATTGAAGAAGAATCGCTGGAAAAGCGGAAATCAAGCGTTTTCTTCTCTGTAGAGGAAAACAATAACTATATTTTGAAGGTGATTGAGACTATTCATCATATACTAAAATGATTCGAGTACTCACCTACGTTTTTCGTTTTCTTGATATTGCTCTAAGAAACAACTGCCACAATTTGGTTCACCCAGCGAAGGAAATAAACTAGACATTCCTTCACTTAGTTGAATACCTGCAAAAATTCGATTATGCTGACGAATTGAAAAAGCTTAGCAAATCACAGATCTTGCCTTCAAATTTGCAACGTCTGAATCCATTCGTCCACCAATACAAGGGTGAACATCGCTCGTTTTCACTACTTAGGGTGGGCGGGCGATTGCTTAATGCACCAATCGCGTATGATGCAAAATTTTCCCTTTTGATGTCAAAGAAGTCGCATTTTTAACCATTTATTTAAGACACTTGCACTTAACTAACTGTCATGCTGGTGCAAAGGCTTTGGTAGCTATTTTGCGATACAGAATACGGCTGATAAATGCTAGAGAAGAATATACGAAAATAGTTCGCAAGTGCATACACTGTTTTCGATACAAATCTAAATTATTGAATCAAATTTGCCCGCTGATAGGTTAGAGCTCTACGCCCGTTCAAGATATGCGGCGTAGACTTTTGCGGCCCAGTTAATGTAACACTTAAAATTCGTGGCCGACCACCCGTAAAAATAAATATTGCTATAATTGTGTGTTTTACCTGAAAAGCTGTACATATTGAATTGGTAACTAATCTGTCTTTAAATTCTTTTCTCCTTTGTCTTTAAAGGTTCATCGGCAGGAGAGGTTTCCCGGAGAAGATTTTCTGCGACAACGCAACCAATTTTGTCGGTGCTTGTCGAGAGCTACTGAAGCTTCGACACGCAATGGAAACCAGTGCCAAAGACGTCGGGTCGTACGCTGCCAGCAAGGGGGTGTCCTTCCACTTCATTTCACCACGAGCTCCACATTTCGGCGGTCTGTGGGAAGCAGCCGTCAAATCTGCGAAAGGCCTGCTCATGAGGACCATGCCGGTGCTACTAAATGTGAAGAACTGCAGACGGTGCTGATAGAGATCGAGGCAGTATTGAACTCCAGGCCCATCGCGCCCAACAGCAACGATCCCAACGACGGAGAAGTGCTCACTCCAGCGCACCTTCTAATAGGAGAGAGCATGCTCGCGCTGCCGCAAGGATCGCATCAAGGCGGTCTGGACAATCTGACGTGTTGCAAGCTATGGCGGCTTATCTGCGCACTCAAGCAGACGTTTTGGCGGACTTGGGAGAGATATTACGTCCACAGCCTTCAAATTAAGACGAAGTGGACGAAGAAGAAGAAGACCTCGCCATCGGCAAGCTCGTCGTCGTCCACGAGGACAACACTCCACCGCTGCATTGGCAAACCGGCCGAGTTCAGGAGGTAATCCGAGGCGCAGACAGCAAAGTGAGAGTAGCGCAAGTCAGGACTAGAAACGGGGTTCTGACCAGGCCGATCCATAAATTGGCGTTTCTTCCTGTTAAGTGAAGACAGCAGGTCCTTCAATGGGGCCGGTGTTTCGACATTTCATTTAATTTAAATAAATTTTCTTTTTTTTTTTTTTTGTTTAACTTTTTATTTTTCAATTTAATGAATTCACTCTTTTGAATTTTATTCAAATGTAAAATTAATAAAATAAATTTTGCCCCAATGAAATGTCAGTTACGCTGGGGAAATTGTAACTGTATCAAATAAATTTTTTTTGTCATCCATATTTATTATAAATAAAGATCTCATTATTGTACTAAACACGAATAAAATTGGTCTTGTACTTTTTTCGCTTGCGAGTTTTACTATTTTTGTTTAAAATCAGTGCAGAATATTTGGAATTTTGCTCGCTAACTATGAAAAAAAATCTAAAAAATTTGCTGAAAATTGTATCTAGTATTTTAAAAGAAAACTGGGCCAAGGTATCGAAAAACCAAAAATTTCAATTTTAAAATGCTTATAACTCCATCATTTTGAAAAATATATATACAGATTAAAGCAGAACTTTGTAGGTACTGATGAGCCCTTATGGACTATGTATAATTTTAAAAAATCAGACAAGCGTTAGAAAATTTTTCAGGCGCAAGGTACCCAACTTTGACCACACAACGCGCTATCCCTGGAAAGTGTATTATACCCTGCTTCAACACTTAAGCTCGACTTCTCCTTTGCTATGCTTATGCCTAGCGCTTTACAAATGTGTGAGTTGTTTTGTTTAATTTGGTAAAAAAAAATATTGATTAAATTCAATGATTTAAGGGTTTTTGAGACTTCTGCCACAATATCGTAAATTAATTTTTAAATAGACTTTAGTTTCTTTTACAGGGAGTCCACACCTGATGAATTTATATCTTGATAAAAGTCAAATTTATATTATGAAGAAAATTTATCCCGTGTAGACTTCATTTATTAATATTATATCATCATTATGATATAATTGTCAGAGCTCATAGACTAATAAATTTATCATGATATGAAAAGTCATTTTATATGTCATTTAATTTCTGACGTATAATTTTTTCAATAAAAATTTTAAATTATCTATACATTATTAAAAAGGTAAGCAAATTTTTATTATTTTTAATTGAATTGTTCTTATTTAAAACTTTTTTTCATTTATAGACAAAAAGAAGTAAATTAACATTTAGTTTCGCTGTAAAGAGTGTGGGAAAAAAAGTTTGAAAAATTTGGGCAAAGCAATAAAATTAATAAATTATTAACGCATTTTTATTTTTATAATGTTACGTATTACCAAATTTTGAGTGAAGTACCGAAACCGATGTTATCACTGACATAATTTTCGTTATTAAAAATGTCCCAGTAAAAAGGGACACAGATAATGTAACTCAGATTTATAGACACTTAGTAAATAGGAAATAATTTTACACTTTGTATTTGTTTAATTTCTTTTTTATATACATACGAGTATATAACAAAATATTTTATGAATATTATTATGAGTATTCAACAAGGGATAGTGGTTATTTTAACATGGAAAGGTAAAGCAACAAACTAAAAGTAAGTTTTAGAATTATAAAGCAATATTTTCAGTACAAAATGATCAAGACGGGTTTTTAGTATATAATTTGGTTGGATATAATTCACAAAATTATGATAAGTCCTACTTTTGGCAACAATGGTTATTTTTTGCGAAGTTTAGTTACAAGCACTAGACCAACGTTGTAATCTGTGCAATATGTGCGGCAGACAGTTCCTGTCATAAAGTAGAATTCGTATATTATTAAAATATTTGTTTACACATTTGCTCACATTTAAATAATATTACCATACAGAATGATATTTTAGTTGTAGTTATGATATTGTGTAACGATTTATTAAACAAAGAATACATATTTACATAAAATATTATTATCACAATGTAACATTATAGATTTCGTTACTAGGATCTCATTTACCAGGTAAGTACGAATGCAAGAATGTATACAATAGAGAGAATGCAAGTATGATTATTATCAAACAAAATCATATTAACAAACACACTACTTTAGAGATACTCCAACACATACATTAAAGAATGTTTGTCATTTGTACTTGTATCAGTTTAGTTTGGGTTTAAAATGTAGAACTATTGTAATTAAAGACCTATTCATTTTAGGTCTCCTGGCAAACCAACCATAACATTTTCTTGTACTCCTAAAATCTTTGTCGACAGCATTAACATATGTGCTATACGTGCGGTTGTGTTAAAATGAAACTTTAAGGAAACCATCGCAAAGTATTCTTAAGTATCGTAGCGTTACTAAGTAAGAAAGTTTGTCAGCTTGTTTTATTTGTCCCTTTTTAACTTGTATTTATGCATATGCGTATGTTTCTAAAACTTTGTTTATTGTGATAAGTTATTAAATTTGTTTTCGTGGCAATATTAAAAAGAAATAATAGGTAATTTTGTCTACTGTCTATCAACTACATGTCCTTTTTATCTGTACACAAAAATATACCGCCATAAGATATGGTTTGGTGTTACAGAAAGAGTATCAGTTTTTAGTTTATTATTTCTTTTAAGTCGGCGCTAAAAGTACATTATTTTTAAATTTAAATTAAAAATTTGCAATTTTATGAAGTAAAATTTTAAACGCATGGCAAGTAGGTTCATACATTCTTTTGACACTTGTTCTAGACATCGAGCCTTTTTGCAAGAGTATCATATAACAAAAAATCTCAAACTCAATAATTTAAACTCGTCTTAATCAAATAACAAAAAAAAATATTTTTATCCGTCACCAAAGGACTGTTGCAGATGCTCAACTCTGAAACTTATAATTTTAATATCTTATTTGATCAAGAAATTTTCTTTCTTGCTTAACTTTTACAAGTATTTCTCAAGGAAGGACGCGGTCTTTTAAGGTTCCTACATGTAGGTCACAATGAATTATCTGATTTTACAGATGGGAAGAATTCTTCAGAGTCATTTTCAAAGTTGCTGTTTTTTTGGAATTGCAGTAGCTCTGTTAGCCATTTCTTGTTCTAAAGTGAGGAGATCTGTGTGATTGATACTTTCTTTAAACTGTTCGTTTTTCAGTCGAGAGAAATTCGACTTTAACAAAATAAATTTTTTTAAGTCTAGACTTTTATCGAATTTTTTTTTGTATGTTGGGCACCTAATTTGGGACTTATATAAAAGTAATAAGACATAGCTCCCCGTCTTTTTCTGTTTCAAGCATAGCTGTTAAGTAATGATTAGTAATCGTAATCATTAGTAATTAGATTAATTTTTTTAAAGTAGAAGTAATGATTACAATAAGATTACATTCAGTTTTATACGATTAGTAATTGATTACGATTACAAGTAATCAAAAAATAATCAGGATTACTTGCGATTACTGAAAAATAATCAAAAATAAACAAAAGTAATCAAAAATGAGTTCGACTACTTTAAAAGATTACTTTTGATCACTTTTGACTATTTTTGATTACTTTTGATTTTTTGTGATTACTTTTGATTATTTTTGATTTTTTGTGATTACTTTACATTATTTTTAAAGGAATCTTGTACATTACATTTATTGAAAAAAAACTATACAAAGTTAAGTTAGGGTGAATCCTCTAAATAATTGAAAATCTGAATTAAGCAAGTAACATAAATAAATTAAATTCTGCTACAATAAAATAAATAAATAATGAATAATAATTCTCATTTACATAAAATTGGAATTGGCTTTCATTATAGCTAATTCTTCAAAAGAATAATCCGACAATGATTGCCGCCTTGGACTGTTTACGATCCTGACAAACGAAAACAGTCGTTCAACTGGAGCTGAAGATGTTAAGGGTGTGTTAAAATAAATGAATGCTTCCTTGAGCAAATTATAATTTTGCCAAATGTCATCTGCACTTGAGTTATCATTTAAATAACTGAAAAACTGATGTTTTCTATTTGATCGTCGGTCAATTTTGGTTTGGTCATTTGAAGATAAACTTGTGTTAATTTCATCATCTGCAAAATGAAAGTTGAAAATTCAAAGTAATGCACGCATTAGCTCACCATCATTACTGAAATCAAAAAAATCGGGCATAGTCGATATGTTATTATTTTTCGATTCAAAATTAAACGAATTACAGTTTTTGTCGTAAAAACTGTACAGAGTACCCAAAACTCTGCTGGTTATGCTCTCAGTAGTTAATTCCGGCAACTCTGGGCTTAATCTCTGCAAAACATTCACCCATTTCGTTTTGATGCTTGGCGTTAGCATTGTTGCCGTAATTGCGATGTTTGCCTCAGGGTGCAACATGAAATAAGATTGAAACATTTTTTTCAATCCATGTTGCATTTTCATAATTACAGACGATAATGGTTGCAGCTTCTTGCTTGTGCATAGTTTATGCAGCTTATTGCACAGTGTCACAAGAGTCGGAATTAATAATCCTGTGGTTAATAAAATTAATATATTTAATATTTCATCGTGTTTAAGTACAAATTGTTAGTTTCTCTAAGTGTCAGATTGATACATATTTTCTCATCCTTGTTGGAAGGCCTTTTTGTTCTTTTCAACGAGTAAACCGTTAACGGTACTTAAATATTGTTTTGCCACCATTAGTTAAGTTTTGTGAGACATTTTGTTTTCAATCGATGATTGGATATCTGCCAAGCATTACGTGCTTTTGTAAAACTCCATATAAAAGGTAAATATGAAATTTAATAAAAGATATAAAATTTTTATCAAAAGTTTATTATATTAACCCTTGTTGTTTTATTTTATATACATTGAAATATCATTGCTTTTTGTACATTGGTCCAAACGAACCGGATAAACATAAAAGGAATCCTCTACGGGAACTTAAAAATTAAATTTCACCTTTCTTCAATCAAAGGATAAATTCAGGTTAGTAAAATTGATTTAGAAAAGAAGTGAATTGTGTTTAAACATAAAGAAGATTATTATATTTATAAATATACATACATACACACGGGTGTACATATATGTATGTGTGTAAAATAAACAAGAAATTGGTTATTGTGTACGACAGAGGATAAAACAGTGCGTTAATTGTGTATGATCGCCTGCATTTATTGTCAGTACCGATTTTATCAAAGCTGAGTGGACGGACAGTCTCAGATTTAATAGAAATTAAATAAATATAAATTAAATAAATATAAACTGAATAAATAAATTAATTAAATATAAATTTGGAAAAAAAAAATTTAGAGTTAATATCGATAGTGTGTGAATAAAATTTTATACAGTGCGGTATACTTTTCGAGAAATTAATTGGAAATTAAAGAAATTTTCGCAAGAATACGGGTGTAAAATAGAATTAATATTATTTGAAAACACTCGTTTTTATTAATTTATTTTATTGTATTTTTATATCAAATTACATATACAGTGATTTCGATTGTCTTGACATTTTGATTCATTTTTATTTATCCAGTGAGATTTGTGTAAATTAATACGAGAGTATTCTTCTTCTACTTATTTCATTGGTCACCCTACTGTTGGTCGAATTGACTCCTTTTGAATTCGTTTAGTTAATTTTTATTGAATTTTATTTCTTGTGTGAATTTATCGAAGTCTTCCTCCCTTAAAAGTTAAAACAAAATTAAATTTATTTAAAAATGTCGGAAAAATATTTTGAAAGTTTTACTCGTACTTCAGATGCAATATTTAAATTTGAAGTAAATTTTAACGAAATTCGCGATGAAGATTATCAGGGCTATACTAGTGAGATATTGAGTGGTGAATTAGATAAGCTTTGGGAAAAGGTCAAAATAGAATACGAGCAATGTTTAATTGATTTAGAAGCGCCACCGAAAGTCAAATCTGGCGTGTGTTAGAAGTTGCTGAGGGGAAATATGCGAGCACCCTTAATGCATATGTTCGGTGTATGAATGCGATCAAAACGAACGTGATGAACTAGGGGCAAAGGCGGAACCGAAACGTTTTAAAAGTTATAAGATTCGGTTGGCGGTAATTCTTGCCATAATCTACCTCTTCCACCATGTGATACCGATATCTTTTATGGTGATTATCTTTCGTGGCCAACCTTTAGGGATCTTTTTACAGCCTTATATATTAACAATAATCGTCTTAGTAATATTGAAAGATTGTGTTATTTGGTCAAGAGAACTGGGAAAGAAGCAAAGGAGATAGTTTCGAAGTGTCCGTTAACTAATGCTGGATTTGATATCGCGTGGAAAAATTTAAAGGACACATATGAGAATCCGCGAATGTTGGTTAATAATCAACTAAAGAGTCTTTTTAGCCTAGAGACTATGACCAAAGAAACCAGTTCGGGCCTAAAAAATTTTCAACGCGTTATTAATAGTTTTTTAAATGCTATGTCGGTTTACGAAATAGATACTCATAATTGGGATCCAATAATTGTTTTTATTTGCCTTCAACGATTGCCAAATCAAACAGTAACGTTTTGGGAGCAAAGTATCAAGGACAAAACTGCTTTGTCGCTTTGGAAAGACTTAGATATTTTCTTAGCAGAAAGAATTCAAACTTTAGATTGTATACGCGATCTCACAAGTTTGGAAAAAGAAAAAAAAATTGTTGAACGTAAAGTTAAGTTGCATGTGTCTAATACAGCTTCTTCTAATTACTGTGTTTTATGTCCTAAGCAATCGCATTTGCTTCGATTTTGTCGTCGGTTCAAACAATTGTCGATATCTGAGCGTTTTTCTACCGTGAAAAAATTTCACTGCTGCGTTAACTGCTTATTGAAATCCCATGAAGTCAAAGATTGCAAAAGTGAATATAATTGCTTCATTTGTAATCAGAGACATCACACCTTACTTCATCGCAATTCGACAATGGAAAATTCTGTTAATAATAATAATGATAATAATTTATGTGCTAGACAGAGTGTAAATGCTGTGCAAATGGAACCACAATTGTCATCGACGTCAGCCACTACTCGTGCTAACTTGAATCGTCAAGTTTTTCACATATCACAGAATTCGTCTGTTTTATTGGGGACGGCTATGGTATCCGTACTTTGTTATGATACTACGTATCCGGCAAGGGCCTTAATTGACCCAGCTTCAGAAGCTTCATTTATTTCAGAACGTTTGCGAAATCAATTACGAATTCCTTCTTATTCTACGAATGTAAAGATTTCCGGCGTTAATAAAGAAGCTTCATCGATTTCAAAGAAAATTTGCACAATTAGAGTGGGTTCTCCAGTGAGTAAGGGAATTGAGTTAGAAACTCTTGCACTTGTTTTACCATCAATTTCGGGTAATTTAACTACATTTAATTGTCCTTCTGATATTAGGTGTGAATTATCTAGCATTCAGCTGGCCGATACAAACTTTTTCAAGAGCAGGCCAGTTGATCTTTTGCTTGGCGCTGATTTGTACCCAAAAATAATTATTGGCGAAGTTCGCAAAAATATTTTTGGATCTATAATGGCTCAGAAGACTGTTTTTGGATGGATTCAATTAAAGCTTCAGTTAATAATTCTATTAACGTTTTTTCGACTGCCGTTACCCTTTCCGAAGAAGATAATTTAAATCAAAATCTTTTGAGATTTTGGGAATTAGAAGAAACCCCAAAAAGAAGGTTATGACTCCTTCCGAAAAGATTTGCGAGGAGATTTATAAGAATACCACTATCCGGGATTCTGCTGGTAGATACATCGTTTCGCTACCTTTTAAGCCCGAATTTCCTCATGAGATTAATTTGGGCATATCCCGGTCGAGTGCTATGAAACAATTTATTAGGATAGAAGCTTCTCTTTCTCGTAAACCTGAAATTAGGAGCATGTATGATGATGTGTTAAACGATTATTTAGAATTGGGTCACTTACAACGGGTAGGATTCTATGATCGGGCTGTCACGAGTACATGCTATTTGCCACATCACCCAGTGATTCAGTCGGAGAGAAAAACCACAAAACTGAGGGTCGTTTTTAACGCATCGAATAAAACCTCCACGAACGATTGTCTTCTAGTAGGGCCTACTTTGCAGGCTGATTTGGTAAATTTGATACTGCGTTGGAGATTATTTGAGTTTGTATTTAATTGTGATATCTCGAAAATGTATAGGCAGATTCGGGTGCATTCTACTCATACCCCTTTTCAGAGAATCCTTTATAGGTCGATAACCGATCATCAAATGATTGATTATGAGTTACAGACAGTAACTTTTGGATTAAATTGCGCACCTTATCTGGCAATTAGGATTTTATTGCAATTGGCTGATGATTGTGAGGATGAATTTCCTCTAGCGTCAGAAATTTTAAGGAAAGGTATGTACGTCGATGATGTTTTGACTGGGTCGCATGAGATCTCAGTTGCTTTGCTGGCCAGGGATCAGTTGACTGCGGCATTGTTATCTGCGGGTTTCGAGCTAAGAAAGTGGACATCGAATGAGAGATCTATTTTGAGTGGATTGCCTTCGGATCACTTGGTGGATGCAAAGGTTTTAACGTATGAAGAGTCTAGTTGTTCCAAAACTTTGGGGATTTTGTGGAATGCGCAATTAGATAAGTTCTTTTTCAAAGTGTGTCCTCTGCAGGTTAAATCAGGCTATACAAAAAGAGAGGTATTATCAACTATAGCTAGGTTTTTTGATCCAGTTGGGTGGTTAAGCCCGGTAATCGTCATGGCAAAAATAATTATGCAACACATTTGGTTTGATAATATAGGTTCGGATGATGTGTTGATGCCTTCTACGGAAAGGGAATGGTTAAAATTTGTCGAATTTTTTCACCAAGTTAACTTCATTCAAGTGCCAAGATGGGTAAACTATTACAAAAACTCAACTGCCGAACTTCATGTTTTTTCAGATGCCTCGGAAAAGGCATACGCGGGGGTAATTTATATCCGAACTGAGTCACCAGATGGAGAAATTCATACTCATTTATTATTTTCTAAGACAAAAGTGGCACCACTTAAATCAGTTTCGTTACCTCGCCGTGAATTATGCGGAGCAGTTTTGGCATCAGAATTGTTAAAGAATATACTTAGGGAAATTGAAATTGCTATTGGGCGTGTTTATTGTTGGACAGATTCCACGATTGTGCTGGCATGGCTTCGCAAACCTCCTTGCTCTTGGACCACCTTTGTCGCAAATAGGGTTTGTCGCATTCAGGAGAATACAGGAAACCATAATTGGTTTCATGTTCGTTCAGAGGATAATCCTGCCGACCTGGGCAGCCGGGGGGTGGATCCGCTCACTTTGTCGAAAAGTGAACTCTGGTGGCACGGCCCAATATGGTTAAGGCAAAACAAAAACAGTTGGCATACACCAACTTTAGGAAATCTTAATACTGACATAGAAAGTCGAAGCGTAAGAGTTCATGCATCATTTTTTTCGAAATTTGAGGACATCTTAGAAAGGTTCTCATCACTGGACAGGGCTATGCGGGTCATTGCTTATATTTTTCGATTTTTTCACTCAACGCACCCAGCCCATAAAAGTCACTTTAGCTATGGGGATGCTATCGTGTCTAGTGATGAGCTTAAAATGGTAAAGGTACGCTTAGCGGTTATGCTCAGAAAGTCTATTACGGTGAGGAGTATATGAATCTTTTGGATAAGAAGTCCTTGTCGCCGAAAAGTTCTTTGGTACCTTTAAATCCCTTTCTTGACGAATTAGGATTGATGCGAATTAATGGGCGACTTGTTAAATCACCTTCACTGTCGTATCGTGAACAGTATCCTATTATTCTACCATATGACTGTCGTTTCACGAAACTTATGGCAGAATTTATACACTTGATGTCTATTCACGGTGGAAACCAATTAATGCTGCGGATATACCATTGTGAGTATTGGATACCACGATTACGGAATTTGGTTCGCACGGTAATTCGACGATGCAAGCGGTGTATAATTGATAGACAGCGTTCCTGCAGTCAAATAATGGCTGCCCTCCCTCCAGAACGCACTACCCTTGATCGGCCGTTTACAACCACCGGAGTTGATTTCGCTGGACCCTTTGATGTAAAAAATCATAATGGCAAATCGTGTCGAATTACGAAAGGGTATGTTTGTATCTTTGTATGCTTTTCTACGAAAGCGATACACTTAGAAACTGCGTCTGACTTATCGACTGATACGTTTTTAGCGGCCTTCAACCGATTTATTTCCAGAAGAGGTTGTCCTAAGACCATGTTTTCCGACAATGGTACGAATTTTGTTAGCGCTTCAAACAAAATTGCAAGAGACTTTCGAACCTTTTTAAAAGAATGCCAGGCAAGAATGTGTTCCACTTTTGGCCACGGCTGGAGCTCCTAATATGGGCGGCCTTTGGGAAGCCGGGGGTAAAAAGTTTTAAATTACATTTTCGAGAAGAGGTGTAATCTTGCCGTTACAGATTTGAAGAATTGTCAACAATTTTGGCTAGAATAGAAGCTTGTCTAAGTTCTCGTCCCTTATGTCCTATGCCTGATAATCCTAGTGAACCGATTGCCTTAACACCAGGACATTTTTTGGTTGGCAGGGCCATTTTGGCACCGCCGGAACCGACAATATATGACAGTCCTATCAGTATAGTAAATCGATATCGTAAAGTAAAGGCTTTGATTCATGGATTTTGTAAAAGATGGAAAGAGAAGTATCTCGTAGGTTTACACAAACGTTACAAATGGCAACATCCCCAAAGGGAAGTTGCAGTAAATGACCTGGTAGTAATAAAAAATGAACATTTACCGGCAACATCGTGGAAGTTAGGAATAGTGGCGAAGATTTATACTGGTATTGACGGCCATGTTCGTGTTGCCGATATTCGCACACAAAACGGGATAATAAATCGTCCAATAACCAAACTTGTTGTATTGAACGAATAATAGTTTTAGCTTCACTTTTTTGATCAATTTTACATATACTAACCTTTCCTTTCCTAGCGTCATGGACTCGATCAAGAATGCCCTGCAAGCCGATTTTTTTGATGACGGTTTGCTTGATTATGAAGAGACGATGGAAGCCAGCGATTCGGCACCAATTTGTGATGCTGTTCCAGTCGATCCCTCCATCAAGATGACATCTACAGGCATTGAAGAGCCTTTGACAGTGGCACCTTCTGTGTCCAATACAAATCGGGAAACTGCTTCCGATCCACCCCAAAATAAACCAGCAATCAAAGAAACTAAGGTCCTCACCTTGAAGGCTGTGGTGCAGGCTCATGACGCAGATTCAAGCCCTGCCATTCCACACCCTAACGTAAGTCGTGGAGGATTGAAATGTCCGATTTGTGGGAAAAATCACCCTCTGCGATTCTGTTATAAGTTTAGGGACATGAGCCTGGAGCGCAGACTTCGAATGGTGGCGGTACATAGAATTTGTTTTCGCTGCTTGTCGAGTGGGCATGTTGGCAAAAATTGCAAGAGTGTGGCAACTTGCAAGCATTGCAAACAAACCCACAATTCTTTGCTTCATGAGCATAAAACTTCATCGGCAAGAGTGAAAGCCAAAAAACAGAAATCGGTAACGCTTGAAACAATTTTACCGCTACGTCAGTCCGTTTCCTTTTCACCTACACTTCGGCTGAATATACGACAGGGTCGCTCGCGGCTTCCGTTGCGTGCCGTATTAGATGTGTGCTGCCAAAGTAGCTACATTTGCAAGGGCTTTGCAAAAAGTTTGCGAATCCCACTTTTCAATGTGGACGGTGTGCAATATTGCCGAATCGAAGTCGAGTCGATTCATGATACAGCACAAAAAATTAGCATCACGGCTCGCTTACATCAGATGCAGGGTATAAGGACTCCGTCTGCATCTGTTGCTGACTCAATTTTAGAGTCCTTTCAGGGGTTTCAACTAGCTGACCCTAGTTTTAATCATTCGGGCAGTGTGGCCTTGGTCTTAGGACCTGAAGTTATGCCACTGATCATGAAAGGTCGCATACACGCCAGTCCTGGCTGCCATTGGCGCAGTACACTATCTTCGGATGGGTTATTTCGGGGTTATCGCCATTTCAAATTCGTTATACAGTCCACAGGAGTCCTTAATGGCTCAATTCAATAAAATAAAATCAACAGGAGTCCTTAATGCCTCATTACTTACATTTTTTCATCAGGAGTCCTTAATGGCTCATTTAACATTAAATAAAAATTAAGTTCAACAGGAGTCCTTCATGACTCAACAAAAAAAAAAATATATATATTATTTTTACTTAAAAGGACTCCTTACTGGCTCATTTATTGAAACGTATGTGCTTGTTTGCAACATCCCTTATCGTTGCAAGGTGGCCGGCAATGTTTAAGTACAAATTGTTAGTTTCTCTAAGTGTCAGATTGATACATATTTTCTCATCCTTGTTGGAAGGCCTTTTTGTTCTTTTCAACGAGTAAACCGTTAACGGTACTTAAATATTGTTTTGCCACCATTAGTTAAGTTTTGTGAGACATTTTGTTTTCAATCGATGATTGGATATCTGCCAAGCATTACGTGCTTTTGTAAAACTCCATATAAAAGGTAAATTTGAAATTTAATAAAAGATTAAAAATTTTTATCAAAAGTTTATTATATTAACCCTTGTTGTTTTATTTTATATACATTGAAATATCATTGCTTTTTGTACGTCGGATATACGCCGAAACACATCGAAACACAATATAAAGGATATCAAATGCATATAGAAGTGATAAATTTTTGAATGTAGAACAATAATTTATAAATTTACCTGTCGTACCATAATATACGTTGTTTTCTCCTTGAAGAAAGTCCAGCGCCTTAGCAATTGGTTTCATTACCAACACGTACATCTCCAGGTACTGTGAGTCTCCTTGTGAGAAATTTGGCAAAGACAGCTTATCGCACAGACAATTTAACTGTTCTTTATAGCAGAGTAGCTTCTTAACTGCGTCATATAATGAGTTCCAACGGGTAACAACAGGCAAAAGTAACGACGAGCCCAAGTACTCTGTAATTATTTCCGAAGACTTTGGCCACTTCCACTTTTTCCACAAGTTGTTGCATTTATCAAATGTATACAAATTTCAACATTATCGAATGTGTAAAAAAAACATATTAACCACTTACCATCCTATGGTGGCAATGCAGTGGCTGCTCAGTTTTTAAAATGTTGTCAAAATCGGTTGATGAAAGCGAATTGAGAGTATGGCTGCAACATATCTGATGTGTAGGCAACCACTTTTCATTATCAAAGACAGGCAGATCGGTAATAAGTTCATCTTCGGAAAAGGTATTTCCCACACCATTTTCTCTGAATGACTTTACAAAATTGGAACCATTATCCGTGACGGTCATTACAATGTTTGAGCTGTTCAACCAAATGTAGTGTTGGTTTCCAAAATCATCTGCGCAATATTTTCAGCGGTGTGTACTCCAAACATTCTTGTGCATGCTAAAGCTTCCGATTTGCGTTCCAAATTGTCCGTAAGCCAATGACACGTATATCCAAGGAAACTTCTGTGGTTTCCAGACCAAATATCTGCTGTGGTGTAAAAATATTTGCAAAAAAAATTTTTTCTTTTAAATTTTGCACCATGATGGTATATTTCGCCTCCAATTTTTTAGATGCTGTTTGTCTGCTCAACACCTTCACACCTGTATTTTCAAAAAGCTCTCTGAAGGATTTCTTTTCCAGAATGGAAAGGGGCAATGAGGAGTCAATAATTGCGTGTATCAGTTTACCATCAAAACCGGATTGCGCTGTACAGCCTTCAGGACAACCTGCCTTATAATGTTTGTATTTTTTAAAACTTTCATTATGCTTGACTCGCAAATGTTTAATAAAATTGGACGTCACTTCACCACTTCCTCTTATCTCTCGATGACATGCAACCAGAGCTGTTAAATTTCGATTACGATTACATTACTTTTTAAAAAGAATCGTAATGATTATATAATCCACTATTCAACAATTTCTGATAACTAATTGATTACGACTACAAATAATCAAAAAATAATCAGGATTACTTTCGATTACTGAAAAATAATCAAAAATAATCAAAAGTAATCAAAAATGAGTTCGACTACTTTAAAAGATTACGTTTGATTACTTTTGAATATTTTTGATTACTTTTGATTTTTTGAGATTACTTTTGATTATTTTTGATTTTTTGTGATTACTTTTGATTATTTTTGATTATTGTAATTACTTTTGATTATTTTTAAAGGAATCTTGTACATTACATTTATTGAAAAAAAAAACTATACAAAGTTAAGTTATAATTGATAATGGAAAATTTGAATTGAGCAAACTATTACTTACTCCAGTTGAACGACTGTTTTCGTTTGCCGGGATCGTAAACAGTCCAAGGCGGCAATCATTATCGGATTATTCTTTTGAAAAATTAGTTATAATGAAAGCCAATTCAAATTTTATGTAAATGAGAATTATTATTCATTATTTATTCATTTTATTGTAGCAGAATTTAATTTATTTATGTTACTTGCTTAATTCAGATTTTCAATTATTTAGCGGATTCACCCTAACTTAACTTTGTATAGTTTTTTTTCAATAAATGTAATGTAGAAGATTCCTTTAAAAATAATCAAAAGTAATCACAAAAAATCAAAAATAATCAAAAGTAATCACAAAAATTCAAAAATAATCAAAAGTAATCACAAAAAATCAAAAGTAATCAAAAGTAATCAAAAATAGTCAAAAGTAATCAAAAGTAATCTTTTAAAGTAGTCGAACTCATTTTTGATTACTTTTGATTATTTTTGATTATTTTTCAATAATCGCAAGTAATCCTGATTATTTTTTGATTATTTAAAATCGTAATCAATTAGTAATCGTAAATTGTTGAATAGTGGATTATATAATCATTACGATTCTTTTTAAAAAGTAATGTAATTGATTACTAATCGTAATCGAAATTTAACAGCTCTGGTTTCAAGCAGTATGTATTCGGAACCAAATATATTTTCCCCCAAGTAATGCTGGTGTACTGAAAATGATTCTAGCGAGGCTTGTTTTATTATTTTCGTCGTTCGCATTATTGATACTTATTTTATTTAACCTTATAACCTCAAACGGCACATTTACGTGGTTGACTAAGTTTCGGGGTTGCTCTCCTCTTTATTCGGGTATACTTAATTAAACTCCAAATTTGCTCACGTAAGATGGAAATAAACGGCAGTGAAAAAAGTGAGCCTTGGCGTGTGGACAATTGCAACTACTACGCTACGTTACGCTGTTTTTTGAATAAAAATACTTCAACCTTGAATAACATAAATGCCCCACAACAACATACGTATGCGTAACAATGTTATTAGCATCCCGGCAATCTTTATCTATTTGCATATGAAATGAGATATAGATTTGTTTTTAGGAAAAAGTTAAACCATTAAGCAAAAATCGATAACACGGAATTGCCACAAACCAATTAGTTGATTACCGTATGAAATCAATTTGATTTTTGCTTTTTATAATCAAGTTAACGTTATTTTTATATTTTTTTTTTTTCTTAAAATTTGTGGAGTAACTTAATAATTTTTTATGTTTGAAAAACAGTTGTAGTTAGTTTTATTTACTGAAATTAAATTATTTTTTCTCAAACACTGTGCATATTCTTTTGTTCTCATAAAAGGATGACGCCATAAATAAAAAATATGAAAATTTATAAGCTCACTACTAAAAAGGGACTTAATACCCTTTAAAACAACATACCTATGTTCATATAATACACAAATGGAAAAAGATATTAGTTATAAAAAGGAAAAATTCATTCTTAAGCCACAAAAAGAAACATTAAAATATACGGGTTTTACTATTCTATCTTCTGTACTTAAATTCTTACACGTGTACATACGAAAGGTATAAAAATATGTCATCATTAAATTTAAAGCTAAATTAAATTTGCAACCTTAAAATTTTAAAACGCTTGAAATGAGGTTTAAAATGAATTCTTAATCAGTTAACATTTTAATTATATATGTTGGTTTTAACTATCACCTAAATATTTACTACTGGTATATCCTAGAAAGAGATCTGTAAAACTAATAGTTATGTTCATTTTATCTCAAAAGTAAAAGCGAATGGTATACAGGTGATATAACGTTTGGATATATATGAGAGTATGTAATTTGATCTATTCTATTTTTGAATAAAAGAAACACGAAAATAGCATTAGGTTGAGTGTGGAGAGCATATTTCCCGTATTCTTACTTATCAAATTTGTTAATTAAATAGATCAGTTTTACAGTAGACACAACCTAAGGTAGATATATGCGCAGCAGTTAATAATGGACATATCGAAAGAGAATATGCTGCATTAACTTCTATTGGTGTGTAGTTGTTCATATTTTCTTTGAAAGACGTCCCTAGGCATTTGTAAACCATTTTTTTTCCTAATAAAAAATTTAAAATTAAAAAGATCTTATGCCGACTTAATAAATGCATTTGTTATAATATCAAACAATGTAACTCATAATTTTAAAAGTTAAAAACTGGTTTTTCTTTTTTAATTAATTTTGAAATTAAAGTATAAGTAAACTTAAGCCGAGTAAAATGTATGCATTTGGTTATATTTTTTAGCTCTTGTAATTCTACATTTTTTATATTTAGTTTAGTGTTTTAATATCTTCATTATCTTCTATTGTATTTGAGTATACAACTAATACTAAATAAGATTTTTTTTTAAATCAATAACTTAAACTTACATCAGTTATCAGTTAGCATAAATGTCCCAAACAGCTTTGTTGTACATTTTTGATACAAAAACCTTTAAACTTTAAACCTTGTTTATTTTAACTTAAAAACAAAAGAATAAGAAGATGTAGTTTAACTCTCCTAAATCTTAAAGCTCAAGTCATCCTGACTCCACATGGGTGGCAACAACTTCAACTTTGGTGTTGCATATATGTACAGGGATGCCAAATGCTCATAAGACTTTTTAATTTTTTTTAATTTTAAATGCACATTTCAAAACGACATTTAAGCAATTTCTAACTTATCTTGCCAAAAGAGAAAAGCTACAGAGATAACTAATTTATAAATTAGTTAATTATTTACGAAGCTAAATTAATGGTGTTGAGATTTTAATTAAAAATACATTCTTGTTTGCGTTGTACCACCCAAATCTATTTTTTAATTGGACTACGAAACAAAGAGAAATTGATTAATTGATAAACACTATTTTATGTAGTCGATATTGTTGGCAAAATTTTTAAAGGTTTTTTTACGATTTTTAGGAAATTGCAACACAGAATTTATTACGAATTGAGAACGACTTAACATATTTGATATGCCTAGCACATCATCCAACAACAAGAGATATGAAGAACTTGATACAGTAGATAAAGAAGTAGATGGTAATCAAAAGACAGCACTAAAGCCTCCACCGATTTACATTCCCAATGTACAAAATATAAATCTAATGGTAGAAAATTATTTGACATTGTATGTATTCGACTCATGATCAAGTCTGTAGATTACTATAGGAAAATAATAAAGTATTTAGAAAATTCTAATATAAAGTTTCATTCTTATCAATTAAAACAAGAAAGGTCGTTTAGAGCAACAATTAAAGATATCCACCTCTCTACTGCTACGGAAGACATAAACAGAACTTCTAACACTAGGTCATTCTGTTAGATCTGTAACAAATATTAGAAGCCGAGTTTCGAAAGAGCCTCTGCCAATGTTTTTTATAGACATAGATCCGAACCGAAATAATATAACTACATACGATATAAAATACATAAATTGTGCGTCCGTCAAGGTGGAACCTTCTCTGAGAACAAACGATTTGGTACAATGTCATCGCTGTCAACAATTTGGGCATATAAAAGCGTATTGTAAGAAATCATACTAAAGTGTAAAGTGCGGTTTAAATCATTCCACCGTTGTGTTCACGTCATGTTTATCCACACAGTTAACTACAAAGGATGTAAAGTCTATCAAAGCCTTGTTACAAATAGAAGTAAAAGCTCTGATCACAACCCCATCATATTGACATATAGCACAGTTCTTCAAACTGTTGCAAAAACTTTTAAAATTATTAGATCTAAAACAGATATACAATAGTTAGAAATTTGATAGAACAAAATTTAAATTTAAATATACCAATTAAAGATGGCTTTAACTTAGAAAACGCCGTCGAATCATTTACTCATTTTATTCATGAATCTGCGCTTATAGCAACGCCGCAGGAACATCAAATTAATGGTAGTAATGTACAAATATCAGCTGAAATTAGGGATATCATTGCTCATAAAAGGAGACTACAAAAAAACTATCAAAGAACTCCATTAGATAAAGCAATAACAGCGCAGCGCAATATTTGAAAAAGCGCTTAAAAGATTACAAATATGATTTAATAAATAATTATTTAAGAAAGTTGCAAAATACATCTGAAAATAATGAGTACAATCTTTGGAAATCAAACGTTTGAAATTATAATAGAAATGGTGAATGGTGAACATAAGATGTCAGCAAAGCTATCTTCTATAAATAAAACTTAAAGTCAACTTTTAAACCATTAATTTTAAACAAAACTTTTTAGATGTTCCGTGCCAAATGGATCTCCCGATAAGATCTATCACTTTTGCAGAAGTAAAAGATGTAATTAATAAATTAAACAACATCAAAACTCCAGGGTACGACAATATCGACTCAAAAGTTCTTAAATACTTACCAAGAAAACGTATGGTCTTTCTAACAACCATATTTGACTCTATACTTAGGTTAAATCATTTTCCATCACGATGGAAATATTTTAAAATTGTGATTATACTAAAACCCAAGAAACCTGAGTATGTTGTTACTTCGTACAGGCCAATCAGTTTACTATCTAGCTTTTTAAAGATTTTCGAAATGCTATTTCTTAAAAGATTATAACCGGTTTTAGAGCAACAAAAAATAATACCAGATTACCAGTTTGGGTTCAGACATAAACACGGCACACCAGAAAAATGTCATAGTAGTGTCAATGATATCTCTGATGCATTAGAAAGAAAATTTTATTGCTCTGCAGTGTTTTTAGATGCTGAACAAGCCTTTGTGCAGTATGGCACGTTTGCCTTTTATGCAAATTAAAAAAGCTTATTCCGGCCCCATTTTATTTAGTATTAAAGGCTTATCTACAAAACAGACAAGTCTTCGTAAGTGTCAATGAAATATATTCAAATTTTGGAAGCATTAACGCAGGTATACTTTAAGGCAGTGTATTAGGTCCGGTACTGTACAACATTTACACAGCAGATATGCCAACAGTGGACGATATAACTGTTGCTACTTATGCATATCATACCGCGGTACTAGCTTCTAATGAGTCACCAACCATAGCTTCGGAATTATTACAAAACCAATTAAATCTTATTCAAGATTGGCTACAAAAATGGAACATTAAAGTAAATACCGGAAAATCTGGTCATGTGACATTTACACTAAGAAAAAATTATTGCCCCCCAGTTTTTTTAAATGGAATAACTATACCTCAAAGTGACACAGTAAAAAACCTGGGCATTCATCTTGATCGATGCTTAACATAGAAAGAACATGTCTTAAAAAAATGTGAACACTGAAATATTAAAATGTGTTGGGTATTAGGCCCTAAATCTAGATTAAGTCTGGAGAACATAATCTTCTTATATAAAGCAATCCCGAAACCAGTATGGACATGGTATGCAACTTTGAGGCACAACCAGCAATTCCAATATTGAGATTTTATAAAGATATCAGTCTCAAACTCTAAGATTATTTGCTAACGCACCTTGGTTTGTGAACATCAACAACATACACACAGATCTTAAAATTAAAAAAATCAAAGAAGAAATTTCTAACGTTTGTGAAAGGTACTTTAAAAGAATTAGCAATCACTCAAATTTAATTGCAATCAACTTTTTAGATGCTAGCAACGAAATCAAAAGACTAAAAAGATACCATGTACTGGACCTACACTTCAGAAAATAGGAAAATATATTATTAGCATAATTTATATTTATATATACATTTTGTTATGTTTTATGTGAACTCAATATATGTATGTCAATTTAATGAATTATGTATTTTGCTTATTATTTTATTTTTGTAAAATAGATTGCAAATAGAGATGAGAAAAAAAAGTTTATTATTCACCCTTATTCTGTTTGACGTCATCAACACAAGACGACGTCGTTTTTCTTTGTTTATTGTAAATTCGTATTCCCGTTGTCAATATTGTCATTGGTCAATGATTGTCGACATATGTTTGGTATTCCCTAAGAACAATTGATGTTGATGTTGTTGTTTAGTTTGTCGTCGTCATTTTTGGTGTTGTGTTGTGTCGTGTACTACAGAAAATAAAAAAAAAAAAAAATAAAAAGCGTACGGCGATATTAAAGAAACCAAATAAGAAATATATAAAATAACATAAAGGAAATTTGAACAACTAACATTATCAACCCCTGTCAATTTGAAAAATTTATAAAAGAGTTAGAAAAAGTCTATTCCTTGCTAGAGAATTTCGCAGGGACACAGTTTCTTCTGATTTTAAGGAACAGTAGACAATTGAAAAAATTACCCTTATCGCCATTTTTACAACTTGTCGGACTGATAAATTGGTTTGTATATTAAAAACTTCGCTTATTTTTTATCCATTAAATTATAGCATTAAAATCTAAAGTTTTATTAATGCAAAGGCTCTTTATCAAGCAGAAAAAATCATACCTTTAACTAACGGCAAGTTGCAATCATGGCCCTTAGACTATTTAATTTAATTATTTTTAACAGCTCTTATTTATTTTATTTTTTATTAAACTTAAATTTTCCACAACACTTTCTTAACATAATAAAAAACAAATTGAATCAACTGACACAAATATTAGATATATGCGTTTTACTTATTTATATTATCGGTAAACAGTCAACGTCGTCGTAAGGGAATACCATAATAAGGGTGATTAGTTGTATCAAAATGAAAAAGAACAGTAAAATTAAGATACCAGCAGAAAGAAATGCACTTTTTTGTTTGCTACAACCTATGCCAGTAGTCTTCGTTTCTTTTTATAATGTAGTTATCAATTGCAAATTTTTCTATTTGCATAAACAGCTGTGAAAGGAACAGAAGAGGTAGAATGTGAAAGTGTTTGATTTTGTATTAATCGTTGGGACATAGTCTGTTCCCTAGAAAGGTGAACACGAATAATCGAAATAAACTTATTATGACCTATGGCTTCTTCATCTTTTATATATATATATATATAGATATATATATATATATATATATATATATATATATATATATATATATATATATCTATATATATATATATATATATATATATATATATATATATATATATATATATATATATATATTCACGTCTCGCGCGAAATATTGATTTTTTCAAATAAAACAATTATTTAATATTTTTAGCAATTTTCAGCTCTTAACCGAGATGCAATAAGTACTTTTTTCAAATTTTTTTATTATTCGTCCTATTGGATAAATTAAACCTGCCTGAGCACAGCATTTCTGATTTGATTTTACGAAGAAGAAAATTAATTTCCCTATAACAGCAAGTATTAAAATTAGATATGGAAATTAAAGCGTGTCCCAATATTTGAAGTAATTTTATGTAAGTAGCCATTTTTCTGAACCGTTATCGAAAGACTGCTGAAATTTTCAAGAATTCTGTACTGCTAAGTCCGCTATAACAATGATTAAATTTAACTTATATAACATATATATTTTGAACCGTTGTATACAAACACTTGAAAATTAAACAGAATGTCCACTACATTGTCTGGTATAATTAAAAGTATAAATAAATTAAATTATAAATTAAAAGGTGTTACAATAGTTGATGTAGCTTAATGTATATGGTCAAGTTTTAAAATTTTCTAGGCAAACAGTTAGAATTTAAAAATTGCTTGTATTGCAAAGTCCGCTAAAACAGCACGTATAAAATTTGAATTTGGAAATTAAATGCTGCTATTATAGTCGATGGAATTTTATGTATGTGGCCAAACTTTTTAACCGATATAGACGGTTAGGAAGAATAATAACTAAAGATAAATGATTTTTACTTTTGTTGGTAAACATAGTGTTGTTTGGCTTTAGTTTTGACACGCTAACTAAACATTAGTGATGTGTGTAAGAAGCCAAAAAATGCATTAACGAATTTTGTTCTATTGTGTCTATAATGTGTGTAGCAATTTTTCAGGCCTTAGGCAACATGTTAAGTGACTGTTAGGTAACATTTATGTCCAGAAAAGATAACGGCAGTTATCAAAAATATTGAATACATTAAAACATAATTTAAAAAAATTAATTTGCATTCGAGTTTTAAGCACGTTTTTCCGTCCAGTTTTGTTTAGAATTTTGTACCTTGAAGTTTTTTGCAGATAGGAACACATTAGTAAAGTATATAAAACATGGTTTTTCTTTTTTTTTTCTTGTAATGTTAATATACTTTCAAATATATCTGTATATCCTGTTTAAGCATTTAAACATACACAACCGCATATATAAAAAGCTTTTCGCAGTTTTTGTTTTTTTTTATTTTGTTTTTTTTTTAACAGACAAAAAACACAATTTTTTAAATATTTATATTTTTAGGAAAGATACAGTGAAGTGGTAGTGAAAATATGTGTTTTTGTAAAACGTGAAGGTGCAATTGCATTAAGTGCTTCTAGTTTCATTTTGTCTTTTTAGTATTTCAAGGGAAAATAAGGATTTTATATGATTTAAAGTAACTGCACACACAAGTAAAGAATAACACAGATTTTGCTAAAAGAATTATTATAAACCTTTTGATACAAAACACAAGTTTTACAAAATTAAAGAAGTTTTAAACGTTATAACTGTTTCTCTCTTTTTGAAAAGATTGCATTTCTAATAAGCTATTGTAGTGGCATCATTGCACAACCACAATATGACATATCTGTAAATATTAATACGACACTGTAATCATAAGAAACTGAAGAATAAAAGGAATGACTCAGGAGAGTCGTGTTAGAACCAGCAAAGAAGTAAGATACATTTTTAATTAAATGTCGACCGTGATTTAGATCGGAAAATGAAAATTAAATTTCCTTTTGGAAGGTGAACGATGGTTCGGTCCTTAAAATAAACATTACTGTTTGAAAAATAATAAACTTTGATTTATTTGAAAAAAGTTATTGGCCAATAAAGCAGTGGAAGTGTTATTCAGGGCGAGACCATCTTGTAGGAGTCGTTTTTTTGACAGTGAGTGACTGAGCAAATAAAGGCAAAAGGCCAACTTTTTTTCCTGCTTGAATGTAGTTAATCGACAAATTGGAAAAAAAGGAAAAACTTATTAGTGAAAAGAGCTGTGAAATTGGCGAACTAGTTAAAAAGTGTAAACGTGTGGTTACAGAGTTTTCATCACCACAAAAATTGTTGCCTTGTGTTGTACACACAAATTTTCTTTTTTAATATAACAAACGAAAAAACAAATATAAAATAATTTTGTCCTTAAGGAAGATTTTATTGTGAAAATTGAGGAAGCCACATAACAAAATGAGCCAAACCTATGATCATATTCTGTTTCATAGTTCTGGCATGATCTGTCTATTATGAACGCGTAACTCCGCACAAGGTCAAATTAAAGTCAGTGCAAGAGAATTTTTTTTTGCGTGAAATTTTATATAAAACAGTCATAAAAAAAGAAGAAGAAGATAAGGTTAAATTAAAGTTAGGTAAAAGGCATTAAAAAGAAACAACTTGTAAAATTTTTTGTAGAAATTCCAAACAAAACAATTACTCTCCATAACGAGTTAATAGAAGAAAATCAAAAAATTAGGAAGGGTTAAACTTAAGTCAAAAGAAAAATTTTCCCATTAAATTTGATCAGAAAAAGAAGTAAAAATAAAAATAAGAAAAGAAACAAAGTACTCGGAAATATCAAATCCAGACATGAAGTTAAAATACAAAAAAGGGAATAATCGCAAAAAAGAAAAAAAAAGGAACAAAAAGGAACAAAAAGGAAAACGATAAGGACAAAAAAAGGAGACACGATAAGAACAGTGAAAAAAGAAATTGAGAAACACCAAAATAAAAAAAAGAATGAACAAAAAGAAAAACAAAAAAAAAGAACTTTTTAGCTACGCTTGAAGTTTTTGTGGAAAGACTTTTATAAAATACATATAGTATGTACATATTAATAAAAATTACAAAAAAAAAAAAAAATTTATGTTGAAGAACCACAATTAAACAATTAAAACAACAGCAGTCATTTCAACAAGAAACACAGTCTCAGCAGCAACCAGCAGTGCAGTCACCCTTACGCAGTCTGATCCGGAAGCTTTGGGCCGTGTCGCCATGTAACAATTGCACCATATGGTCGCTAATGTGGAACAACTACCAGTTGCGTACAACAAATTTACATCCATCCGTTTGGTAACAGATTCTGAATTTTCAGTAAACTCTTAAGTTGTTTTAAGGTAATATTTTATAAACGGGAAAAATCCTTCTTACATAAACTTTGAAATAAAGAAAAATTAAATAATATACAGACAAAATATTAAAATAGAACGGTACAATTGATTGATATTCTAAGATAACAAAATATTTGTATATTTTTTTCGCAGTATTGGTATTTATATTATAGACTCAAAAACATTTTGTACAAACATAAAACTCAGAATAATAGTTCTATGGTTAGAAAATAATAAATTTGTATGGAATGGGCACACGTGAATTTTCTTCTACACATAAAAATATTTTTGAATATATAAGTTATTAATTTGAAAAGATGATATAACAATAATACTTACGACAGGTGCAGTTTCACAATTTCGATTTTTACTCAACGTGCAATACGTTTTCACTAAAATGCTACCTGAATATCATTTCAATGAAATTTTTGTGGGCATTGGAAGTTGTACTAACTGAATTAATAATAGTCTTACAATTCCGTTTATGCATCCGGAAACATGTTTTAGGTATTTACATATTTATGTATATTTAAAATTCGCATTCAAACTAAAACCTTTTGTGATTAAGCAAATTAAATTGGAAAGTATAGAAACAGCTTTAAAGTGATTCAAGTTATTTTTGTTAAATGTTTACACACCTTTTTCATAAATAATGTGATGTTTCTACAAAACAAACTAAGCAACATGTTAAAGAAATCTCTATTCAATTTTGGCTTCTTCCAAAATTATTCGACAATAATAAAATTTAGCGGTAAGAAATTGAATAAATGTAATTTTTATGTACAAATTAAACAATTAATTACAACATTAAAAATTATTTACAAATTTACCTATGTATATACATACATACTTGAAAATCTGAAAATACAGAAAAGAAAGAAGCAACAAAACTTTAGTAATATGAAATAATATACTTAAGCAAAGGCACATATATACATGCATACGTATTTAACTTAATACATATGGATGTAAGCAGATAAATAAAGAAATAAACATCAAACATATGAAAAACAAAACAAACTAAAAGAAAATATCAAACATAAAATTTCATTCATTCATTTAACATTTATTTTGACGAGTTTTTTGTTTGTTTTTCCATTTAAAATTAATTCGTTGCTTTTCTTTGCAATTATTTAAAATTTTAACGAAATTCTAACGATTTAAAAATTGTTGCCTACTATATCTTATTTCTTTTGAAGATTTTAAATTCACAAAACCTATATACATATATCAGCACATTTCAACCAAACATAACATTTTGATATTTTCAAGTAAAGACACACGAAATACATAACTAAATAAACAATTGATTTACAATTTTTAATATTTGTGTTGATTTAGAATTCACAATAATGCTTCTTTCATACTAAGTAAATGCCAGATTTTAGTCAGGATCTTTTTAACGCACGCATTGAAAACTTTTTAAAAGTGAAGAAACGTATACTTCAAAACCGACCAATTTCCACAAATGAGGGTAATGTGCAGGAATACAAAACGCTGCTAATTGTAAATTACAACGAAATTTTGTCCTATGCTAGCGTACACGCAAAGGAGGTTTTAGAGAGTATAAATATATGTAGGAAACTATCAAGTTGTCGGGAGTGGCTGGTCAGATGTTTTGGTAAATTAAATTGTAGGATTAAAGTACCTCAAAACGTTTTATGTTTCGAACTCGTCCAGAACGAAGTGATGACAGAATCCGAATCAGATTCTGAGAACGAAAATCTTAAAAGTAAATCAAGGAGGGAACAAATTGTCATATCAGAACCATTAATAAAACAATACCAAAACGACTCAAGCATTTCAGAAATGGCTTCCATTGAGCAGAAAAAATCTTTTCTCAGCATGTGTGCTACCATGATTCGTAACAACTATAGTGAAGACTCACTTTCTTTAGACTCTTTTATAGATAAGGTGGATCTAATTGCAGAATTAACCGATGACAACCTAAATTCGACACTTGTGTCGTTCCTAAAATCAAAGTTAGAGGGGAAGGCTCACGAAGCGTTACCAGAAAACGTCAGAACAGTCGATGAGATAAAGGTTGCGCTAAGACAAAAAATAAAACCCGAAAGCTCGAAGGTTGTTTCGGGAAGTATTGCTTCCATGCAGATTAAAAATAATAATTATGCAGAGTTTTCCGAACAAGTAGATGATTTAGCGGATGCACTTGAAAGATCTCTTTTAGGCGAGGGTATAACGAAAACGAAAGCACACGAAATGTCGGTTGAACAGACGGTAAACGTTTGTAGGCTGAACGCTAAGTCTAATTTGGTAAAATCAATTATAGCTTCGACAACATTTACTGAACCTAAAGATGTAATTGCGAAACTAATTGTGGAACAAACTATTGAGTCTAATGAGAGACAGGTGCTAACATATAACTCTCATAGAAATAATCAGAATTTTTTATTTAACAACAACAATCGTTTCAGTTATAACAATTATCCTCGTGGTAACAATTATAGGCGTGGAAACAGAAATTCAAGGCAATTGAACAATTGTCAAGGAAATAGCAATCGAAGCTACAATTATTCTAATAGACGTTACAATTCTTCCAACAGCGCCAATCGCAGCAATCGCTCCCACCCTACCGATCAATATAGATCAACCAACCGAACTGCGAGGACTCTGACTTTAAACGCAGATTCCCCTCAGCAGGGACTGTTGGTGGAACTAGATTAAATGGACCTGATTTTTGTGTAGTTCAACCAAAATCAATTTATAGCTTAAACCTTAATTATTTGGATTTTATATTTTTAAAACTATCTGACTCGAACAGAACATGCACCTTTTTAGTAGATTCTCAGGCAGACATTTCTATAATAAAAATTTCATGTAAAAAATCCAACACATTTTTAGACACGAGCGGAAAGGTGACCATAACGGGAGTAACAACGTATTTAATTCCAACGCTAGGTACAATCAATACAGAACTTCTCTTTCAAATTAATCTGATTTCACAAACATTTCATGTTGTCCACGACACTTTTAACATTCCTACTGAAGGAATACTTAGCAAAGACTTTCTTAAGTACAATAAATGCAAAATCAATTACGATTAATACAATTGATATGTACATATCAGATGATGAAAATTGTGTAATACCACCTAGATGTGAAGTATTCAGAGTTTTTAAACTAGGAAGTTATCGGAACCAGTTTTTATAGACTCGCAGGAGATCTATGACGGAGTATATGCAGGTAGATTCCTCGTAGACTCAGAAGCGCCTGTTTTACGAATAATTAATGTTACAAATGAATTTAAATGTGTTAAAATTTCTCAACTGAAATATGAGAAACTATCCAATTTCAATTTTTATACTTTGAATGGGGTAAATCAGGAGAGTATTCGCGTTCAGGAAATGAAGAACATTTTATAAAACCAAATGTCAATCGATGTGAAGAATATGTTACTACCACTTTGTGCGAAATATGCCGATATGTTTGCGCTCAAGAATGACAAAAGGACCACCAACAATTTTTATAAACAGAAATTGAGAGTAAGTGATTCTTCACCTGTATATATAAAGAACTATAGAATGTCATATTCTCAAAAAGAGGAGGTAGATAGGCAGGTTGAACATTTATTAAAAAACGACTTGATAGAACCTAGCCAATCAAATTTTAATAGTCCGTTAATATTGGTGCCGAAAAAAAGTATGAATGGTCAGAAGTCATACAGAATGTGTGTCGACTATCGTGCGGTGAATAAAAAGTTGATAGCGGATAAATTCCCACTCCCGCGAATTGATGACATTCTTGACAATCTAGTTCGTGCTAAATACTTCTCAATTCTCGATCTATTCTCAAGTTTCCATCAAATCCCACTAGAAACAGGATCAAGGGATATTAGTTCCATTTACAAGTCAAGTGAAAATAATGGTTTTGCATATTTTATTGTAATTAATTATTAAAAATTTAGAGAAAAGTAGTGTAGACCTGAGAGGTTTTGGTCATTTAGTCATGAAATGAAGAAAATATTGAACAAAATCTATTCACATAATAATTGTACACAAAATTTTTTATCGCATGATGAAAAGTATACGCATTTATAAGCCTTATAATTTGAAGGGGAGCCACTCGAAATTCCGTTTTAAGATAAACTTTGAATTGGGCCGCTAAAGAACTACTAACGGTCTTTTGTAGGCTAAAAGTTTGTATATACAAAATATTTGTAATTTTGTAACGAAAAAAGAAGTTTATGTAACTGAATCGCGAAAACCTTGTATTTAAAGAGTTATTAATAAATAAAGCCAAACATATTTTTAACAGCTTTTTAATACGATTTTTACCACTAACGTGCGCGGGGCCTGGCTGGCTTACAATTTAGAAACAAAATTTTGACGCTTATCATAATTTTAATCCTCTACATGACCGAAAGTGAGCGGGGAGTAGAAAAAAAAAACACTTTTGCAAATCCCATATATTCCATGGGTGCTCTAATGTATATGCAGTACTTAAAATTTTTTCTTATGTTTTAAATCTCTGTAACTCCAATATAAATTTTTTGATTGAATATGCTAGCTTAGTACTATATTTATTCGGCATAGCTTATTTTACTTTTGTTATAAAAATTATGTACCAAGCCTTGTTTATTTGAGTTTAAATACATATATAAATTATTTCAGTTTTTTTCCATAAATCTTTATATATCATAGGGATTATGTATAGTCATAACATAATTTACTGACAGTGGAATAAATTTATCTGCATAGAAAAACGTACCTACAAGCTAAATCGTTAAACTTAGTATTACTTAGTATTACGAAATCTTAAACTAAATTCAATTAATATAACTGCCAGACAGGTTTTGCACAGCAGGCCTCAGACACACGTTCTACTTTTAATTATTTTAAGTAATTAAGTTCGATAAAAATAATTTTTACTTTTTAAAGATCTTTTTACATAATAATAAAAATCTTAAGATTTCCATTATTTATTTTATAGGACAAAAATAAAACAGAACTGTTATGACTGTCAAAAAATCCAAAATAACGACTTCAAAAACGAAGGTTATCTATTTGTCTTAATATTGTTTTTTTCAATGTACGTGCCTGTATAACTCAGTAATTTCTGAACCGATTTTGAAACTTTTTTCTCTATTTTAAAGGTTATGCTTACAGATTGATCCCATTTTAAAAACAACGTATATGTTTTTACGAGTGTAATAAAGCGCAAAGAGCGACTCTTAAAAATTAAAAAAAACTGCATATTACTATAACTCCCAATAGCACAAAGTAATACACAAATAAATCTAAAAATCTTCTGAGTCATTATTGATGAACGCAAAAAAATTCTATATTTACTAGATTTTAATTTTTATTCAAATTCATACTAATTTTTTATTGTTAATCGTTATTATTGATTTATTTAGTTTATTTGAAAAAAATCTTCCCTTCTTAAGTAGCTTTTCGAACCTTATTTTAAATTAAAAAGCAGGAATCCTTACATTGTTGTTTTATCTTAAAAATCCATCATATCATATATGATACAAAACAAATATAAGTGAATTTACAAATTTCCAAGTTTAAATTCATTATTTCAATTTTAAAATTACATACAAATGTACCACATATATTTTTACTAGGCATGTAACGATACGCCGTTTCGCCGATCCGATACCGATACTCAAAAACAAATATCGCCGATACCGATTCCGATACCGATACGCATATTGAAATTAAGCTCAAGTAAAAATTAACAAAACTTAAGTAGAGTAATTCTTCTATTATAATTAACAGTGTTTATTAATGAGCTATTCAAATTATCAAAATTTTCAATACATTTCAGTTTCTAAAACTCAAATTTTCAAACTACAAAACGTTTGTAATATTTATGAATGTACAGATTGGCTCAAGATTTAAAATTGATTTTAATAGGATTTAAAAGATAACGCTTTGAATTTGAGATCATGTTAAACTTAAATTAAAATTATAAATACAGCATTACAAAAGATTAATATTTAAAACAGAGTACCGAGACCGAGTACAGAGAAATGCAGTGACCCATTTTATTTTTTGTTGCTTCTTTTCAAAAATGAGTGAGAGGGTAGAAAATATTTTGGTTTTTTCATTCATGAGAGGGATGATTTATTTTGTTTTTCTTTCTATTCAAAAGTGAAAAAATGAGAAAATATTTTTTTTTCACGCAAGTGCTCATTTATGAGAATTTAAAATTTTGATCGTTTTTCATAAGTGAAAAGACCGTACAAAAAATTTTTCATTGAGCGTTCACTTCTCAATTTTGTACATTTTAAATTGAATTCTTTTTCACACAACTGCAGGCGTGGAAAATGTAATATGGTGAACAAATTTTACTTTTTAGTTATCATAGTTTACTATTTCGGATCCATTTAGAACTTTAAAAAGTTTTCTATATAAGTTATTTTAAAAGAAAAAACAATTCCTTAATTGGTTAATTAACATTTATTTATTTGTTTAATCTAAAAGGAAAAAGGCACATATACATTAATATGTTTGTATAAAAAATGTGTATAGAAATGTATCGTAAGCTTGTTATAAATGTCTTTTTGTTATAAATTTATATTTTTAATTTTATTAAAAATTCGTTTTAAATAATACGGATTTTCTTTGTTTTTCATCCTTACCTGTATCAATGCTAATACACAAATTCATATGTAATTGTAGGCAGATAATTTTTTGTTGGTCGTTAATGACCGTCAAAAAGAAATAATTTTTTTCTCATTTATGAGAAATTTCATAAATCTCTTTTTGAATTCTCATAAATGAAAACTTTTCAACGCTGAAAAAAATACCCATTCGTTTTTGAAAAGTAGCATTAATGAGATTTATATTCTTTATCCCTTATCATGTATGAATAATAGAGATATTTTTTCTTATTCATTATGAATACTTAAAAATGAAAGAGACAGGCACATTCATGTGTGATCGCAGGCAGAAAATTTTTTGATGCTCGTTTATCAACGTGAAAAATAAAAAACAAATCGTAGAATTCTCATTTATGAAAAATATCAAAAATGTTTAAAATTGAATGGTCAGTTGTGAAAAATTCTGAACTCTGATTTAAAATTAATATAAATAAGATATTTGTTTAATAAATAAAGTGTTCTCAAATTTTGCGGAGATAGACGATTTCCCAAATCCGTTTGAAGCAGACCTGCAATGGAAAATAGTCTCTCAGATGCGCCAGAACTCATTTGAAAACTTAAGTATTTCTGCACCATTTTTTTTTAAGTTTGGGTAGGATATGTCATTGCGCCAGTAGACCCTCTTGCTTACTGGCGTCTCTAGGAATATTAGGAGATCTAAGGTAGTAGTGGCCTTGCTTATGGATTTTGTAACCTCTTCAAAGTAAGCCAAAATTTTTACCACCTCTTTTATCATTATCCATTCGTCGGTTGTAAGTTCCACCTACTAAGTTTTATCTACACATACAAGATTTAGCATTGAAAGAACATTTCATTAATATAGTGCAACGCAACATAGAAGAAACAATTCCATTATGTATTCTGTTTAGATTTTTTGTTCTGCTTTTAATATGCTATTTCTCATAGTTGTCATGCAAAAAACAGAGTTGAAAATTTAATATTTTGTTCAAAAAACTCGAATGAAAAACATAAGAAGTATCGGTGTATCGACAGTACAATATCGCCAATATTGATATCTCGGAAAGTCAGAAGAATCGCCGATATATCGGTATCGGTATCGGTTTCATCCCTAATTTTTATATAGTTATACGAAAATGAAAAATAAAAAAAGATGTGAAAAAACTATGATTTACTTGTAAGGATACTATATTGCTTTGTGGATGCACTAACGTAAGGCAGACTCCTAAATATACATATCTACGATTATTTACGATCTTAATATTTTTAAAGAATTGTTCGAATGATGCAATGAAAAAGCAATCACTGAAATCAGTTGAAGTTTTATTTATAAAGAGTGAACAAGTTTTAATATTCGCGAATAAAATAAGAAAAGAAAAATAGATTTTGTTGCTAATTAAGACAAAAAAAAAAAAATGGAAAAGACAATAGCTTTTTGGATGAAGACGAAACTTTTTTTATAAACGACGAAAATAAAAGTCCAAATGAAAAAGTTCTATGTCTTAAAGAAATGTGAAGTTTTGAAATGTGTAAATAAGAAAAACTAATTCTTATTGTAAATAATCATATATACTCGTACAAAAAAAAAAAAAAAAAAAAAATAAAATAAAATATTTATTTACATAAACCTAATATAATAGTATAATTCCTTGTTCTAAAAAATCATAGAAGTAAATATCCAACTTTAGGAAATGTATCTTATTTAAAAAAGTAAATTTATTACAGTTTTAGCTTATAAATATTTGGTATACCTTTAACTATTTCCTGATATAAGATTTTATTTCTAATTGAAATTAATAAAAAATAAATTCAATAAAAGCAAAAGTATGTTTTATTGTTTTAAATAATGTATTATTATTAGCAATACAATCATGCATTAGAAAATCGTTTAGTTTGCGCATTTCAAATATTTTAAATGCAGTGCATAATGCACTTTTGCTATCGACTTCGTAATGCATAATGTGAGAACAATAAGATTTTTATTATAATGCGCTGATCTAAACTACTGCTTTCATAGCATTATTATGCAATTAGATTAGAATTTCTAGCAGCAAAAGCTATTGCTTCCAGGCTGCTCATCGCGAACAAAAATCATGCATTATTAGTGCACAACAGTAAATACTTTCAAATTATTGTCTCTCTTACAAAGTTGCTTCCATGCAAGCAGTATATTATATATATGTGGCCAAGCTTTCGTATTGCTAAGTCCACTATAACAGTAAATGTAATGTTTGGATTTGGAATTTGAAGAGTGTACCAATCGGTAATGTAAGTTGATATTTGTAGTCACACTTTTAAACTGTTATAGAAAGATAACTGAAAAATCATTTGAGGTCGGTTTCTTTACAAGAATTATATTTATATGCTTTCTCACTTCAAGAAGAATGCAAATTAAAAATATTTTTTTGTTAAAGTTCAAATAACGTTCGAATGATGAAACAAAAAAAGCGATTTGTAAATATATCACAGAAAAACGTAAGCTCATCTTAGAAACAAACATCACTTATATTGCAAATATATTTAGTATCACTACGGTTGTTCTGGGTGGGTCTCCAGTCAGTCAAAATATATTTCTGCAACCCTTACCCTAGTTCACATGCTTAATTCCATTGTTGCTTATGTGCAGATGTATAACTTACATACTTACGTTGTTGTTTTTCTATTGGAAGTATAGTTTTGCAATTTTGTAACATTTTAGTGTTTACAACTATTAAAGATGTTGATTTAGTGAACTTTATTTTGCTTTAGATTATTACAGTTGATTTTTAATCATATTTTTTAAATAAGAATTTTTTCGTTTATTGAGTCTTATTTTTCTCTTTATTGACTTAACCAAAGAATTTATTTGTTGGTAAAGTTATTTTCTATTAGACTGTTGCCATTTCGTCCATTTCCTTCTGCAATCTTTGAAACTGCAGGTAAGTTTTTGAAAAGCCAATATTAACCAACTATTTTTAACTCTATTAAAAATTTTGTGTTCGGCGCTTTTCTATTTACTTTCGATTTATACAATCTTTCTGATGCTATCAATATGTCATGAAAATGCCAAAAAAAATCAACGTTGTCCAGATGTTGAATTTGGTGTCATCTACAAGATTTTACATCATGCTGATCTAAAATGCATTAGAACATGGTAGATTAATTGTAATAAAGAGAACGCAGCATCTTAAAATAATTTTATAAGTTTCTCAGAATTAAAACAAATTGTAAGTGTCATTTGTTTAAAACTATAAAATATATAAAGAACAAAAAAATTCTTATATCAACTCCCCCTTTTTTTAATTGCATCATACAGTACGTTCATAAATAATAGCACATTTGCTAATCTGTAAATTAATAATTCATAAAATTTTAACAGGGCATGCTATAATTTTCATCTCTTTGTGTAAACTTTATTAATATGTTCTATTTTCAAAATTGAGCTCATTTTACACAAAACTCTCAGGAATTACAAATAGCGTTATCAAAGTTGCTTACATTTATATATTTAGCATATTTAAGCGTTCAAATTGTATAGCACAAATGCAAAAAATTCTTTGTATAAAAAAACTACCGTTTTAAAACAACATATTGCATTCAGTTTTATTAAAAATATTAGTTATAAGCAAAATGCCACGCGGAAAAGTACTTAGCGAATTTGAAAAAGGTCAAATTTTAACATTGACAGAAATTGGTGCGTCGAAAGCTGAAATTGCAATTCAAATCTGCAGAAGTCGAAAGTTGTTTATAATTATTTGGCAAATATTGAAAATTGTGGCAAAAAAAAAGCAAAACCAACAAAGTGTGCAAAACGACAATTTGGAATGTTCTAAACTCTTCCAAACATATTCAAAGACAGAGAATGAAAAAAGCTCCTCGCCTTTTGAAACATCATATCAATGCACGTTTGGAGTTTTTCAAAAATAATATGAATACAAATTGGTCAAATGTAAGTTATTTAACACCTTTGAGTTATAAAATGGTTAACTTATTTATTTCTTTTTAAAGATAATTTTTCAGATGAAAAAAAAATTTAATTTAGATGGCCCTGACGGCAATAATAGTTACTGGCGTGACTTACGAAAAGAACCCCAATGTTTCTCACGAAGAAACTTTGGTGGTGGTTCTGTTATGATTTGGGGTGCATTTACTGAAGAATGCTGTTTGGAGTTGCAAATCGTACCAACCAAAATGAATAGTGAAAAATATTGTGAATTGCTTAAGTGCAGTTTATTGCCATTTTTACATAATAATATAAATAAGAAATATATTTTCCAGCAAGACAATGCAGCCTGCCATGCCAGCAAATTTACAAACGAATGGTTAAGCTCAAATAATGTCGATGTTTTGGAATGGCCTTCTTGCTCTCCAGATATGAACCCTATAGAAAACATATGGGGAATTCTCGTCAGGAGAATTTATGCTGGCAATCGTCAATTCATGGGTGTTAATGAGCTCAAAAATTCAATTTTCAAGGAATGGGAGGCACTGGATTAGGCTCTTCTGAAAAAATTAACAAGTTCTATGAAAAATAGAATATTTAATTGCATTAAATCGAAAGGTGGTCTAATAAATTATTAAAAGTTTTTTTTTATTGTTTTTGTTAAATAAATAAATGAAGTTGTTGTTTAGTCTTTGTTATACAAATAATTTTTTTCATTTGTGCTATACAATTTGAACGCTTAACTATGCTAAATATATAAATGTAAGCAATTTTGATAACGGTATTTGTAATTCCTGAGAGTTTTGTGTAAAATGAGGTCAATTTTGAACAGAGAACATATTAATAAAGTTTACACAAAGAGATGAAAATTATAGCATGCCCTGTTAAAATTTTATGAATTATTAATTTACAGATTAGCAAATGTGCTATTATTTATGAACGTACTGTATAAGTGAAAAAATTAAAGCTCCTGTAATAAATTGGGCAAACCAATTATACTTACATCCACAAATGCACAATTGCTTATCGAATCCAAATACTGTAAAAACAAATACAATAAAACCGATTTCCTCCACATTATTTTTAAAACCCAGACACAACAACTTTGTAAAACAGGAATGTAAAATTTATACCCCTAAGTCCCACCAAATCTCAAATCAAATACTTCCTATAAATCTTAAAATAAACAAAATTAAGTTTAATGAAAAACAGAGTTATTAAATACCGAAATCAAAAATAAGCAAGGGATTCAATATAACAAGAAAAGAAAAAGGTGTTTTTGCAGCTTCCTTTCAGAATAGATAATCTAATCCACTATCAATTAGCATACAACTTACTTTTTCATTGTTGTGAGTTTTAGGCCGTAATTGTGTAATTCACTTGCGTTAAACGCATCACCCACGCTTTTGGGAACGCGTCACAAAGAATATGCAATTTTATTAATCACTGCGTCATTGCGTTTGGCGAACGCCGAAATATTACGATATTACATTATCAAATCATTACGTGGCAATTGTTTCTATATATTTATACTAAAATTTAAACAAAATCTTGCACAAAGCTATACTTATTTGGCATTGACAATGCTGAAATGAAATGAATTGTGCTCTACCATCAACATCATGAATTTGCCGAATAATGAGGAAGTAAAATAAAATAGTGGAAATATGCATTATTTTTCATTTACTCTCGAAAGATTTAAGTTGAACTTCCGAATAAACAAGGAAATGTTTTCATATATGTACATATATTGCATGAGATAACACCTTTTCTAAAAGAAACCTACCGTGCGACAGCTGTATCAAAAGGGACAAAACTTGCAACAACAGTAAGGTTTTTGGTAACTGGGGGGTATCAAAACGGGATTGGGAATGAGCTTATAACATCTCCTTCTCAGCCCAAGGTTAGTGACATTATCAACGAATGTTTGTCCGCTATGAAATAATCGCTTTGTCAAAAAAGTTTAATCTTACGGCAGAAGAGGAGATTAACAGCAAGTTTGAATTTGTTGAAAAATTTGATATCCCAGGTGTAATTGGCTGCGTCTATGGGACGCAATGTGAAAGAGTTCTCCTGAAAAATTTAATTATATGAAATATTTTCTTTTTAAATAATACATTTAATCAACTTTTAAAACTAACGCCAAGAAAATGGAGGCTTAAATTTGACAACTTAAGTAATAATAAATTCATCGTTGTGTTTTATAAAACGTACATTTTCGAACAGTCGTATAACAATAATATGGGACGCATTGTGAAAGTATTTCCCTGAAAAATTCAATTATATGAAATATTTTCTTTTTAAGTAATACAATTGAATCGGCCAATGCAATAAGAATTGGCTATCGTAACGCTAGCAATCACTTATTTGAGCGCAGTGATTTGCAACTGTAATTTAATGCAACGCTAAGAAAATTGAGGCGTAACGTTTTATACAATTAGGGCCTTAATCTTTTAGTAACATCGCTTTTTTCAGGGGTAAAAGCATAAACTTTTCGTGTAAAATGCGATTATCATTTAAAAAGTAAAGAAAATTGTTTACCTTAATACTCGCCTCCATTATCAGTACGTTGTATTTTGATTTTTTTAACATTGATTTTAAGCCGTATTTTCATTTTTAACAATAGTTTTAAAAACATCTGACTTGTTTCTTAAAGGGTACTTAAATACATTTCTCAAAAAATCATCTACGAATGTTACTAGGAATCTTGATCCAGAAAATGATTTTGCATTAAACGGTTCAATAATATCAGAATTAACCAACTGTACTAATTATATTCCTAGAAAAATTTTTACTCACAACAACAATAAACCTTAAAACTCATTATTTTCTTATAAAAAATTAATGAATTGAGTTTAAAAATAGAAAATAATGTTTTTCGTTGTACTAGTTATCTTTTTTTAACCTATTATATTAAACTATTCTTATATTTCCAGTTCAACATTTTCATTTTTGAAAATAATGTGTTTTTTGTAAGATGTAAACAATTTTTTATATAGAATTTTTATAAGTACTACTTATTTTTTATTATTATTATTATTTAATATTTATTTTTTTTAATTTTTAGTTATAATTATTTAATTTGTAAAGGATTCTTTTAGTGACATTCAGAACAAAAATAACACTATGATACAAATGTTAAAAAAAATATATTCAGGGGTTCTCATACACCAATTCTGTTTTGTTGGAGTCCATGGAAAACAAAAATAGGTTTGGTTTTTTTAAGTCACTTCGAAAAGTGATTTTATAACGGTAAATGCAGAGAAAAACGCGTATTCTTAGATTTTCTGTTTTAAATGGGCATAACTTCTTTTCACTTAATTTCTCCTTTAAATTCGTAACAGGCATCACTAAAGATTTGTAATCATTGGCAAAACCACCTAACATATACGACGCTGTCAATATATCGTCTACATTAAGTCCTGCATTCCTCGCTTTAATAGCAATAATTGCCAATTCATTTAAGTAGTCTATAACTATATCAGCAACTCTACTTTCTTGTAAGGTCTTTATCCTCATATGCATTCATCAATGCATCCCAGGCTTCTTTTGCAGTATTATCGCTAGCAATGAGGCCATAATTGTTTGCATTGATCATTCATGTTATTTTTGTCAGTGCCTTCTGATCTATAAACAAGTCTCCATCCGCAACTATTTTTTTTTTAACAGCATTCCAGGATCCTTTTATGACCAAACACGTCCTTGCGTGTCTTTTCCAGACATCAAAGTTCTCTCTTCCTCGCAATCTATATGTTGAAAAAGGAAAAAAAATATTTAAATAAAAATTGTCCTTTCTACATTTTTTTTTTTTAATATTTGTTACGCGCGACATAAATGTATATAGCATGACTAAGTGTTAAATACATATACTTAATTTCATAGATAACTTATTAAAAGTAACAAGTATAAAGTGCAGGAGTAAATAACGAAATATTATGTATAACTTCCATTCTCTTTCCAATAAATAACTCCAAATTGCTCTGACATACCTGAGTAGCTTAATATTGATCAAGTATTTCTAATGATAATAACTTTTTGCAACTTTTTTTAAAGACAAAACCGTATACGCCTTATTCCTTAAATGCGCTTTCTTTTAATATGCACTCATTAGCTTGCCGTTTTTGTACGCTAGCCCTAAATAAAATAAGGTATCCAATGTTGTACAAAATTCGAATTCTGATTTTATATTATAATATATTAAAATCTAGTTTGATTGCAGAGTTTTTCAGAAATCGATCAGACGTCTCTTTATAATAATGAAAATCCAATTGTACCTATATTGTTCAATTTTTTTAACATCTTTTTTGTGAAAAAAAAGAGTTCATAGTTTGTGTAACACATTCTTTCCGTCTTATCTCCACTACGTAGTGGTATTCCTCAAGAGTCTGTAATAAGGGCAATAAATAAGTTATTTTTTATAGATTAGATAATTCAATATTTACACATTCTAGTGGTAAAAATAAGAAATATACCGAAAATAAAGCTGAAAAAACTAACAACTTTTAAGACATTTTTATATTTATTCGTGCCAACCAGAAAATATTATTAGCACGGCAAAGTATTGAGCATAAGCAAAGATTTCTGTTGCACCAACGCACCAAAAAAATTAAGTAGGATCTTACTGTAATTAAATAATACGAACACCAAATTTTACTTTGTACTTCAGTATTTTTTCATTTTGTTGGTTGAATGTATTTATACTACAATATTATTGTGGATTAAAAGAAAATTGCATTTTATGTACATATTTAAACCATCTGTTTGTTTTGCTTCTCTTCTTTTTTTCAAAGAGGCAATTAAGTAGCATTGCTTCTTCTTGAAATGGAATTAAAAAAGGAGTAATAAGAAAATCGAAAGCACAAGATAATACGTGTAAAGTACAAGCAACAGATAAGCTTTTAAAATTTTGTTGCCTAGCAGCAATCTAATAAAGAACATCACTACACATTATACATAATGTTGTTGTTTTTTTTTTCCTAAGTTTTTAAGTAGGTTTCTGTCATTTTACTACTGTTTTTATTCTTACTTATCTAAAAATGTTACATTTATTGCTTTATTGTTGCTTTTTTTCAATCCTAATCTTTGCACTTAATTTTTTCCTTATTTTTTTGTTACAGTTTTCTGTGGCGTTATTTTTTTCATATTATACAGGATTAAATTCTAAACAAAACTCGTACAAACAAGAATAACAGTGCACATTTAAGACAACAAAACAAAATATTGTATTCATTTCTTTCTTATGTGCTACATTCAAAGTTTCTTCTCTTTTTTATTCCCAGTGCTGGCTCATATGACCTTTTCATGGAATTGTTGTTGAATGAGGTAAAAGTTTACTTTATATCTTTAATAATATTTTTATAAAATAATGTTTTCTAGGTAAATGGCATTGAAGTAGAAGGAGGATCAATTTCTTCATCGTTTTCTAAATAATCCGACAAAAAAATTAGGAACATTTGGAAAACTTTTACATATTCGAGATCAAAACGATAAGAAGCGAATAATAAATGAAACAAAAAAAAAAAAAAAAAGTCAAATTACCTTTATATGTCAACTGAGTTATATTTTGTATTTCCTATTGCAAAAATATTATACGGCATAACATGGTACTCTATTTAACATTTCACATGATTTTTTTTCTAATTACATATAAAAAATAGTATGGATTTAAAAATCTTACAAAATTTGTGTAATCCATTGATTAGCTATATGAGCAGTAGCAAAATGGCAATATGGATATGCTTTCTCCCTAGTAATACATTTCATATTGTAGTTTTTAATAATCAATAAGTTACCATAACAAAAAAAACTTTATCTATAAATATAATAAAACAGTAATGGCGTCATTTCTGTACATGAAATATTTTTGAAAATTTCGATGATGGCGTAGATAGAAATCGATATGGAATACAGAAAAACCTATTTTTGGAATTTTTGTGCGTCTATTCGTCTATTTGTAGTCTGTGTTCGCATCACGTAAAGACTGCTGAATGGATATGAATAAAATTTTGTTTGGTGATCCCTTAGAACCTTGGTTCAAATGTAGAATAATTTTTGTTTCGTAAAATAAGAATAATGGATACAAATGCGAAGTCACCCAATTTTATCGGTATAATGATACTAAGACAGTTGTTAGCACATTTTATTTTTATAGATTGACAATTTTTAACACTGTTAACAGATCTCTACAAAAAATATTCAAATTCAAATTAAATTTATTGAGCCTTTTTTCTTTTCTTAATATGTACAAACTATAATGTTACATTATTAGGAGAAAAACTTAAGACTAAAAAGTAATATCTTAATTAACAGAATGTAATATTTGTTCAATATATTTCTACCCTTTATACATACATCTTATATAAATGGTAGAAATATATTGAATGTTTTTGTGATGAAGAGAGAATGCCAATCATTATTAATTTGAAAATGAAAACGAAAAAGAGACAAAACGGAAAATGAAACGACGACCGAATCGAGAACGAAAACCCGAACATGTCACCTCTCACTCCTTTCTCAAAAACCCACCCTTCAATCTACTCTGCACACTGGCAACTTGTCAATTTGGGCACGGCTAAGGCTCGCGGGCATGGGCGGTGGTCCGTTGCAGTGTAGATATCCGAAGTGCAAATAAGGTTGTGCCAGTGTTTGAAGCTCAAGTTGTCACCAGGGCCTAGCTGGAATGGCCCTCACGATTCCCTCCCCTACCGCGGTATTTTCTGCGTGAATTATTCAAAATAACCCTAATCACACATCACCACCTTTCACTTACCTCTTTTGATTTAATCTGTTCAATTGAAAATCATTATTAATTAAAGAAAAATATATAAATAGGATATTTTGTATTTGTTTTAAATTATTTAAAGGATTTCAGTTCGGTTCACACTAGGTTCTATAATCTACTGTACAAAAGCTTAGAAAGTATGTTATCTTTAAATAATTATAAATGTTGCTTAGGTTTTAGATTCACTAAGGTCGGCTTAACTGGAGTGGGACTCTGTAAACTTTATACATTAATACAAGATAACTAACTTTTCAAACGTTTACGATTGGCCCTGCTCCAAATAAACTGAGCTTTGGAGTGCTTATCTTAATACTTAAGATTGTAATCATTATTTCTTTTTGTTGAATGAGTCTGTTGCTATTTATTTTATTTTTGGTTTTATTGGATTTCATTGGTTTCGTTTGTTTTCTTTTTTTAATTTGTTTTTATATTCATATCTTATAGCCTTACCGAGGCGTTTATATTTATGTTAAACTTAAGCATTACTCAGGAGCTGTCTTACTAAACGTTGATTTTACTATCACTGTATGATCTTAAGGGTAAATAAGCTTCTGATTTCAAACGATTAAACTTTTATTTTTTTGTTTTTGATTTTAGTGGTAAATTTTGTCTATAGCTTTAAATTCTTTAAATTTGTTATCTATTTCCAAATTTAAAACTTCTAAACTTGGATTCAAGAAATCCAAAATTAATTCCTTTTTTTTCTTAGCAAATAAATTTGGAAATTTAACTTTCAATAAGCAAAATTCTTGATAAACGTGATAAAACTTTAAAATTCTAGTTTCAGGTAAGTTTAATTTTTAAAAATTTGAATCAGGTAAGTGTAATTCTTAAAAATTTGTTTCAGGTAAGTTTAATTCTCAAAAATTTGAATCAGGTAAGTGTAATTCTTAACGATTTGTTTCAGGTAAGTTTAAAAATTTAAAAAAATTTGTTTTGGGTAAGTATAATTCTTAAGAATTTGTTTTGGGTAAGTCTAATTTTTAAAAAAATTGGAATTTTCAATTGATTGATAAATTTACACTTTTAAAAACTGTATGCCGGTCTATTTCTGCTCCAAATCGAGCTAAGCGCGATGCTTGTTAAGTGGATGCCGCCGCTTCTGAGTCGGTTCCACAATCACCCCCTTGAACTAGGTCCTCCCTGTCTTAAAAGGTTAATTGCTTTGTCGGCCAGACTGCATTGGCTATTTTGTCACGTATGCACACGTGACAAAATGAAGTGGCGAGTTTTCTATTTTCTAAGGCAAAGAAATACTCCCAAAAGAAACTTAAATAAACTACAACGAACAATATGTTTGACGCGATACTGTAACTATATAAGGTCCTATTATATATAAATTTTCTATATGGAATACATTTAACTAAGGATTACTGTACTTATCTGATGATATTTAATGTTGACGTGGATGCTGCTATTGTTGTTGGATGGTGGTAACTATTTGTTAATCTTGAAGGTGAAGCCTGGTAATGATCTTGGTACACTGTTGTTTTGAGGATTGAGAAATCAAAATGGCGGGATGAACTTGGCTACTATTGTTGATGGGCTAGTTGTTGTGGAAGCTGATGGTGGTTCATTGTTTAGTTCCTAAGACAGTTGATTTAACGGTACTGTAGGGTGAAGTTGTTAGTTCGATTATTGCTGTTGAACGGTGCTGCTGGTTGTTGGCGTTGAGAATACCGATGAATTTTAACGGTTGATGAAGAAAACTTTTTTTGTTCTTGGTGTCAACTGACGCCAAGCGAAACTGTAGCTACTGAACCGTTACTTCAAATGGCTACGTAACTGTTAATGCTTCTTACCTCAATGACAGTAGGTGTTGCTGTAATTGAGCTTGATGTTGTTGTGGTTGAAACGGTTCTTGTATTCAGCTAAACGCGGTTAGTTGCTGTTGTTGTTGGACTGCTCACATGGCGATGCTTATTTGAAGTTGTTGCCTTTTGACTGTTGCTGCCGTCATGTAGCGTTAGCTGTTGTTGCTTTTGTTGTCGTTGTTGATTCAGCTACTACAATTTGTTCATGATGAAGGAGCGTGGTTTTAGAATTTGTGGTTTTCTTTTTTTTCAATGGACGCCTAGCCTAACTGATAGCGTGGACATTTATTGGTGGTGTATGTGTAACGGTACTTATGAAAATATAGATATATATATTTATTTATTTACGTGTTGCTAGGGTAGCTGCTGTCGTTTTTATTGCGCTCCTATGTATGGCCGTATTTTGGCTACTTTGATGGCTGCCGTCGTACCACTTTGTTGTAGCTTAGCGCAAATTTAATGGACTCAGCAGTAGGGGCCTCTAAACCGCACCTTCACATTTACTAACCCTAACGCGGCCGCAACACGTTTGAAAATTTTTACTTTATATCTTTTCTTGCACTTTTACACTTAGTTTTTCCTATGTTAGTTTTCCGTTTCACTTTACACACCACTAATTTTCCTTTCTTTGATTGTTGAAATAAAGCACCTTTCGTTTTAATTATTGCTTTCTTGTCCCCAAGAAAGTGTTTCTATAAATTATACGCTTTTATCATAAACCTTGATAACAACACTTTCTTACACTAAATACAATTAAAATCTACTTACAGCATTTTCCTCTCCATTGCAATTGTCCCGTATCTCCTCTCATCACTTTTTTTTTTAATTTAATTAAAAATTTTATTTTTCTCCGCACTTCAACTTTACTGCTGCAGTTTTTAAATCAAAAGGACCGGAAATGAGTATTGTTAGCCGTACTTCAACTTTGCCATTTTCCATTTTGGGTATGTTCGCAGAGTTGTATTTAAAAGGTAGTTAAATGTTGCCATATTAGCTTTTTTCTATCAATGTTAAGCTGGTGTCTACACGAGCGAAACAGTACAAGAAATGGAAAAAGCACCAAGCTTTCCAGAAAGCAGTTAAATAAAAATTGAATGAAAAGATGTGTTAAAAAGTTAATTCGCCTTTGCTCCCGAAGCTTTCATAAACGAAGGTAGTATTATAATAACTTCAAAATATTCCTAAAAATAACTTAAAACTAAACTTAAAAACTAGTTAGAAAAAAAAAAGAAAAAAAAAAAAACAAAATAAAATAAAATAAACGAAAAAAAAGAATTTAATCAAAATTGACAAAATACACTGTCACCCCTATGAGTACCAGGAGTAGACCTATCATAAAATTCACATCGAATTGATTCATTTATATTAAAAGAAGGAGGAATCTCATTTATGTAACCTAAAGGTGATAAATAATTAACATTAGACCAATTAAAAATAGATTGGGTGCTGTATATTCTTTTTATGCAAACATTATCATGGTTCAAGACTCTAAGCGCAAATCGTTTTATCAAATCAAAAACATATAAACCGACGGGAACAACTTTTGACTTTGAATAAACAAATACATTAGAGTACATTTTATTTGGCGAAATGTAGTATTTCCCGATACAACATCTTAAAATCTTCCTTTCAAAACTCTCAAATTCTTTAATTGCAGTAGCAGAAATACTAAACCAAATTGGAAAGGCACATACCAATACAGGTCTGATACTTGTTTTATACAAAATAAGTTTGGTTTTCATAGGTAAATTCTTATTTTTAAAAATTTTGGAAAAAAAAATTCCATTAATTTGCAGGCTTTTCCAAGAGCAATACGAGCATGTTTATTAAATTTCAAAAGATTACTAAAATTTATGCCAAGGTATATTATTTTATCCCTTATTGGAATTTTTACTACTCCACGATAAAGACGAAGTAATTTGCTCTCCGGGACTACGAAACTTCGGCATTTGCCAGAAGCATTACGAACGCAAATTGCTTCACTTTTTGATATATTTATTTTAATTCCCCAGTCATCGTAAAAGGCTTTGGCAATTTGTAAATGAGCTGAAACTTTTTGAAGTACCCTGTCGGGAGATTCATCGTGTGCGTATAATAAAGAATCATCGGCATATAATATACCAGTAGATTCCCTAAAAACGTGGGGAAAGTCAAAAATTAAAATGTTAAAAAGATGTGGAGCCAAAATTGAGCCTTGTGGAACTCCACATTTAACATCGCCCTTATTAGATAATTTATTATTAAATAAAACATGAAATGATCTATTAACAAATAAAACTTTTAAATAATTTGATAATATGGGTGCCTTAACTAATTTAAATCATTTTATACAGAATTCCGTTGTGGTATGAATGATCAAACAATTTTTCAATATCCAAGGAAATGGCAACAATACAGTGACATTTACAAAGATTTTCAACCAAATTGTTTTGAAATTTTAATAAGGCATCTAAGGTGTAATGGCCTTGTTTGAATCCAAATTGCAAATCAGAAATATAACTGGAACTTATACATAAATCCATTTTCTCTCGGATTATAATTTCAAAATGTTTCCCTAAGTTCGAAAGTAAAGAAATCGGTCGAAGATTACTCAGTTCACTATCAGCACTTTTCTTGCGGTTAGGAACAATTTTTGAGGTTTTCCAAACACCAGAAAAATAGGAATTATTCAAGCAATTATTAAATATAATAGGTAGGAATTGTATTGCTTTAAATAAATTTTTTTTAATATTTAATTCGAAATATTGTCCAACCCGCTTGATTATTTATTATTTATAGTGTTTATATAAAAGGCCACCTGTAGTGCGATTCACTAACTTTAAACAATACGACAATTGTTATATTAGTCATTTTCTGTTGTTTGCAGTAACGATATGTGATTTACTAACTTCATTTTACCAATATTATACATTTTTAATTTTCTTATAAGAAAAATTGAAATTGGGTGGCATCTCCGTCAGCAAATATACGAAAAACTCGAAAGAGAAAAATAAAAACATGTGAATTCAATCAAGGCACTTGCATGTGTTTATTTGTTTAATGTCAATTTACACACATGAAGACGTGTTATCTTATATGCATGTATAGAGTTTGACATTAAGAAAAGCATAATAATTGTTTTGGTTGCAGAGTTGCGGTTACCTCTTTTTGAATACAGTCAAAACATATTTATGCTTATCTGTAAATTTTTTAACAAGAATTTTATTTATAAAATAATTTTTCAATGCTCTTAGTTAAACTTAATAAAACAATAATGTTTAATTTAATAAATTGAAAGCAAACTGTATTTATTTTATTCACATATTTATTTTTTGTTCGAATATTTATACATTTTCTACATTTATGCTTATATGTATGTGTGTATAAATGTACATACACATGTTGTAGGTCATTCGTTTCGTCGACAATTTTAACAACGCAAAAATTATAGTTGCTTTTTTAACTATGAGCAACTCGCTAACTATAACAAATGGTTTTAAGCAGCAACGAGCATCGTTAAAAATATTACTAAATAGCAAAATCGACGATTTTGTTGTTAAGTCAATTAAACCGTGCAGTAGTCGTTAAAAAAGAGTAATGAATCGCACTACTGATCTAAGTTAACAAAATTATTAGAATTTTGATTGTTTAAAGATGAAAATGACTAACTAAATTGATATTGATAATTTGGGCAGTTGGAGATTATGCTTTGAATTCTGTCATCAATAAGGAAAGGAAACATCACGATTTAAAGTTTTTTCGCTATAAATATTAGAAAAATAAATCTCTCCATTTTCAAAAAATTCTTGGATAGTTGCGTTTTTCTTGAAACCTATCATATTATAAATTTTCTTATGAGCGGTTGGACCAGGTTTAATATTCATTATTTTATTTTCAAATAATTTCGATTATTCCAATTCAACCTGTCTTTTTATAATAATATTTAGTAAACGAATTTGCTTCGATAAAAGTAAATAATCAGATCCGTTTTGACTCAAAATTCGATGAAATATTTTCTTAAGATTTCTTTGCCAAGTATATTTAATTTAAATAAAAAGTTAATTTTGTCTGAAATTAAAAACTTTCAAACAATAATTTTTTTGGAATGTACATTTGAATTTTCATTGATAATAAAAGAAAAATTTTTAATGTGTTCATCAATTTCCAAATTGGTTAGATTCCTGTTACAGTCTGGAAAATTTAAGACAATATCACGCCGGACGTCATGACGAAAATTTACCCAATTGGTATTTTTAAAAGAAGTAAATACAGAAGGAGGGTTTAGGATTATTTCGAAATTTGAAAGCTTTAAATGTAGTTCAAAATTAGGGATAATTTGGTTTACACAATTGGGACTTAGAAGAAAATGATCAAGAAATGAAGATGAACTTGGATATGTCGGCGAAAGGATGGTTAAGCGAATGAAATTTATTAAGTTAAGAGAGAGTTAAGTAAGAAATTAAAAAATATGTTGCCATTGGTATTAGTCATTCTGTCTCCCAATGAAAAGTAACGAGAATTAAAATCACCACCTATAAAAAAGGTATCAAATTCTTGTGAGAAATTAGCTAAACAATATTTAACTGTGAGGAATTAAAGTTACACATAATACCTGCTTCTATGCGAAAAGTATTAGGAGGGAAAAGAACATCACTTTCTCAAATCCTTGGCGTGATAAGTTCCAAGTATCTTCCCATCTAAATCCTCTAACATGTAATAGTTTTGTCCAACTTTTTCCTTAACCTTGGCTTTCACATATAAAGATGCCAATTTTGAATGAAACTGCTTTTCTAAATTGCTCTGTGAGAAGTTTTTCCGATAGACAATTTGCCCCACGGAGTATGTAACGGGACGAGCGCGAAGGTTGTACCGAGTACGGTTTGTTTCATAGGCACCGGAAATATGCTTCTTAAGTTTGTCTCTAATAAGTGATAAGGTATCATCCCTTGAAAGTGGAGATATTGGCTCGTTCAGCATGCTTACAGTTTTTAAAAGGCTATATGATGATTCATGAGTAATCATATCCTGGCCAAAAACAGCATGATATGGGGAAGTTTGTATGTCCTGATGGAGAGTATTTCTTAACGCACAACTTATTGAGCTTAAATTCTTATCCCACATAGTTTGGTCTTTTTTTAAGGTAAAAAATGCATTAAGGTCATTGGCTTTAAATTGAGAACCATTGTCACTAATTGTATGCTCTGGGACACCATACACATGGAAAATCTGTTCAAGCAAAAACATTTGAATGGCGGAGGACGAAAATTTTTTCATTGGGCATAGCCAATGAAATTTGGTTAAATGATTCAGCACTATTAGCAAGCTTAGGTTTTCCCTCTTACTTCTCGGGTAATGTCCTAGTAAGTCAATATACAAACGCTGAAAAGGTCGCGCAGGTGAGGATAGTTTGCCCATTTCCGGCCTGGTAATGAAATTAGGTGACTTCGTGGTTTTACAGAGCTCACATCGACGAATATAATCTCGCCCATCCGTTACTATACCAGGCCAATAAAAATTTCGCCTAATGACTTTTAAAGTCTTTCCCATTCCGCTGTGTGCTGATACGACACTGTCATGAGCTCTAGAAATAACAGCTTGACGCAATTGTGTAGGAACCTAGAGTTTCCAGGCGTGTTGTTGTAGAACTTCATCGCCTATATAATGCTCGGTTCTAATGTATAAATATTTTTCTATGACTTTTAAATCAGGGTATTTGGTCTCATTTCTGTTAATTTTATCAATTAGATCGACATAATCTTGATCTAGAAAATGTGCCGAGTCTAGGTCAATTTCGAGATCAGCCAGTTCAACTACAGAGACTTCATTACAGGGTATCCGAGAGAGGGCATCTGGCACAATATGGTCCTTGCCTTTCCTATGGCTTATGGAAAATTTGTAGCCCTAGAGCTTTAAAACCCATCGAGCCAGTCTTCCAATTAATTCGGTTTGTCTCATTAACCATACTAGACTTGAATGGTCTGTAATGACTTCAAAGTCCTGCATCTCAATATAACATCGAACTCGATTTATTGCCTCTATTGCTGCCAGTCACTCCCTCTCAGTTACACTGTAATTTCGCTGAGCGGAATTTAATTTTTTGGACATAAACGCCACCGGTTTTTCGTCTCCGTTGTTGTCAAACGGAACCAAAACAGCACCTATGCCGTAATCACTAGCGTCGCAATGTATGTAAAACTTTTTGTTAAATCCGGATTTGCAAGGATGGGAGCTGAAGTTAAAAGAGTTTTAATTTCCTGAAAGGCCTTTTGTGCCTCATCGGTCTAGCAAAATTTCTTTTTTGAAGACAATACTTCCGTGATAGGGAAAACTATTGATGAAAAATTCGAAATAAATTTTCTATACCAACCTGAAATACCTAGAAATCCCCTAACCTTTTTAATATTCTTAGGGACAGGCCAAGCAAGTATATCTTCGATTTTTTCTTGGTCAGTTTTTATCCTCACATTGCCAATTACATAGCCCAGGTATTTCGTTTCTGTCACGCAAAAACGAGATTTGGAAATATTCAAAGTAAAGTTTGCTTTTCTAAGCTCTTGAGCGATTCTAGTTAAGACAGAAAGATGTTTTGTAAACTGTGCTGATACTATCGCCAGGTCATCCAAATATCCAAAAACGCACTTCTTTAGGTCCGGCGGTATCAACTCGTCCATGAGCCGACACATGGTTTGGGGCGCGTTACATATCCCAAAAGGCATCACCGTAAATTGGTGAAGAAGCTAACCACGGATTGTAAATGCCGTCAGAGGTTTGGCTTGATCAGTTAAGCCGATCTGCCAATAAGCATCTTTTAAATCTAACTTTGAAAAAATATGTGCTTGTGGTAGTCTAGCGAAAATTCCTTTTAAACTTGGAAGTGGATATGCATCCTTTTTAATTACTTGATTGACCTTGCGGGCATCTCGACAAAGTCTAACTTTTTTAGGCTGGATAACTAAGCGCATCGGTTAACTCCAAGCTGACGAGGATGGCTCAGTTACCCCTAATGCTAACATTCTCTCGACTTCATTATACATTAGTTTTTCCACCGCTGGGGACACTGGATAAAACCTTTGTTTAATAGGCGTGGCATTGCACACGTCTATGTCATGCTTTGTTAGTGGGAAATAAATTAATAATGGCTGTTAATTGCGCTTTTTGGCTATTTGTTAAGGGATATTTATGGAGGTTGTTAAGGTGATGCGTACCCTGCCGCTCCATGTCCGGTTAAATACAACTATAAAATAAGTACACTTTAGTACAACTATGTAATCACGTTTAACAATGACTTTGTAAAAATTCTTTCTTTTTGGCTAATCGTAGACACCTTTTGAAGTATTGTTTTAATTAACGATTAAGTTTATTGTACTAAATACTGTTCAGCTTTTGGTTTGCAAAAAGAAACACAATTGTATGTATTAATAAATATACTATATAATAAGTGAATAATATATGAATTAAATAAATTACAGATTTTAGCAGAAGTTAATACAGCTACTGTATAACTAGCTCAAAATACGTTTTTATTATTGCTCCTTTATAACCAAGTGACCGAACATTTCTAAAATACTTGTGGTTTAGCGATACTTGCGCATATAGTCAGTGCAGCTTATAAATTGGCAAATACACTCATCACGGCAATTGGACATAACCTCAAAAACAATATCTTCATGTCAACCACACGTGAAGTTAATAGCTCTTCCAGATGTATCTCCAACGCTGAAAACCCTAGTACTTCAATTGACATACCCGTAAATCTCGCAGCAGCAGCGACGACACTTGCTGGGGCAATAGAACCGTCTCCACTTGAGCGTACAGCGACCGCTAAAAATACTACAATTGATGTCATTGATGAAAAATTAAATGCGGAAGAGGAAAAGTTAATAGCTTCATCTTCAAAGAAGTCAGCTAAGGTAAGTCGTATATCTGTCAAAATTGCTCCCCCAACCACACGCTCTGGTCTCGTACGTAAAGATTCAAGCGTTAAGCGCACTAGAGCTAGCGCAAAGCTCAAGAGTAAATCTACCAACAAACAACAAGACGCGATGCAGACACAACAGTCCTCGAAAACGTCAACCAAGTCAATCTGTTCAAGCGCGAATTTAATTACAACGCGCATGTCTACTCTGTCCGTAGCGGGCGCTGATAACAGCAAATTCAACCAAAAACGTCCGGTAACTTTCTCCCAAAATAATTCGTTTCTTCCAGCAGCGACAAGTTCGATAATGTGTGAACAACAACAAAACAACTTAGGCATTTCAAATACATCTCGAAATGAATTATCTAACCAACGAAATCTTGCCGTGAATTTTCAACAACAAACAGGCCTAAGTACTGTGTATTGAAACCTGAGTGGCGCAACGGCCCACAATATTTTTCATCATCCTAATTCTGTTAGGGACACAGCTATTTTTCCACCCAACACTACAGCAAGTTGTATACAAAATCCAGTTATCTTTGCTACGCAAAGTAATTCTATACCACACAATATTATATTTACTTACTCAAATGCCAACATGAACTCATATTTTACCCCACAAATTAACAATCCTAGTTTTACACCGCATTTTAATAACCCATATAGTTCACACAGTTTTACATCGCTTTTCCAAAACCCTTATACTTCACAAAGTACTCAGATGCCATCCGCACTCAATTTTTCAAATTTATCTACCAGTACAGGAGATATAACATTATCTACATCACATGTAGCAGCCCGGCACGCCATTAGCAAGGATTTACCGACTTTCTCTGGAAAACCAGAAGACTGGCCCATTTTCATAACTAATTATTTGCAATCAACAGAAAGGTGTGGTTTTTCTGATCAAGAAAATTTGATAAGACTACAAAAAAGTCTAAAAGTCTAGTGCTGCCCTTGAAGCAGTAAAAGGAGAGTTGATGATGCCTAGCACTGTGAATTTTGCCATCGAGACACTAAGAATGTTATATGGGCGACCAGAAATTATACATCAGGCTTTACAAAGGAACCTAAGGAACGAAGCTACCGTCCGTAAAGAGAGACTCGACACATTAATAAATTTTGCGTTAGCTGTACAAAATTACCGTATCACAATGCAGGCAATGGGACTGTCGGACTACCTTAATGACCCTATGCTTCTTAGCGATTTGGTTGAAAAGTTGCCATCAGATTTGAAATTAGATTGGGGTAAATATAGAGTAACACTGCACAAAGTAGATATTGTATGTTTTGATAATTGGCTCTATAATTTGGCAACATGTGCATCCCAAGTCACCACATTTTCTCCGTGTGTAGGAGAAATAAAACACTCAAAAAAAGGAACGTGTCTTAGTTCACGATATCGTAAACGGGGAAAGAGCAAACTCCCAGCCATTATTGTGCGTCAAATGTCAAAGTAATCATCGTCTGTTTGAGTGTCCTGCGTTCATAGAGTTAAGTGTAAATGAATGATGGAATTTTATTCGCTAAAATAATTTGTGTTTGCGTTGCTTCAAAAAACATCATATTAAGAGATGTAAATCAAAACGCCAATGTGGTGTAGAAGATTGCAAAATGCCGCATAATTCTTTATTGCATAAACATATTGTAAAACAACAACAGCCTCAACAACAAAGCAACATTAGCAGGCAACCTATTTTGTTTCACGCTAAAGAAAAAATTCTTTTTAAATACATTTACGTAACTCTTTTCGGTAACGGTTACACCCTTAATACGTATGCACTAATTGATGAAGGTGCATCGTGCTCTTTAATTGAAAGGGAAATAGCGGACCAACTGGGTTTAGACGGCCCATCTGGTGAATTGTGCTTGCAGTGGACAGGCGAAATCACGCAAAAGGAAGACCAGTCCAAAACCGTTGTTTTACAAATTTCGGATCGTAATCAAACCTCCAAATTATTATTAAGTAATGTGCGAACAATATCAAAACTTGATTTACCGATACAAACGTTAACAACAACACAAATAAATGAATGCGACCATTTACGGGGTTTACCAATTGTTCCATACAATGCTGCAAAAGCAAAAATTCTCATTGGTCTAGATAACGCAAAACTTTGTGTTCCTCTTGAAATAAAAGAAAGTCCAAATAACGAGTTAATCGCGACAAACTGCCGCATCGGATGGGGTGTTCATGGGCGCCAGCAAGTGGGTACATCGTCGAAACAACATTTGCTACATATTTGTTTGTGTAACTCTAGTTATGGTGGCTTGGATGATATGTTAAAACAGTACTTTTCCTTGGACGCCGTAGGAGTTAAATTGAACCAAACGCCACTGCAATCAAAAGACGATGAGCGGGCAAAAGTAATCATGGAAAGAACCACCAAATATTTGCATAAGGAAAAGCGCTGGGAGAACGGATTGTTGTTTAAAAATGATGCAATATTCTTGCCTAATGCATTTGCTATGGCAAAAAGACGGCTAATTTGTTTAGAAGGAAGGATGCAGCGCGACGAAAAATTAAAAACTTTATAATTCGTAAAATGCGCGAATACAAAGATAACGGCTACATTCACAAATTAAAGCAAAGTGAAATTGGCAATAACAGTCCCTCATGGTACATCCCGATATTCACTGTAGAGAATAAAAACAAAAATAAAACACGTATAGTTTGGGATGCAGCGGCTGCTGTGGAAGGCGTTTCCCTAAACTCGGTGTTATTGAAAGGTCCCGACTTACTCAAATCATTAGTTGGAGTACTTATTCGATTTAGGGAAAGACCAATTGCCATTTGTGGTGATATCCGTGAAATGTTTCACCAGATCCGCATAAGAAAGGAAGACCATCGTTTCCAACGGTTTTTGTGGCGTTGGGGCGATTCGTCTAAGCCAATTGAAGTTTATACTATGACAGTTATGACCTTTGGAGCGTCATGTTCTCCATCTTTAGCGAATTACATTAAAAACAAAAACGCAGAACGTTTTCTAGATAAACACTATGGTGCCGTACGAGCTATCTTGAACAATACCTTTGTAGACGACTGGTTACAAAGTACAGACAAAGAAGCTGAAATGGTTGAATTGGCGAAAGTTGTTCGTGCAATACATAAAGATGGCGGTTTTGAAATGAGAAATTGGTTATCCAATTCGGAAAATGTATTAAGCAGCCTAGACGAAAACAACACTCGGTGTCAAAAGATCTTTGAAGACCCTGAAGGTAAATATGAAAAGGTTCTGGGTATGTGGTGGGAACCCACAGCCGACAGGTTAACATTTTTTGAAAAATTGCATGGTAGTGTTTTCGACGAAAGTGTGTCTCCAACAAAATGGGATGTTTTACGTGTTGTAATGACCATATTCGATCCTCTTGGTCTGCTGGGAAATTTTATTATATACGCGAAGGTACTTTTGCAAGATATATGGAGATCCGGAGTTAAATGGGATGAAAGAATACACGAAACCGAATGCGATAAGTGGTGGCAGTGGGTATCGAAGTTAAAAGGAATTTCTACCGTCAGTGTCCCAAGATGTCATCAGTCAGCAAGCAAGTCAACTAATGTCCAGCTTCACATATTTACAGACGCCAGTATAGATGCCTATGCTGCCGTTGCATACCTTAGAGTTGAGTATGACAACCAAATAAATTGTTCCTTAGTTGCCTCAAAAACTCGAGTAGCTCCTCTAAAGCCTATATCGATTCCTAAAATGGAACTAATGGCTGCTTTACTTGGGCTACGGCTTAGTAAGTTCTGTTATGAGGAGACCTCATTAAAAATTAACCGTCGCGTTTTCTGGACAGACTCCAAGGACGTCCTGTACTGGATCAACTCAGATGCAAGAAAATTTCAGCAATTTGTAGCGGTTCGAATAGGCGAAATTTTGGAGGATTCTGATGTATCTGAGTGGAGGTGGGTTCCGTCAGTACAAAATGTCGCGGATGATGCAACTAAGTGGAAAGGCCCCCCCAGACTTAAGTTTAAATAGCCGCTGGTTTATCGGTCCACCGTTTTTAAGAAGCGATGAAGATAATTGGCCAACGTCTGATTTCATTCCTCGAAAAGGTTCAAGCGAAATTTTGTGCCACTTATCATCGAAGATACCACGGCGGACCCTGTCTTTAATTGCAGCCAAATCGAGTCGCTTTAGTAGATGGGAAAAAATGCGTAGATGCCAGATGATCGTTTTAAAATTTATACGTAAATTGTTTCGTACAAAAAAGGTATGTGGAATTTTAAAACCATTCCTAGAAGATGCTGGCATGGACGGTGCAGAATTTTTTATATATAAAATGTGTCAAGAAGAAACTTTTACCGAAGAAGTCGAGCGGCTCGAAACGAAAAATTATTTAAGAAAAAATAGCAACTTATATAAATTAAACCCGTATCTAGATGAATTCGGACTATTGCGAATTAAAGGTAGAATTGATGCGGTAAATGGTGTGCCCGTTTCGGTAAAAAGACCTATAATTCTACCCGGTAAACATGTCACAACAAATTTAATTATTGATTATTTTCATCGTAAGTATCACCATCAGCATAACGAAATTGTTGTAAATGAAATGAGGCAAACTTTTTGGATACCTGGTTTGCGAGCTGCTGTGCGCGCTGTAGCCAAATCGTGTCAATACTGCAAAATACGACGAGCAGTCCCAAAACCTCCAGTGATGGGAAGCCTGCCAATAGAAAGACTTTCCACTTTCACCAGACCCTTCTATTATACAGGTGTAGACTATTTTGGGCCTATAGATATTATTGTTGGCCGCCGTAAAGAAAAACGCTGGGGCGTCGTTTTTACCTGTATGACTGTGAGAGCTGTACATCTGGAAATAGCACCATCACTATCGACGGATTCCTTTCTCTTAATTTTAAAGCAATTTATTAGCCGTCGTGGTGCACCCTGTAAAATTTTATCGGACAACGCAACTAATTTCAGAGGAGCTAGTCGTGTGCTACTAGAAGAAGTGGAAAAAATATCATCAAGCGATGTCGAGCGTAAATATCCGTCTATAGATTGGAAATTCATAACTCCAGCGGCTCCCCACATGGGCGGCGCATGGGAAAGAATGGTACGATCCGTGAAATCTGTATTAATGGATATATTGCCTAACAAGAACTTACGAGAAGAGACTCTTAGAGCAGCATTGGCCGATGTAGAAAATATTTTGAACTCGAGACCCTTGACATAAGTTCCACTAGAATCGTGTAACAGTGAGGCATTAACTCCCAATCATTTTTTATTAGGATCTTCAAGTGGAGTACGAGAGCGCGCAGAGGCTCAGAGTAGTGGTGGGGTATTAAGCAAAAATTTTCGAATATCGAACATGATAGCAAACGAATTTTGGAAACGTTGGATACGTGAATATTTACCTTGCTTGACGAGACGCACAAAGTGGTTCGATAATACGGCGCATCAAATATCTGTTGATGAAATTGTCATAATAGTTGACGATAATACGAAGCGCAACGAATGGATTAAGGGTGTTGTCATTGAAGTGTATCGGGGAAAAGACCAAGCAGTACGAAGTGCTGTCGTAAAAACTCAATACGGCCTGTCTACGCGTCCCGTAGTGAAGCTTGCTAAGCTCGACGTTAAATCGTAAACTCCTGCTAGTGCTACGAAGTTTACGGAGGGGGGTATGTTAAGGTGATGCGTACCCTGCCGCTCCATGTCCGGTTAAATACAACTATAAAATAAGTACACTTTAGTACAACTATGTAATCACGTTTAACAATGACTTTGTAAAAATTCTTTCTTTTTGGCTAATCGTAGACACCTTTTGAAGTATTGTTTTAATTAACGATTAAGTTTATTGTACTAAATACTGTTCAGCTTTTGGTTTGCAAAAAGAAACACAATTGTATGTATTAATAAATATACTATATAATAAGTGAATAATATATGAATTAAATAAATTACAGATTTTAGCAGAAGTTAATACAGCTACTGTATAACTAGCTCAAAATACGTTTTTATTATTGCTCCTTTATAACCAAGTGACCGAACAGAGGTCTAAAACTGATTCTGATTGAACGGCGTTCAGCGACCAGAGGTCAGATGATGTTTTAAATTCAGACAATTCTTTAGAACAACTTATTATTGCCGTTTCAAACAAATCTGGAGCTAAATCAAACAATCTCCAGAAATCCAAGCCTAAAATGAGGTTTTGTGATAGTGACGGGACAATCCATATTTTCATCTGTCGATTTAGATCTCTAAAACAAACGTCAACTTGAAGAAAGCCTGACACTTTCTGTAGATTGCCATTGGCGGTCTTAACGTACGACTTAATTCGACTATATTGCGATAATTCAGTAAAATCATTTTGCGCAAGATCACCTCCTATACAAGTTATATTAGCACCTGTGTCTAAAAGACCTAACTGAGTAAAATTTAAAAAGGAAACCTTGGCATAAAAACGTTTTTCATCGCGATTGTTAACCACGGAAGAAATTTTGTATTTAGCTGCAAGTTTACACATTTTGTAGTAGCTCCTGAGTCGACGAGTTAAACGTTTATTTTTTTTCTTGAACTGAGAGGATACAGATGCTACGTTAAATATTTCATTCCGCTTTAAAATATATTCCCGCCATCGTTCATGATAAGGACGTATTGGGAATAAAATTTTTTTGGGACATAATTCAACAAAATAAGATTTTTCTAAAATTTGTAGGTTTCGATTAGTTGTGTTACTTTTATTTTCAGCTGTATCTTTTAAAAGGGTTAAGGTTGTTTTTCCGGTGGGAACGGACAATAGTAGTTTTTTGTATTACCAACAATTTTTGAACTACATTTGGGGCATTGGGGCTTATATGTGTTTTTGGTCCCACAGCCGTAACAGAAAATTGTTCTATCACGTAGGCAGTCCTGCCAATGATGACCTACGTCACTACAATTCCAACACTGGAGTGTGGTTGATTGCTGTATGGCATCAACACTAAGCTCTGTAGTATCGGGTTCAAAAATGTTTGACTTATCATTCAAATTCAAATCAGCGATATTACGTCGTGAATAATTTTGTTGATTTTGTCTTGAAAAAACGCTCTTACGAAAACACTCGTCATTTACAAGATTTTCCCTCATTTGCACTAATTTCCTTAGGTGAGCAAGAGAGTATATAGGGACATAAAGTAATTCGTGGCGTATGTCTGGTCTTAAGTTTTTAGTTAATATTTCAATAAGTTCATTTTATGGGATCGGAGTATCTTGTTGATCAACTATAACTGTAATTGCTTCGAAAAACGTATCAAACGATTCACCCGCTCTCATTTTACGGTTTCGTAGTTCTTCTCGAAGATCGAAATTCGATCTGAAATCTTTTTATTGATATCGCATTGCCGCACAAAATTCATTCCACTGGATTTGATCAACTTGTTTATGGTATCTCCAGTACCAATCACGTGCTTTCCCGGACAGTAAAAGATGAAGATTTTACATATATTAGAAAAATCATTATTGAAATAGTCAGCTGTTAGGGAACGAATTCTATACAAAAATTCGTCAACTGTTAAGCCGTTTGACGAACCATCGAATTTTAAATTCCAATTTTGAAATATAGACGTTATTTTGTCGACACGAATATTAGAATTGTTTTGAAAGTTAAAAGATGGAACACAATTTACATGATTTGGTACTCTTCAAGGTGCTTGATAAAAAGGAAGGCGTTGCGAGTTAGAGGTTTGACGTTGATCATTTAGGTTTTGAGAATTGTTTGGGTCAATGTTAAATTTTTCTAATATCTTTACAATACTAGTTTCTGTCATTTGCGTAAGTTGGGAATTATCCAGTTGTGTATTATTTACTGGCATAGAATTAAAATTAAACGATGAACACGAAGGTTTTACGATATTTTGGCGAACATCGTGTCGTGTACAGAATATCGTGGAGTTAGTACTGCAGGCGTGTCCTCTGTTTGCTGGGGCAAATTGCTCGATTCTAACACAGAGTTATCTTGGAATAAGATTTTGGTAACATTACGAGTGGTATATTTCTTACTTATAGAACCACGACCTTTTCCTCGTGCATTTAAGGCTGATTTGGGTCTTGCACTAGGGTTTGGTTTTGTAAAGTTCATAATATTTATTTCTTTTAGGTCTACTAGTTCACAAGGTTTGTGGCATTCAGGACATTCGCCAACCTGGGAAAGGGAATGTTCGATACACAATTTATGAAAAACATGACTGCAGTTAGTCAAGATTGAACAATCATGGTTGACTAGTATCGACTCTGTACACACGATGCAAGTTAAAACCCCATTATTGCCAGTATTGGGGATATTCAGTAGATCATCCCGAGCAGCGACAGCCGAACGCGGAGGTGTTCTTTCTAATGACATGTTCGAAAAAAGTTCAAGCCAGGAAGTACGCCAGAAAAAGTAAAACAAGGAACTCAAAAAAAATTATGGTATTCGCGCAAAATGGTATCAACCAAGAAAAAAATCTATATATTATTCCGTAAATATTCTAAGATATTTAAAGTATGTTTTATATACTTAAGTATTATGTTGTTTTGTTTTAATTTTTTTTTTTTTTTTTTTTTTTTTTTTATTTGAATATATCTCAATAAATTTTTTCAACAATTTTAATATATACTTATATATATATAGCCTCTTACGTATTTCACTAGAGTAGAAAAAAGGGTAGAAACTAATTCGCAATGCTGAGTTTTATTTTTTTTTCTATTTGAATATTTTTAAAGAAACACATAATTTTACATGAAAAAATTGAATAGCCAAAAAATTCTGTTTTGAAGTACTAACAAAATGGATATAAAAATGCAACCAGCAAAATTTATATAATTCCGCAATCATAGGGTAATTCTTAGTAAAGTATCTCTTTAAACTAAATAACTCTCTGAAGCAAATTATTTAATAAAAGCAAGGCAAAATGACAAAATCGTTTCGGTTATCAGAAAAAAGAATCCCGTAGGGAAAGTTCGGTCGTCTTACTAGAGCTATATTAGTCAAATAGACGAAATCCTGAAAATTATAAAAGAGTATTTCACTAAAATTTCAATGATCTTTTCATTTAACAATTCTACAAAAAAAATGTATATGGCAAAAAACTAGAAAAATGGGAACTAAACAGATACATAATCCTAGGTGACCCACGTTGGGCGCCAATTATGTAATGTACAAATGTAAAAGTTTGCATTTTACTAGATTTGCAGTGGAAGAAGCCACCACACCTCGATAAGCCCAATGCGGATGTTATTTGTATGGATGGAATTTAAGGTGACATTAATAAATTATTTTAAGTTTTGTTGGTGGATTATGTAAAGAAACGAATTTGGGAGCCTTTGTACTGCTAGCTTTCAGTCTGATGGGGGAGTTCGTGTTCCTTTCACAATCCCTTATCTTCTATATACATCGCACTTATAAACATAATAAATTATAGACTCCCTTGCCACGGTTGATAAAAACTGCATCTAAATCATCTCAATAAACTCCAAGAAAACTGAGTCAAAATGAACCCAACATAAAACGAATAGAATTAATAACATGGTCACCAGTGATGTTTTTCGGGGCCATATCTTCTTAACTCTCCCTGCCTATTGTTTTAGCATAGACTGTTTTGCTAAAACCCACTTTCTTACTACCCTTTATTCATCTTACGTCCGTAAGAAGACTCAAATTAACTAACAAGACATGAAAGTTAACATTTTTTTCATTATATATTTAATAGAATATTTCGTAAAAACAAAAGATAAAAAGCACAGATAAGAACTTTTTAATAGCTTTTTGTTTGTTACCATACTATTTAAATCTACCTATAATATTGAGAATACATCCCTTAACAATCTGAATTACATTTTGATGACTAAATGATGATAAAAGTAACAACAAAAACTTAAGCAGACAATTAACATCTTCACATGCATTTTTTTCCTCATTGTGTTTTTGCCGCTATTGAGTTGTTGTTGTTTTTTTTTTCCTTATCCAGTAAAATAAGTTACAAATATACCATAAACAAAAATATTATTTATCACTCACCAGTTGATAGTATGTGATGAGTTTAAGAGAACGTTACTGCAGTTGTAGAAGCCTCTCCGATCACACTGTTTACGTTGCTATTGAATGTAGGTAAACCTTTAATTTAAAAGTTTCCTTAACTAAATAAACTTAAATAGCTTTTATCGATATGGTATAATCGCAATATCAAAATCAATAACTTACAATACAAAAAAATTAGTACGATTATATACAAAAGATTTCTTGTTATTTATTTGTAATTGAAGTTTTATCCACTCTTTTCTCTTCTCTTTAATTTGTTACATATACGTACATTCATACATATAAATATATATATATATATATATATATATATATACTTATATACGTATATGCACTTTTCTTTACGTATTTTGGTATTTATATAATCACACTCATACTACTTACTATGAAAGAGAAAAAAATTTAGTAAAACGGACGGACGATATATTTAATGAATGATTTTTTTTTCTTTTTTTATTTCGGAATGAAAGGTTGTTAGTTACGATTTGCGTTAACTATTTTGTCCATATGGCCTGGCGTATCTTCTCTGGATATTATTGTGCCGCTTGATTGGACTTGAAGGCAGAGAAACTAAGAGTGACACAGAGCGACAGAAAATACTTTCAATTAGTGACGTCACCGGAATGGGAATACTAATGCTGATAACGTCTACAGTGACAAAGAAAACTTGACCTCCAAATAAAATGGATGGTTTTTTTTAATAGTTTTAGACACCTTTTTAAGAATCTAGTGACAAAAAAATTAAAAGTTAAAATTGCTAGAAAATTCAGATTGGTTGTATGTGTGTACCTGGTATTTCCTCAATGTATATTCCTTTCGCATTAAACCCTTACGGGATAAGCCTGTTATTGGAATTTAGATCCTCTTATAAAGGAGCTTATATAAAGTAGTTTCAGCCCACGTGTCTATGTGCAATTAAACTTTTTATTATACACGTTTTTTTTTTTCTTCTTACATAATAGAAACACGATTGTTATAATATTTACCTGTTTTTTTTCACAATTAATTTATTTGGAGGGAACACTTTAAATTGAAGTCAAGATCTATGCACTGATTTCAAAGATTTTAATAAAGTTTTCTTAATTCCCAAACGCTTTATTTTTGTTCGTCTTGTTACGCTGACTGTTAAAACGGACAAGAAAGATTTAAGGCAGTGTGCAGTAACAGGTGGCCTCTCTTAATTATTTTTATTACATGTGAATATCGATTCAAGGTAATCAAAACGCATACCTTAGGCAGTGCAGCAACGAAGTAAGTAATCATATGAATGAAATACTGCATGAGATGGTGTTTACCAAGAAGAATGATTAATACCTCACAGGCGTAATTTTATACGGAATTTATTAGCAAGTAATTTATATCACATATTTAAAACAACTGCATTGTACTGATTTTGTTAAAGGAAAACAAATAATGTTTCTTTTGTTAATTAGATAATATCTGAATAAGAAATTACCAAAGAATTTCTTTTCTTGTTTTTTTTTCTTAGGTTCTGTCACAATTGAAAAAAATCCAATCCATTACGATTTGGTTCAGGATCAGCAGAAGTTTGAGCGCTGATGGAAATATGGTTGTTGGGAATTTGAACGTTTTCAATTATTTTAACATCAGTATTTAGGGATTGATTGATTTCATCAGGCATTAAAAGCAAGGATTTTTTAATTGATGCACAATGTGTTTGAATTGATTCCTTAGATAAAAGTTTATCAGGAGGTAAGCTTTCACGCGGATGCTTAAATTCCGCAATAGGTGGTATGAAATCCATATAGGATATAAAATTAATTAGATTTTAAGTTTTCTTTTTTAATTTCGAAAAATTCAATTATTTTTTTTAATTTTTGTTTTTTTATAGTTTTCACTGTGACTACTTCGTTTGAAAACAAAAAAAAAAAAAAATCCTACAAAAAATATTAAAAAAAAACACATTTTCTTAGTTTGTATTTAAATAAAATTATAAATGACACGCGGACAAAGTCGTGGGCACTGCTAGTTTTGCTTTAATTTTGCAACTAAAATAAATTTAAAAAATAGACCATCTGCAAAGTAAAGCACCTATTAAAACTCGCTAATTGCTTATATAATGTTTAGCTGACTATAACTAAATTAATATAATTTAGTTATAGTCAGTGTATCCTCTGGCGCATCCATATTTTTATAAAAAGTTATGTAATTTGCAAGGAAGTTGTTATAAAGAATAATGGTTAAAGATCATTTTATTTCTCAATTTGGATAAAGTTAGCTTTTATTAACCATAATTATAAAGGCTAGTTTTAGTATGGTTGCACTTTTAAATAAAATATAAAAATAAGTTAAGACCAAATTATCAATTTCCTATATATTAAAAAAATTTAAAGTCTAAAAAAAAAGTGAAAATGGACTACTTTCTCCACATAATACTAACTTTAACTATTGCTAACTTATGATAGCAGGCTTATGAATTATAAAAAACAGTTCTTCATTAAGTTACTAGTGTATGCATATTTCAAATAAAAAAAGCCTGTTTGACCTCCTTGATAAATAATAACATTGCTTATTTCGAACAAATCTTTTTTTGGCTGTGTAGTTTCAAAATGCATATAAATAAAAGTTTTTTATCTTGTTTTAAGTAAGAGAATTCTTAAGGCTTATGATCTTTAACGCCGATTACATCTTTTTATAAGATTTTTTTAGTCAAGTGCAGTTCTGTTGTAAAACATCACATTCACTGGTATATTGGAAGAGAAGTTTTATCTTTATATTGGCCAATATATCTAAATTCATTAAATTTCAAAGCATAGCAAAAAGGACTGTAAAAAAATTTTTAACAAATTTTGCTTTAGTACCGTTGCTTCCACATTTGTATCTATTTTCTCTACGAAAGAGCTTAACATTACATAAAAATATATTCTTTATTTTAACCATGGTTCTAAGGAACTTTTACACCAAATTTTATTAAAATCCACAGGCAGGCAGACAAAAATAGGTGTTTTGTATTTTATACCGATTACTATCTACAACAACAAAAAATAGTTGATGTACAGAAATGATCCCTTTAGAGTTTTATTATTATATATATATATATATATATATATATACCCAACAAAAAATTTCAAAAAAAAGGTAATCGAGTGTGGAATTAAGCATTTTTGGTGGAAGAACTTCTCAACTGAATTACCAACCTTATGATTTTAACGAGGCATGAGATTTTTATAATCAATTTTGAGAATTGATTACATTGACAATTGAAGGAAATAATAATAATCATTAGTTTGTATTTTAAGGTATTCTTTTTTAACTTAAAGAACTAGTTTAATTTCTGCTTCCTTTACTTGCGGACTAATGTAATCTGTTTTTAAAGGAGTAACAAAATTTGGCAATCATAAACGTAAGTCATTATATGGCAAATACTTTTTAAGGTAATGTCTAATTTTTTTCTGGATAGATACTAATTTATTAAAGCAAATAATATAATCAAAGAAAAAATCAATCAATATAAAGTTTAAATTTCTAAAAACTAAGAGAAGACAATACACTCATCCTGTAACACTATAAATTGCATAGCTCTGGCACATGTTTTAAAGCTAAATAATAAGAACAATAAGGACGACCAAGATGATGACGAGAGAAAATCGTATTACGCGATTTTATTGTGGCTTTAAACACTATGATTATAATGAAATTTCAAGACACTTCCATACGCTGTTCGTACTGTTAGATAAGATAATGTGCATGTATTGTGTTTGTGGTTTAATAGCTTTTGTCACACTTATAGTTAACATAAAATTTAATCGAGAATATAATAAATTTGTAAATATAAAAAAGTAGATCCCAGCAACATGCAATAAAAATTGTCAGGTAATGTGGTGTACTCTTAAACAATAAAGTTGTATAGTATTTCATATTACTGGCTGATGGTTTAGCATGTTATAATTTATAAAAATTAATATTTTATTGCAATTTCTTAAGAAAATATAATTATGATAGTATAAACCCTCCTGTAGCGCTTATATATCTGATGACCATAAGTCATCATTCCGATTTGGTAGAAAATTATTTTTTTACGCAGTCGTTTTCCAGAAAATTTATTAAAACCACGATTACTCGAGCTTTCGGAATGTTAAAACATCTGTTTATGATTTAAAAAAAATCTTTAATCTAAACTTTTCAAGCGGATTCGTGTATCTATACATATAGTTAAACAGTAACGGGGTCATTTCTGTGCCTAAAATATTTTTGAAAAAATTGGTATTGAAGATAGTAATTGAATACAAACCAACTGTTTGTTTATTTGTCTTTGTACGCATCACGTAAAAACTGCCTAATAGATTTGAATAAAATTTTGTGACTTTGGGACCTCCTTAGAGGTTTGATTCAAGTAACGAATACTTTTTTTTTTAAATAAGTCATTTCGTAGAGAACGTTGAGGTTCAAATGTGAAAGCGCCCAATTTCACTGGTATAATGGTACTCAGAAAGTTGTCAGTACATTTTATTTTTGTAGATAGAAAATTTCTAACGCTGTGTACTGAACTGTACAACAAATGTTTAAAAACACATTTTTCTAAATTCTAGTTTTAAGAAAATTTATAATGATATAAAAATATGTATATATCTGTGTCACAAGCAATAACAACTTAACTCGTTTTTTGGAAGTTTTCAACAGCATTTTTAATTTTAACATTGTTGAGTAAAATCAGGGAATATCGACTTTAGCTGTTTAGATTTTAAGGTAAAAAATATTTGGTTTTTAAGCTACAAAGATGAAATTTGAATTATTGCATGTGGATACAGACATATAAAATATATATGAGATGTAGAAAAGTTACAATCTGTCGTAAATCTAACAAAGCATTAAAAATGTATGTAAGCGCTTCAAATAATAAAATACAAAAATAAACCATGAAGCATCGTTACCACTGACCTGAAAAATTTATAAGGTTTGAGAAAAACACTTTAAAGAGTTTGCAAAGAGCTTTAGTATTTTGCACTGATATTTTATTCGTTTCAATTTTTAATTTGTTATTTATATTTCTACATATATATTTAAAAAATTTTTTTTAATGATTTGAGCAAATCAAGTGTTTTGATTTGAGCAAATCAAGTGTTTTGATTTGAGCAAATCAAGTGCTTTGCACAAAATTATGCAAATGCAAACGCGCTATTAAAAAAAGCATTGTGTTCGAGTACCACATGCAGCAATTATACTTCTAAAGTTTAACCACTGGCTTGCAAAAATAAATTTTTCGTAGCTGCAACACAAATAAAATTGTATAAAATATCGGAAGTAATTTAATTAAAAAACGTTTGTTTTTTTATTATTATTATTATTATTTTTTTTTTTTTGAATCTTTATATTATTTTAAGATTTTCTAAATTGATGATAAGAAAAAGAAAGTTTCGTTGTCTTTGAAACATTGTTGTTTCGATATTTTATATAAGACTACTCAGTTTAACCTCGTTGCTTTTTATCTAAGCAATATTTTTATATTGAGTGTAACAGCCTATGAATTCTTCCAAACACACAAACTTAATTAAATTTGATTATTTATATTAACACTTTTACTGTATTATTTAAAAACATAAAATAATATCGACTGCCTCAGAAAAGTTAATAATAAATTCAATTCATATAGCATAACAGTATTCTCGCAGGCTGCCACTTTAGGCCTTGGTCCGTTCGGATCTGTATTCTGTGATGTTGATTTAAGTTCCGGTGACAGCTCATTACCGGGAAGCCCATCGTTGTTGGATCTACGTTTTGTTGAAGTTCAAGATGTTCTGGATTTACAACCGAAGTCCTAGTAGGTTTGGCTAACGATGGTAGCGATGAGTCAACTGAAATTTTCATAACATGAGTAATGTTTCTACGATACACTCTGCCTTCTCCTGATATTACGACATCATTTCCCTTCCGATCTGTTACTTCATATTCAGTTTTCCCAAAAGTCGTAGATAATTTATTAAAAAAAAATAGTATTTCGAAGCAGTACCTTATCCCCAACTTTGATATCACAATCGATCGCGTTTCTGTCCGAATCGGCACTTTGTTTCTCTTTTTCTTTATTAGCAATGTCATTGTCTCTGGCCTCAGAGTCGATAACATTATCCTCAACGTCATTCAGCGATGGAATCTTGTCTCTAATGACTCGATTAAAAATAAGTTCCGATGGAGCTTTTCCAGTTGTACCATGAGGGGTGACGTTGTACATGAGTGTAAACCTACGAATCTCTTGCGAGTGAGCAATTTGAAGACGTTTTACCAGAAAACGGTTCAAGTTTTCGACCTCTCCATTGGCTTGGGTCCAATAAGGTGGCGATGTCATCAATTCAATATTATTGGTGTTGCAAAATGCCTTGAATTCTTCGCTAACGAATTGGCGACCATTATCAGCTGTTATCGATTTCGAATATCCGTGCCGGGCGAATATCTCCTCGAGAAAATCAATAATTTCTGTTGATGTTATCTTCTTGATAAATTTAAGTTCATGGTAACGCGAATAGTAATCAATTACTACACACAAAATTGTGATTTGGCAAAGAGCCTAATAAGTCTATTGCTACACAAGCCCAGGGACTATTTGGCATGGTTCGTCTACACATGGGCGCAGGTGGTATCGGTCGAGATACCAACATACATTCATATAAGCTCTTAACATATTTTTCTATATCTCGATCGACCAACGGCCAGCAAATCTTTGCTCGAATTATGCGCTTCATTACGGTTTCGCCTGGATGGCCTTCGTGCGCTAAATCTAGCACTTGTTTTTTCAGGCCTCCTGAAATCACGAGCTTCGTACCTCTGAGCAACAAATTTCCAAAAATACTAGGCTCGAATCGAAATGGATAATACCTGTTCTAAGTTGCTGCACTCCAGTTGTCGGTATTTATACATTCTACTGCCATCATCAGTTCCTCATCTTCACTATTATGGTGTACAATTTCCAAAACCGTTACGGCCCGCGGAACTGAATTTTCTATGATAGAACAAATGCTTAATTCGCATGGCTTGTCAAAGGTAACAGCTGTATTCATATTGCAGAGTCTGGATAACCACCCAACGTTCGATACGAGCCGGTGGCTTCGATGTTGGCTTAAAAATAGCTTCGAGGGGCTTGTGGTCTGTTTCTAGCTCAAATTGAAGCCCTGCTAAGTAGTAGTAGAACCTTTCTACAGCCCACACCAGAGCTAGACCCTCCTTTTCCGTTTGTGAATAGCGACGTTCAACTTCAGAAAGTGCTTTACTGGCAAAAGACACAACATACGGAGTATCTTTGATGAATTGAATGAGGACCGCCCCCAAAGCTATAGGGCTTGCGTCACCAATCAATCGTGTTCGTCGGCTTGGTGAGAAATAAGTTAGTGTTGGAAGCTTCGCCAACTTTTCCTTGAGTTTTACAAATGCAACATTTTGTCTTGTGGACCATACAAATTTTTCATTGGCTTTTGTGGCCGTTCTTAAAGGTTCAACCTGATCACTTAGATCTGATATAAATTTACCTAAATAGGTTACTAGACCTAGAAAACTTCGATTTTGTTCGGGTCGGCACTAATGCCATCTGTTGATAGAATATGGCCCAAAAATTTTAAATTTTGTACCTTCCATAAACATTTGTCCTTATTTATGGCTACATTAAAGTCTTTAAATGTGGTAAAAACATCTTCCAAGTGTTTATCATGTTCCTCTTCAGTTGCGCCGAAAACTATTATGTCATCCAAATAGTTTAATGCATTTTTACATGAAGCCAAAATATTTTCCATAGTCTTTTGGAATATTTCCGGAGCTGAATTGATATTGATTGATTGATGTTGTTATATACCGGCTTTCCTCTTCCAGCTCCAATTGATGATAGGCATTTTTTTTCAGATCAAGCCTTGAAAAGAATTTAGCTTCATGCAATCTCGTCATAAAACTTTCAAAAGTTGGCAAGGGATAATTTTCTCTTAAAATTCCGTATTTGCACGTCTCATGTCAATACATATCCGAATGTCTCCGTTTCCTTTAAAGACAACGACCACTGGAGATATCCAAGCGCTCGGCCCAACAACCGGTTCGATTCTATCCAGAGCTAATGCCTCATTTAGTTTCGCTTCAACCTTATCTTCAATAGCAACTGGCACTCTACGCAATGGTTGTCGAATAGGTTTTATGGAGGTATCGATGGATAAGCTTACTTTAATTCCACCAATTTTATTAAAAGGTTCCAATTTCTCCACATGGTTTATGCCTGTACCCAACTTCAATACGCCTAGTTTCATGGCAGTATCTTTACCCAGCAATGATTGCTCGCCACGCTCAATAACATAAAATGTTGAAATCAAATTAGAACGGCTCTTAATCCCAATAACAGCTTCAAAAACTATTCAAATCGAATGTTCCACATCACTGCTTTTCCGGTGTTCAACATATTCCAATCATCTTCACAAAGAAGGTTGTATTTTGATCCTAAATCTATCAACATTCTTATCTTTGTACCGCCTACAAAACACGGTACTACCTCGATCGCAGATGCTCCGTTATCAAAAATTTTAAAACAGCAGTTATAATATGAATTGGAATAACCAAAATCTCGACGCTTCGGATTTCTGCTATCGAATGTAGAAACTTTTCGTTTGTTAAGTCAGTACGGCATTTCCGGGCAAAGTGTCCCAACAAGCCACATTTGTTGCATTTCACTTTCCTGGCTGGATAATCTACACTGCTTCCATCGTGACTGTTTTGTCCGAATCTAAAACATTCGCAGTTATTTGCAATTTTATTGATTTCAACAGTTATACTTGGAGCCTCCATTGACTTTGATTGAGCATTAATTTGCTCATGGACTTGACAAATTTCAATAATTTCTTTCAAGGAGTGCTCTTTTTCCAATAACCTCTTTTTCAAATCTGCAGATGCCCAGGAGTCAATAAGTTTGTCTTAAATGCTGATTTCCAGAATTTCATTCTTTATTTCACCAAATATACACCTCCAAGCCTGTTGCCGCATCCTCAATAAGAATTTATTAAAGGTTTCACCATGTTCTGCCTTAAGTGATCGAAACAAATGCCTCTCAAATGTTGAATTTCTTTCCGGGGAAAAATAGTAAGTCAGTTTGTCAACTAATGTTTTATAAGCATCTTCTTTTTCCCCACAAGTAAGTGCACCTGGAATATTATATGCAAAAATCCTGCAATTGAGTTCCTCCATAATGCAAAAGCTTATTCTTGTTCTGATATTTCTTCCACCTGAATGTAGAAAGTAAATGCTCGTAGCCACTTTTCCCACGCAGTACGAATTAGCGATTTGTCAATCGCTTCACAAGGAAATGGCCTAATTCCATTTGTTTCATTCATGTTTGGAATCAAAGATACTATTTCCTAACCAAACAAACTGTGTTAATACAATTACTGTCAGTTCGACATAATATTTAAACTTACGACTGATCGTCTTGTATTTTATTTGTACTTTATTTGCCTAACTGGCCCAGATCTTATTCCAAATTGGGAAACAGATTTTGTACACCTCACTCGTGCTTATTCTTATTTTAGTTCCTTGAACTAAAACACGGAATTTATTTGCCTAACTGGCTATCTGAAATCAATAATGAAATCATTTACGTAAATCGATTTGTCTTCTTTCCAAAGATTTTCCTTAATGCGTGCAAACGCTAGCTTTTATTTCTTCCATATTTACCTCGTCGCCAATGTAACAGCCTATGAATTCTTCCAAACACACAAACTTAATTAAATTTAATTATTTATATTAACACTTTTATTGTATTATTTAAAAACATAAAATCATATCGACTGCCTCAGAAAAGTTAATAATAAATTCAATTCATATAGCATGACAGTATTCTCGCAGGCTGCCACTTTAGCCGGGTTGCCACACTGAGTTTTTTAATTTGGTAATTTAATAAAAAGCCCTTTCATTATATATCTAACAAATCTCTATGTACTTTATAAGTAAAATAGGAGTATTAGTCAAATTTTATTTTATCTGTTTTACAGTTTTCATGTTAGCTACTTAAAAAAACAATTATCAAACATAAAACATATCAAATAGAATAAATGTCTTGGATTTGTAATTTGAGCTTATTATTGCTAAATGTATTTGGCTAATTTATAAATATTTTGTAAAAGAGCCGGACAATTGAAACATCAATAGGTTGCAAAGGAACTTGTTATCTTCCTTAAAGGTAATAATACTTGAGCCTCTACATCTTCTTAACCCGAAGAAGAAATCGCTAGCATGTTGTTAGCAGAGCACAATATGAAAAGTCTTATATGTATTAGTGGAAGCACATAAATTAAGAAATAACTGAGAAAATAATAGGAATCATAAACGTTCACGTTGCTTTAAGATAGAACATCTAGGGTGTATGAAAAATTATGTTAATCCGTGGCCAAATTCGTTTTATCAGATTTTAATACATGATCACCCAATAGTTACTAGATTTTTCATTAGTGAAAATTTTCCCTTTTCTGGAAATAGACAAAACTAACTTTTTTTTACAAAATATTTACTGTATGTTTTGACCTACGGTTTAGTGTAAAAATTTAACCCGCCTCGGTAGATTTATGGCCGGCGTTACTTAGTACAGTTGGTATTGCTAGCTTTCGACAGGTAGCAAAAGTTATTATTTGCACAAAAAAAGGAAAATCACAATCTAAATTTTTTGTAAAAATCAATCCAAGGAATTATTAAAAATAGACAAATTTTCTTTAATTTAGCTTCTAGGCTTAAAAAAAGATACAAAACAGATAAAGCGGCTTAAACCTTACCAATCGTAGTTTAACACCGCTCTGGATTAATTAAGTTATTGATTTTTAAAATTTTGTTTGAGTACACCGCGAATGTACACCTGTCTAAAGGCCAGGCCAACCATATTGGAAGACTGTAGTAAGCAAAGACACATTATCACATGCTGTTGAGGAAAAAACATCGTATTTTTGATAATAAAGGAGACCCATCAATAACCGACAATGTATTAAAAACTAAAGCATTTAAAAAATAAAAATAAAAAAAAAATCCGGATATTGGAAAGCAAATATGTAGATGCTTTGCTTAGTAGTTATTTCGTTGTAATATCTCAAAATTAGAATAGTTAAAAACAATCTTATGAGCTTGGGAGTCATTATGATGGGTTATTTGTACAAAAATTTAATAGGAACTTATTGCAAAAAGAACGAAAAGAAACATGTATTTGTTTATTATTATTAAACATAATATTTTCTTGTTTTATTACGAATAACTGAGTGCAGGATAATTTTAAAATATTAAATTTAATGCTGAAGAAAAATTTAAAATAAAATGTCAACAGCGCAATTTTTGAATTGTCATTCAATTGTTCTTATTATAATTTAATTTTTAAATTGAAATATAGTTTTGAAATATAATTTTTAAATTGAAAAGCGTTTTAAAAACGAGAAAGTTTTTGCTATCAGCGGTTTTTTGCAAATAAATCTAACTCTAATATTTAACCTAAAAAAACTGAACATACTGTTTAAAAGAAACTCTTATTGAGGATGATTTTTTCTACTTTATTTTTTGCAAGTTTTAAATTTTACAGAAAATTAAAGGATTGAAGCCCATGAACGTTTTAGACTATTTCAGGAAGTTTGTGTTAAATACGAAAATGTGCAGAAAATTTATAAAAAAAATTTATATAATATTTTAATTTTTTAAAAATAAATTATTGTTTGTACTTTCTTTTTGCTTGGATATTGACAAATCCAACCTGCCCAGATTCAGCTTGAACATCAATACATAAAATTCATATCAGAACATGCATTAACAGACTACAGTGCATTTTTAGTTAAATAACTTCTACTGGAGTATTTTTATATTTAACTACTTGATAATGTATATTGTTAAAGTAATTTATTAGCAACCGAATTTAGGAAAAATTATTTTAGATAAAAATAATTTTTTTTCCTCATGTCAAATATAATTTTGTTTATTTTTGCCTATTTTTTCTATATCCCTTTTGTTAACCCTTTTTCATTAATAATCTAACTAACTTTAAACCAATTGTAGATAGACGGTTTAAATTTACAAAGAACATGTACTTTTAAATCCAGTAAAACAACAAGCATAAAATTTTGATTTAGAAATAAAAATGTGCAAAAATTCCAAGTTGAAAAATTATATTAAAAACTCGCTACGTTTAAGTGTTAAACTGATAAATTAGCAGCACTGTAACACTAAAAGCCTAAAATATAATTTTTTTACTAAAATTTTTGACTTTTTTTATACACTTTTTAACGATATTGCGTATAGGAATCTTACTTCTGGAGATTTTCGTTAATAAAGCTGAGCTTTTTGCCCTTTTTTTTAAATTTTATATTACAATACATTTGTATAGCATTCGAAAATCTTAAAAATATGAAAAACTGGGTGTCATGACAACTTAAATAACTCGAAAATTATTTACCCATCTAAATTTAAAATTTGTATGTACAAACATAAAAATAGTGAGATGAAATAAAACCGTTAAAATACGAAATGCGTTTTCCTTGATGTACAGTGAAAAAATTTATTGGAAATGATATTTTTTGCCTACGAAACCATTATTTGCAAATTGGCTCATTGAATTCTTTTTGTTCTTTTTATTTTAAAATTTTTTATATAAATTTACAGAAAATAATCGCAGAAATATCTACTTAAATAATGTATGTGGCAAAACAGAAACGAAGAAAAAGGAAAAAAAAAAAGTTGTTTTTCAACATCCATGCGTTCGCTGTTGGCTCAATATGAACAAAAAAATTATTTTTAACTATTTGTGTCTTATTTTCGTTCCTCATTGCTTTACTTACGTAAATAATGTAGAAAAAGTTTATTCTTATATTTTTTGCATTTATAAATGTGTAGGAGTTTTTTTTCGCAGTTTAACTGTACTTCCCATTTAATTATTCTCCCTTTCTTATATATATATATATATATATATATATATATATATATATATATATATATATATATATATATATATATATATATATATATATATATATATATCACTACTTTGTGCAATTGTGTAAGTCAATGGTTAAAGATTGCATTTAGCGAAGCAATAAAAAATACATGAATTTAAAAAAAAACGAAGTTATAAAATATCGTGTTAAAAGTTGCTGACACACAACTTCACCATTTCATTTATACATTTATGTGTATACAGGACTCATTCTCTATATTTATTTCCTTTAATTTAATTTAATTTACACATTACTCAACACTTTTCAATAATATTCATCTTTTATTAAAAAAAAAAAAAACACGTAAACAGTTTTTATTATTCTTTATTTAAAAAAAGTAAAACAAAGTATGTCATGGTTGAAATAAACTGAATCTGGGCAAAATTTTTGAACCGTTTTTACTTTAATAGTTTCCATTAATTTAAAAATTGATTCACAAAGTAGTATTGTTAAAAGTGAATACTTTTGACTTTCCGATAGTATTTCGAGTGAAAACTCGACGCTCTAGATATTTTTTATAATTTAAAAATAACATAAAAAATATGCACTTAAAAATTTAAAAGCACACTAAATTTTGAAGGCACTACTCAATTGTGTTTTATAGAAAAAAGGTGAACAATTACCTTTAAAATAGCGCTCTCTTTCAACAAGAGGTTTTCATAGAAAGACTTTAAAGTGCTTTAAATGTAATTTAAATAAGCTTTCAAATTTTGAGTACATGAAAAAATACTTATAATTGAGTACGTAAATGTTAAATTAGTTCCCAAAACTATCGCAAAATATATCGCCCTTTTTATGTAGATTTTTTACAACGATTATCTGGAAATATAAACTAGTTATATTTTTCATGCCTTTCACTCTGAGGAAGTTTTATAAATGTACAGCAATACAATGTTAAGCAAAGACAGAAATTTTCTAAAATACTAGTGAAGCACCTCGACCTACGTGGTAAAACATTTAGCGCTTCTTATATATGTTCATAAATTGTAATATGCCTACAGTTGCCTAAAAAATTTATATACATACATTATTCAGTTAAAATTTTCTTAAATTCACAAAAGTGGCTGCATAAATTTATACAAAAAGTTTATATTTAGTTACGAGTTTTGGATTACCATATTTGGATAATAAACAATGATTCTGGCGAAAATCCAACAGAATGATATCATCTTCATATTTGAGTCCAATTTGTTGGAGAAGAAACCTTTGTCGTCATTAACTTTACAATCTATCGCTATCATCGCTTCAATATTTTAAAAGTTAATTGGAAAACCAATGATACACAGCTCTCGGGAAAGTGAAACTTCCAACAAAGAAGCAAGACACAATTTTCCTTTACTCTTATTGTAAGGAAGTGGATACTTAGAAGTATTTCTAAAAAATTATGTTTTTCTTTCTATTAACCACACATTAATTTAATTGTAACATATGACGTCAAAATTTAGTTTTTTGAATACCAAGACTTTTATGTAAATACTTTTTTAAAGATGGCTTAACAAAATAGTAGTTTGTCTCCTAATAAACAACACCTTATAAAAAAAGTCTGAATGTCTCAGTGTACACTTTCAAGATCTGTTTTTTTTTTTTAATAAATAAGTATATTTTAAACATCAAATAATAAATCAAGATTTAATACTGTTATGCAACATTATGAAAATCAACAAAAAATATTTATTTGATAATTTATAATAATAACAATGCTTATTTTTCTATTATTTTTTTCTACGCATTTACTATCTCCTTTCCAATTTATTAGTAAACGAAGTAGCTGTTGTTTCGAAGACAATCTAAATTAATATATGCTGCTTCAAATCAATATTCACAAATATTCACAGAAACTTTTTAAGCAGATATCAGGATCACATCTTTTATTTTCATAATTGAAAAAAACTTAGGATAGTGTATTTAATAATTCTTTGTCAACCAGCAATTATAATAAATATTAACTTTAGTAAAGCAATAAATGTTTAAAAAATATAACATAAATAAATAATTTTTTATATCCTGTTTTTCTTGATTGTTGTACGTAGATACAATGAGAGCTGTAACAGGTTGTAGTATTAAAAAAAAAATTATTTTACTGGTGTAAAATTTTTATTGTTCCTTTCACCAGCAAATCATATCCAACACTCGTAGAAATCACGTGAATAAAAATAAAGAAAAACAAAAAGAAACTAACAGCACAAATAATGTGGTAGGAGGTCAGCAGGAAAAACCCAAGCTGACTGAATGCAGTTCAGCCTCAGCAGAAATCTTCTGACGATGAGGCAAAATTCATCAAAAACGAATCGACTTTTCGGCTAGTAGTTCCAAAGCCCGTGCTAGCCTATGCCCAGCAGAAACCCCTGCTTCAGGTGCTTCGGATAAGCCCACAGGTAGTCTTGCAATAGTTTTGCAAGCTGGACCTTCGACCCAGTCGATAGGTTCAACGGAGGTAAGTCGCCTAAACAGCAACAAAACAAAACCCCAAAGACCGCAAAAGTGGTCTAAGAAGGATTTACTTAAAGGGCGTCTCGTCCAACGTCTCTTAGACAAACTCGGTAAAATTCATGGGTATTAGGTTTTCGATACAGGAGAAATCCTCTTTAAATTGGCTAAGGCTCACCTCGCTACTGCGCATAACTCTAACCCCGATGTTGGAAAAGACAAACACCTGCTCCGACAACGTCTAAAAAGCAACGATCGGGGAAAAAAATACGCAAAAGCAAAAACCAACACCAGACAGAAAACGCCCGAAAACGCTAAGTCAGCAACAAGAGTGCTTAAACAAGAGTTCAAGCGAGCAGTCATGTCCCTACGGAAAATGTGGCCCGGCTCGAGATTGGCTGCAATCCCAATCCGTGACATAACTCGCAGACCGAGATCCATCGCGATTATACCGAGGGAGCCACACGACCCTGCGATCATTCTTACGGTGATCCAGAGAAGACATACCGATCTGCCGACCAGCAACTGGAACCGGAAAGATTGGTTAGATATGCGGTTGTAGTTTTTAGCAAGGAATCGCTGTCACCACTTCGAAAGAAGCAAGTCAAAATCTTTTACGGATTTGACAGTGTCAAGCTGAGCATATACCGAGGTAATGAAAAACCCAACCTCAAAAACTCCACGTGGTAGCTAATACGGACATAAACGAACCCGTTGACTCGGAGATGACAGAGGGATCTCAATAGACTTATGTCTGGGTGGTAAGCTATTTTACCGTCGCACAGTGGCTGAAAATCGTTTTTCGTTGGCCAAAATTCTGTAACTTTTGAACCGATCAAAATATTGAAATAATTTTTTTTAATGGATAGATATTTAGTTCATTACATTAAAATTGATTGAGGACTTTTTAAAGAATTCGAGGTCAAAGTTGAACATTTTAATTTTATTAACTTTCAGAGTGAAATAGGGGTTTATTCTGTGTGTAACATAGTAAAATATCCCTCTAAGATCCAAAAAAGTATATATATTCTTGATCAGTGATGAAATCTAAGACGATGTAGCTATGTCCGTCTGTCCGTACGTCCGTCCGTCCATCCGGCCGTCCGTCCATTCGTCTGTCTGTATGAACACGATTCAGTCTAAACGAAAAGAGCTAGACCCTTGAAATTTGGTACATGTATATCTTGAAGGATAGGGCAGGCTAATTTCGTAAATGGGCCAAGTCGGACCAGGGGGAAAAAAATTCCCCTAAGAAGAACTAAACCAACCCCTGAAAAACTACACATTTTTACAAGTTTTTTTGTAAATTTGTTAAGCAAATGAAACATTTTTATGTCAAAGAAGGTTCAAGGTCTTTACCCTGGAGCCAGAAAATCATAAAAATTTATTTTTGGACCCCGCCCCCTTTTTGTGGGCGTTTATATAGCATATTATATGAAAAATAGTGTCAATAATTAACAAATTGTATTACCTAAGCCTAGATTGCATAAAAACTTAATTTTTAAGCTTTCATGACGAATGGAAAATGTACTCGGATCTTCTGCGCTACCTTCACCACACCCCCCCCCCCCCCCCCCCCCTCAAAAAAAAAATTTTTTTTTTGGTTAAGCAACAAGAAAATATAATTTGATCTTCTACGCTACCTTAACCTCACCACCCCCTTACCCCTCCATCATCCTATATAGTTGGAAGGTATTTAAGATTCGACTCGGTCGAATATAACGTTTTAACTTATTTTTTACTAATACAATGTTTTCCGTACTTAAAGAATAATGAAAGGCAATTATAATTTTTATTCGTTTGACTTAAATATTAATTGCAAATATTCTATATTTTGTTCTGTGCTATTTCTGTTCTTTAGCAGTTTTTTGGCTTCTTCATCTAAATCCCGATGGTCCACTTTCCATTGATTTCGAATACTGGATATGAACGGATCTGACGTTGCCAATAATATATTAAATAGATCTTCATTTGTTGAATTCCGTGAAATTTTCCTAGTATTGTGCTCTCTATAAAATATGTAATCCTTGTTTCTTTTTTCCTGAGCCTCCTCTGATAGATCTCCAAGTGGCACCACATGATATTTAATGACATCTTCACCATGATAAAGGATTTTGTGAACTGTTGCAGACATATTTCTCCATGGGTAGTTAGTTGTATATATTTTTGCAGTTTCCTTAGCATAATCTCCAAATTTTCTACAGTCAATTTCTTCATTGCACGCAAGTACTTCTAGTATTATTTTAAATCTGGAAATAAAGTTAAAATCCACTCCTGTTATTTCAGATGCTGTTTCTGGATCTGAAAAGAATCTTCTTGCGGTATTGCCTGACCCTTGTTTTGGCTGATCTATAATCAGTCCACGTTTGCGATATTCATCTTGAACATGTTTCTCTTTTGAACTTCTTAACTCTTTGGTGGTCTCGTTGTTTCTTATTGATCCTGAAGACCCGAAATCCAAATCATAACTGATTTTTAGTATGTGTTCCATAAGTCGTATTCTTGCGTGTAGTGGTGATAATCCAAATTCATATGCTTCGGTATTATATAATGATTTTGCTGGGACTTGGTTTAATTGGGTTGATGTTGCTTGGCATATAATGCAGCTGGATGCAGCCTTCGTGTTAGTCAAAGCCTGACCCACTTTTCCATCTATCATTGTCAGGACTAACTGGTAGCTTACTTCAATTTGCTGCCCATCTAACTGTAATTGTAATGGCTGTAGTGTTGTAATTTGGGCCTTGATATCACTAATTTCTTTATTAATAACATCATTTGTTTCTTTTTTGAATTGAAATTTGATTGGCCTGCAGTATTTCGTAGAAGATGGTGTCTCATTTTTCCAAATATCCATTGTTTGCGTTGTACAAGTCGAAGGCTCTGAATCTTCCTAAATCTTTTTCAATCGCAATGGCACAAATGATACCATGAACATATCTGAGTCAGAAATATTTTCACATACAGCTTGTTTATATTGTTTTTGTCCCGAAGATCCATCACATCCCCATTTACAAAAAAGAATTAACTTTGTGTTTCCGTATTTCTTCAACTCATTTCCTGTTATTGATTGCAGCAAGCGTTCGGCTGTGTGATCAAGTAGAGATTGTAGTTGTACCTCTGCCGAAATTTGTGTGATTGTAATAGTGTCCTCTGATGGCAAACAGTTCTTTTTAGCAGCGGTTATGTGATGATATGCTGGATATATATTTGAGCCTTTTTCAATCGCACGCTGTCTGAGTTTAATATATTGCTGTTTTGTTAATTTCAAATCCAGAAATAATGCTAATGCCTCCTCATTTGTGTACTGTATTGCATCATTCGGAGTTGGTATACTTTTAAGAATCCGTTTTGTTCTCGGTGGACTAGCTTTAACAACTTTTTCAATGATATCCACTTTTGTAAATTGGTTCTGTGATCGTAATTGATGTAGGAAAGATTCTTTTATGTTTGTAGAACCAAAGGCATCGTTAATATCTTTAAGCTTCCGCCTCTTAGATCTATCGCTGCAGTTGTCCACTAATGATTTGCGTGGTCTTCCAGCCTTATCTTGCTTTGCTGTTTCCGCAGCGACAGTAAGTTGACCTTCTAACCACTTTGCACTTTTTATATAAAATTTTTGTTTACTGTGCATAACTTCTTTGTAGCGTTTTTTTAGTGCTTTGACGAAATTATATAATTGCTCTGCATTTCGGTGCTACAGGAATTTAAGTTTAATTTTATTTTAACGTAACTAAGAACATCTTCCTGATTTTTGTTTTTAAAATACACTTCGGCCAGTTCTTTATAACTGAAGCTCTCCATTTTCTTCTGAATATTTTTATTTGCGTTTGTTATGTTTTATCCGTACACTTAAAGGATTAAGTTATTACTGAGTAATCCCTTAACGAATCCGTACCTTTCTAAATTTTTAGATACATGTTCTTCACACACTGATCTTTAATTTCATAGCAGGTAGCGCTTAAATTGAACAAAACTGCACTCATGCGTCAATATGGGGTTGTTTTTTAACTTTAGTGGTTTAATGTCGCAATTATTGTTATAAAATTGTTTATGACTTTGGTTGACCCTAACATTTGATAACAGGTAAATTTAGAAAGAGATCATATGCTCTGTAGAGCCCATTGTAATAATTTTATTACTTATTTTTTTGCTGATCAAAACAAAGCCATTAAACCCTTTTGAAGGTATTATATTTATTTTTTTTAGTTATACGTAGCCTAAACTAAAAAAAGAATAAACTTTTAGGCAAAAAATGAAAATTTAATACACCATTTTATATGAATTTTTTTCAAGTAATTTCATTAAAATGAAAAAAATGTGTTCTACAGGCGGCTCGTGGCGGGTGCAAAAGTATATATAGTCTTAAAGAGGACACTTTCACCTTTCTCGTGGTTGTATACGTTTCTTGTTCCCTTTTGTTCCCTAGATGTTCTATTTCACTAAAATTTAAATTTGAGGAAAATATAGTAGTTTCATAAATATTTCATAACGCCCCTAATATTAAACGCTAGAGCTGTGCCTACTTACAACAACTAAAGACAATAATCCTACCAACATTATAAAAAAAACCGCAGACCATTATCGATGATAGCTTGCGAGTAGTACCATTTAATTTTGGTAAAAAACCAAAGAAAAACACCTTTTTCTGAAATTAAAAAAAAAAGTTGAGTTTGACAGCATGCCACGTTCACAATTATCAATATTTTAACATAATTTTTTGGCTACTTTAATTTGTATATATTGATTACAAAATGACGTAAAAATTTTAAAAATCGGTGACAAAAAAAAATTTACTTTTGGCCAACAAAAAACGATTATCAGCCACTGTGCGTCGTGACAATGCGGAGGATGAAGCCGCTTTTCTGTATTTTACGTTAAATAACAAAGGTGCCGTAAACAAACTTACCAGTGTCTTTAGGGATACAGCAACAGGTCAGGGAACTGGACATTCTAAAAAACTTTATTGAACAAGTTTAGAATCAAGTACAGAACGTATATCATGAAGGGTCTTTAACAATGGGATATAGCGCTCTTTAGAGATGAATATGTTGCGTGAAATACTTGCGAAATACTCTCAAGCTCTGGGATATATCTGGAAGGCTGACAGTAGGTAGGAGTTACTGGAGGTTCAGCTGGATGCTATTTTTTAGTACCTAGTTCTTAAACACTCCATACTTTTAGCACACTTATTTTCACGACTTCTATTTAACAAACATGTATACCAATGTAGCAACTTAGCTATTCACACAAATTACACACTTGATAGCGGTAAAAGTAGCAACTTATCCAGCTCTTTTTTTTTACGTATATAGTTAAACAATTTTACAGGACAAACACAACATTAGCTTGGGACTCCTTATCTTATTAAAGAAACAATATTTTACTCGTATAAAAAATATTTGGCAAATTATTTTAAAACGTTTGATTTTGTAGACCGTGGAATATCACATATACTTATGCTTATACCGGTCGATGTTACTCTAAAACAATTTTGAGAACATATATTTTTAGAAATAAGGAACTTTTTTGGGAAATCTTTTCTGTCTATTATGTACTGTTAAATACATAAGGAAGAAAGCGGTTCTACAATATCATTGGTTTTAAATTAATTTTTTATTTGTTTTCAATCTCTTTATATTTAAAATATTTTCAAATAACAATTTTTATAAAATGTAAACTTTTAACAATTATTTACTTATATTCCAGTTTCTCCTATTTAACTATTTAGTTAATAATAAAATAGATCACATGTATTCTGGAATTTCTTAGAGTAAGAATTATTCTTAAAATGTGGAAATTTCTTAGCAAGAGACTAACACGAAACGAAACCTCTTCCAAATTATATCCCTATTATTATTTGGAAAAAGCGTATTCTTGTTTTCATATATATTATGCCACCTTTGTTATTTTTGCTACTACTGTTACTTTTAATCCTGCTGTGACAATTTGTTGTTACATTATGACTGAATTTTCTGTTTAATTACTTCTTTAATACTCAGTCAAAGTACTGACTGTCTTTAATAACATCGTTGTACCAACACTTACAAACCCTGTATTTTTATTAATATTGCTTAAATATTTTTACAAAAACAACAGCGACTTCTTACAACGCGCAACATGGAGTAAATTAACCAAGAATTCTTCTGTAACATTAGCAGCAGTAACTAAGAAATCATACTGACCTTTTATTTGTCTTGCGTTTCTTACTCTGCGGCCCTACCTAAGTTTGTATGAACTAACAATTTCCTTTTCCATTAAATATGCTCTTTTAGAAATCCTACGCAGCAATCCATGCCTCGCTCTGTGATGTTGTTATTTTAATACTTTCCTCTCTAACTAGCATGTTATTGTTTAGACAACGATTTCGTTTCTTTACAAACGTGCTAATCATTTGTTGTTATATTCGGACGCCTTCACCAACTTATCTACTGCGAATACATAAAAATAATCTTTTTTAAATCGAGACTATCAGAGCAGTTCACCGCTGCTTCTCTTTCTGTCTTTTGAACGATTATATTGCGCTTTGACTTACTTAATAGTCAAACAAATGGCCTTGATCTCCGTTTTCATCCGTTGCACATGGCAATATTCTTTAATAAGCAAATTGTGACACATACACCTTATCTCAAGTAACTCTGCATATTAAAATAAAATCATTTTCAAATATCGAATAATATTCCTCTTGAAAGAACTATCATTCGTATTCGTAAATAAAGCAAATCCAAAGTTTTATGCTTATGAACTATAAAAAAAATATATAAAAGGCCTTCTATAACAGGTTTATTAACGTAAGGGTGTGTTGTAATGGGGCATTAATTTTTATTATCATTTTAAAGTATTTGAAAAAAAAATAATATTTTTAAATTTTGTTTATTTTGTTATCATTAGACCATCTATATATGCAGATGTGTTACTTTTTTCGCTTCCCGCGCATTTTTTGTAATGTTGGGGATAAAAAATACGATGTGCATATTAAACGAACCCCAATTTTCATTTTTCAAACACTAAAGTGACATACTTCCATTTCACAACATCATCAAATGTTAAGTAATAATTAAAATAATAAGATGTTTATAATGCGTGTGAAATAGTTCATGATACGAATTTATATGTTTTCTTAAAAAGCTTAATTCTAGCTTTAAAAAAGCTTTACGATTTTTATCAACAGTTAGAAAGTGCCTCAGTTTCAGTTTGGTAAACAAATCAAGGGCAACATTTTGTTAAATTTGCAATGCAAATTTTAGTTTAATCGAGCATGACATACACCAAGTACTTAGTAGTACAAGGACGAATGGATCAAAAAATAATTATGTGCACACATGTCAATTTTGCAGTGTTTGTATGAACATAAACTCACTGATATTATGGTTGTGTATTCATTTTTTAAACTTAACTAGATGACCCGTGCGAATATTTCGCATTACAACTTTATATATGATGTGGAATAGCATTACAATTATCGCACTTGATCTAACAACTACTGCAAAGTATTGCCAAAACAGCTTTTTACAACTTAATATGCATATTATATATAACTGACTTAGTAATAAACGGCATTATATTAAAAAGCGGTATTGCCAGAATGGATTTAAATTATATTTTGAAGAACTGCATTACTATTTAGCGACCCTGTATTACACACTTGAACAAAAACATATAATCGCGGTATTATCATTCAGTTCTATATAAAATATAATTTGTATCAATGAAAATATTAATTTTTCAATTTCTAATTATTTTTCGTCATTAGTGTTAGAAATAAGCTTTAAAATGAGATATCATTCATTAAATTTGATGCGATGGTATGGGAGATATTTGCAACCGACAAAAAAAAGTGCTTTAGAAATAATATATATGATTATTAAATCTATTTTTAATAATTTGCGACGGGATTTAAAATCCTTTTTTAGGTATGATGCCATATTCAACTGAGAAAAACCGTAAAGAACTTTTTTGTTTTTATTAATTTACACCTCAGCGCCCAAAAGGCTTTAAAGGGAATAAAGATAACATTACAATAACAACATAGTGATTTTTATATGCAAGTTCAAATGTTACATTTATTATTTATTAAAATATAGTTAAAATGGTACATTTCGTATTTTTTAAGATATATTGGTAAACGTTGTCATTCACTCGACAACTACTAACTTAAAAGTAAAGTGTTTTAAAAATTTTTTTTATTTATATTTATTAGCAGCAAACATGATTTTTGTTACGCAGCAGTAATTTGAAATAAAACAAAAAACAATTTAAGTGCCATTTAGTAATTTTACATTGCGTGTGTTAGGAAATTTGATATTGTAAACCCTCAATTAAAAACAATTTTTTGCAATCATTTTGCCGACAGACAATGTCAGCAAAATAATTTATTTTTCGTTGAAATTTAAAGCGGGATAATGAATGTTTGAAAGTACAAAAACTTAAATAATGCTGTCGCCTTAACTCCCCCTTCCGTTAGTAGGATCGTCAAGATACCGAGTGAATAGGAAGAAGTCCCGACAATACCTTCAAATTGGTTTAACAAAATAGTTCCCGGATACTGTACTGTATTTTTATGGTGATTATTTATAACAACGAAATACGAGTAATATTTCCTACTTGACAAAAAAGGGGAATACACCTTTTTTTTGTTATATCTATTAATTACTCTTCGCTGAAATACATAATTTAATGTACTCTTTACAATTTTCTTCTAGTTCATAAGTATCTTTATTACATCTTATTTATTCTCAGTACAGATATTTACAATTCTGTTTCCTTTTTTGTTGGTTTAATCAATACCTTTTCACAAACCTTACTATCTATCGCTGGAGATTTATTATGTTAATGTAGCTTTATAATATGTTGCTAATCTTACTATTTCAAAACCTTATGCTTGTTCGAGATCAGTATAAGGGAAGTTTTCCTGATATAAAACTTTTTAACCTCAATTATCTCCCTTTCGGACAAAATAGAAGAATTTTTAACTTCTAACTTTGACCACTGCAACGCATACTGTATGTAAATATCTGCACCTCAGATCGGCAGACGTCGAGAATTTTGAATAGTAATAAATTTTAAGTGACGTTTCCTGCAGAGAATAAAAACATTTATGATATTATATTTTCCTTATGTATAATCCTGTTTTTACTAAATATTCTTTATTTCCTAAATCTTCCCTAATTTTTTCCTTTTTGTACCTATCATCTAATTTCTTTCTTTTACCGATAAGTTTCCTATAAAGTTGATTTTGTTTATAGTTTTTATTTTAAAAGGTTTACTTCTATTTGTCAGTTTCAATTGTGCTTGACGAAGCTTATCTCGTACATCGTCATGTTTGATTTTGTATTCTTTACTGAATGAATGGTTAAATTATACTGCTGAACAGCTCTGTAAAATGTTTCCTTAATACCGATTATCTGAAATTCCTCGTTAATGCAACGAGCGATTTCAACCAGAGTTGAGTGTACCCTTTCTACTTAACTATTTTCCGAGTTATGGCGTGGGTCACAGTAATACAATTCAACATGTGATTTAAATTTTGGGGTTGTGAAACCTGGTTCATTATCAAGGGTAAGTTTTTTCGCGTTTGGAAAACGTAAAATTTCTTGGAATTTTCGCCAAGATTCAATTTATCTTCCATATATTTTATGACTAAAAATTTTGAATAAGCATCCACGCAGGTAATAAACTTATGATTTTGTGCGTATATATGTCAATATGATGGAACTCCCCCTCATTGTTGGGAATTGGAGCCTCTCCAATTGGAAATTTAGTACATTTCCTATCATATTTGGCTTTGTTGCATATGTCGCAATCTCCGATATATTGTTTTATACTATTTAATATTTTTGGCTAGTAGTAATGTTCAAATATCTGACTATGATTTTCTTTACAGTTTCTATGAGCACGAACATGAGTTTGCTCTATCATCATCTGGGTTAGAAATATCAATCGCTAATATCCTAGTATAAACGAATTTATTTTTTAATACGTTTTTTATGGTCGCCTAAACTCGAAAATAACTTCTGCGGGTCAATGAATTGCTGTAATAAGGTTAGGCTTAATGAATTCCAATAACATTGTTAATTTCAAAAGTCGTGGTGGTTTTTGGAATCTAGAAAATTGGAAGAAGACGTGGATTTTTATTAGTCTCTGAGCAAACAAAATCGTAATGGATTTTGTTACTCAACGGAGTTAATTAAGCAAAAGCCCCGCATGAAAAGAAATAAAACAATGGAATGGAATTAGAAGGGATATGAAATGTTTATTATTTCTTCTTATTAAATATATATGTATATATATAAGGATGAAATAATTTCTTACCAACGTGGTCGTAAGTCTACCAACTACTCCCAAAAAAATATATTAAAAAGGAAATAAATATCTAAAACTCACCGCCTCTTTTGACATTTAAATTAGGCATTAATTATTAGAGTGAGATAGAAGCTTATGCTGCAATATAAATATAACTTTCAGCTTCTGTTCGTAAGACAAATAGCGATCGCGTGTATAATATTAGGGTTGAGGACAACATCAAGAAGGATTTTGTCCTGAACAAACATGTTTTTTAAATTTTCCCTCGTATCGAACTCTATTATGTGGCGAATTCTACCGAAAGTAATTAGGGATTCATGTTGTGTGAAATTAGATTTATTAAGCAAAATTTGTTGTTTGAGCTCGTTAAGAGGTTTATTGCTTTCAGGGATATTAAAACTGACGCTGCTTTCTATAGGATGTTGAGTGCTTTGTAGTGACTCATCATCGAGAATATTATTCAAGGCCTGTCTAGACAGTGCGTCGGCTACGATCGGTGGTTGGTGATCGGTGTGTATTTCCAAATCTCTCACACCATATTAATAATTTCCAAGGGTTTTTATTGCCCAGACTATGGCATATAATTCGTTTTCGTTCGTAGCGTAGTTACGTTCCGTAGATTTAAGAGTTTTTGATATGAAAATACTTGGTTTTTTCTCTTGTGTCAATACAGCACCAATAGCTGCAATCGGTCATTAGGATAAATTTTTTCTAGTAATCAGGTTGGGTTCATTCGACTTGACCAGCCAAGAGCGTCTCTAATTTAATAAATGCTGCGACAACCTCAGTATCGAGCTCAATTTTAACTTTTTTTGAAGTATTACTAGATACTCTCTACTCTAGAAATCTAGTCAAAGGTTTTGCTACATTGGCATAATTACAAATAAATTTATAGTAGTAACTCGTAAGCCCAAGAAAACTTCTAAGTTGCCTTAGAGTTTGTGGTTGTGGGTAATTTTAGATTGTTTCGATTTTCTTTGTTTTTATTACCCCTTGTGTTATTACATACCCCAGCAATCCCACTTCTTCTTTTTAAAAAAAATTTCGACTTTTCCAAAGATATTTTCATATTTGCTTCTCTGAGCGTATTGACTACTATATCCAAATGTTGTATATGTTCTCGTAAATCTTTAGAGTATACTAATATAAATTTTCTCATATCGTCCATTGCGTTGTGAAAAATGCAGGGTGCATTCTTCTGCCCAAATGGCATTCGAACAAACTCATACTTGCTATTGTTCACAGAAAATGAGGCTTTTTCCACATCGCCGTCTTTTAGAGAATTTGGTGGAAACCAGATTCAAGATCAATGCTCGAAAAAAATTTTGCTTTACCCAAGTTGGATAATATGACATTACAATCTGGTATAAGGTATTTATATGATATTGTTTTCTCATTTAATTTTTTATAATCGACGACAAAACGGAGATTTTGCGTCCCGTCATTATTTATTCCTTTTTTTGGGACTACCCATACTGGTGAATTAAAAGGGTCCCTGCTCTCACGAATAATACCCGCATTTACTAACTCTTCTATTTCATTGTTAACAAATGCGTTTGTGGATAGCGGGTATGGGTATTGTTCGCTCCATACCGCATCATTATTACCGTCTTAATTTCCGCCTTAATGTCTGTTCTAAAAAGCATATTTAAATTAATATTCGAGAGTAATAAAATCACTTTATCTCGTATATTTTTGTAGTGTTTTCAAGGTTGTTGATTTGTGGTAACATTATTAGTTCAAACACTTTTATCAGTACATTTTCTTCAATTTCTTTCAAATTATTTTCATTCGATTTTTTATCTGAAATATATTTGACAGCATTGTATGTTTCTCTTTTAAAATTCAATTTTCGCAATATCTTACACAAGATGTTGTCCCTTGCTTAAAGTCTAATATTGCATTTGTTTTTCTTAAAAAATTATGACCTATAGGCACATCTGTATCAAGCCCTTGGATTTCGTAGAACATTTGATTTATTCCAAACATGCTCGCTTCATAATATTGTGTAATGAGGGTATAGCCGCTATTAGTTTTAATCTCTTCTTAACAACTAAAAACCTTCTGTTTGCAAGAACTCCAGGTTTGCAGTAGCTGCTCGTAGGGCCACTGTCATTTAAAACTATGAGTTTTTTTCTCTCCTTTGTTCCCCTGTCTAAAAAGTGTCTTCATTGAGATTATTTATTCTTTGAGCCTTTTGATTGGGCTGATACATTGTTTATGAATGTGGACGTTTCTTACCCTGCTAAAAATTTCTAGCTCGATATAGCGATACAAAACGGTTGTAAGAATAATTTGGTCTATGGTTATTATTTCCATTTAGTAGAGGTTTAGCACTAGCCATAGTCCCTAACTCTATTGGTTCGGGCTAAGGTTCTGGCCGTAGCTCGCTATAGTTAACTTGTAATTTATTTTGTTTGGTCGGGGAAAACGTATGGAATTAGCGGGCTTTTGATTACAATTACACTGATTTGTTGCCCTCATGAAATGAGAAGCAAAACTGTCACAAATATTATTTGATTCTAGCTCCTGAGCTTTTGCTAATGCGCATTTCGCGCATTAAGTTCCCTAGTTAAGTCTGATTCCGAACCATGAGTAATTATTGTCTTGTTAATGAGAGAGGTGAGCTTCTTATTTACTTTATTGTAGTATTCAATTTCCTGTAGTATGATATGTAATGGCCGTTTGTCAGCATAAGCGAAGCCTAATCTGCTTATGATTGCATCGAAATTCAGGACTTCATTTGCATCTTCGACTATTTGATTTCTTAAAATAGTTAATGCTGCGAAATATTTTCTACCACCCTTCCTATACAACTGCATTGAATTATTTGCGGTTTTCCGCCAACTTACATAGGAGTTCTTTCCACCAAATTTGGGCAAAGATTTTATGACATCAAGAGCTTCATCGCAACGAATAATTTCATCAATAGTCTGTGTTTTACACTCTTCTATTGTACATATTTACACTAACTATCTGTGATAATTGCTGGGTTAATTTATCTATAGTCTCCTGCAATAGAGCGGTCTATAAACGAATCAATTCAGAAATTTGTGCAGGAGTATTTATGGTGGAATCTGAAACACTAAAAGCCTGAAAATAACCTGTTATATCCTCTAATGAATTACTCAAACTATCTTTTCTCTTCTAATTCCCTTACCCTCGTCTATACTAGCAATAAATTGGTTAACGTATATTGCAGCATATGTCAAAATTATGTTATCTCTAATGTAGACATCACTTTTTTGTACATATTTATTGACAGCAATATATGTGGCAATAATTGTCAGCTAATTTTCGTTGACAATTATTGCGAACATAAAACGTCAAATTCAGTTGTCATTTGTGTTTTGATTTATAAGTAAAAGCGCGAACATAAAATTAAGTGATTAATTATACCAAATTTGTTGTGTTTTAAGATTTTCTATCGTAAAACAAGGATTAGAGTATAGAGGAAGTTCTTAAAATAATAGAAATATACTAATAAGAATTCTAAAAAAATTTGTTTTCTTTACAATGATGCTCTTTGCTTACAACTTTTGCACTTGATAATTTTGAAATTATGAATTAACATAAATACGTGTTCCCATACCCAAAGCAATAAGCAATTTTGACACATTACTCTGCCGACGTTATTGCCTTATTGTTAACAAATTTATTTCTAATTTAGACGGGGGGTTATACGATCCAGCGTTTGTAAACTTCATATTTCTTTTTATTTTATTAATATTTCAACAAGCCTAAAATAAATCTTCCATTTAAATTCCTACAGATATTTTACTTATACTAATTTATCTAAATATTTTAAATTAACTTTCTAAAAGTAATTATATGAGTTGATTATTTGTGTCGCAGATTCCTGTTGTCTTCTGTCGTTAATTATTTGTAAGGCTGACTCAGATTCTTGGTGTCTTCTACGGTTGTACTAGTTGTTAAGCTGACCCAGATTTGCAATCGTTCTGGGGTGTTCTTTAAGAAATGTTGCTTCTGTTCACTTTGTTTATTTTTTCCCACACACGTTTATAAATTCTTTAATTTGTTCAGACAGGCAATGTCCAAAATAATAATTTATTTTTCGCTGAAATTTGAAGCGGGTCAATGAATATTTGAAAATACAAAAACTTTAATAATGCTGTCGCCTTAACTTACATATGAAAAATATTTAAAAAATTTTACACTAGAAGTTTTTCGACTCGCTGCAATAAATATGCTGTAATATGAGCTTTAAAGACATAGTTTCAGTATTACGTAACTTATTCTCGGCTTAGTCAGATAAACCTTATTTTATTAATCTAAGTTCCAAGACTTGTCGTATTTTACATGTCGTAGTATTTACATTTCTGTGATATTGTAGCATGTTAGGAATTGCTTCTAGTAATTTTGGAAACAAATGTAAACAATAATCTTTTTTAGCAATTAAAAATGTGTATATAGCGATATCTCTTTGCTGAATTGTATATTTTTATATTATACAGTGTGTGGGAAAATGTTGTTAAAAGTATTTTCAGATTATTCTTGAGATTAATCGATTAGTTCTTAAACTGGTTATTAAAATAGATGACGAAAAATTAATCGTTCTAGAATATTTAACATTACGCTCAGCTGGTGTCTAGTATAGAAATTACCACAAAAATTTTTCAATAACTTTGCTTTCTGTAAAAGTTTAGAAATTAATATACCAAAACTAAAAATTTTTTTGAAAATTCAATTCTTTTCAATAAATGAGAAAAATAAAGAAAATAAAAATAGATTTTCAAGTACAGAAATTTTTGGCGATATATCTTAAGCTATCATCACTGATTCAATAATTGAAATACGATGTACAAACCCGTATCGAAGCTATTTTATTTGTATACCTACGTTCACCTCTCAGAACATGTAAGCATTGTCAAAAATTCGATTTTAATTTCCCAGTAAATTGCATTTGCATGTCTTTTTCAAGATATTGGTTAGACTTTTTTCTTCACTGCATTGTATGCGTTTTAAATGAAAGCTGTGTGCCTTTTCTCTGGGAATACTGCGTAGATTAGTATCAACTTATACCATTTAGTTTATATTAAGTTTTTCTTTTACAATGTGCAAGATTTCTTAGATTTAACTTTCAGTTTCCCAGTGAAAATAATTTGTATGTCATTTCAACTCCACTGTTAAGATTAAATTAAAGAGTTATCAAGGTTATAATTAAAATTAGAAACCCTGTCACAATATTTGTTGCCTTATATATTTATACATTCTTTAGTCTTCAATTTAGTGTTTCTTATACCCTCATAAAAAGCTTTTTGTTTCAAAGTTAAACATTGATTTGAAACGGATATATAACGGATAATATTTTCTATTTTTTTATGATCTCAATAAACAAAAATTTTAATAGTTAACATAAAAAATTTTTTCCTTCATTACATTTCCTTGGTATCTTCGAAACTGTTGAAAACAGTGCCTTAAATAATGTATTTATTTCTATAATCCTAGTGTAAATTTTCAAAAAAAAAAAAACTCAAACCGTCCCCAAATTATGCTAATATTTCTCGTGCAGCTTATTCCATTTTTATTACAATTCTTTTTCTCGTAAACTTTAACCAATTAAAATAGATTTAAATTTAGCCTCTCAAATAATTTACAAAATAATATCCAGATTGGAATTCAGTATCCGAAATAACTTATTTTATTAGATTTTTTTATTTTTAATCCAAAAGCTAATCAGAGTTTTTAAGCTTCTAACATAATTCTTTGGTCCTTATAAATAAATAATCCAAATAAATATGAAAAATTTTATCCTTAATATTAAAGACTAATTTTTGTTTTTATTATACTTACATAAAACATTTACTGTATGAGTTGAGACGACATTCTCCGTTAACTGCATGTAGAGACATGTTGTTAGGCTCAATGCCAGGAGTTATATTTATAATTGTAATCTAATCTAAAACATTAAACTATAAAAAAAAATGTTATTCAAAAAATATAAACATATACACAAACAATTTCAGAATATTCTATATTAAGAATTTAAATAAAAAGAAGATTTAGAGAGAAATACTATACAAAGAGTATTATTTTTAAGATTCACAATTTTATTAAGAGATTAAGCAGGGAACAAAGATCTTGATATCAAAGAATCTGTCTTTGTTGGAAAGAAATCTTAAAGCCATTAATGTTTGAGGATTATTGCAGCTACGTTGGCGCCATCTACATGTGTAATTTTGTCGGCAATTACATTTTTTAACGTTCCCATTTAACTAAATGTGAGCTTTATTCCTTCCTAAATAAATTAATGCATGGAAAAAAAAAACATATTCTGGCGTGTGTTTATTCACTTTAAAATGGCAAACGAACCAACCAAAAAACAATTATTAACAATCAGATGGGTCGCCCAACAAAATAGTGTTGCTGGCTCAAGGATGCCAACGACAAAAAAACCCTATAATTGTTGTATATAAGGAATTACGTACGTATACTTATTTGTTGTTAGAGGAAAGGAAGGAAATACAATTTATGTAATTAAAAAAAAATTCAAATCAAATATGCACACACTTCTTTAGCGTTTGAAACATGATGATACACAAGTGAAATGGAAGTAATTGGGAACGCTTAAAAATATGTTTATTGCTCACCTTCGGGACTAACAGTAGTGCGTGATGTATTATTCCGTATTTGCCGACCGCCAATCATCCGCTTCATTTCAGCTGGTGGATAAGAGGGTTCTGTTGTGCAAGTGAGTGGTACAATATCACCAACTCTGGCCTCCGTTGGTCCTGAATTCGAAACATATGTTGGGGCAACTGAAAAATTAAAAATCAAGATGTAAATAAAACAGAACAAAATGTAAGAGAAAACATACAAAAGTAAAAGATAAAGAGATTTCTAAAGCGAAAACATCATTTGCATTTAAAGCGGCATCATTATTGTAAAGTCTCTTTTTTTGTAAGGCTAAAGCATTCATTTTAGTGTTCGATTCTTTAATAATTCTTATTTACTTTCTTTTGTTCGTGTAAATAACAACAAAAATAAAAACGTTAAAAAATTTAAAAACCTGAAATGAGTGAGCTTAATGCTACAAACTCATTTAACAAGAATGTCAATTCTAACTTAAAAGTCAATGTTCAATTAAATTACAATCTAAAAAACACTGATAATGAAAGAAAAAGAAAAAACGAAAACATTAATAACGAGAGTGTAGCTAAACATTTTAAAACTAACTATTTCTCAGTTCTGTGCGATCAAAATTTATTAAAAAAAACACGAAAATCATGTACATGAAAAAAACAAAAAACAATAGAGTTTTAAAAGTGGACTGAAAATCAATAAATTTAATATTAAACAATTTAGAAATAAAAATCATTATGAACTCAATTCAAGACTATCAAAGATTCAAAGCATATCTCGAAAAAACCAAAGCGAAATTTTTTACATTTACTCCCAAAGAATTCAAAACCAAAATCTACTTACTAAAAGTTCTTGACGCAAATATTAACACTGACGATATTCTTTGTGAACTATTAAAATTAGAAAGTGAAGATCTAAAATTCATAAAATTTAACCAGTTTTCCACAAATTATCAGTTGAAAAAGGAATAAAACTGCTAATGTTTATGAATCAAATATTACCAGATAGCATTGATTAGAAATAACTTAAAATTCTTTAAATATTCAAATAGTATAATCACATCTTTTAACACGTTAGAAACCTGTATCATCCGTCTCCCTCTTTCGACAAATGAAATGTTATATATTATTTCCGCGTATTACCCATCAGGTATTAATGATACTCATTTAAAAAGTGACATCCTAAGCCTATCTATGAATTTACGAAACACAAATAATTATTATATTTTAGCAGGAGACCTAAACTTTAAACAAATAGAACGGGGCAATCCTAGTAATTATCAAAAGGCTATTAGATAATAAAATTCGTTTTAGTTGTAAACTTTATGCTACATGTCGTCCAGCATACTCGCGAACTGGTTCTTACCTAGTTATTTGTTTAGTTGGTGGTTGGCTTTATATTTTTGCTTAAAGTGACACAATAAACTCACTTAAAACATTAGATTATGATAGCGACCACGATGCTGTACAGATAATAACCTACAGGAATAAAGAAACCAAAAATTTCACATTTTTGAGCGAAAATGTAAAGTTTACTAATAACTATAAGCGTACCAATTGGAAAAAATTTCATAACAATATTAATCAGAAACTCACCCAAGATATGCAAATTTCTAATAATCGAAATCTTTCGAATTCAGAAATAGACTATCACTTAGACAGACTAAATGATGTTATTCTTAAAGCAACAGAGGATACAGTTTCTAAGCATAGAAGTGGCAAAACGTTTTTAAAAATATAAAATGTTTTTAAAATAATAAAATGTTATATTCTGAGAAGAGCCGGATATTAACATTAGTCAAAAAGCACAGTAGGTTAGAAATAATATTTTTCGAAGAGATGCTAACATTAGCGAAAGCAAAAATAAATATAATTAAAAAACGTATAAAAGATAATTTGGCAATAGATATTAAAAGACAGATAAAAGAAAAATTAACGAATATAGACCTCAAAGATTCGAGAGATATGTACAACCAAATTAAGAAAAACTTTAAAATATTTAAATTCATAAACTTACAAAAAATTAAGATTCCTACAAATGATGTATTCCTTCTAAATAACGTGGGGATAAGCCCTCAAAGTTAAAGGAAAAATAATCAAAATAATTATATTATGGAAGATCAGTGTCAAAAATTAAATACTATAGGATCATATTTCAAGTCCATACATGAACGCAAAGAAACTATTCCAAATAATTTTGTTCACCAGCAAGTCCAATCCACTTTTAGTAGGTTTTTAGCATTGAAAAGGGGATATAAGAATAACATAACCACACTTATAAATTTCAATGAAACAAGACTATCTGACGATGACTCTATTGACTTTTTCATAACAAGAAATAGTCACCTTTCTTCTGCTTGGCGTCATCAACATCGTCGTCAATTTTGAGACGACATCAATTTAACACAACATCAATACTAATTTGGTTTCATTAGACTGTTATAATGACGACGTTGACTGTTTATTGATAACATAAATAAAATAAAACACACATATCTTATATTTATGTCAGTTGATTCATGCTGTAAACACATTCGCCATAGCAGGCTACACAAACACACGGCAGCGTATGCTGCTAGCTACATTTGCCGCCATATAGCCACCTACACAATTATTTTGAAGGCAGCAGCTACATAATAAAAATATGATTATAGTGTATTGAAGTGATGTCACTTTAATATATTTTTTTTAACGTTTTTTTAAGAATCCGTTCTGTTGTATGATTTAAAACATATTTAGATTATTTTCTAAGAGGCTATTAGAAGACTAAAACAATATTTTTTAGAGTGCGTCGGTTTTTCGTTTCGCTTGTCTTTAAAATTGAAAATATATTGAACTATGTTCCTCTCTACTGCGATAAAAAAATACACAAAACAAAAAAATGTTAAAAACTATACAATTTTATAATATCTACCAAAAACGCAATTCTGTTAAAATTAACAGACAAATTGAAATTATCATAAGAAAAAAGTAAATACATATCTAACCAAATATTGTCCACACAAGAAGGAATTATAATTTTATATACACTAAAAAACATTCTTTTAAAATTTTTACAGGTATTCCTCGTATATTTTCGTCATCACGATTAAAGTATTTTTATTCAAAAAATACTTTATTCAAAAAATACTTTAAATACAATAATAAAATGGCTGATATATAATACACTGAAATCTTTAAATAAATAAATAAAAAAATCATTTAATAAATAACGCAAGATTAGTTTAAGTTTTTATTGTTTTTTACTTTTTCAGAATAAGAGGTTCTTAAGCCCTCATTAATTTACATGACTTAGTACTGACATCACTTAACTGTTTATTGTCGCCAAAAATAATAGAAATTAGTTTAATTGGACTGCACGGCAAAATCAGCCAAGACAACAACCTTTCGCCTTATTGCCTTGCTGTCTTCAAAATAATCATTCTCATATGCACACATGTTTTCTAGTTTTGAAATTTGGCAGTCGGTAGCTGCTGTGGTGAATGTGTTTACAACTTCAATTTGATTTCTATTGTGTTAAGAAACTGTTGTGGAAAGTTACAAAAATAATAATAAAATTTAATTAACAAACCAAGCAAAACTTTTACAATTTATTTAAATTAAGTTTAATAGTGTAAGGGCTATTATTCCAACTTGCTGTTAGTTAAAAGTATGATTTTTTCTGCTTTATAAAGAGCTTTGCATTACTAAGACTTCAAATTTTTATTATTATTTAATGGGCAAAAAACAAGTGAGGTTTTTATAATTTAAATCCATTTATCAGTTTGAGAAAATCCTGCAATAAATTAATACCAAGTTGTAATAATGACGCTAAGGCACAGGGTATACAGAGGTGAAACTCTTGGCTCTTGAAAAACAATATAATTAGGTTTTCTGCAGCTTCTAAAGAAAGAGACAAATATAGTGCAATTTTATTATGAACGAGGAATAATAAACAAAACAAAAACTAGGTATTTTGCAAGAAAACATAAAGCACAAAAAGTTTTAGGCAAAAAAAAGTAATTAATTTTCGTAAAAATAAAAAAATTATTTGTTAAATTATTATAAAAATGTGATATGCTGTGGTCTTACAAGAAAATTGCAGCATATGTCCCAATTCGCACGATGCAAGAAAATAAGACTGCTTATTTTCATTTTCTTCTTTGAACTTTCATTGACGTTCGCACAGTACAAGTCTTATTGCTTAAACTGTTCAGATTTTTGCATGAATGTACGCACACACATCTGTGTTTTTTGACATTACGAATATGGAAGCAAAGAGAATTGCAAGTACAAGCAAGTCTGTACTCATTTAATTTTACCTCACCCCGTTGCCTACAACCTAATCAGCTCAGCTTAAATACTTGCATCGTGCGAATTGGGACTATGCAAGTGAAAACGTCCTTAAATCTGCAGTGTTTTTTAACGCAGAAATTGTGATTTGTGGCAAAAACGCACCATCATTGTTGGTGTGTTAACACTCAAAATTAATTAAAAATTGGAAAAAAATTAATTTATAAAAACATGAATTGATTTTAAAACAATGTACATACATATTTACACCATTTGCATACAGATTTTGATAAAAAAAATGTACGTAGTTTTCCAGATGTTGGCTGAGGTAGTAGAAACATATGACGATTATCAATTTGTTACACATAAGGAATTAGAAGTGGGTTTCGAACATTAAATAGATAGGAATTTATTAAAAGTCTTCATGCGTGGGTATGTAAAAATTTTCTTATGACCAAATGGCAGATATAATTATATCTCCTGATCCCTTTTGAAAGTGAACTTAAGCCTCGTGTACGACTAATACTAAGTTAACCAAAGTCAATCAGGAGTTGGCAATTGAAATAAAATGCTAACCAGCTAAACAAGCTGCAAGACAAGTACTAAATGTATTGGAATACAATCGTTTTAAGGCGTTATTTGAAAATGCTGACTTTAGTGCTGAGGAATATAAATTTTTGAAATTTGGAAAAATCTAAACAAAGAAAAAAAGAAGCGCATAGAAGTAGCAAGAGTAAATGAACTGCACGAAGAGGAGAATAAACCCTACGAAGAAAGTGATGATGTTGAAGAATTATTTGGTTAAAGAAGGAGCGATGACGATACACGTGATTCTTTATGGCCCGACTGATCCGATGATGAAGGTGGTAAGGAATTTAAAAAAATCGTGTAAAGCTTTCAAAAACAAAGAAAAAAGAATTGGAAGCAATAAATCAAAGTGATTTCAAAGTAATATGTGTGCAATCGACTACGATTTGATGTTGCTAAAAATGTTTTTAAAAGGTATATTTTTAATAGTTTCACGATCCAATTTAAGTTTGACAATGTTTTCTTCTGAACCCGTGAAACAAATACAATATATTATCCGAATACTTGTATTATTAAAATTAAAATATACAAAATATTATTATTACCTTTAATTAACCTTCAGCCAAAAATTATATTAAAAACAATTAAGCATTTGAGTCAATGTTTTTATTGTAATGTTATTTTCATTTTTATTACAAAGTTATATATTTTATTTTACAATGATACAGTATTTTAACAATAAATACTAAGGTTTTACAATATTTTTGTTTTTTTATTTTACATTTTTACATTACAATTTACATATTTTATTTGCAGTTAGCAGAAGATGTGTTTTTAAACATTTATTGTAGAGTTCTTTAAACAGTGTTAAAAAATTTACATCTATAAAAATAAAATGTGCTGACAACGATAAAATTAAGTGACTTCACATTTGTATCTCAATTTTCTCTACGAACCATTGATGACCATAATCACTATCCTATGGAACCTTATTTGATTCCAATACACACATGCGTATCAGAGCGATTAATTATAATGAAAAGCTTTACTTACCTTTAAGAATCCCATTGGGAACAAATCTAGCTTACGGACGCAGCTTAAACATTAAAAAGTTATGTACAGGGTGTAAAATTAAATTTTAAGCAAAAAATGTTAAATGGAAAATTTGGTGCTGACCCTTGGTTTCAGAGTTACGGGCTTCCAAAGCTTGTACGTACAGAATGGCATATATCGAGTATTTGGTGGTGAAATGAGGTAATATGGGTATCATTGAAAAGGTAAATTTAATATCTATTCAATTAAAAAGGAAAATAGCAAAAAAAATAGAAAAAACATGTAACGACCTAAAAAATTATTTTTTCATATAAATATATTTTGATCGGCCTGGCGCAAGGATTTTCTCCCCTTTACCGACTTCGCTTACTAAAGATTTTTTGAGCAGGCGGACTTCCGCCGGGCGGAAGGGTTTTCTCCTCTTTGGTATGACCAAACCATTAAGGGAAGCCCTTAATAAAGATATTTTACTAAATCTTTTTTCGTATAATATTGTCACTTAACTTAATATTTTGATTAGAAATTATGTTTGTATGAAAAGATTTTTTTTGTCGTTACCTGTTTTTTTATTTTTTTAATATTCTCCTTTTCAATTGAATAGATATTTTAATTACCCTTCCAATGATAACCATATTTTCTCACGATATATGCCATACTGTACATGCAAACGTCGAAACTAAGGGTCTGCCCCAAATTTTCTATTTTACATTTTTGCTTAAAATTATTTACGCCCTGTAGACAACTTTTTTTAGTTTTTTAGCTGCGTCCGTAAAAAAGATTTACGCCTCCCTTGGGAAGATAAGAAAGATCTCTTCTGGTGGACATCCTTTTATTTTAAACTCCTGAAATTTAAAAAGAAAAGGTTGACTTAATTAAACAGAAAAATTTCAATTTTTGTATGTTGCATACTTACATGATGTTTGCCAATTATAGTTATCTTCCTACCTGCACAATTAAAAAAATAGAATTAAAAACACACTCAAATGGTTATACCAAAATGTACTTACGTTAACAATAAACACATTTGCTTTCTGCTACAAAAAAAAACATAAATTTCACTTATTTTTCATAATTTTATTAATTTAACAAAAAACCTACCCTTATTTTTGCCTGTATAAAACTTTTAATATTTTCTTGATAAAGTACCAAATAGCCCAAAAAATTTGCGTCCCATAAGCTCACTGCCAAACATCAGTAAAATTTTTGAAATATGCGTAAATAATATCATATATAAATTTTGTAATAATAATAAAGTATATAGCGAAAAACAGTTTGGTTTTAAAATTAAAGACTATACTATTAACGGAATTCATAAAATAACGTCCAATTTAATTGGAATTGGCATAAAAAGTTTTGTACAGGAGCATGCATAGATATGGAAAAAAAATTTAACACTGTTTGGATTGATGGCTTAATACATAAATTATTTCAATACGGACTACCCTTAAACCAAATAATACGTATATACGAGGGCTGCTATATATATTTCTGGCCTGGCAACACTGAGTGCTGCCAAGTGCAATCTGACATTTCCATTGGAAAGCTTGTCATTTTTAAGCATAATCGTACTCAAAACGTTTTGACGTACGACCATTGATTGTGTTGTTTACAGTGACTTGAAAAAATAAATATAGAAAAAAAAAATGGAATTAACTCGTAACATTTTCGTGCCATCGTTTTTTACAACTTTCGACGTGGATTATCACGACAAGAGTGCATTGATGAACTTAATTCTTTGTATGGCGATGAAGCACCATCCTATAGCATCGCGAAAAATTGGTATAATGAATTTAATCGTGGCCGAAGCTCGCTCAAAGACGACTTCCGTTAAGGTCGTCCAAAAACGGCTGTTGTGCCAGAGAAAATTGATGCCGTGCGTTAACTCATAATGCAAGATCGACATGCGACATACCGAGAGATAGAGAAATCCTTGGACATTTCTTCCACCGGCATACATTCGGTACTGCATGAACACCTGGCCGTAAAAAAGGTTTGTTCTCGTTGGATCCCGCACTGTTTGAAAGTCGCTCAAAAAAAGGCTCGTGTCGATTGGTGCAAAGAAATGATGCAAAAATACGATTGCGGTGCTTCAAAAGGCGTTTATAAGATCAACACAGGTGACGAATCATGGATCTATGCGTATGAGCCTGAAACGAAACAACAATCGACCGTGTGGGTCTTCAAGGACGAGAAAAATCCAACGAAAGTTGTTCGTGGAAGAAGCACTTCAAAGCAAATGGTCGCCTGTTTCTTCGGCAAAACTGGTCATGTGGCGACCGTTCCCCTTGAGCAACGTAGGATGGTCACTTCTGAGTGGTACACTACAATTTGTTTGCCTGAAGTCATCGGAGAAATTTGAAAAACCAACAAGAGAAGACGAATCATTGTTTACCATGACAATGCGAGCTCTCACACATCGGCTCAAACCAGAGCGTTTTTGACCGGCCAAAACGTCGAATTAATGGGTCATCCGCCGTACAGCCCTGACTTGGCACTTAATGACTTCTTCTTGTTTCCGCACATCAAGAAAAAAATGCGTGGTCAACGATTTTCGTCGTCAGAAGAAGCTGTTGAAGTGTTCAAAAACCATGTTTTAGAGGTGTCTCAATCGGAGTGAAAAAAGTGCTTCGACAACTGGTTTGAGCGCATGCAAAAGTGTATAAATCAATCTGAAGAATACTTTGAAAAACAATAAAACCATTTTTGAACATAAATATTCGTATTTTCACTATTAGGCCAGAAATATAAAGAGCAGCCCTGGTATAATATGATAAGTAATAAAACATTCAAGGTCTCTTATCAAAATATTGAAAGCGAAAAATCATTCTATATTATTAATGGACTACAACAGGGAACAGTAAATTCTCCCATCCTTTTTAACTTGTTTATTTTAGATATACTTAACCAAATCGATAACATCATTTCATTTGCTGATGATATTTTAATATACCACCATGACGATAAAATCAAAAAAATTAACAGTAATTTACAGATATACTACAACAAGGTGGAGCAATATGCAATCGATTGGAACATGACGATAAACGCACAAAAATGTAAAACTTTACTGTTTAGACCACCTGTTAATAAATGCTATCATGATGTAAGGAAAAATTGGAAAATTTTTAAATTAAGCATAATTTACATAATTGCAACATACCTGTTAAAGAAGTAGTTAAATATTTGGGTGTATACCTTGATAAATTTTTATATTTCAATTTTCATATCAAAGAAACTTTATCCAAAGCAAGAAAAGCTTACTTTTCATTTCTATTTCATTCGAAATATATTAAGAATAAAGTTAAAATCATAATGTACCAATCGCTAATTAGACCTATTCTTACGTACGCATTTCCCATTTGTTTTAATATTTCCCCCTCATATATGGAAAAAGTTAGAATATTTGAGAGGAAATGCATAAGAACATGCACTTCAGTTTACAGATCTGCAAATAGTGACTTCACTAAGTACATTTCTAATAAAGTTCTGTACAATAATGCAAATATAATTCGTATAGATAATTTTATAATCTATCTGGTAAGGAATCACGCCTTTCAGTGTTGTAAATGTACAGATAATAATTATATAATGGCTGCTTATTACACAAACGACGAATACATAACTAGCTCTTTAGAAAATGGATTTGTTTCACCAGAAGCTTTTGTATATCTGGGTAATAAAGGCTTTGTCCAAAATGATAATGGTGTTCCCATCTTATATCACAATTTTAGACGGGCAAATATAAAAACAATTAATTGTAATTTAAATCAATTACATATAAGATACAGTACCAGTATATCATAAAAGGACCTAAAATTAGCACAAAACTCTAATGACAAAATGTTTTGGTGGCTACCAAAATAAAGTTTTTCAATTTCCTTTTTTACCCCTTTGACTTGATTTTTTCTCTTTTTTTAACACTACACTACGACACATTACAAAATCTTTTTGGTTTTGGTTATACTTGATCCAACTATAACACACTAAACAGGGTGATCCAAAATAGGCTTTGTGAATATTTTGTTAAAATGAAATTTTTAAGTAAATTCTAATTTCCAAATTACTAAAGTTTTTTTAAAGATATCGAAACAAAATAATTTTTTTTAATAATACAATTTGTTAGTTATTAGTGCTATCAAACTCGTTTCGTTCTTTTGAAGTTGTTAAATGTTTTGTTTTAAAAAAAGTGATCTGTACCTGAGTATTCTTAGTAACTGTTTATTTTTGCAGAAAAAAAAGAAAAAAAACACATTCAAGAAAGATATCTTCAGCTAGGCCTTATAATCGTCCAACCTAAATAAGGAGAAGGAATATCGAATAATACAAATACTGCAAGAAGATTTTTTCCGATCCAAAAACTTCAGCATCTATCACAGGTGTAGATAATGAGTTAATAAGACGATTCAAAATCAAGTCTTAGCATGCAGCAGAAAGATAAAAGCTAAAAAATTTGGTGATTACGCCAATAAAACAGCTGCACTTAAAAACGAAAAATACTCTTGGATATATATATATATCTTCAATGGTTCACAAAATTTTGTATATTGGAGAACAAATCATTCAACATTCAAGAAAGCGCAAGGAAAAAGCACAAAGACAACAGATTCTCTCGCGAACATAGCACAAGCAAAATGTCTGGATGTTGTACAAATGAAGACCTTATCACCATTTTGTTGTGTACTTCAGATACATATATGTCCAACATTCGAAAAAATGGAAAACAACTCCAGTCGAATAAGAAGGGGCGGCTAAGCAACAATTAGAAGGTTAAAATCATTAAAATCATTTACTAAAATTGCTTAATGTTTATTGGCTCCTTGATTTGAAAGTATACGTATTTATGTAAAGTAACTAATATTTATTTTATAAACTGTTATAGAAATATTTAAAAATAAAATAAAACTATAACTAAAATAAGGTTTTTTTCTTTAAAACTTTTCGCTATTTAGAAAGTTTTAACTTTTAAAATATTTTTAATTAAAAAACCAACCTTTGGCCCTTCTTTCTTTTAAGCTTAAAAACATTATGGTGGGCAAAATATGGTGTTTCCTGATAAGATTTAGTTTAAAAAACTATTAATAATTACAATTAGCAACAATAAGAATGGAACATACATATGAAAAAAATTTTAATGTTATAACACTTTTTTTATATTCAACTTCAATTAATAATGGTTACAAATATTAAACCATTCGTAACTTTTTTTTGTCGGTCGGCTTTTATGCTTTTTATCAAAACTTAAAGGTAAAAATCCCACGTACCAAACAAAAAAAAAAAAAAAAAAACAACGCATATCAAAATTACGATCCAATTAAAAGTTACGGATTTTTGACCGCCTTCTCGCCAAATGTGTCACTGTGTGTCGCAAAGTTTTTTATCTACTTACAAATTGTATAATCACTCTATGTAAAATGACACCTTATTAGCATTAACATAAATATTAATGCTGAAGCTGAATCCAAAAACATTTCGTTGATTAAGGTCTAAAATTATTTTGCATCCCAGCAAAAAGAGACATGTAAAGATGTAGGTAATTCAATTGTTCTACTTAAAACGAACTGCTTCAATTTAGGGGAAAAAACACATGATTTTAAAATTAGCTTGACATTGGCGACCAGTAAAAATTCGATGATTTGGATACGTTTTTTAATTAATTTTTGTTTTTTATAATTTCTTTTTTCATGAATTTTCATGAAAAAGAGTTCAAAAGTTATAACTTAATTAGAATAAGCGAACTTATTAAGAATTTATAGAAAACAAGTGCAAGAAAAGCAATGAAAATACTTATAATTTTTGAATTACTTCATTTATTTGGAAGAAGCTACTGGAAATAAAAACCTGTTTTAAATGGCTCAAGCTTCTATTTGACGTACATTATCATAATCATATAAAAGCCCTGTTCAAATTGACCTTTTAAGGAAATACAGTAGTTTTCGCTTATAGTCCACAACTAAAGTTGCACAATTTTTGTGGACTATAAGCGAATTAGGACTATAACCGCATTTCTTTTTAAGCCACTTTATGGACTCTAACTGAATCCGGATAAAACACATTTTGGACTATATACAAAGTATGCAATTTCTTCAATAAAACCACTTTTTTTAAACAAAATAAAAGTTTATTTAAAATATAATCAAATATTGATTTAAATAAAATTAATAGTTTAAACAAAAACCGTTACATATTATTATTTATTGTAATTCAAATGCTTTAAAATAAAAAAAGGTTGCCAGTTTATTTAAAAAAAGTATTAAAAAAAGCAGGGTGGACTATATGAAAGTTTTTTTTATACAATATTAGCTACGTATGCAAAGAAAATTTGGTCTTTGAACGAAAATGGACTATAGCGAAATGGACTTAAGAACAAATAATTTGTATGAAATTCGAAAAAACCTGCAAGTGAATAGAACTGTTTTGGCCTACATCCGTTTTTGGCCTTTAAGCGAAATGGACTATAAACGAAAAGTACTGTAATGTATTGAATTATTGGGGATACGCCATATCTTTGTAGTCTGTTCTTATTTTGCACGTCCGTTCTATTAAATTAGGAAGTTGTCAATAATATATTTCGTCGCGATTACTTTTCAACAAAAACCAATACGAGTAAGAGTCCTTATATTTTATGTTACATTTGAAATTACACCGAAACAACAGCGACAAGAGTTCTTAAACTGGTGTTAGTTTCTTACTTATAGCTTAGGTTAGACTTAAGAAATAGAAAGATTACAAAACTTATGTAATCTAAATTTAAGTAAGGAAATGGAGCCCAGTAAAATCGGACATAAATTTTATTTGAATTAGAGGCAACAAGGTTAAGGTTACAAATGTTTGGCCTTGTTGCACGTTTCCTATTGAAATTTACTCGCTTGCACTTTTTTAATGTGAACAGTCAAAATTTGATCTCAGTTTACTTTGGATTGTTTTACCTTTCTGAGATCTACTTGTGTGATTTTGTTTACTATGAAAAATAAAATTATCTCCAAATAATGCTGTTTTTTGTAAGTGTTTAATTTTTCTAAAAAAATAGAATAAAACAAATCATAATGCATTAAATATTTTTTAAATTTTAAATTTCTTAATTTTATTTGTCTCAAATATTTTTTAGTTTTTGACGGGTTAGTCATGCACAATATCACCGGCAAATCAGTAATGAGTTGTTTTACATTAAACTGCAAAAATATCATAATTTTAGGTAAAATAATAAAAGATTGAAATCATGCGTTGAAAAACGTAAATTTACTTTTCAGCCGGTCGACGTATGCATATATAGGTTTTAGCGATACTCGTTCTTTACGTGCACGTGCCACATACTCTTTTATAGTTCATGGATATGAAATGACAGTCTTCAAAAGCTTGTTTTTGTATAATATACTTTTGCACACTTATGTCAACGTGTTAGTGTGTTTATTTATTACTTGTTTGTAAGGGATTATCAAGCCAACAAATACATTTGTACTTCATTAAAAATAAAGATCATCATAAAATAAATAAACGTAATTTTTGTTTTTAAGCTTTACTTTTTTAAGTTTATTTTTTATTTGCTTTTTCTTGTATTTCGTTTTTGCTTCTCTTTGTTTTTGGCAACAAGCAAAAGGAAACTCGTTCCCTAAAAACAAGATTTACACAACTTATACGAGCATGTACAATACATTCGCACAAACAATTCTGTTTTAACTTCATCTTATTCATATTAAAACTATAAAATTTATCTTACCAAAGTGTAAAGAGTTTCTACAGTGTTTTTTTTTTTTTTGCTTTAAATAAAAGCAGAAAAAACTATAAAGACTTTTTTTGTTTTTTTAAAAGACTACAATGATGGCTGTGCTTGTTTCCATAAATATTTTCTTTTAAGAAAAATATATTTTTAAGCTTATTATAAATTTTGTGTTTTGCTGTAAACTGTACAATTTATTCAATTTATATATTTCCTCAAAAATACTGAATGGAATCAGCTAGTTCGCTGGTCGACGTTTGTCTGGATGGAATCACCGGGACAATTATATCTGATAACGCAAGCACTTAAACTTGGTTATTCTGGAGTTTGGTGGAATGCAAATAACACAATAAACACAACCGTTCTTCGTTGATAGTCAAATTGATTCTTATTTTATTTAAATTTATTTAATGTCTTATATACCAATTTATTGCTGATTTTCAATAAATGACTCTTATTTAATTCGTAAATAAAAAACAATTTTTTATTATGTAATTTTAATTCTGCCAGCGGAAGTTCCCAGTGGAAACATGAAACCGCAGGCAATGTAAGCAAAATTAAAATAACTTAAACAGACGTTCAAGGTTGTTATTAAATTAAGGTAAATAAAAGAAATTAGTATTTATGCAATGAATGCATAAATATACAAAATTCATGAAACTAGTAGCTTAAAGTAATAATTTCGTGCAAGCAGTTGTATGTTAATACGTTTGTATAAATCTATTACTAGATTTATGTAAACGTATTTACTTACCATGGCGAAATAATATACGGTGGAAGCGATGGCAAATTCATTGGTTTTCGCCGGTAGCCTAACTGTGAAACTCCATGTATAAAAAATCTCTCTCTTTTTTTTCTATGTAGTTTGACGTTCAGGCTAACGGCGATTATTAACGAATTCGCCACTGCTCCCACCGTATATTTATTCGCCTTGCTACTTACATATGAAAGAAGTTCATTGTCAGAGTTAAACTCAGTATAAAGTTTTTTTTTGAGTTTTTCTTCAGTTTATGTATTAATATCTGTGATAAAGTGTAAAAATTAATAAATTACATTTTATTTTAATATTCTTGTTTTCTGTCATATGCAAATTTGGTTTGTGAAATCAACTTACATACGTGAATCAGTATTAAATTTCTATAAACATTACATTATCTAAAAGAAATATATTATTGTCAATAAAATATAAAATTAAGACAATGATAAAAATAAAAACAACAGGTATTCATATTTAGGTATCAAATAGTATTTCCTAATTTATACAGAATAACCTGAATAGGAGGCTCACTTCCAAAATGTATTAATGCAAAGTTCGTATAGTTTTGCTGCGGTATTTAGATCTTGTATATATACAAAGTATCGAAACAAATCATCAATTTAGAAACTGATGCGCTAGTTGGTCGGTTGCAACGTTTCTTATAATTGTCTGCGACATTTTAGAATGTCATGCATTGTAAACATTTAGTACCACTGCATTATGAAACACAATACATTGTTCGAATACAAAGCAACTGACGTTTTGGAAGTTAACCGGAATTTACCCATGAACGTGCACTACACGTGCCAAAATTTGTGTACATGTGCATGAAGAGGAATATGCACACAAAATAAATAGGCAAATGCAAATGAATAAGAGCTAATTTTTTTGTGTGTCTACTAAACGTAGATTTCATATGCCGCTCTTAGAATGAATGGCACATGAAGGCACACGATCTTGCACTTTAATATATGTCGAAGACGAAGAAGTACAATAACAACAAAAAATCATGGTGTTTTGTTGTTATGGTATGTGGTAAATATTTACCCACATGAAAATAATTTACACTGCCTAGATTTACATATAAAAAAAGATTTTTCTTGTGTTTCTCATCAACAGGCAGCAATTGGTTAAAAATACAGTATGCAAAATCGTTATTCGAAACTTATGTACCCTTCAACATATATGCTAATCTAGTTAAGTTAAGTAACTCCAATAAAAAAACAAATATTGGGGTGACAGAGACTTAAAGATTAGGAAAAAAAATCTTACATAAAAATGTAATCGGCTTTTAATGGGTTAAGCATTTTTTTAAAATTTTAGTATTTCCTAAAAATTTGCTGGTAGCCAGTTAAATGCTAATTAAAAATATAAAGATTCGAAAAATATTTAAAATAAGTTGCTTTTAAAACAAAATTTTTTAACATAATAGTAGTGTATTTCCGCTACAAAGGAATCTTTCAAGATTTTGATAAAAAATTGTTGTTTTTAAAGACTTCGAATACAAAACAAAATCTACTTCACGGATAGATTTAAAAAAATTTACTTTAAATCTAGTACAACTTATTAAGCACAATCTCGATAAATATTAATAAAATGAAGAGAGCAATAAAATTTAAAAGTAATGAGATGTAAATTGTAAATACAATGTGATGTAATTTTAAAAATGTCCATTTTCCGGTTTGTTGTAAACTGCGTGTGTCTTGTTACCTAAAAACAAGGCAGTGTAAAGTTAAAGTTTTCAAATAAATAATAAAATCTTTTTTGTTGTTTTGCAAATGTACTCACTACCCAGCAGAAAAATTAAGTAGTTCAAAAATCATTGGCATTTTCATTGCTCCACTTGCACTTGTTTTCTATAATGCATTCTTAATAAGTTCGTTTATTCTAAATAAGTTATTACTTTTGAACTCATCAAAAACTCGTAAAAAAAAAAAAAAAAAAAAAACAAAGTCTAATGAAAAAACGTATTCTTGTCATCAAATGTTCACTGGTTTTAAGCATTCAGATAAATGCCAAGCTATGTGAACCCATGCTCTCAAATGACAAGCTAATGTTAAAATCATGCGTTTTTCCCCTAAATTGAACCAGTTCGTTTTACATAGAACCCATGAATTACCTACTTCTTTTGCATGTCTTTTTCTTGCTGGGTATGAGTGACAAATAAAAAACATTTAAAGTCCTAAAATATATAAAATATGTGGTTTATATATCATCCAACGTTAATTATGGAAATGCGTTGCGTATGTACAATATTTACACCAAAGCCACTTCTTATACGCAGTGATGGTTTAAGATATTTTTAAAGCGGCTATTAGACGATCAAACTTTGCCTGTGTCCACGGCCTGATGTCAACCCATATAGCCCGTGTAATAGGATAAATTTCGTGTTTTAAGCGGCGCTGGATGAAAAACAAAAATTTTTGATATTTTGTGTTTGCCATCATGCCATCATATTCGTTTAATTGCATGTTTGTCAAACACAGTGTTAATTTTATTTGTGTTTTTGTAAGCGAACAGTAAAGATGGCTTGGCTAGAGAACATGTGTTACATATCAAGATAATATTGAGACATTTTTAGCAGTAATAGGTAAATGTAATATTTAAATTCTTATCAATTGCTGATGCAAAACTTACACTTTTATATTTTCTTCCTTTTAGTTTTCGTTCATACTGAAAAAATTTCAACTTATTTGGGTTAAAAGTAAAATAAATCAATAAAAAATTAAAATTAAAAACTTAATTCATTTTAACTAAATGATACTGCACTAATATTTTATAATCATATTTTCGATAATATATAATATAATAATAACATAAGTTAATGAAATTTTTAAAGTAGTGCAAATATGAAAATAAATGAGCATAATTTAATTTATATGTATAGTTATAAGTTTAACTTCCAACGTCTAAATAAAATGTTAAATAATAAAAATAAATAAGCAAAAAATAAAATAGTTTTTTTCTTTAAAAAAAAGCTTTTTGATTCGCTTTTAAAAGAATTTATTAAAGTAAATGAATGTTTGCCGGAATTGTGGCAAATAAAAAGTGATGTTTATAATAATATCTTTTACAAAAATTAAAAAAGAGTAGAACCAAATGCAACAGTTTAAGTTGTAAAATAAAATAAACATGTGCCATCGCAAATACAAACTTCATTGTTCAAAATCTGCTTGCGCATAGATGATTAAAAAACTTGGCCTGATAGTGTAAGCGCAAAACACTGATGAGAGACGAGAGACATCAGGCCGTGCACACAGGCAATGTTTGACCGTCTAATAGCCGCATAACAATTGTAGAGGGAATTATTTAACCCGAAAATTTGGGGAAAATTATTAAACGTATGTGTGATTCAAACGTGTAAGTTTAAGAAAAAACCACGTGGAATAATTTTGGCGGATTCGTAAATTCTAGATTCGCACATACGTTTTAGCAGTTTCATATTTATATTCCTGCTACGTTTCAATATGAATTCCGTGTCTTCTGATTATTGCGAACAACGCATTATTTACACCGAAAAATATCTTTGGAAGTTTAGACGTAAATTTAACAGTATATTGTGTGTTTCAGAAACATTGCAGAATTGCAGATTTATCCGTCGACTGTTTTCAATGGTATTAGATGCTAAATTTTTTCAGTACTTCCACTACATCATACTTCGCTTCTTTACAACAACTGAATTCGATTACATATGTATTCTTTTTTATGTTTTGTAGTGTCGGTGGTTTTGTGCATAAACCGGATGTGGATTGATATACGCAGCTAAGTAGAGGATGATTTAGATTTTGCCAAATCGTTTTGTTTTTTTCATTAGCATTTGTGATAAATTAAATTGTCACAAATGTGTCTTGGAAGATATTAGCATCACTGTCGTTGCTACTTCGGAATGTTTGCTAACCAGGTGAGATCTATTGCTTACAAGTTCTAGGGAATGATATTCTTTGCAACTGCATGTTCATGTTTCCGTGTGGTCGAGGTGCGATTGTAGCTTAACTTCCGCTAATGTGTCAATTACGGTGACGACATCTTGATACAGACGATACCTGTACCTGTGTTATCCATTATTAATTTAGTAGCATCATTACCTCCCGCTGTTCCATGAACCAGATCCAGCATATGTTAACTTCTCTGTTCACAATTAGTAACAGATCCCATCCATTCTTTTAAATCGGTAATCATTTTCCTGTAAAGAAGGGCAATATCTCAATTCGCGAAGTTGATTGAATGCTGCTACAATCAGTAATATAGTTTAAAATTCCTTGCGTTTTTACTTTAATGCTTTGCAAGTTAAAGTTATTTATTTATTTATTTATTTTTAATTAAAAATAAAAATATCGCTGATGCATCGGCGCAATAAGGGGTTTGTTGCTTTATCGTTACGGCAACAGAATGTGCTCTGATGAAATCAAGGAACTTGTTCGTGAAAACCGTAATTTCATACGCGCAACACGTTCTCTTTATGTTCGATTGAACAGTTAATCGCACTATGCATTTCGGAGAATATTCATTTTTTAGCCGAACAGTTGGTATATGGATTAAGCTGCCGGCGGAGGTTCTTTCTGATACTTCCAGTGTGAAAATATACAAATCAAATGTCCACTCTCTCTCTGTCTCTCTCTCTCTCTGTTCTCTCTCTGTCTCCCTTCCCGTTCTCTCATAACCTAATTTTCTAGTTCGGCACATTGTGTTTCATAAGTAGGGGCATCCTCTGAATGCTGCTCCCAATAAAAAAAACACCTCTCAATGTTTAATGATATTATTAAACGTTCATTTTTTTTTTTGTTTTTTTGTTTTATGATACCGGATTGGGAAAAACTTAATTGTGGGGGTTCTCATTCAAAGGCATGAGAATGCTAAATATTTTTAGTTAACCTATTTTGTAATAAACTGTAAGTATTTAAATAAAAAACCGACAATTTTGAAACCCAACGAAAAGAGAGAGTTTCCGCGTCTGAAATTAGTGGTTACCTTCTAAACTTGTGAAAACTTTTTTCCCTTATCTCCTGAGTTTGCAAAATGGCTATAAGAATTTTGTAAAAAGGAATATTTTACTGGTATATTTTTGAACGTTTTTAATAACTTAAAATTTATTTGGTGAGGTAGTAGATTTACTTTTTTCAAAAAATAATATCATGTGGTAATCATTTCGTAAGGTTTTGAAAATCAATAAAATATTACATTGATAATTAATAAAATATGACACAAAAAAGTTCAGGACAAAATCAAATTTTACAAAAATCTCAAAAAACTTGGAAAACTTGCACAATAACTTTATCTTGTATTTAAAAAAAAGTATCAAAAATTATTGTTTAAATATATGTATACATATATCGGTTTTTATTCTCAAATTAAAACTTTTTCGAATCAAATTCAAACTTTTTCAAAAAAACTCAATTTGTATCAAAGTAATTTAAATTTTATTCAAAACAAATTAAATTATTTTCAACACAAATTTAACTTTTTACAAATCGTATTGAATATTTTTCATTTCGAATTCGTTTTTTTTTCATTTTGCATTAATTTTTATAACTTCAAATTAATTGTTTTTAAATAAACGCAAAATACTTACAAAATTATTTTTATTTATATATAATAAGCTTCAATTACTTGCTATACAAAATTTTCAATGTAGCGGTTCTCCAGTTGCAGCTAAGGACAAATTCATAGTTATATCAACATAATAATTATTGCAATCTGAAGATGATACGGATTCTACTGATCGGTTAATTATGGTGACCAATATGGACTTGGATCAGCTCTCTGGAACTCTCTGGATCAGCTAGCATATTACGAGCACAGAGCTTAGTTTTTGAGAAAATTTTTTCAATTGGGTTTAGCATAGGGGAGTATGGAGGAAGAAAAACTGAACTGACTCAGCAATTTTATCTTTCACCACTTGCGTTTTGTGTATCTTTGCAATGTCAAGGATCAGCCAACCACCTGTGATGTTGGATTCAGCTAATATATCGAAAAATTCTTCAAGGAAAGATGTAAAAATGTTGGTATTAACCGAGGAATTAGCAATTACTTTTTTATGTAAAATGCCACGTATGTTCATAGCTGCAATAAGGGAAACATTGCGTTCTCTAACGGTAGGAAGACTTACATGTACTGCTGTATTTAATTTGGATCTAGCCTTGTTTCTCCGAAAGTAGTAACTGAAACCGGATTCGTCAATAAATATTATTTTTCTCTTCTTTCTAGAGCGTTTTGGGCAAATCTCATTGCATACGGTATATGTCGTTAAACTGTAGCATCGGAATTAAAACGATCTATGTTATTTGTCGCAGTTTTTAAGGTAATTCTCAAAGACTTTAATGCAGTATGTATGCTCGTTGTACCTGAATCCACATTATGAATTTCTAGAATCTTTCCGCGAATGCTTTTTACTTTTATACATGGATTTCTTTCTATAATCTTTTGAATTTTTTCCAATATTTCGGGAGTCAATTTGGAGTGACGTCTTTCACCACGGTTTTTCATGATAACGCACCCTTCCTTCTTGTAGCGATTTATAAAGGATGTAGCAGCTGTATTTTTGTTTATACCAGCTATTTCGGCTGATTTAACAATGGTTTTTCCTTCGTTATAAAACTTGATCAAAATATTTTTTTATCTACGCTGATATGGTTATATCTTCCACGTCTTGCGCGACGACGATTAGCCGGTGTTATTTCACGTATATTTTTCTCAGAAGAACTATCTGTAAGAAACTGAAGCTGATGATAATTTCGTACATTCGATACACCACAACTAGCAGCGTGAATACTTTCTTCGCTAGATGACATTTCGAACTTCTTTAAAACTGTATTCAAACACTTAGTGTTTACCGTTACAAAATGTTTTTTATTATTGTACTGGCAAATATTTTCCAGTATTATAAATATGTAACTCAATAATAGAAAATGAATCACGAATAAAAAAAAAAAAAAAAAAAAGTTTTAAAATCTCTCTGCATTGAATTTGTGGAAAAATTAATTTGAAATGGAAAAAATTTAATTTGAAAAAAATAAAATTTAATTCTGAAAAAAAAAAATTAATTTAAAATGAAAAAAATTAATATGTGTTGAAAATAGTTTAATTTTTTCTGAATAAAATTGAAGTTGCTTTAAAAATAATTGAATTTGATTTGAAAAATATTGAATTTGAATGCAAAAAGTGTTTATTTGGGAGTAAAAACCTATATATGTTTAAATGTTTAAAATATTTTTTTTTTAGTTACTACAAATAGCTCTTGAACAAGTTTTTCAAAAACAAAAATTTTTTTTGTAAAAACTTTCTTACTTTAGCTAAATAAAATATATATTGTAAACCTTTTAAAACCGTCAAAAATAGTTTACTCAATTTTTCTGACTCTAACCATATCCCCAAACGACAAATCTCAAGTAATAGCCTTTAAAATTTGATATATTATACAGAGTATTTTTGTCTATCAGTCTGCGTAATTAGTTTTTAAGATATCGTTTAACTTATTTGTTGCTTTTTTTGCCATCCGCTGTGGCCATCAATCATAGTTAAAATAAATTAGTAAAAGTTTATGTTTCCAATAAAGTCAGTTTTGTTCATGTGAAAAACATTTTTTTCTTTGTTATTTTTAATTTAATTTTGCGAACTTTTACGAAATACGCTTAGGAGAATGAAAAGGTTTACTAAGTTTAGTAATACATTTTTAGAAAAAAAAGTATAGAATATTTATTCACTTAAAAAAGTAATAAATTACATATATGTTAAAATCAAACAAATTAAAATTTCGTAATTTACAATTTTCGGCTAGCAGTTTCTTCGGTTTTCAAAGATATTAGATTCAGTCAACAATTGACAATACATTTTATTTTTGACAAAATTAAGCACTCTCTAAAATATATATCTGATTTGTTGCTGCAAATACCGCATTAATACATTTCTTCTCGTTTAAAACGTATAACGTATAAATTTTATACGTTTAATAAAACATTCTACAATGTTAGGAAGATTTAACATACAAAAATTTTTGAAAGTGGCGGAAAGATCATCAGCTTTGGCGTAAGGTGAGCTTAATATACTTAAATAAAAGTAATTAAAATATGTTTAACTAATTTTCCATTGGCAAAATGGTACAAATGATGAGAAAAGAATGTAATAGGGAGGTAATAAGAAGAAGAAGGGCTAGGGATCAAGTAAACCGGTTTAATCATGTTATTCATTAATTCGAATTTCAGAAAATGTAAAAGTATCCATTATTTTTATTAATTATAATAATTTGTATTGAATTAAAATTTATTTTTGGCTAAAGTTCATTTTTTAAGTTTCAAATGAAATACCTTCTACGAAATTTTTTTAGGACGTTTCCAAAGAAAACAAGATAAATTAGACACTAGCAAAATAAAATGCAGCATTTTTTTGGATGGCTACATCCTTCATCAGCATTCTTCGCTTCTATCTCCTTAGATTGTGTACATTGTAAACATCATCTATTTAACGAACTAATTTTGTAAATAAGAATATGAGGAATGTTCATATCAATATTAATCGACACACAGACCAAAGTATTTTTTCACTGTTCTCTTATTTACTTCTCTCATACATTTGTTTTTGTATTAATCATCGATTGATCACGAATGAAAATTTTGCTTTTGTCTGTCATTCTTACTTTTTTTACCCACAATACTAAAGGCTCGCGTATTCATCGCCTAGTTGTATGGCATAGGCGATGGTAAGCGATTCGTATTCTCTGAGAAGAATCGCGTTATCATCGCCAAACAAACCATCGCCAAGAAATCTCAAAAATGTTTGCAGGGTGAATACCATGAATGCCACGATGAATACTATGAAATCTGATGATCAGCAATTATAGTCAGATGGCATGAATGAAATGGTTGATTAACTCTTGTTGGCATAATAAAAGTAGTGCGAAAAAAACAGTCAAAGTAAATGCAGAGTTAAATACAAACACGTGCATTGATGTGTACGAGCAGTTAAATGACCGGAAAAACCAATGAACATATAAATGAGCAATAAAAGTGAATATGCAATATTCTTGTCTCTGGTACATACTTGTTAATAAGTAGAAACAATAAAAGGCTACATAGCAATGAAGCCGTTTTGACTTATGAAAGGTTCAATTGTTCTAATATTTCTTTGGTCAAAGCATAATCACATTTAAGTTTGTATGCGTGCATAATAAAAGTTCGTTTTCATCCGGGACTGTTACTTGACAAATTCAGTCACTGTAGTGACCAGTGATTTTTTAATCACAGTGATTTATTAACAGGTACTGAAATATCGCTCGTCTTTAATACTGTATAATAATAATAGTAAATAATAATTTAAAAATTTTATACTAAATTTAAATCTTCTTATTTTATTTTACTATGGCATTTTTTTATGCGATGTCGTCGACAAATGTCTTTTTATGATCAGCATCAAATAATATTGAAAATACATTTAAAATTTGATACAATTGTAAACCCTGTTAACGTTTAAACACCGTTAAAAATAACAAGTATGGAGAACTATAAAAGGACACCTCGCAACAGAAGAAGATCCCATTTATATTGGTTTTTTCACCTTCCAAGAACATTTTAGTTTAAATGCATAACCCATATTTGTAGTTTTGTAACAGTGCCAAGTTATCATTTAACAAAACTCTGCCAAATCGAAAGATTTGTGTCAAGCTAAACTTTTTTAAATTTGCCATCATCAACACATAATAAAGTGTCTTTAAATTATCTAAAGAAATCTCAAATAATGTTTCTAGAGTCCTTAATAGCTTGGGTATTGACTACTTTTAGCAAATTTTCTTTCCGTATCATAAACTTGCAGACAAGCCAGACCCAAAAGTTTTTAATTATTTTTAATTTAGAAGAATTAGTGAAAAATATTAACTTTTCGGTTTGATACAAATTCTTTTACATCTTTGGCACTATATATAGGAGCATTTCGTATTGTAAAATGCCTATAATCGGTCCATATCATCGTTAAGTTGAGGGAGAGGCAATTGTAACCGAGATTCTTTAAATTTTAAATATACCCTCTCTGCTGTGATGGCGGTTTGAAAAAAGCCCCTCGTCATGGTCATCTTGGCTATCCAAATCAAATTTTGTTTTGTTATTTAAAGCCAAAGTACGCCAATGGTTAACATGACCTCTTACTTAAACGTCTCATGTAGTGCTTTTGTTTATTGTTTGGCTTTCTTTATCAAAGCTACAAAGAATGCAACTGCCCTTTTTTTCGTTTATATTCTTGCGTGGATACCAGTTTAGTACCTCATGTTTGATGCTGTTAAACTTAAAGTGGTTGGAATTTGTATCTCTGGCTATAATTTCTAACATCTTTTAATTTAATTTATAAAATTTCACAATAGTTTATTTATTATATTTAAATAATTTTTTATCCCTTTTTAAGCAATATTTTATAAGAAAGTAATATATATCATCGACTATCAGTTTAATGTGTAATTTAACAAAAAAAAAAAAGAAAAAAAAATTGATGCTTGAAATGTTCCTAATTAAAGGAAAAATTCAATTTTTTTGTTGAAATTTTGTTCATTTTGTTTTTTAGTTGACAGTTTTGTGATCTTTAGAAAGCGCTTCTTCCGACGTTAGCAAATTTTTGGCTGTCCACAACAATTAGAATGGAATAAAAATTTAAGTAGATCTAATATTTTAATCAAAAGTGTATTTTTAAGTTAAAAAATAACTTAAAAAGTACTTTTATTTTTAAAGTACACAGGTTATTGTATTCAAAGCTCTTTCTGCTTAAAAGCTGTGAATATAATGGTTTTTAAAGTGATTTTTAGCTTTAATTAATAAAAAAAAACTCACAATATTTTGCATGTGGTTATTTAAAATTTGCACAGTATCGTTATAATAAAGCTAAAAAAGATGCCGATACCGGCGACACTTCGGGAATCGGATGCATTTGTAGTTGTTTTATTTTCATATTTTAAATACCAGTAATGAAGCTCAGCTTAATGTAGTCCTAAATACAAAGTATTATGAAAATCCGTTTTTTCGTTTACATATACTTTAACAAAATTTTGAGATTAACGTTTTCATGGCCCCTTAATGTAGAAATCAGATTTACAAACTATATTAATAAACAAACACAAGCTGTGCAAAAGATTAGCTTTTATATATTCAAAAATATGCACAAATTAGCATTTAAGTAGATTTTAATCTAGAATAGCAGAAGGCATATACGAATTACCACAAAAACCTACTGAATACTTATACTCACATGGAAATAAATATCACAACTTACACATACATAAATGACTGTGTGGTCGTATAAACAAAACATTAAGTGCTGACGTGGGGATTCTGAATACGATAAAATAGTATAGTGTTATTAAATGCATTTAAATTCAGTAACCTAACATATTAAATTGTACGCACAAGTACACTTTTAGTAATTTACACTTTTGCTATTTTTTTATGTGGATACCGAATGAGTTTACGTAATGGTTGCCTTTGTTTTGGCAAGATCTGCACAATGCGCAAATGTAAATTTACAACAAATGTCGTATTATTTCAATCAGCTTCTTGCTAAGCAACTTAAAACTTTTTTTTAAATAAATTTAAATATTTAAATATTGTGTTGGTATTATTTCATAATGCATTGAATATTAGAAGGGATGACGAGTACAAAATAATATCAAGAGCTGGATGTAATCTACATTAGGACATATAATGTTGTTGTCGGTTTTTGATTTATCAAAAAATCAAATTTATTACAAATAGTTATCAACAATTTCTGCAAGTCCGCCTGCCGTTAATATAATAAAAATAAATATGTTTGTATCCAAATATATTAGACACACTATAAGTGTTGTTATCAGTTTTTGTTTAAATATATTTGCCCTTAATATAAAAGTAAATTTTTATGAAAACGACCACAAAGCATAAATTTTGCGAATATTATGTTTATTCAAGTTAAAGCTGGACATCTAAAGACACGAGTATATTTTGCTTGTTTTTTTTGTGTTTCATGAATCTTTTCATTCGTATGCCACAAAAACGTTGAAATAACAACTAAGAGTGCTACATTTAGCTATGCCGAATCTTATATACCCTATATTGACAATCCAACTTTTTTTATGAAAATTGTGTTAAGCCCACTGCCTAGGGGGAAACGGACCGATTTTGTTGATTTTCAGAGGTGCCTCTTTCGACACTATGTCTGATCGGTTGGCGTATTTAAATTTACTCTAGCTAATCTAGTGCATTGGCAAACTTGATTTCAATACTAATACGGACGGACAGACGGACACATCGCAATCGACTTCGCTATGCATAAGAAGTCAGAATATATATACTTCTTGGCATCGGAAATGGATATTTTAGAAACTAAGAACGGAACGACAAACTTAGTTATACCCTTTTCCACTTTTTATGATGAAGGGTATAAAAACAAACAGACACATGTATATTTTTTAATTCTGATGTGTTTTTTATACCATAAACCAACGGCTGATTGTAACCATATTTAAAGCAAGTAAGAGTGCTATATATATTTAATGAAGTAACTTTGATAAAACACGCAAATACTGGGGTGACAGAGAATTAAACAAAATTTTGGTACTGCATATATACATATATACATGTATACATATATATATATATATATATATATATATATATATATATATATATACATAAATACATATATATATATATATATATATATATATATATATATATATATATATATATATATATATAAGTGACAACGGCTCTAATGGGTTAAACATTTTTAAAAAATTTTGGTATTTCCGTTAAAGATCTCTTCAAAAGCTTTAAAATTAAACCCATATTACTATTTGAAAAAAATTAAAAATTTCAGAGCCCCGTAACTCGGAAAATATGGGCGAGCGACATTTGTTTCACTTGATGTTTTTTTTCTTATTTTTTAATCCTCTATCACCGCATACATAAATTTTTTTGACTGGAGTTACTCAATTGTGTTAAATGACATGACAAAATTAGAGGTCGGCGCGGTGATTTTCCTGCTGCTTTGAAGGACATGAACCGATAATGCTGATTTCCAATAGCACCTCTTTCGACACTATGTCTAATCGATTAAAGATTTTTTTTTTGTGAAATCAGGCCGCCGCAAGCTTGATTTCAACACTAACACGGACGGACAGACGGAAAGGCGGACAGCGCTCAATCGACTTCGCTACGCATAAGGATTCAAAGCATACACACTTTATGGGGTCGGAAATAGACATTGTAGAAATTACACACGGAATGACAAACTTATATATACCATTTTTCCACTTTTTGTGGTGAAGGGTATAAAAAGGTAATATTCCATATGTTTGAGCACTGAATATTAACAATAGTTTTTTTGTGTTGTTTTTTAGTAGATATTCCTAAAAGTTACAATTGTTATTTTAAAATTTCAATTCTATTAGGCAGAAATAAAAAAGAGAGGACTTGCATACAATATATATATAATTTTTAAGCCATCTGATACCCAGAAAAATAAAATGGGCGTAAGCAATTAAGGTGTGGTAAATTTGTAGAGTATGTGTATGTATGTAAGCTACCGCTTTTTTAAATATTACTTATATTTTCACTGTAATTGTGGCTGTGGCACTTGTGTTCAAAAATATTTAAATTTGTCGAATTTATGAATATGAATCCGATAGCTTTGCATTTATATTCTTCGCACTGTGAATAAAAACTCTTTTTATTACCGCACATTTATTATGTATATTATTTGTGTGTTATAATTTTTTTTACTAAAAAAAATGCCTACGGTTAGGTGTACTTGTATACGTTTTGGCGTTTATGACAGTGTCGGTGTTTTAAAATTGTTATAAAGTAATTATAATTAAATTTATCTGTCGCATGCTACCGTACAAGTTGCCGCCATTTAAAATTGAATTTATTGGTTTTTCATAAGGTCATCCGTTCTTCATGCTTAACATTTATGGTTGTGTTGTGTATAAACATGTTTTTTGATGCAAACACATTGTTAAAATTGATGTCATCCTATTCATAAAAACGAGCTATTTTTTTAATAAAAACTTCTTTATTTCTGCTGAGTAAAAACTCAGGCTAAAAAGCCTCAAGCCTCAAATTCTTCTTGTTATTTGTTTTACAAGCGATTATTGAAAACGGCAATTTCACCCTAAGCTAAAATAGAAGCAGCTTAGCATTTTTATATTATGGATTCTTAACTGATTTTTAACTCATAATTTTTAAAGCAACTTCATAATAATAAACAAATTTTCTATATAATTTAATATTAATCATTATTTTACAAATAAGTATGCACAGATGTTGAATAAGAATTTTTCTAAGAAAACATTAACAGCGAGATGAATTTTACTCATCGCTGAAGTAATGTGGTCCGGATGGCTGTGCTCGTTAAAGTCGCATGTTTGTTGAATATTAAGTAATTATATTTTCGCTAGAGCACCACAAGGAATGGCTGCATAAATTTATAAAAAGCGCTGAATTATTAAGCACGACACTATGGGAAGAAATATTGCCATATTTATTTATTTTCACTGCTTACTCTTATTCTGTATAATGCATTTTTATTAAGATCGTTTATTTTAATTAAGTTATAACTTTTGAACTCATTTGAGACTCATGAAAGTTCATTAAAAAAGAAATTAAAAAAACAAACAAAATTTATAAAAAAAAACGTATCTTAATCATTGAATTTTCACTGGTTTTAAGCATTCATTTAAATGCTCAGCCGTTTTGTTAATGTGAACCCATGCTCGCCAATGACAAGCTTATGTTAAAGTCATGCGTTTTTTCCCTTAATTGAACCAGTTCATTTTACGTAAAATTAATGAATTACCTATTTCTTTTGCACGTCTTTTTTTGCAGGGTAAGTTTAAAAGGGGAAAACAAAAAAAAGAAACATATTTACTTTTACATAAATAACACCAGTCGGCCTACTGTGTTTATTAAATACTTGTGAGTCCGACCAATGGTCTTAGTTGGTCTGTATTGGGGCTTCATCAAACGTCTACTTGGGTTCAATTGAATCATACCTGCACCCTTTGCTCCACGTTATATTCAGATCCAAGTATATAAAAAACGAACACATTTTTGGCACCTAAGGCGTATCCTGATGTTGATTGTCTCCTGTAGCTCGCTGGCCTCCAATTTTATTTAAGGTTCGTCCTGCGGGGTTTAGTTACTATTTTTGAATGCATGTTGGTAGCCTCCCTTAAGTCCTTTCGAAGCTACATTTAGCATCCCATTTTGATCTCTCAAGCTTTTTGAAGCGAAGCGTAACAACGTAAGAAATTCCATAGGTTCAATTGCTGTGCTGAGTTCCAAGCTAAAAAAACGGTCTCATTTCTGTTCTAAGCTCTAGACTTCTACTCTTATTTATTGCCTTAAAACAAAAATAACTGAAGCAATCAACAAATTATTTGGCTTGAGCTATCACAGATTATTAATATTAAAATCAGTAATATTAGGGACAGTTAGATATTGCTATATTGATTTTCCTACCTAAAAGGATGCAGAATGTGTGTATCCGTATACTTTTCCAACTGTGGTACATAAAATAAAAATATATAAATAATAATATATATAAATAATTTTTTTTAAAATGACAGTATTGTATATTGCGACTGCCTAAACCTCATGCCTTACAGATGTTGCAACCGAAACATGGGCAGGTATAATTAATATATTATTTTAATACAATTAATAGAATATGTTTTTATGGTCTGTTTGTTATATTTTAGTAGTAGGGTTCGTTAGTTGCGCTATTGTACGTTTATGTGACAATCAACAAGATACACAAAAATGTTTAACAATTTTTAAGCGGTACAGAAAGTTTTTACATTGACTCAATGACTGTCAAATTAAAATTCTCTTATATAATTCTAAGATAAAAAAATAAATTACAACTTTACAGTATAAATAACAAAAAACATAGTATTTAATTGAATAATATTTTAGTTAAGATAATAATAATTTCTTTCTTGATTGCTAACAATTACATATGGTAATATATTACTTAAGTTTAAATGCTTAGTGATATTCAATAGTGATTTTAGCGACCTATATGAAATTTTTTAGGTTAAATGAACAAATAACTTATAATAACTTAATTTGATGTTTTTGCGACCGATCTATTATATGGTAATAGAAAGCGCTAAAGATTAGAAATAAAGATTCTTATTTAAAATGCATATCAGTAAATTACTCAACATCACTCATTAACTTAAAAATGATTATAAAATTGTTTTTTGTTGGGACATAAATATTTAATTGCCTTTTTTAATCGCTTTTAAATTTTTAAATTATTATTTATGTATTACTTGCCATTAAAAAACAAATTGTGACCTATTTTCTCCTCAGTTCCTCAGTTTTTCAGTCTATTATGTTTATTTTTTCACCTATTTGGAAATTTATCGAGCCTTATCTAATTTATACGGATTGAGTATTTAAAGAATCAATAGCTTCTGACAATGCCACCACAACACTGGCCTAAAATACACATGGCAGAACTGTAAATGAATTAATTCGCGAATCACTGCACTGAATTAGCAATTTTTAATTAATTCTTTTCACAAAAAAAATTTTTATTGAATGAAATTTGAGTCATTAGTAAAAATGAATTGAATTAATTCAAATAAATCACAAAAAGCAATTAGCAATTTATTTTTAACTCGTTGCTTGAAATTTAAATTGATGTAAGTAAATACGCAATAAACATTTCCATGTTTTGTTTGACCAACCAAACTGAAAATATTAAATTTTGATCACTAAATATTTTCAGTTTAGTTGGAGAAATTTCCATTTTTCATTACCCATAGATCGCCTGCAACTCATTTGTGATTTGAACCGTAATTCCTTGTTTTAACTCAATTTCATGAATTTAAAATCAATTTAATTCAAATGAATTGGAAATGAATTGCAATTCTTTTTTCTAAAGATCATTTAAATTGAAAACGAATTAATATTCATTTCTACCTAATTTGCTTAAATTGATTCAAATTTCATTCAATTCTTTTTTGTTGTAAAAAGAATTGTTTTAAAATTTAGTTAATACGTAACAAATTAAAATGAAAAAAGAATGATTCATTTACAGCTCTAAAACATGGTAAACACAATATAACAAAGACGTCATGTTAGTCTAATCGATGCCACAGTAAAACAAAATTTTTTTAACCTCTAAGAGTTTGTCTATAATTGTTCGAAAGACAGGTCTGCTATTTCTTATTTTAAATTATTTTAATATTTATAGTTGTTATTATACTGGATATTCTAATGGACGTTCAAGACATTTTCAAGTTTTTGTTTATTACATAACATGTATGTTGTATTGGACCACCCTTTCTATTTTTAATCATAAAATGTTTTTAAAATCGCACCAATCTGCAAGCATAACTTTTCAAATAAAGAAAATAATTTAAAATCGGCTGCATGCACAAACATTAAAAAAAGCAACATTCAGACCAATTGATAGCTTTCTTATTTTTATAAAGTCGATTAAAAATTTAGTATTTTGCCTGCATTGCACTGCATATGCATAAATAACAGAGAAAACCATAACTATTTTAAAACTTTTTAAATTTTTTAATATTTCTGCTAATTTTATTAAATGAAGTCTTGCTGAACCAGTAAAAATTACAGAAAGGACAACATTAAGCTTTTAATGACCATTATCTGTACACACTGAATTAACGGTTTTTATATTTCAAATCAAATATAAGTAATTTATTCTTTTTTGCAAAACTTTTGTTTCATATATTGATTTTAAAAATATATAGCTACACGTAAGGAAATCAATTCATTCAATTTATTAAAATTTACATATTTAAGACAGCCAAAAATAAGTTTTTAATTTATGATTTTTTTGTGGAATACTAATTAAATAGTTTCGTAAATTTTTACATTGTGAATTTTACGTACATATTTTCAGGTAGTTGCTTTTTCTTCCACGCAGCATATATTACTATGAAAAATGTGATTTTCCAATAATTTTGTTCAAATATTTTCTTTTCAAAACAAGAAACGAAATAACCTTTTGTGTTAGAGGAACTTGGATATTTTAATATTTAATTCAAACACATTAAATATATCTAATTATTAAATATTAAAGCTTGTGATTTCACATATGCAATTACTTGTATTCAGATGTCGTTTTTAAGCCGTTCACTATATTGATTATTTTGCTTTATTTTAATTTTGATGCAAATTTCATATCAATAGATTTGTGACATTATTATTGATTAATATTTATTACAAGCTATTTTCTGTGCGCTTCGCTACCCCAATGGGAATAATCGTATTATGATCAAAGCCGTCAAGGAGAGAGCGAAAACTCCGAAAAAAAATGAAAATAATCGGATGTATTCCCGTTGGCGTTATCTTTTTAAAAGTTATTTCTAATATTGTATTCCTGAAACACGACGAAGACGACGATAAACAGTTATCGAAAACTACAATAAAACCAAAAAAAATTGGTAGCACTACAAAATATGACGTTTTATTTGGTGTTGTTATTTACGAAAGCTTACAATTTTTTTTTCTTTTTTTTTAATTTAAAAGCAAAATGTCTGGTACAGAATTTTATTTTTCAAGTATAAGTGAGGGTGAAGAAGCGGTCAACTAACTATGCATCGAAAAAGTTTTACGGCAGAACGGTAATATTTTTTTCCTTTCCAAATTCAGTGTAACAATCTTTTTCATAAAGTACATATTTTCACATATTTTATAAGCAGTTCCTATGACCATGTCCATAATTGGTCATCTCACTGGGGGAAAAAGGCTCATTCCGTTTGTAAGTTTTATAATATATTTTTCCGACCAAAGTATATTGTTACGTTTATTTAAATTTATAACGTTTATTTTATAATTTATAATTTAATTACTACTTTAATTAAATTACACTTTAATTAGACGAATATTTATTTATTCGCGATTAATACAAAAAAATATGCGATGACAACTTTACCTAACGGCTTGTATGGGCGTTACTTTTATATACCCAATGTTAAGGCGGTTCTTGAAAATGCTAGAACTTCCTCGATTTGTTATGCAATAGAATATTTTTTTATTACGCATTCATCATTTTAGACACATGATGATTGTTATTTGATTCTAGAACCTTCCATTATTATTTTAAATTAATTATACATGTTGTATATACATATTTATTAGTGGTTATGCAATGTAGATGTTTGTGAAGTTGTGTGTTGCGTTTATTTTTATTCCTTTAAGTTAGTTGTTTTTGTTTTGTGATCAAAAAGTTTTTGTATAAACTTTTGTAAACGAACACAATAGGTGATTTCGTTTTACTTTATCCGTGACAATTATTTTTATTTTTTTTTATGACCTAAATAAAGCATCTGCGCAACAATATCAATTATGAGTTCTTATGCATAGCGAAGATGATTAAATGAGGTCCCTCTATACGTTAATTGTTGGGTTTAAATCAACTTTAATAAAGCACTAGATGAACTGAAAAAATTTAAATACGCCAATTGATTAGACACAGCATCGAAAATGTTGCTATTAAAAATCAACAAGATCGGTCCATGTCCTTAGAATCAGCGGCCAAGACATCACGCCTGCCTGTTATTTTTCAAAATCTTTCCTCAACGTTCGACTGTAATCCTGCTCGTTAGTGTCAGTTGAAGGCGTTGACTTTAAAAAAATTAACTGAAAATGCGAACAAATCAAAAATTGCTAACAAGGACAATGGATCCTGCCTATAAACGTTAAAACAACTGCAACCATTAAAGCTTAAGCTTAAGTAGGCACAACCCACAGAAAATGAAATCAAATATAAGATATCAATTCATATACATTAACTTATGTAAATATACATATTTTCGTTGCATAACTAATAAATAACACATAATTGACACCAAAACAAATTAATTAATATTGAAACGGTTGAATTTTGGTGATAAAACCAAAGCCAAGTGTATATTAAAAGTGTTAAAGTGTGCAAATTATGCAAACTTATTTTAAATGAATTTTGGTTCATATGCATATTTTTCATTTAAATTACATTTTCTCTCTTCAAGCTTCAAACAGAATTCGAGATTATACAAAAAACATCTATAAAATTAAAGGACATTTAGAAATAAAGAGACGTGGTCATTAAATATATTTCCAAAATATGCAAATTTACTTAATCCTCTTTAAATACTAAAGAACACTTATGCGGTCAAAATTTCATTTTGCAGCCAAATTTATTTTCTCATCTTTGTACTTGTGTGCTCTTACTCACTCACGTTACCACAGTAATAAAAAAATAATTCTTTTTTTTTTTGGATTTGTTTACTGTACATAAAATTCCCAATTTTACTGTGGAACGCATGGCCATATCAGGCGCCAAGGCTTTATGCCATTATGCCGTTTAATCATCATCGGCATTGGGTTTTAGTTACATACTTCGTGTTTTCTCTTCAACCTTGTCGTTACGATTTTATCTAAGCATAAAAAAGCATAAAAATAACAAATGACTAATATGGCTTGATAATCAGCGCTTTAGAGTAGAAAATAAATTTTGGAAATTAAGAATTTGAAATAACTAATAAACTTAAGAGCATGGGCATCTACATAATATGTCAAGATACAGAGATAAGTTAAAATAAACTTAATTAAACGTACCTAACGAAATGATTTATACATTTATGGTTTTTAGTTTCAAATTTATAAGTTCAAATACAGGCGATCAACTCGTCTGAAAAAATTGTATATAAAGCAGTCAGTTTTTTGAGTTATTGCCATATAATTTTTTAACAAATCAGCAAATTTGAACTATGCTCAATTTTGACTTAATTTTGTAGAAATAACCCTTAGAGTTTTAAAAATAAAAATCTATAATAATTTAAATTTTGCACTCACCATTTATGGTTCACACAAATTTAATAACGAAAAAATCGTATTTTTAGAGATTGTTTGCTAAGCTGCCCATATTTTTAAAGAACTATCTGCTCAATTAAGATGGCGTTTGAAATGGTTATGATGGCGTGTTAAATGTCACGCCACCATAATTTAATGAGTTATTCTTCTGATAACAGAAGCTACTGTTTGGCTCTATATAGTTTTTTTTCTTAATGCTTAGTTTTTTTAATATGCACTAAATCTTACGATTAATTTACTAGGCCAATATATCAATTCTCAATTTGTGGAAAAAAATGTGTTAACAAATCTAACATTTTTATTTGATAATTGTTCACTTCATTTCTTTATTTAGAGTTATTTTGATATCAAGTATGAAAAATATCTTTGTTTTAAAAACCTTTTAATTTAACTTCTTTTGTATAACCTTAAAAAAATTTAAATCTCTTATTTTAAATTGAAACATTATAAAGACGGACCTTATGTGATAGCAGCAATCCATTAATCAACATATCCGACACACTTATATTTTAAACTGTATGGTTTCCTAGATTATTTATTGAAAAAAATAAAATCATATATGAAGTCAACTTCAAATTTCAATGGTACACCACATTAATTTGTTTGCCACATGAAGATTTCAGAGAGCGGCAGGTCAAGATAATTTTAGTTTAATATCCCAAACACAAATGAAAAGATTCTTTACAAGAAAGAAAAAGTTGCTAATATACATGTAAAATTTCCAACATCAGATAATTTTATTAATGTAAAAAATAACTTTTGTAAGAAATACGGTTTCCCACTAATCATTAGAAAAATCGATAATAATTATATTAAGATGAGCACTGAAAAAAGCACGTCATTACTGAAGGTTTCGCCACTTTTCCTCTATTAAAAATTGACAAATAAAAAAACTGTCTTATATGTTTATAATAACTAAGATATAAAGTTGGCAACCCTGGAGGCAAAACGTCAAAATTTTGTGCTCTAAGCAATATTTATTTTAATAAATTAAAAAATCATAAAAAAGACTTAAATAATTATTAAAAACTTTTTTATAAAAAGCCGTCCTATAAACATTTTAAATTTTGTCAAGAATAATGAAAAAAGGGCGTAGAAGTGTTGAAGCAAATCAAAGTATCTATGGCCAATGTTAATTAGTGGTAAATGAAGAGAAAGAAGACTTCATTGAATGTGATAAATGCACGAAAATTTACCATGTACCTATGTAGTTTGCACCAAATTAAGTAGAAGGCAATATTAATTTTTTGAGCGTTATGAAGAGGAAGAATACGAGTGCCATTTGTATAGTAGTAGTGGCGATTTTAAAGCTGAACTAAGAGAAATCAAAACAGTACTGAAAAAACTTGATCATCTGGCTCATATAAATTAATCTGTGTCTTTTATATCAAAACAATTTGACGAAATTATTTAGCCGCTAGCGGAAATAAGAAGAAATTGGATATAATGCAAAAGGAAAACAAAATGCTAAAAGATGAAGTAAAAACTCTTTAAAAATCAATTAAAGTTTTAAATGATCATTATAATGTGATATTTAAATTTTTATTAGTTTTTGTATAATTATATTTAAAAAATTCTAGTTATAGATTCACATTACTTTTCTGATTTACAATCATATGAAAGTTATGTTGAAAGTAGTACAAATTTACATTTAGATATAATAAATATTAATGTCAGAAGTATTTCATCAATCGATAAATTCAATAGATTTAAATCTCTTCCAGTTGGTTAACCAAGACTACCCAGTATCACTGCAGTACAAGAAACATGATTTTAAAAAGAACATGCTTAGATATATAATATATATGGTTATAATAGCCTACACTGTTGCAGATCCGACAGTTATGCTGGAACATCAATTTATGTCGACGAACAATTGCAGTACACAACTAATGTCTGCGAAAGTGACAATTCAGTTGATTATATACATAGTTCTAGCTTGATAAATTAAAATCGAAAGGAAAACCAATTAAATTTGCAACGTTTTATAGATCCCAGAAATGCAGTGTAGCTAGCTTTTTATTTTTCTTGGAGAATTTGCTATCCACTTACGGTCGAAGTCCATGTGCATTTGTAGGTGATTCCAACATTGACGGGCTAAAAGTGCAGCCTAGTGAAGAACTTAAAAACCTTTTACAAAATTATGACTTTGAAAATTGCCATAAAATAATTACACGCCCCGTCAGCAAAACGTCAATAGAACACGTATACAGTAATACTTGTGACTCTTTGACAATCGATTCTATTGAGCGTAATTTATCAGGTCACAATATTGTCTCATGTAGATTATCTAATGAATAAGGCTTTTACTGATGTAACATATGTTCACTTTGCCTACAGCAAAGCAAAAGAATATATAAAAAACCATTTACGTCAAACTGGTCAGCCGTCAGCTGACACATCAGAACTAATCTCTTCTTTGAACAATGCCATATCAAATTCGACTTATGAAAGATCTCAAAGAAAGCTTCCCAAGAAAAGCTTTTAAAACGTCGAAGAAAAGTCCCAACAAATGATGATTTACAAAACAAATTGAAAAGGATCAGTGTTGTAATAAAAAAAGCTAGCAAAATCTCTATGAACAATTATTATAAAAACAACTTAAGTGCATTTAATCAAGACTCAGTAAATGTTGAAATTTTATAAATAAAAAACTCGGTAGAGTTTCTAATCGCACTATAAATATAAAAGTCTTAAATGGTGAACTTGTTACCTGTGACTTCAATAAAGCAGAAATAACTAATTTCTTCAATCCATTAAGGACTTAAGGCAACAAAGTGAGCAGCGAACAACAGATAGTTTCAACTCTTTGAGGACAAAGACTCAGTACAATGGTACACTCAATCTTTGTGGTACGACACTTAGAAAGTTGACAATATTTTATCGAACTTAAAAATTATAAAAGTTCAGGCCATGCTGGAATTTTTCCAAAACTTCTTCGCTATTGTAAGCAGGCACTGACACCTTGCTTAGTAAGCTTATTTAATAATATGATAAATTTGGGTATACGTATATCCAGACGTCTTAAAAATTCACAAAATCACTCCTATTCCTAAGGTTAGTAATGCTATATAAACAAACTTGTTTCGTTCAATTGCTTGTATTATCAGTAATTGATAATGTATTCGAACGAATTTTTCATAATCAAATTTTTAGCTATTTGGAAAACAACAAACTACTAAACGAGTATCAGTAAGGATTCAGAAAAGGTTGTGATACAGAGGAAGCTATGGTAAATGTCATTAACTTCATTTCCAAAGGATTGGATGAAGAACATAGTGGCGTAGCTGGTATCACTTTTGATCTTACTAAAGCTTTTGATATTATTGGTCACAATATTTTGTTGCAAAAGTGAAATTTTTATGGAATTCGTGGCAATGAGCAAAAACTTTTAAAGAGCTATTTAACTAATAGAAAACAATTTATCAAAATAATTGATATTTGTCTTTTTTACCCCTTTTAACATGAGGTAGCAGTTAAAGCATATATGGAACGAGATGCAGTATTAAATGTGGAATTCGCAAGAATAAATAAGCTCGTCATTAACGCTAATAAGACGCAGTTAATTCGTTTTAAGCCTCATTATCTTTCAAATAATTTATTTAGCGTTTTTGTAGATGGCACGGAAGTTCATGAAGTGAACACTGTTAGATATTTAGGCATAAATTTGCAAAGCAATCTAGTCTAGGACCAACATATTCAATACCTTAAGTCAAAAATTTACTTAGCGATTGGAATATTGTACAAATTTAAAAATAAATTCGATGAGAATTCGACATTTCTGACATATAATGCACTAGTTCAAAGTCACTTAAATTATTTGACGAACATATATGGTTACAAAAAAACTACTGATCTAAAAACACTGCAACGCATGCAAAATTAAGCCCTAAAAGTCGTACACGATCTTCCTATAACGTATTCTACTACGTCTTTATACAAAAACGTATGCAAAACCGTGTTACCAGTTTATGGAACATACAAACTTCAACTTTTAGTTTTTGTCTTTAATATAGGACATCACACAATAAGCTTTTCACAAAATCAAAATATAATCAAGGAACAACATGAACTAAGCAGTTGCACGCTGTAGGCTGGAAACAACAAAACAGCGCACAGAATACATGGGTAGTCGAGAATTTATTAACTTGCCTGATAGTTTGAAATCTGTCAATAGAATCTCAATGTTCAAATGTAATTAAAAAAAAAAATTACTAGAAAATTTGGAAGAACAATTATCTTAATATTAAAACATTTAAATTCCCTATGTACTTTTATCTTAATGTATATTTTATTATAATTTATTAGTAGTTTGGTAATTTTTGGCGCTCGCCTGTTTAATGCCTATAGGCGCTGAGGCCCCATTATGAACTATTTGAAATATATGTATATGAATTTAAAATAGAGAAAAAAAAGATAAGAATCGCTTCTTCTGTGAAGTTAATAGTAATATTACAATAGTTCCCTACAAAAGGTCTTAATATTATATTGTAACAATATTATCATATCCTGTCATCCCTACTTTCAACTTGCTTTAAACATCCTATTTTATTTCATTTTATCTTTTAAAGTTGCTTTAACTGCCACAAATTAGTTTTTTTTTTAGTTTTTTTCTTTAGAAAAATTTAACCTTTATAATAAAAATTATAAACTATGACTATGAGTGCCCAAACATTGCGCCATTACTATAATTGCCTTCAAAATCTTCTTTATAACTTAAAAAATGTTTTATTTGAAGATGTTAAACATTAAAGTTGAACATCATTTTTCTAAGTAACAAGACCGCACTATATTATATTTCTTTCGCATTTGTAGCCTTAAAAATTTTTGTTCACAAAACTGTTTTTATAAGTTAATTTTGTTTAAAATAGTCGTTAATGTCTTTACCGAGATCTAATAAAATTAACATTACGTTAATGTTATTATGCTCTTCTTAATCCTTCTTTTTTTACATGTTTTACAGAACTGTACAAATTGATAGAAAACATAAACAGCTATTTTAATTTTTTAAGATTTTTTGGTTTTCAATGTTAAATTTTACTTCATCGAGCGTATAACAGTGGCCATCATTTTATAATGTACGAATTTCACCATCATTCTTTAATTTTCAATACACTGTTGCCCTCAAAAATAAAAATAATACCAAACATTTAATGCCCTTAAAAGCCAAAGACTGTTTATCGCAAGACAGAAAACTTTTTTCATATATATATATATATATATATATATATATATATATATATATATATATATATGAATCAATTATTTTCATCTTTTACTGGGAAAAAACAATTATAGAAAAATTTATTGTGCCTAAAAAGTGATAAAAAACAATTTGCATAATTTTTCACAAGGAAAATTAAACTTTTCATGAATAAAAATTAATAAACAGTGTTGTAGACTTGAAAATGACCTTTAAAGATAATTTCTTGCGGGCGTCACAAAAATACTTAACCGTAGTCAACTTTTTTTCTCATGAATAATTTAAATTCTTAAATATTAGAAAAAACTCATTAAATGCTAATGCTTAAACTTACAATAGTGTTTTATACTCACATATTTTTAATATAAGTATATGTATTGAATAAATGTACACATATAGAAACTTTTATTTTATATTTATATATGTTGTTTTTTTTTTTTTTTTTTTTTTTTTGGACATAAACTATTTTGACGACTGCTAAGTTCGTTTAAAGTTAAATTGTCTGCTACGAAAATTTTTCACATCCAAAAATAGTTTTCTGAATGTTAAAAATTGATACATTTTATCACCAAGTAACCGCAACGAAAAAACAAAACAGATATTACTGGCCATCGTAACGTAAATGTTTTTTTTTTAATTCAGTACATCTCACATAAATTCTTGTTAAAAATTTGAGATTTTTTCAGTTTCCGTTTGCTTTCGCGAAACTCACCATTTTGACTCGTGTTTATTTTTAGCAATAAAATAAAAAATAGTCAAGCTTTAATTAAATTTTTTATTACATTCAATTGAAATTAAATTTTAAATCAATTTTTTAATACAAGAAAAAAGAAGAATGTAAGAAATAAGCGTGTTAAAAACTATTGACCATGAAACAGAAAAACTTAAAATCATATTTGTTTAGGAAAGTAATTATACATTATTTATATTATAATACATTCGAGTCAGATTGTGTCAGGGCTTTTTATATATCATAGAACAAAATATGAATGCAGATTAAATAAGAAAATTCAGTTGTTATATGGTCAATTTATTTTTTACACTTTTTATTGCTGACAGAAAACAAAATTTGTTTAAATTCTTAACTGTTCAAAAGGTTGGCCATATACATCAAATTAAAACCATTGAGGAAGCCTCTAATTTATAATTTTAAATATTTATACTTGTTATTATACTTGCTATAGTAATGGACATTCTGTCCAATTTTCAAGAGTGTATCTGTAACGGTTTCAAAGATAGAGCCTTATATGTCAAATTACATCAGTTATAGGCACACTTTAATTCCTAATTGCAGGTTTGTTACTTGTTATAGCGGACTAAGCATTAAAGGTTCTATGCAAAATTCAATCCACTGTCTACAACTGTTCACCAGTTTGGTTATATACATCAAATAACAGCTACTATTGTAACACCCTATAATATTTGATTTTAAAAATTTTTTGCTTCTTATTATGTTTAATTTTCAAGTGTTTGTAAACAATGGTTCAAACGATAGGGCCATATAGGTCAATTAACTTCAAATATGGGAACCCCTTTTAATTTCTTGTTATAACTGACTTAGCAGTAAAAGTTCTTTGTAAATTTCAACTATCTGGCTATAACATTTAAAAATAACAGTCATAATAATTAACATCCTGTCCAATTTTCAAGCGTTTGTCTAACGGTTCAAAAGATAGGCGCATATAAATCAGTTTACTTCACCTATAGGGACACTCTTTAATTTTTAAATTTATTTTGCATTAATTTTTGCTTTACGGTTCATAATACACTTAAAAAACATGTATGTTTTATGGGGACACCCTTAAGTTTTTAGGATTAAGAACTGTTTTTAAAAGCGGGACAGATCTGTAACCATAATCTATCAAATTACAAAAAAAAAAATCAAAATCGGTTTCGCAATGACTGCGTTCGGCAGGCGTTAACATAAAAAAGCAGCATTCAGTTGAACTGATAACCTCCTTTTATTTTTGAAGTTGGTTAATAATAAAAAATTTTAACTTGCAACGTATTTAATTCCATAAGTTATGAAGGATAATTACAAATATAATTGAAAATGTTTTAAAAATGTGTTTTGTTTTGGATACATAATCTATTTATGTCGAATTTTTTTGAAAAGCTTAACCTATTAAAATTAAATTTATCGGGAACAGCAATCTCCTTCCAGTTCTCTGAACAGTTATCTACCTTAGATCTAAAATTTAATCAAACTTTCTTTTCCAAAATTATGTACAATTTTGCGTTGCTTCCTAATCTCATTATTTCATAGATTTTTAAAAGAGAAAAATTAAACCCATTCTATTCTTTGACATTTGTTCATCTTGACTTTTAAAGATTTGAATTATTATTATTAATTTGTTTATTTCTTTCTTTATTTATGCTAAAAGACTGCTAAGTTACTGTTACTATTGAGGCCTTTGAAGTAGAAAGATAAAATAAACCTGCGTCAAAAGAATAAGGACCTAATTGTATAAAACGTAACGCCTCAATTTTCTTATCGTTGCATTAAATTACAGTTTGCAAATCACTGTGTTCAAGTAAGTGATTGCTAGCGTTGCAACAGCCGATTCTTATCTTATTGTTAATACAAATGTTCGAAAATGTACATTTAATAAAACACAACGCTGAATTTATTATCACTTGAGTTGTCAAATTTATCGCCTCCATTTTTTTGCCGTTAGTTTTAAAAGTTGTTTAAAAATATTATTTAAAAAGAACATATATCATATAATTGAATTTTTCAGGGGAATACTTTCGCAATGCGTCCCGTCGCCGCAGCTAATTACACCTGGGATACCAAATTTTTCAACAAATTTAATCTTGCTATTCATCCTCTCTTCTGCCATGAGATTAAAATTTATCTACACAGTCTTACAAAAGTTTACATACCACCGCGAAAATTCTATTTTTTTTAATGAAAAATACGTATAAAATTATAATTTTTGTTTTATTTTATTTAAAAGTATTAAAAATTAAAAAATAAACATAAAAATAGTTCAAATCCGAAAATCTATTTTTAATAACACAAAATATATTACTTTCTAGTTTAAGGCACTTTTACATAAGTTTACATACGCTAAGTAAATTATACACTAAAACTTAAAATCAGTATTTGGTATGGCCCCCTTTGGCTTTTATTACATCCACTAGACGAGCAGGCATGGATAATGCCAATTTTTTTGTAACTTCGGGTGTAATTTTGCTCCATTCCTCTATTAATGCTTCCTTCAGGCCCGAAATTGATGTTAATTGGCGATTTCTAAGATTTCGCTTTAAAATATCCCATAAATGTTCAATAACGTTTAGATCGGGAGATTGTGGGGGATGCTCTAGCTTATGTTTGACGTTATAAAGAAGCCATTCTTTTACCATTTTTGAAGAATGCTTCGGATCATTGTCATGGAGAAATATGGCGTTTTCTGTCAAATCTAGTATTTCCACACTAGGCAGGTAGCTATCCTTTAAAATGTCGATGTACATAGCCTTATCCATAATACCATTGATAATCCTTAATTTACCAACGCCATTTGCCGCCATACATCCCCAGACCATGACTGAACCGCCTCCGTGTTTCACTGTTGGGTTGATGTTTTGGGGTTGTAAGGCAGCATTCGATTTTCGCCAAACTTTGGCCCGACCGTCACCCCCAAAGACCATAAATTTACACTCGTCGGTGAATATTACCCTTTCCCAAAAAGTTGGGTCACTTACGTGAATGTTCTCATACTTTTTGGCGTATTCTAATCGCTTTTGTATGTTTACAGCCCTGAGAAGTAGTTTTCTTCTTGCAACTCTGCTGCTGTAACCCTTGCTTTTGATAGATCTGCAGATAGTCTGATCAGAAACGCTTACTCCTAGGTCCGTTCTTATTTTGCGATTTATTTCGACCGCACTTTGTTTGGGGTTTTCTTTTACCAACCGGATAATTGCTTTATCTGTGCGCTCATCTAAAATTCGGGGGCGGCCAGTACGTACCTTACTTTCATAATTTCCACTTTCCTTAAAGTTTTTTATTATTGTTTGCACTGTCGGCTTCTTTAAATTTAAAATTCTTCCAATTTCACTTAGAGAATTGCCTTCATTCCCCAATTTAACCACGGTTTTTCGAATTGGTTCGGAAATTTCTTTTCCTTTGCCCATTTTGCTCAACGAAAGACACTTTGCGATTAAAGAATTCTAATTGCGACCACTTCTTATAAAATAACAACCTTTACTGATGATTTAAAGCAAATATCAAGAAAATGTGTAACGGTACTAATAACGGTACATTAGGTTTTTTGCAGAGTATGTATACTTATGTAAATGTGACATTTTAAACAGTTTTAGTTTTTTGTTGTTATTTTAAAAAATTTAACTAAATATTTATTGCAAAGTATTTATTACATTTTTCTTTTGTATACAAAGTAATAAAAACCTGTAAAATGTACCAAATATTCTTACATTGACAAAAAATTTAATTTTCGAGATCGTATGTAAACTTTTGTAAGACTGTGTATTTTGGACAAAGCGATTGTTCTATAGCGGACAAACATTCGTTAATGAAACTAACCATGGACTGTGAAAGAGATGTTGTAAGCTCATTCCCAATCCGGTTTTAAAACCCCCTGGTTGCCAAAAACCTTATTCTTGTTGCAAGTTTTGCCTCTTTTAATACAGCTGTCGCAAGGTTGGTTTCTTTAAGAAAAGGAGAATGTTTCCTTGTTTATTCGGAAGTTCGACTTAAATCTTTCGAAAGTAAATTAAAAATAATGCATATTTCCACCATTTTATTTTACTAATTCCTTATTGGGCAAATTCATGATGTTGATGGTAGAGCGCAATTAATTTCTCTCAACAGACATGTCAAGGATGCTCAAAGAATCTTCATCATCGAAGAAGATGACATATCCATAAGTGCGAACGTTTTTTATTTTTACTTTGTATAAAATTTTATTTGAAATATTTTCATTAAAACGTAAACAAAGTTATTTAACAGCTGCTTGGCTAATAGCATTGCCAACGCAAAATAAGAATAGCTTTGTGTAAAATTTTATTTTAAATTTTAGTATAAATATATAGAATAGTAACAATAGCCACGTAATGATTTGACAATGTTGTAATATTTCGGCGTTCACCAAATGACGCAGTGATTAATAAATTTGTATATTCTTTGTGATGCGTTCCCAAAAGCGTGGCTGATGCGTTTAATGCAAGTGAATTACACGATTACGGCCTAAAAGTTAATATGATAATCAGCAAATGCGAACAGAACAATTCTTTAAAATTTAGGTACTTATAAAAATGTTTCAATATTTAATAAAAGCACAGCGCAGCACACGTAAGTATTAGTATTAGTATTATTTTATTACCTTCTATTGAAATATAGTTTTTTATGTTTGTGAAAATATTTGAAATATATTTTCATTCCTTTGTAAACTTTTGTGAATTGTATATCTACATTTTTCTTTAATTAATAAAACGTAATTATCAATTTCCAATTATAAGAGGTTATGGGCGATAAAGAAGTAAATGGAATTCCACAGTTTGGCGGTTGCGGATATGATGAATGGCAGTTTCGGGTACAAATTCATTTGCAAAGTTTTAACGGGCTTACCTCCAACGGATGCTGCTAAGAGAGAAGAATTTTTGAAGAAAGATTGCAAGGCAAAGGAACGTTTGGTCGCATTTGTAGGAAATAATTGTTTAGGTTATATTCGTGAGAAAACTACAGCGAAGGAAATGTGGGAGAGTCTTAAAGAAATTTTTGCCAAGAAATCAATTGTTAATCAGATATTGGTAAGAAAGCAATTGATGCAAATGAAATTAAATGAAGGAGAAGACTTACCTGAACATTTAATAAAATTTGAAAATTTGATAAGAAGTTTAAAAACTGCTGGTGCTGTACCGGAAGAAAGTGACATTCTTACCCAATTATTTATGTCACTTCCCGAAAAATTTAATCCTCTTGTGACAGCTCTCCAAAATCTAGAAAGCCAATTAAATTATGATGCGGTAAAGCAACGATTATTGCTGGAAGATGTAAAAATTTCAAGTCGCTGTGTAGATAAAACTAGTTTTACTAAAGCTGCATTTGCTGGTAAGAAACATATAAAAAGTAAATTTTTTGGAAAATGTTTTAAATGCAACAAAATGGGACAAGCCAAATGAATGTCGCAGTAGTGAGATTCAAAGTGCTTCGAAAAATCAATCTAAAGCTAAAAGTATTTGTTTTATGGTGGATTCAAACGAAAATAAGAAAACATTAGAATCAACTATTACTTTTAAATTAGATTCGGGATCAAGTGATTATCTCGTTAATAAAAATTATTGTTTTACTACACTGAATGAAATTCTGAACCCAATATAAATAAAAGTTGCGAAAGATAATCAGTATTTAACTGCTAATCACTTAGGAACAATTCATTGTGTGTCAAATAAGAATATAGATATTATACTTAAGGACGTGTTATATCTATATGCAGGTATTGAAGTGAAATTTAGCAAGGACAAAACTTTTGTTTATAAGGATAGTGTTTTGATTGCTACAGGATACTTAAGGGGAAATCTTTATGAAATTACATTTCAATTTCATTAGCAACATTCTGCAAATTTTTTAAATTGTGATGAATTAAGAGTGTGGCATAAACGTTATGGTCATATTGGACAGTCTTCTTTAAATGACTTAATAACCAAGAATATGGTGAATGGTATCAATGTGAAGCAAAGGAAAAATTTTTTTTGTGAAATTTGTATAAAAGGTAAACATTGTCGAAAACCTTCTACTGGAACACGTCCACGTACATTACGTCCCATAGAAAGAATACACTCTGACGTTTGTGGGCCGATTAATCCTATAGCATGGGATGGTACAAAATATTTTGTATCCTTCATAGATGACTTTACGCACTTTGCTATAATTTTTCCTTTAAAACAAAAGTCTGGTGTTTTTGAAAAACTGAAGGAGTACGAAGCAAGTTTTACAGCAAAATTTGTATTATCAATATCAAAATTAACGATTGACCAAGGGCGTGAATACAACTCCAAGGACCAATGGAAATGGTATAAAATGAAAGGCATTGAAGTAGAAGAAACAATTGCCTACTCACCACAACAAAATGGAGTTTCAGAACGGTTTAATAGGACCTTAGTGGAACAAATTCGTACTTTATTGCTAGAATCAAATATGCCGAAAAATATGTGGATTGAAGCTGCTCTAACTGGTGTTTACCTTCTTAACAGAAGTCCAACCAAAGCTACAGATGGTAATGTGACACCTTCAGAAATGTGGTACAATTCCAAACCAAATGTAAAAATGTTTAGAATATTTGGGTGTAAAGCATATGCTTGGATACCCAAACAAGTTAGAAATAAACTTGATGACAAAAGTAGAATACTTGTTATGATTGGTTACGTTTCAAATGGATGCAAGCTTTGTATCCATTGTATATGCCATTGATGTTAAATTTGATGAGACAAGCTATCCATATAATGAAGTACAAACAGATTCTGAACCCATTAAAATCATTTTACGGTTTAACGACCAAGAAGGGGATAATACAAATGGAGATAAGATTATGCCCGTTACAGAAACAATAGTTGAAGAAGAAGACATAATGACTGAGGATGAATCCGACCAGCCTGAAAATAGCATTGTATAGGTTAGTGATGATGTATTACAAGTAAGTGATGAAAAGATAATTCAGCCTAGAAGAAGTTGTCAAGAACGGAAAGCTCCTTTAAGATTTCTAGATTATTTTACTAGTAATTCTGCTACAACTGAACTTTGTGGTTGCCTTAGAGAACCTGGAAAATATTCTGAAATTTCTAGTAGGTCGGATGCGGGAAAATGGTTAGAAGCTATTAACGAAGAATTGCAATCTATGCAGTCTAATAAGGTATAGAAAAAGGATTAAACCTAACATATAATAGTGTTGATACAATTGATAAACCCTACCGCGAACTCTTAGGAAGTCTAATGTATGTTATGCTTTGTATGAGACCAGACATATGCTACCATGTAAGCTATCTTGGAATATTTCAGCAAAGTCCTTTAGAAGAACATTGGCAAGCCTTAAAATGAATTTTAAGATATTTAAAGGGCACAATGATGAAGAAACCTGTGTACAGTGCTAATGACGAGAAAATAATTGTTGGATATGCCGATGCTGATTGGGGAAGTGATGTCACAGATCGAAAATCTGTCAGTGGATACATCTTTAAAGTGTATGGATGTACAGTGTCATGGTCCAGTAAGAAGAAACAAACAGTTGCAACATCATCAAGTGAAGCTGAGTATGTAGCTTTAAGTTCAGCGGTATCTGAGGCTATATGGCTAAGAGGTTTATTACAAGATTTAAATATACTGGAAAATGAAGCTGTAGTTATCTATGAGTATAATCATGGATGTGAATGTATGGCAAGAAATGTTGAGTCAAAAAGATCCAAACACATCGGCATTAAACATCATTTTATTAAAGACAATGTCAAGAAAGAAATAGTGAAAATTGAATCTATTGGGACATCAGATCAATTGGCCGACATGTGTAACACATCCTTGGATAAAAATATGTTTTTGAATTTTTGTAATTGTATTGGTTTAAATGATTAAGAAGGGGTATTGAAATATAGTTTTTCAATCATAGAAACCTTAGTTATATATATTATGTTTGTGAAAAAATTTGAAATATATTTTCATTCCTTTGTAAACTTTTGTGAATTGTATATCTACAGTTTTCTTTAATTAATAAAACTTAATTATCAACTTCCAATTATAAGACTTTCGTTTCAAGCAAATACAATTTTTACATTTTTCTTTTATTTGAAAGCAAATTTTAAAAACCAATCAATTCCTAGAAAATCTGTTATAATTTTCAGACTTTAAAACTAATGTTAAAGTTAGTTTTTTAAACAAAAATTAAATTAATGTAAATACATATTTAATTCACGTGTCATCCACAACGAAACACATTTTAACGATCTGTTCAAAATTACACAGCAAAACACATTTTAGTGATTTCTTCTTCTTTAAGCTTCTCTTATTAAACACGTAAAACAGAATATGCCGAATAATAGTTTCAAATAAGTTTTTATTTTTTCCATTAAATGTTAATTTTAAAGACGAATTTATGTAACAGAATCTTGCACGTTTGTTGAACGTTCTTGAAAACGGTTTTATATTTGGGTAAAGAGTTTTTATTCAATTTAAACAATCAAAATGGCATAAAGGTCTTTTGTCTGTTGGTGTCTGGTAAAAAACGTTTATTTTATGTGTTTGTTAAGAATTTATATGAGATGTTAGACCGCAGGAAGTAGAAGTAGATTTTTTTTTTTAAATTAGATTAAAACGTGGACTAAGTAGATAAAGCATTGAGCAGATCAAAATAGTAAAAATTCATGTTAAAGATAGTGCAGCTTTTGTAGCATTCTTAATCAACACACAAGTTTTAGCTTTAAGTTAATTTTTCACTATAGAACGATTGTAAACTCTGAGTATCTATACTTTAAAAGCGGCAAATATTATACCTTTAACCGATATTTATATATTAGAATATAATAAAATTAATTAAAAATAATTTAAATGAATTAATAATATTTAAATGAATTAAATGTGTAATATCACACCGAACTAGTTCTGTTTCTGATAAATTATTACAGCATTTTAAAAATATAGGTTAAATTTTCGGATAAAAATTTATTCATGGCATACTTATGTTTACACAATTTGTTCCAAATTTAGTTAAACATATAAAACGAATGTGTACATACATTGCAAAGAAAAAGGAAGATTAAATAAAAGGATGCAAAGATGCAAATAATAAATAACTAATAATTCAATTTTTTAAATTGGTTAAATATTTAAAAGTATTGTTTCAAAACTTGACTTCATGAAACATCGTGGAGGTTCTTAATTTTGAACTAAAAATAGGCGGCAAATTGCTAGTAAGAAGCTTCATACATATATAAAAAAAAATAAAATTGATGTTAATTGTATGCAATATGTACTTTTTTGAACTTTTTCCTAAATATCTCAAATATTACACAAAGATAATTTCATACGGTCGTACGTCCACTTTAACAAAATTATTTGAGCAAAATATTACTACAAAAATATGATAAAATAAATACGAAGCAAGATTTTGCCCTTCCCCTGACAACGTTCATGAGTTCAGATACAAAACACTTCACTGTGCCCTCGGAGATTTCAATATTGTTAGGATTTCCATTTAGAGACCTCGAGTATATTTGCATCTTTTTCCCAGTTTTGCTACCATATACGTACTGGCGACTGTCTAAGGCAAGCACTCACAAAATTTTCAGTAAAGGACTTTCCTAATTGTCGCGAATGCTTCATTCATGACTCTTAATGCTTGTGTCACAATTCATCAAATCCCTAGAGTGTTTTTTCTTCATTTTGATATTATTTTTATTTTTGCATATTCTTACAAATACGAAGAATCAGTTATTGCACGCACGCATACACAAAAAATTCAAACATTTTTGGTATTATTTTCTATTATGCATTTTAAGTTTTCCTCCTCTCTTTCTCATTGTACCATATTTAGCCAGCTGTGTCTAAGTGGATGCGAAAAAAATAACTGATATTATTTTTATCTTCTTCTGGTGACGTAATACCGCACAACAAGAAGCCTGGATAAAGCATACGAAAAAGTGAGTTAAATGAGTTGATAAGAAGTGTTCTTATATGATGACAACAACGACTTCGATAACAATGATGATTATGGTGGCTAAAAAACGGCTGTCTCTAATTCTTTGTTCAACAAAACAAACGATAGTGCAAATGATTTCATCCAACAAAAAGTATCCTTAAGAATGAATTAATATAAAACAAGCTCACAGTCTGAATTATTTTACATAAAAATAATGATAAGTATTATAAAACAAATCTTTCTTTACTTCCCAGTTGGCCATAATTTTCAAACATCATAAGCACAATAAATCAAAATATTCTCATCAACATATGAAAAATATTGGTAAGAAATAAACAAAGATAAGTGTTATGTTAATCCACTTTGTTGATTGATTGTTGTTGTTGCCAATAAAGACGATTATATTTGGACTATCATAACCAAAAAATTTAAAAATGTGCACATCGTCTAATAAAATGTCGTGCATCACTGTTTTGCCAATTGGGGTTCAATGCCATCTTTTTCGTGTAATAAAATTATATTTTATTTTGTTTTCCGTTTTGTTTCGCAGGTACTGCACAAGTGTTTAAAAAGCAACGGACGATTATGGTATATTTTGGTAAAATAAAATTTTGATGGCCTACATTGACATTAAAATTTTTCATTATTAGCAGTACATTTCAGGACATACGTACATACCAATTGATACAGATATATATGTGCACATACATGTATATCTATCTATACGTACATATTGAGCATGTGTCCATGTTATAGATGTAAGAATTAAGCTATTTTGCAGGATGTTACAATGAAAAAAAAATAATCAACGTTTAAGCACCGTCATCAAAAGTTATTCCTGAAAATTTTACTGTTATGTCTACACATGGCTAATTTAGTTACCTGCTATAGGACCTCTTAAATGTTTTCATCCATTCATTCATGTCATAAGTAGGTATTTTTTAAATACAAATTGTTTTATTAATCAAGCAAATGTTTATGATATGCTTTCAACGCTAAACTATGTGAAATAGACATTTTGTGCTTGTTAGTGTTGCCTTTAAAGAGAATTTTGTTAACTGCTGCTTTGTCTTTTATACATTTCGGTTACAGAACATCAGAGTTCTAATTTCTAGTATAATCTGTCACAATTTTCTACCACTACTACAAAGGAGAAAAAAAAAAATAAAACAAAATATTTTTGGTAAGCTTCAAGGACTTTTAAGTTATTAATTACAAGAACCAATGGCACGATGGGAAAGTTTGCTTTGTTTGTGTTCTTTTTCTTCAACCTCTATATTATATTTGTCCTTGTTGCTTCGGTGCAGGTTCAAGAATGTTACACATTACGCAGAACATAAAACATAATAATTTTTAGTTTGCGCCTTTTGCATTTTTTTTTTTTGTTATTTCTTTTTCTAGTGGTTACTTGAGTAATTGGGTTTTATCCCAGCTGTAATTATCCTTTGCTTTAAAGTTGTTTTTGTTTAACGACCAGCACTACCATTAGGTATGGTAATGTATTATCAACCAAAACAGCAACAAAAACGTCAACAATTAAAAAAATAATAAAAAGCCGTGGTAAGGAACTTTACTTAAGATTTCAAATAATTAAAATATTTGCGGAAACATTATACTAAATTGTTTTTATTTATGATGATAATATATGTATGCTTTTATTCATGAAACCTTCTCATTTAGGTTGTTGTAAAACGCTTTTAGATGCTAAACTTCCTGGAACATTTCTATTAAAGCATATTTAGTTTTTTTAGTGTTAAGTATTAGAACGATTAAGCATAACAATGGATAAGACATTTTTTAAATTGTAAAATAATAAAATTTTATAGTATTAACCATCGAAAAAATTCTGAAACTTTGTTAAATATCGAAACCCCTTTCATAAATATGTGCCAAAACTTCATAAAACTAATTTGTTACCTTATAAATTTAATTTCATTATTGCATAAGCAAGGCTTTATCCAGCTAAGTCAGAGATTCCGGTCGGAACTTTTCGTTTCCGTTGTTGTCATTCCAAGAAAAAAATTTAAAACTTTTTCAAATTTAAAATTTGGCAACGTATTGTTGAAAAAAGCTGATTGTTGCATGATTTAAGGCGTTCTTATTTTTACCCTGTGTTTATTGCCATTCTTTTATATTGGGAGCTGCTTGTATTGAAATATTAATAAAGTGCATACGAAACAAAGATGTGGTAAATTACCATTGGTAATATAAATAATTCATGCAAAAAAAAAACGGCTTTAAAACAGATTTCAGCTATCTGTCTATAACAATTTACAAGTTTAGTCACATACATCCAATTTCATCGATTCGAACACCCTTGTAAATTTCAACCATCTGTCTACAACTATTTAAAAATATGGTCGTATACTTCAAAATAAATAAAACATTGGATCAGACATGTGACATTTTTTATAATTCTGAATATTTAACCTGTTATTATAGTGATATAAGTTCTCTACATTCTGTCTAATTTTCAAGCGTTTGTCTATAACGGTTCAAGAAATAGGCCCATATACATATATTGTATGGGGACAACGGGACCAATTTGTAAGTATAACCTTCAAATTTAAAAAAAAAAAAGTTTTAAATTGGTTTGGAAATTACTGAATTATACAGAAACAAACATAAAAAACAGTAATATTCAGAAGAACTGACAACCTCGTTCTTATTTTAAGTCGGTTAAAAACGAATGCTATGTACCTTTTATTATATTGATTTCGTTTCTAAAAGAAATTTACACAACAAATAAATAAATTTAAATTTTTTTAAGTAAATTAATTAGAAGTAGTATAATTTTGTATAATTAATGGATTCAAATAGTCTTTTGTACTTTAAGATTCAAATAATTTTTTGTTTACTCATTTTCTAAGCCACGAAAAGAAATTATAATTCTTTACCAAACGAAATTGAACTCTAAGACTGTATTTTTAATTTTAGCTTTAATCCTTCACTCGAAGCTCTACCATTTCGTAAAAAAGAACTGCAGTACTAAAACTGAGACGCAGGTGGTCGTGGCACTTCCCTAACAAAGTAAATATTTATCAACGCGTTTCTCTGATACTGTAATACGTAGCATTTTGAATTTATTTATATAACTCTTTTTATTAATAGCCATAATGTAGCGAAAAATAGGATGGATTGGAACAGAAGGCCTGGTACATTCCATACAAAGTGAAGAATTATTATCGTGTAGCTAGAAAATTATAATAGGCAGGCTCTTTAAATTTTTTACCAGTCCCCTATATCAATATACGTGGGCTGCTCTATATATTTCTGGCCTAATAGTGAAAATGCGAACGTTTATAATCAAAAATGGTTTTATTGTTTTTCAAAGTATTCTCCAGCATGATTTATTCACTTTTGCATGCGCTCAAACCAGTTGTCGAAGCACTTTTTCCACTCCGATTGAGACACCTCTAAAACATGGTTTTTGAACACTTCAACAGCGACGAAAGTTGACCACGCATTTTTTTCTTGATGCGCGGAAACAAGAAGAAGTCATTAGGTGCCAAGTCAGTGCTGTACGGTGGATGACCCATTAATTCAACGTTTTGGTCAGTCACAAACGCTCTGGTTTGAGCCGATGTGTGAGAGCTCGCATTGTCATGGTGAACAATGATTCGTCTTCTATTGTTGGTTTTTCGAATTTCCCCGATGACTTCAGGCAAACAAATTGTAGTGTACCACTCAGAAGTGACCGTCCTACGTTGCTCAAGCGGAACAGTTGCCACATGACCAGTTTTGCCGAAGAAACAGGCGACCATTTGCTTCGAAGTGCTTCTTCCGCGAACAACTTTCGTTGGATTTTGCCGGTCTTTGAAGACCCACACGGTCGATTGTTGTTTCGTTTCGGGCTCACACGCATAGATCCATGATTCGTCACCTGTGACGATCTTATAAACGTCTTTTAAAGCACCGCAATCGTATTTTTGCAACCAATTTCTTTGCACCAATCGACACGAGCCTTTTTTTGAGCGACTTTCAAATTTTGCGGGATCCAACGAGAACAAACCTTTTTTACGGCCAGGTGTCCATGCAGTATCGAATTTATGCTGGTGGAAGAAATGCCCAAGGATGTCTCTATCTCTCAGTATGTCGCATGTCGATCTTGCATTATGAGTTCACGCACGGCATCAATGTTCTCTGGCACAACAGCCGTTTTTGGACGACCTTCACGGATTTCGTCTTTGAGCGAGCTTTGGCCATGATTAAATTCATTATATCAATTTTTCACAGTGCTATAGGATGGTGCTTCATCGCCATACAAAGATTTAAGTTCATCAATGCACTCTTGTCGTGATAATCCAGGTCGAAAGTTGTGAGAAATGATGGCACGAAAATGTTCACGAGTTAATTCCATTTTTTTCTATATTAATTTTTTCAAGTCACTGTAAACAACACAAATAATGGTCGTACGTCAAAACGTTTTGAGTACGATTATGCTTAAAAATGACAAACTTTCCAATGGAAATGTCAGATTGCACTTGGTAGCACTCAGTGTTGCTAGGCCAGAAATATATTTAGCAGCCCTCGTACTTAGTCTAGCGAAACACAGTGTGTATTGGAATAGTGGGCATGGTATCCTTAAAACAAAGTTAATAATTATTATCGTGTGAAATACATCATAGTCTTGCAATTTTGCAATTTCTGGTTGTAGTACCTCCCAAGTGAAAAGTTGTTGTTATTTACCCAGATAACTTTAAGAAAAGAGTCATTAAATTTTCTACAAATATGAATCAAATTAAAAAATCACTGTATTGAAAGAGTAGTGGTATTAAGATTGTTCCTATTGTGGTTTATGTTATAAAATACTCACCAAAATGTTTTTGGTTAGCTTATGTTGCTAAGTTTGACAATTTAAATTTAGCTACATTAGTGCCGCCTCACAGTGTTCTCCATGCTTAAGGTGACTTTATTGTAATTGTCATTAGAGATTTCTAAAACGCTATTAACCCGCAATTAAGACTGAATTATTACAACAAAAATCAGGAAGTTAATTGAGATGCCTTAAATTAAACACTGTTCTGCAGAGAAATCCTCCTTAAAACAAGTAAAACACCTGCATTTTATAATATGGATATCAGTAAAACTTAAATCACTTGGTTAAAACGGCTGCTCAATTTCAATTGCTAAAAATGAATCAATAACTAGTAGAAATCCTATTTATTTTAAATGCTTGTTTTTACCTTAAAAAAAGCATAAGAGATATTGAAAAGGAAATAAACAAACAAACTCCTAATTGATATTTCACAAATTTCAAACCATTTTGTAACCTAAAACCTTAAGCTAAATTTCGAATGATTGTTAGGGATTTTGTTTTCATTTGTTTCATTGTACACACAAAAACTACAGACCCACATTCTTACATAAACCAGTCAATCTAAGTACAAAATGAAAACAAACATTAAAACTTTGAGTCAACAGTTTAAAAACACCTGTATTGAAAATTTTACCGTATTCAAACTGTTATTCCTGATGTTTTCCTGCACAAAATTTGTTAAGGTTTTGTACTAATTTCCTTTGTTGCGTTGATGGCTTCCTTTCTATCATGAGTTTCAGACATCAAAAAGGATAACAAAATCTTGAAAACAAAATTATGAAAAAAACTTTACGCGTTAGTTGTGAAATTTTTAACAAAAACACACGAAAGAAACAATCAACACTTGTTGTTTATACCAATTAAGGGTAAGAAAATAAAAACAAACTACAAAAATTAGCAAAACATCATTTCGCAACTGTTAAGTTAAAAGTTAAGTGTTAATACTTTCTTCATTAACTTTATACTTGCAGCTAAAAGTTTAACGAAATTCAGAAAACCAAAATCACAGCAGGAATCATTTTTAAAGCAAGACGTATATATGAAAATAACAGCTACAAAAACAAATATATTAGGGAGAAAGGTGCTTTGCTTTAAATATTTCCACGAAGTTACTTGGCAAAATATTTGCATATGCACTTGTACACGCAAATAATCGGAGCAAACAAAAAAATCGAATGATCAAAAAGAATAAACTTTTTGTTTGTTTAAATAGACACTTAGGAAAAATTAACGATATTGCTTTAATTAAATTCGATTTTGAGGCAGCCTTTACACATTTAAGAGAATTTCTCGTTCGCAAGTGTCATTTCTTAAACACACAAGAAAATTTTAGTTGTGAGAGCACAAAATAAAACTCTTTGAGGGAATTCAAACATCGAATCGAGTTAATACGACTTTTTTACGATTTTAATTTTTTGTAAAAAAGATTGAAAAATAAGAAAAATTAAAAGTCTGTTTATAGAACACGTCAAGAGCGAAACGAAATCGGATGATATATGAACGAATACGTAATAATTAGCGTCCGTGTAACGTGTAACGCACACCACAACTTACGTTGTGTTTCGTATGAATTTTTGTTGTGTCAAATCGAAGTGTTACCAATGTATTAACTAATATTTTTTATTTACTGTTTTCATATACATTTTATGTTTTTGCCATATTTAGTGGCAACCCTACTTTGGCGCCTTAAAGGTAACAGCTGAGTTTAATAAACAAAACAAAATTTTCAAGACGAATTCATATAAGGTGGGAGCAGCGCTACAACAATAAGAAGAACAACTGACACTTAAGTATATATAAACTTCAAAACACATTTAGTAACTGTATTTTTTTCTCACCCTTTTAAATAATGTTTTTAGTAAGCTTTGTTTTTTAAATTGATTTAAAACTCTTGTTGTAATATATTTTAAAGTATATTAGAGAAAGAGCTTTTGTAATATAAAATAATACACTTTTGACAGCTGCTCTACACTTAACAAAATTTTGCAAAAAATAGTAGCTGCCGCAACGATACCACCCAAGGCGAATAAATATACGGTGGGAGCGATGACGAATTCGTTAATTTTCGCTGTTAGATGAAATGTCAAAAAACATATAAAAAAATAGTAACCCGATTTTTTATATATGGAGTTTGACAGTTACCCTACCGGCGAAAATCAATGAATTTACCATCGCTCCCACTGTATATTTATTCGCCTTGATACCACTTAATAAAATTAATTCGCTTTAAAAATTGTTATACGAGCAGAGTACAAAATTGTATCTGTTAAATAAAAATTGGTACAAATAACAAATTTGAAAAATAGTTTGTTAAAAATTTTTAAAGTGTGAGTGTACATTTTATATGTATGTGAATTCAAATATAGTTGATGTATACATAGATGTGTTCATTCATGAAAGTGTTATGATGGCCTACAATGCCAACTCCTTAATCACTGATTGTAATTTATTTATTAATTTTTATTATTTTTAACAAAAAATTTTGAGAACTCAAAATACATTACGTTAAATTTTTTAAACGAATGGTATTTTTTTCTTCGCACAGCTATGACGTTTCTTATATTACAGTGCGTGATACATAAACCATAAAAAATTTTCATTTGCTACGTTTTAAAGAAAAAATATGACATTCGTGTTTCAAGAACCCAAAAATTAAAAACGGTAACGTTTTTGTCCGTCTAAACAGCAAATTGTGTTCTGTAAACATGCTGTAAGTACTTTTTATTTTTTTGTTTTTCCCAATCAGGATTTGAACCGTAGATATTATAAAAAACTAAAATTTCCCTTTTATTAATTTCTTTACTTTATTTAAAAAATAACTACTACACATAATGGGTTATTTATTTTTAAAAAGATTTAGTATTTTATTTTAAATGATACCCATATTTATATGTTAAAAAATAATGGTGAAAAATCGTACTTTGCTATGAATAGTTCAGAGGCCCATAATGTTTTAATTTTCTATTACATCATATACTTGTTTTTTTTTGTACCAGCCCGCTGCCCCGAAGCATATGATCCAATCTTCCTGATTTGCAATAGCAAAATTTTAGATTTTGTTTTTCTAGCTAAACTTAGATTATCTAGACATAGTTTTAAAAACTATAGATAGATTCGACAGACGGAAATCTCTCAATCGACTTCACTATACATATACTTTATGGGAACTGAGATGGATATTTTAGAAATTACAGACAAAATGACAAACTTAGATATACCCTTTTTACACTTGTGCTGAAGGTTATAAAAAACTACATTAATCAAGAGGAGCTCATAGAAAAAGGAATCGCAAAATTGTGGTAATTTTCAAGAGATCGTTAAAATCTGTTCCATCTGTTTTCCTGCCTTTGGTGATCAGTATAGAAAATGTTGATGGTTTTAGCTGAATGTATTTATGTATTACTAAATGAATAACCAATAGAAAAAATAAACATCAATTAGATAACTTATGTTGTATATGCTTAAAATAACCCAAACTAAATCGCTTCAATAAATCATCAATGTGAGGAAGAGAAAACATAAAAATATGAATAAAACAGAACCTTAAAACAATTATAATGTTCATGTTCTTTACGAACTGTATGGACCGCTTAAAACATTTTTTTTCTTCAAAGCAATGAAATTGCAGCAACCTGTAAAAGATAATTTTAGCATGAAAAAAACTTTACTTTGTTTTGATCTCATTCGTGGAACAGTTCGCACGTACTTGCTAGATCAGGAGATGGGGGCAGGATTCCTGTTCCATTAGTCCACTTCCATACAATAAGAAAAACTACGTGCGCCTCAAAAATGCCCTTTTTGTTTTGTCAACACTAACAATATATTTTTAAATAAAATAATTAACTCAACAATTCTTTAATACTTTATATCCTGATTTTATATTAATTTAGCATTGGTGTTACCGCTACGCCACTAAACCCCCCATTCGTGGTGTTGGAATTTGGAAAAGAAAAGAATTAAAAAAAACAAGTTACAAATTCAATATGTTTAAGTTATTATTCCAATCATATTAAAAAAAACAAATGTATGAAGAGAAATAATCTCTTATAAATTTCCAATGAGGTAGATACTTAAGTTTAAATCAACAATTCAAGTTTTAATAAAGAAATGCTTAAATTAATTACAACCGAGAAATTTTAACACCAACCACAAAAAAATGAGAGTAATCACTAGAGACTTCAAAAATAAAATATTATTGTAAATTGTAAATTACTTAAATAACTTGTGTAAGAGTAACAACAAAAAAATTCATTCATTGCAAACACCATTCTTAATTTCGCTCTTGCCGTCAATGAATATGTTTCTCCTTTTTTTATGAATGAATAAATGCAATAGTAATAAAAAATAACAAGTGCTTAAACTTCAACTAACATTAAAAACAATGTTCTTGACATATAGTAAGGTCTCGATTCCAACGCTGAGGAAGGCCTTCTGCTTCTATGGCTGGCGATTATTCACAGCATATAAAAAGATGGTGGAGTAAAACTTCTATGCTTATTTTTTTTTTTTAATTTCTAATAGGTAAATATCTTTTATGGTAAATAAACGTTGGTTAGCTAAGGAATTTCTTTAATAGTGTATGTTAAATGGCATGTACAAATACTATTACTATATTATTATTATTACTATTAGTTTTTTCAGGCAGTTTAATTATACTCATACACATTTCAAATGCATTGTTAGGTGTAAAATGATAAAGTACATATTAGAAATACCATTAATAATTTATAATTTTAATGCCTATGTTAATGTAACAGTTATTAAAAAAAAAGCATTAATAATTATTAATTTTAATATTAACGTAATATAGGTAAGACCTGAAAAATATTACTATGCGCGCGTTACGTTAAGTTTAGGTAATTAAATATAATGGTTAAGTAAGATTTTCTGTTTTCTTGTTTTTTTATTTTTGTTTTATTTAAGGGTTTGTTGTGTGATCACTTTATGAACCCGTTGAATGAAGAGTTTTAGTTGGAATGTCTGACTGTTAACTATCTAGGTTCTATGTAGACCTGTCCACTGTTGCCTTTGTTCTGAGTCCCCCCTTCCTGTGTCTTTCGATTGTCTATAACAGGGGTAAAAATGTGCCCTTCAGGAAAAGTTCTCAAGAACTGGACCTTAAGGGACAATTAAGAGGTACAATCGAGGTTGTGGTAATAGGAATCGTTTTTCCTTTTTTATACGAAAACCACTTATACTAACGAATAATCATATAATTTGATTAATTTTATAATTTACCTTTTTACAAAGCGGTTGTCCTAAAAGTAAAGATAAAAAGGAGCATCCTTTTGCCTTTCCAAAATTTCTGTGCCTACTCTTTTCTTGCTTTAATTTTAAAACTTTATTTGTTTAACTTTACCTTTGAAACAAAACTAGTTTTTTTTTCTTTTTTTAGAAATCACGTTAAGTTAATTTTTTTTTAAGCTGCAAAAATATATGTTTTCTATTACACTGCTTAATTAAAAAGAACTTTTACTTGTGTTTTAGCTTTCGACCCAACCTCTTATTGCGCTCCAAGTTATCTCCTATCTTCTTGTAATACACCGTCTTTTTTTATTTTATTTTTTTACAACTAGAATAAAGTTGTTGATTGAAAGTAAGAGCTGAAAATGAATGAAATATATAGGTATTGAGTAACTTCTCTTCTCACTAATTATTGGTTATGTCTTTCATCATGTATAACTCTTTGTATAAGATTTTTTTTTTAATTGCCATACATGATATAGATACATGATCAGGGATTCCACTAAAACAAAAAAAAAAAATAAAAAAGAAATGCAATTGCAAACAACAAGTAAAGTATGACATAATATCATAATGCATAATTTTGATTCTCCTTTGTTAGGTACTTATACTAAAAGTAAAATAAAGGGATTGATCCCAAGTAACATATCACGGTTTTAAATAAAGAAAAGTAGATGTTAAAATAAATTTAAGAAAAATGTGTACTTTGTTCTATTTTTTTATTCTTTTTTAATATTGTAGGAGACTAAAACATTACGAACCCTACAGTTATAGCTTGATAATGTATTTTTAATCTTATTAATTGATTTTGATATTCTTTATCGATAGATAAGATTACATTAACAAAAATGTATTTAAACAAAAAACTACCATTTTGAAATAGAAATCTAATTTATTTACTTGTAAAATTAATACTACATCTCTAAACAAAGTCTTTAGACCACGAATGTTATTTTTTTAACGCATAACAAACTTGTGATACACTAATGCATTTATCATCAGCACTTTGGCAAATAATAGGTATTCAAACATATATTTTTTATGATGTTTTGCTTCAATACTGCTATAAGAATCCTCGGGATCAAAAAGAGATTTTAAGTCTACCAAATTTAATACAAGCACAATACTAAGTTAGAATACACATTAATGTAAGGTTAAAATTCATTAAGGATTCTTAATAGTTTTCAAAAACTCTGTTTTCTTTTTTAGACAAATTTACTAATCAGGTTGTATGGCCTTTAGCGAAATATCACAAGGTATGTATGTATGTGTGTTTGTAATACATTTGCATAAACTTAATGGTTCGTTGTTTGTACATAGTGTGTAATATTATGCAGCGGCAGCTGACGTTCATACAAGTAAATAAAATACTATATTATTTTATTTAAAAAAAAATTGTATTTATTTATTTATTTATTTTAGAGGAGAAGACTATGTCTTCTTTATCCTTTTAGTATTTTTAATTATTTAATTTCCCGGAAGACTATGTCTTCTTATTCGGACTTCTTATAATAGACTAACTACTATTCTCACTTATTAATACTTAATATTAAACTTTATAAACTTAAGAATTGTCGAACAACAATCATCACCTGGAATGAAACGTGAGCTGTTCCAATTGCATTCAGTGCAAATAGGTCGTCAGCACTTTTAAATAAATGTTGTAACAAAAAAATTCGTTAATTAAAATTTAAATGGAAATGTGTCAGCAAATGGATTGCGACAGAGGAGATTGAACTTTATTAAAGTAAGTAAAATAATTATTAATTGCAACTAAATGGAAATGTGTCAGCAAATGGATTGCGACAGAGGAGATTGAACTTTATTAAAGTAAGTAAAATAATTATTAATTGCAACTAGCGGAAATGTGTCAGCAAATGAACTTTTATTAAAAATAAATATGTTAATTATTAACTCCTCCCTTCTTAATTTGATTGTCCCCAATCATTCAGAAAAATGGGATATTGTTCAATCTAGGAGGTTTGACTGGAGCTTTAAGTTCTATTGGGTTTTGATGGTCGCAAATAGTTTGTAAACCGAGTACACTCGGGGTTAACTCGCTACTAGTGATTGGGGTTTGGGGTTCCCAAATTACTACTTTTCCGGTGCGTTTAAAGAAAAAACTCAGACACGCAATTAATATGATTATTAAGCAAAGTATCGTGGATATTGACCAACCTCCGATTTCTAGGTTTTTTTGGATAGTTGAGATTGTCTCAGTGTTGTTGATTTGAAGTTCGTTTAGAGCTTCGAGCGATAAGAGATTGATATGGTCAATTTCGAAAGGAGTTGGCTGTAGTAATGCGGGTATCATTTTTAGAGGGGAAGCCTCTATACTACTGAAAGTTCTATTGTTAGCTTTTATGGTACTGTTGTGAAATTTAATGAGAAAGGTTCCAGATAAGGGTCGATGTGTTTCATCTACGTAAATGGATCCATTGTAACCATTTAGTAAGATCACGCCAGACTCAATTTCTTCAATTGGTGAAATGTGATGATTATTGCTCGTTACACATGAAGAGTTTCTATTATTAATAATATTAGGGATACAGGTATTATTTGTTATGTCAGTTATTTGATTTTCTTTACAAATCATAATATCGTTATATTCTTCACATTTTTCTTTAATAGCATACATTGTTTTTTCATTTTTTAAAATTTCTAGGAATTCAAGTTTGATTACATACGTTTTCTTTTTTACTGGTCTTAAAATTACATTTTCATACATTTCCTTTTTTGTCAATGGTACTTTAACCATGTTAAATATTTTATTATAATTATTTTTGTTATACAAAACTGACACTTTGGCAAATTGAAGTGCCTTCTCTGGGTTAACAAAAGGAATGTGCTCTTCTTCGATTTTTTTCATAGCTACTTCGATTTCTTTTTTATTTAGTATTAGTGGGTTTACAATTCCAATTTTTGCCCATTCTATTCCATTTTCAATATTTATTAACTCTTCCTTGACTAATCTTATTCTATTTTGTAAATTAATAACTATTTCATTTTCTAAGTAAACATTCTTTCTTACAAAATTTGACATTCTATTAATTATTTCGGTTAAATTGTTTATTCTTTTATTGAAAGCTTCATTTACATAAAATTGTTTATTGTTATTTTTATTTAATTCGTAAACGTTATTAGTTAATATTTCAAAGTCGTCATGATCCGGAGACCCTGCGACGTATTTCCAAATTGTTCCCAAAGCGTTTATGGCTCTTTTATTTCTTGTTAGGGGTGTTAGATTTTCTAGGATGTTGTTAATTTGGGTGAGTTCATGATTGAGGATAGGGTATAGGTTATGGTTATTTGGGATGTGTTGTTAGATAAAGGTGTGGGTGTTGGTCATGGATGTTGCGTATTGTTCCAGATCTATTGGATGAATAATAGTAAAGGTTCCCTGTTGAATTTTTGCTGTACCTTTATTTATGGTGACAACGTAGGAGGACGTGTAATCCATGATTTCGATTTCCGTCAGTGCGTAGGATAAGAATAATCTGAAAAAATAGGTTATTGTCTTTTAATGTTACTTTTATAAACAATTCTGCCTGACATTGTTAATACAGTTGTATTTTGGTCTTCTTTGACTATTTCTTTTTTATATTTTGGGGTTAATTTTGAACCCAATCTTTTGTTGATCCTAACGAAAATATTTTCTCCTGGTAAATAAGTTTTGGGTGCTTGTCTATTTTTGTTATGGTAGTCCAGGTCTTGTTTTTGTTTTTCAGTCAAGCGATTTATTATTTCTTGTTTTTCCAAAATTGTTTTTCCTGGGTCACTATTAAAGTTTTTATTAAAAAATATGTCAATCGGTCTTTTACCAGTGGTAGAATGGATTGATTTATTGTATTCGTATAATGTTTTGGTGAGCAAGTCATGGAATGAATTGTGAAGTTTGTCTGACTTAAGACATCTCATCATCTCGGAAAGAGTAGAGTGAAGTCTCTCTACTTGGCCGTTGACGGTACTAGCGTAAGGGGGTGTAGTGTAGGTTTGTATGCCGAATTGATCTTTAAGAAGGAAGTTTATCGTTACGGAATTTAGTGATTTTTCATTATCTAAGACTATAAACTTGGGGATGCCAAATGCTAAAATTATTTCTTTTAATGGTTCTTTAATGTCTTCAACTGCCTTTGATTTCAGAATTTTTCCTAAGGCGTATTTGGAAAATTTATCTATTGCTGTGAGTACTAGGTTTCCTTCAGTTGAATAGATGTCAATGTGAACAATCTCTCCAGGATTTTTTGGAATTGGTGTAGGCTGAAATTGCGGTTTGTTGGGTCGATGATCATATTTTTGTTCTTTACAGGTTTGACAATTTTTTGCTATCCTTTTGGATTTTTCCATCATTTTCGGGAAGTAGTACTTTTGTATTACCTGATTTTTGTTTTCGTTGGCATTTCTATGAGCTCTTCGGTGTTCATTAATCAATATTTCTTCTTGCTCTGTTTCACTTACAATATCTTTTACTTGTGACTGAGTGAATCTTACTTTGAAGTTTTTAAAGTGTTCGGGATATAATTCCTGAATTACCCCCATAATTGCTTCGGTGGTAAATAAACCGTTGATTACGCTGGGGTTAAGATATTTTTTAAAAATTGATATTAAGGTGTCTTTAGTGTAAAAAGGTTTTTTGATAATGTGCCTATGGTAAGTTGGGAATGGAATTTCGAATTTGTAGTTGTCTTCGTTACTAACTAAGATGTGGAGTTGGTTCTTAAAGACGTTAATTGGACATTCTATTGCGGGGATCATATTATCTGAGGAACTTTCATCGCTATGTCGTGTTGCTGTCATCGAATTTATCTGTGGTGGTCTAGATAGTGAATCTGCAACTACGTTTGTTCTGCCTGGCTGATATTTGAGTTCGTAGTTATACTCTTCTAAGATGGACTTCCACCTTTTCATCTTGCTGTTTGTGTTCTTACTACTGAGGGCATACGTCAAAGGTTGGTGGTCCGTATAAATGTTTACTTTCCCAGAACCGTACAGGTAATTTCTCAACGAATTGAGGGCCCAAATTATCGCTAGCATTTCTTTTTCGTTGGTAGCGTAATTTTCTTCAGTTTTGCTGAGCGTTCTTGAAAGAAAGGTAATGGGCTTTCTGTTTTGCGAAAGTACTGCGCCTATTGCATACTCAGAGGCATCTGTTGTCAGATCGAAGCCTTTTTCAAAATCAGGGTGAGATAACATGACATCGCCGGAGATGAGTGAATTTTTTAATTTCTGGAATGCGTCCAAAGCATTTTGATCTAAAGTAATTTTTAAGTTTTTGGATGCGTTTTTCGAAATGCGTCCTTCCTCCCCTCTTAAAAGGGATGTCAGGGGCTTGGCAAGCTTCGCATAATCCTTGATGAAGCGACGGTAATAACCTGACATGCCTAGAAAACTTCTCAGGTCTTTTAGGGTTTTCGGTGGTGGTATTTTGGCTATTGCTTCTATTTTATTTTGGTTGGCTTTAATTCCTGCGGCTCCTACGATAAATCCCAGAAATTCAACTTCTGTTTTGAGAAATTCACACTTGTCTAGTTGAATTTTGAAATTTGCCAATTCTAGTGTTTTGAATATTTTTCTGAGGTTTTCGAAGTGTTCTTTCTCAGTTTTTGAAAAGATGATAATATCGTCTATGTAGACGTAGCAGATTTTCCCTATGTGGTCTCTCAAGACATCGTCCAGAGTACGTTGGAATATTGAGGGAGCATTTTTTAATCCGAATGGGAGTCGTACAAACTCAAATTTCCCGTTATTAACTGAAAAGGCGGTTTTCTCTACGTCACATTCCTTTAAAGGAATCTGGTGGAAACCACTCTTTAAGTCAATAACTGTAAAGTACTTGTTTTTACCTAGATTTGCTAGAACTTCGTTAATTTCTGGAATGGGATACCTATCGGCCACAGTTACTGCGTTCAGTTTCCTGTAATCGATGACCATTCTATATTTTTTTTCTCCAGATGCGTCCATTTTTTTCGGAACGATCCAAACGGGTGCATTATACGGAGATCTGGAGGGTCTGATAATTCCGTCATTTAAGAGTTCATTAATCTGTTTTTCTACCTCACTTTTCAATGCCATGGGATAGGGGTATGATTTAGAATAAATTGGTGAATCTGAATGTGTTCGGATTTCTCCTTGAACTCGAGAAGTGAATGTAAGTTTCTTGTTGGGATCCGTGAATAGGTTGGGATGCTCGTTTATAGTTTGATCTAACTGAAATTTTTGAGTTTCGTTCATATGATTTGTTCTGAATTCCATTTTATTAACTGATTGGGAAGTGTGTTGATGAATTTTTATTTTAGTTGTATTGTTTATTAACAAATATTCTTTTTTAATATGGATAGTTGCATTTAGTTCTTTTAAACTATCATGACCAAGGATGCCATGAAACGATTTCAAGGAAGGTAGGATGAAGAATTTTATATGGTGGTCGGGTAAATTGAATAAAGTTGCGAATGTGTGGTGCGTAATTTTAATGTCTCCAGATACTGAATTTGCAAAAAAGGTGTTTTCGTTTTTGATAGGATTGCTAACGAGGTAGTTTTTGTTAGATCCAGTGTCTATAAGAATTTTTAGAATTTTACCATTCTTCGCTTTGCACTCAAAATACGGGAGCGAAGAATTTGTTAACCTAAAAAATGGATATCTGTGAAATTTTGAGTGGGTATTTCATCTTGTTGATCTTGATCATAGGATTCGGCGTACTCATCAATTCCTTGGTTTTGGATTAATTGCTCGTATTCAGTTTCATTATAATTTCCAGCTTGTTCGTCCTGGTAATTCGGTACAGTGGAAAGGTCTTGTCTACTTTCCATATGAAAATTGCGTTGTTGTTTATGTGGTGGTGGAACGTAGCTTAGGGATGGAGGTCTTTTGTTATTAAATTGGGGTTGATTAAAAGGACGTGGTCTGTTTTGATAATTTACGTTTCTTGTTTGAATTGATTCGTCAACTTCCATAGGTTGAGGCCTTTGAGGCTTCGGTGCAACTGGTCTTTGTGGTTGAAAATTTTGTTGAAAAGGTTGGTGCGATTGAAAACGCGGTTGGGAATTTTGTCGAAAGTTAATGTTGGGGATGGTTTGACGATTTTGGAATGCATTTTGTTGCATATTATTCATTGGTCTATTGTATTGGTTAAAATTTTGAAATGTCAATTCTGGATAAAAGGGTTGTCTATGGATTGTATTTGCATTGCGTATTGGAAGGGGTGGTGGTTGACGTTGTCTATGGTTTTGATGTTTATTTGCGTATTCTGTTCTGTAGTTTTGATTTTCTAGCTTTAAGCAGAGATGTAACGCTTGCGGGAGATCCGCAGGTTCACGGATGCCAAGGAGTCTTGGTAGATCTCCATTTAGGCCTCTAATAAAAGTATCTAGGGCTTTGTCCCTATAGGTTTGCGTTAAAAGTCGCAAGGACTCTTGGCCCATTTCCATGCAACCAATTTTATTTAGTATAAGGGACAGATGTGTGTAAACTTCTTGATAAAATGTTTGGATGGTATTTCTTCCTTGAACTAAAGAAGTCATCTGATATTCAAGCGTCCCTAAATCTCGTTTGTCTGCGTAATGCATAGATAGGCATTTTACAATGCAACTCCAATTTAATGGAGTGTTGTAGGATTCTAAGGCAATATCAGCGTTGCCTGTTATTTTGTTTCGGATGACACTTAAAATACCATAGTATTTAGGTGTGCCTCTGCTTGAATCGTAAATTTGCAACACTCTATCCACGCTTTTTTTCCATGAGTTAAATTCCATGGGGTTACCCGAGAAATCTCTAAGACTTCTTACTATATCGGGTATTTTATCTAATTCACTCAAGTCATTTCTATATCTGTCTTCAATGTTTTGGTCTATCCTGTGGTTAAGGTCATTATTTGGGTTCATCAGAGATTGAACTATATTTCTGCATTGTTGCGCGCAAATAGCGGCTATTCTGTTTTCTACTTCTTCGTTGAGTTGCACTGCTGGATTTGGGATAGGATTTGGAGCGTTAAGAACGGGAGGTCTTATAAGGTTATTGGGGTTAGACATGATTTTTCGCAAATTTTGGGAACAATTTGTGAAAAAAAAAATTCTATTTTATGATTTATAAAAATTGGTAATTTTGATATTCACAGTAAATAAAAAATTTCTTCCTTTCTATTATTTTGTTTTATTTTCTCTTCTTTTTTTTATTTTTTTTATTTATATAAGGGTGGTTTTTGTCACTTATGAAATAACTTAAAAATACTCTGAAATATAATGACTTACAGTATAAGGTGAATTGGACACATTGTGTTGACTGACTGATGTTATTTTGTTGATCTTGTTGCAGCTATCGATGTTGGCCAGATATTTGAATGGTCATCTTCTATGGTGCAGCTTTCAGTGGCAAGGACAAAGCGGTTGTTGAATATTATGTTTTTTTTTTTAGGTCTTCTCTAAAGTCTTTATTACCTTTATTTTTTTCTGTTTCATTTGTTGTTAAAAATTCTTTTGGTTAGTGTTCTTTATTATGTCTTTATTACTTTTTAATTAATATAGTTTTTCCTTTTATAATATTATTTTTTAGTTATTATATTTTTTTATTTGTTCACTGTTCTTTTTATTTGTTGTGTCTATTTTCTTATTTTAAATTGCAAACTTATTAAACTATACCATCCCGATCACGCGAATTTTGTCCTTTTCGTACTTCTACTAAGGATTCACTTATGACACTTTATACGGACGGTCGCCTGCGGACGGACACTTACAGGCTTAATTATTATTATTATTTTTTTAAGGGTTCTTTTAGTACACTATTTTTGTACCGGTTGCTCGGGCGCCAGTAAATAAAATACTATATTATTTTATTTAAAAAAAATTTGTATTTATTTATTTATTTATTTTAGAGGAGAAGACTATGTCTTCTTTATCCTTTTAGTATTTTTAATTATTTAATTTCCCGGAAGACTATGTCTTCTTATTCGGACTTCTTATAATAGACTAACTACTATTCTCACTTATTAATACTTAATATTAAACTTTATAAACTTAAGAATTGTCGAACAAATATCATCACCTGGAATGCAACGTGAGCTGTTCCAATTGCATTCAGTGCAAATAGGTCGTCAGCACTTTTAAATAAATGTTGTAACAAAAAAATTCGTTAATTAAAATTTAAATGGAAATGTGTCAGCAAATGGATTGCGACAGAGGAGATTGAACTTTATTAAAGTAAGTAAAATAATTATTAATTGCAACTAATTTGAAATGTGTCAGCAAATGGATTGCGACAGAGGAGATTGAACTTTATTAAAGTAAGTAAAATAATTATTAATTGCAACTAGCGGAAATGTGTCAGCAAATGAACTTTTATTAAAAATAAATATGTTAATTATTAACTTACATAAGGGTGATAAAAAAGCGAAAACAATAATAATAAATGCAGCCGCAGAATTTCTTTATTGTCTATAGAATTTTTACCGTTTTCAATGTTTACGAATTCTCTAAATAAACTCGAACATCTAAGTATGTGCATTAAATGCATATTTATATCTGTTTCATGTGTGATTGTACTATTTTTTTATAAAGTACATTTACTAACCCAAATAAACGTAAACTCAAACACACTGTTGAAAATTTTGTAAAAGTATTTAAAACTAGCAAAAACAACATTTAAATTTCTATTAAAACAACATAAAAGGAAAAAAGTATGTTGTATGTTACGAACTTATAAATACATCTCAAGCACTTCTTTTGCTTATCGTTCTTTACTCACAGTTCCACTTTCTCTCTGGCTATGGGCTCTTAATATGTTTGTATGGCCAAGTATGTTTATGCATAAATGCTATTCATATAGAAGAATGTTGGCTTGTGTTTGCAGTCCTTTAATGCATTAAAATAGAAGTTTACGATATGATGAAGAACATGTCCATTATTTTAATGCTACCTGAAGGAGTTTTGTTTTTCTGAATTCTCAACGTTGACGTTTTTTTATCCCTTCCATCTTTATCTACAAGACCTTAATATATTATTTTCTTTAATTGTGCTTGATTCCTTCAAGTATAAATATTTCATGATATTCTCATGAAATAATTATTATTATTATGTATTACTGTGGGTTTCCGGTGGCAACCCTTATGTAGTAACTCAATGGTTACTGTGTTTTTGTAATAAACATTTTTGAGTTTTCTATGGCCTTTTGCCTGAGGTTTTCTTTACAAAATTTGGGTAAAATCCACTGATGAGTGTTACCGCCGCCACCCTAATACTTTTAAAAAATCTTTACTGTTTCTATTTACTTCATGTTTACTTAATAATTTCTTGTTTTCACTCAAAGCAAACATACACACAAATATGAATATTATATATTTGTACATATTTACATGTATGTATGCTTGCTTTGCTCCTCTTTCTCGTTGCCCAATTGCTTAATAGCGGTTTTTAAAATTATTTTCATTTGCTTTATAAAGGAATTTCTTCCATTATTCAGGGCTTTTTAATAAGAGAAACGGGCGAGTGAAACACAAATTGTTTTAAAGCGTACAAATACGGAATAAAAATTAAAAATAATAAAATTTAACTTGTGTTCTACAATAAATGAAGTTGTGGTTCTTAATAAAATAAAGATTGTTCTGTTTGTCGCTCTTAAAAGTTGCGTTTCATTTAACTTTGCTTCTCGAAGCCAACAATTCTTTAAAACAATTTAAAAGTTTTCAAATAAAATAACAACTAGTGTGCTTGAAAAATAAATTAAAATCGAGTCTATAATAAATTAAAAAGAAAATGGCTCAAACAGATTTTAATTGCAACAAGTGCGAATTAAAAGACACCGATCGTATGGTGCAGTGCGACTCGTGCGACAAGTGGTTCCATTTCGAGTGTGTTGGAGTCAATAGTGATGTGGCCGACGTGAGCTGGAATTGCTCCTGCGGTAAGGATCAGCCCGTTGCGTTAAAAAATAGTGTCCCCACGCAAACTTCGACAAGAGGAACGAATACACTGCCGCTTGTTAATGTTACAGAGGAGTTCAGTGCAGGTTCACTGGCAGCCTCATCACCAACTAGCCATATTTTAAGATCCTTTCCAGTGCATGAATACTTCAACAAAGGTGCTCCAGGTAATCCAGTAGTGGCTAAAGACAAGATACTACCAGCTGCAGGTGAACAGTGTGGACAAAATATAAATAGTCAATGTGGCCCAAGTACGTTGCGTGGTTCTTTGTCAGCTCACGCACAATTACAGTTGCAGATGCTGGAAGAGGAAAAAGAATTGCAGCGGAAGTATTTGGAGAAAAAATATAGTATCCTATCCCAAGGTGATGTGTCCCAAAATTTGAATTCCTTTTGTAATCAAAGTTCCTTTCAGCCAACTGCCTCACAAATCGCAGCCAGACAGGTAATACCTAAGGAGTTACCGAATTTCGATGGTAATCCCGAAGACTGGCCCCTATTTATTAGCAACTACAAAAATAGTACTGAGATCGCTGGTTATACTGACGGTGAGAATCTAATGCGATTGCAGTCGTGCCTCAAGGGCCGAGCAAAGGAGCTGGTGAAAAGTAAACTTCTCATCCCATCTATGGTGAATGAAATCATCCAGACTCTAGAGATGTGTTTTGGTCGCCCAGAGCACATTCTTGATATCATGATTGAAAAGGCAACCAAGATTCCACCGCTAAAGGATAGGCTCGATAGCATCATCGAATATGCTCTAACCATACGGAATATTTGCTCAACAATGGAGGCATGTAATTTGGTGGCCCATTTGAACAACCCGTTACTGGTAAAAACGCTGGTCGATAAGTTGCCCAACAACCACAAGCTCAATTGGTCAATGCATGCTAAGGACGACAAGGTTCCAGTGGTGAAATCCTTCAGCGATTGAATCTATAATATAGCTGCTGATGCTAGCCAAGTTGTGTCTCCTGTCGGCTCCAAGAGAAGTGCTCCGGTCAACACTCATTCAGAACAACCTGCTACCAGATACTTACTCTGCGTTTATTGTAAGAGTGAGGAACACAAGGTCCAAAACTGCGGTGAGTTCCAATCATTAAGTTTAGATTCAAAGTGGAATGTGGTGAAAGAAAATAAATTGTGCCGCCAGTGTTTGAATGCTCATCGGCGCAAGTGTTTTTCGAAGAAATTGTGTGATATTGCAAATTGTAACGCAAAACACCATCCTTTGTTGCACAAATATATTACGTCGGCTCATCCAAACACAGTGCAAATGGTCACATCTGCTCCCAGTGGAAACGTGAATGCTCACAACGACCGCAATAATAAACCGTATTTCAGAATACTCCCGATTCGAATACATTACAATGGTCGTTCTTTAGAAACGTTTGCCTTTCTAGACGAAGGATCATCAGTGACCTTAATGGAACAAGGTCTTTTTAAAAAATTGGGGCTCTCTGGTGAGAAGGAACCCCTGGAGCTACGATGGACCGGTAATACAACACGATCTGAAAACAACTCCGTCAAAATTAACATTAAGGTATCTGGTCCAAGCAGCGATAGTAGATTTACACTTCATGATGTTCGTACTGTAAGCAATCTTGGTCTGCCCATGCAGTCAATTAATTTTGATGACATCGTGAAAGCCTATCCGTATCTCAAAGGTTTACCGGTTCAATCGTACAATAACGCTAAACCCATGGTCCTAATTGGTCTTAATAACTGGAGAGTTGCTGTTCCATTGAAAATAAGGGAAGGTGGTCGAGATCAGCCCATTGCAACAAAAACTCGATTGGGGTGGACCCTTCAGGGTAGCGGCTCCGATCCAAGCCAGGCTTCGACCATGAACATCCATACCTGTGAGTGCGAAAATTGATATAGGGTTCTGCACGATGAAGTCAAGGAATATTTTAACCTAGATGCCCCGAAAGAGAAATCTATTTTGTCGCTCGAAAACAACAGGGCTTTGAAGATACTTGAAACTACAGCCATCAAGAAGAATCAGCAATACGAAGTTGGACTACCGTGGAAAGATGATGTCCCTATGCTGGCCGAGAGCTTTCAAGTAGCAAGCCATCGCCTAAAGTGTCTCCAAAAGAAGTTTGTCAAAGACATGCTACTACAGCAGACTATGCAAGCGGAAATAGACAAACTAGTTTCTAAAGGATACGCGAGAAAGGTGCAAGAAGCAGAAAGGTCAACATATGAAGGTCGCACATGGTACCTGCCAATATTTGTCGCTCTTAATCCAAATAAACCTGGCAAAGTTCGTCTGGTCTGGGACGCAGCAGCGAAGTCGCATAATAAGTCCCTGAATGACTTTATACTTTGTGGTCCTGATTTACTTACGTCACTTTTCAACATTTTAATAGAATTTCGTGTGGGTCAAATCGCTATATGTGGCGATATTGCAGAAATGTTTCATCGTATTAACGTTAGAGACGACGATATGCATGCTCAACGATTTTTGTGGTTCGAAAATGGCGACAACAATAAGCGCTGTGAGTACGTAATGAAGGCCCTAACATTTGGTATAAGCTGCGCACCCTGTATAGTCCATTACATTCGGAATAAGAACGCAGATGAATTTCGTGACCAGTACCCACGAGCCGTTAAAGCAATTCAACAATACCACTATATGGACGATTTTATTGACAGTGTGGATACCGAGGAAGAGGCAATGGAACTAGCGGTCCAAGTACGCACAATACATGCATCTGGTGGATTCCATATGAGGAATTGGGTAACAAACTCTGAAAGCGTACGAAAACATTTAAGCGATGATGGCTCAACAACTCAAACCTCTTTCAAGGCTATAGAAAAAATACTTGGTATGTATTGGGAATCAAATAATGACGTTTTCCAATATAATTCTAGGTTCTCGAGGCTCCGAAGGGATGTATTTCAGCCACATGTGGTCCCTACTAAGAGGGAAGTTCTGCAAGTCCTAATGTCAATTTTCGATCCTTTGGGATTCGTAGCCCATTATACGGTTGGAATCAAGATGCTCCTACAAGATATTTGGCGCTCAGGAATAAAATGGGACGACGACTTATCCGAAGAACTTTTACTGAAATGGTCCTCATGGTTATCTAATCTGACTAGGATATCATCTATATTCATCCCTCAGTGCTACTCGAGGCTCCTAAAAATAACTTCCAAGGTCCAGATGCATACGTTTGTCGATGCTGGTGAAAATGCATATGCTGCAGTAAGCTACTTCAGAATCCAGTGCAATGATGATGTCGATGTGCGAATCGTAGCTGCTAAATCGAAGGTGACTCCGCTAAAACCAATATGCATACCAAGACTAGAGCTTCAAGCTGCTTTAATTGGTTCAAGGCTAGCGTCAAAAATTCGAAGCACTACTCGTCTCAGCTGTGAAGAGAGCTTCTTTTGGTCCGATTCGAAAACCGTTCTAAAGTGGCTCTCCATGGATCCCAAAAATTTTAAGGCGTTCGTCATGTACAGAGTTGGCGAAATCTTAGAAACTACCAACGTGACGCAATGGAATTGGGTAGCGTCCAAATTAAACCCTGCAGACCGTGCAACGAAAATTCATAGTTCAGACGACGGTATATGGCTCAATGGTCCTGCATTTCTGAAAGATGAGAAGCATACGTGGCCCAAATGTCCAGAACTCAACGTCGTCAATAATGAAGAAATACGAAATTATCTTCTTACTATCGATAAGACGAATGGTTTCACAATCAATACTAAATATTTTTCGTCCTGGAAACGACTATACTTGGCTCTTTCTCACTTCGTCCTTTACATTGAAAAATTGAAGTCCAGAATTCGAGGTGAAAAGCCGAAGCTCATGTGTTTTGAGTACATACAAAGGGCTAAGAACATTTTGTTTAAATATGCCCAAGCCAGCGAGTTTGACGAAGAAATATGGTGCCTCAAAAATAGTAAGAAGCTGCCTACCGGAAGTAAACTTAAGCAGCTTAATATTTTTCTCGATGAAGAGGGAGTAATACGTGCCTATGGCAGAGTCGAGTCCCTGAATTGCAACAACGCCATAATTTTGCCTCATGGTCACTACATTACCTTTTTGTTGGTCCAAAGTTACCATGAAGATTATCATCATTGTCTTCATGAAGCTACGATGTCCAAAATAAAGTCAAGACTTTACATCCCAAAGCTAAGAGCACTTTATAAAAGTATGCGAAGAAAATGTCAACGCTGTAAGAACGAGTCAGCAGTTCCACATCCTCCATTAATGGCATCTCTACCTGCAGCAAGATTGGGTTCCTTTGAGCGTCCATTTACTTATGTCGGTATCGACTTTTTTGGCCCTTTACAAGTAGCAGTAGGGAGACGTAGTGAAAAAAGATGGGGCGTTGTTTTTACATGTTTGACAGTTCGCGCTATACATATTGGAGTCGCCCACAGCCTAGATACCAGCTCGTGTATCATGTGCATTCAAAATTTTATAAGTCGACGTGGTTCCCCGAAGGAGATATACTCCGACAACGGTACTAACTTCAAATCAGTCGAAAGGGTCCTACGAGAGGAAAAGCAAAACATCGACTTACATCAAGTCTTCACAAAACATCACGAAATCAAATGGAAGTTCAATCCACCTGCGGCCCCACATATGGGTGGTGCTTGGGAAAGGCTAGTACGTACAGTGAAAACAATTCTCTACGCCATGTGTCCTGCTTTCAAATTTAATGATGAGACCTTAAGAAGCGCCTTGTGTGAAATCGAGTTCATAATAAATTCCCGTCCTTTAACATTTGTGGCTCTCGATTCAACTGAAGACGACGCATTAACACCAAACCATCTTCTACTTGGCTCTGCTGATGGGCACAAGCCCCTATGTGATACCAATTATGATCTCCGTCAGCACCAGACGCAAAAATTTGCCAATCACTTCTGGAGCAGATGGGTTCGTGAGTACGGTCCGATTTTAGTCCGACGTAGCAAGTGGTTCGAGAAGGTGAAACCCCCATCCGTCGGTGATATAGTCGTTATTGTGGACGATACACTTCCAAGAAATTGTTGGCCCAAGGGTGTCATTATCGAGACAACTACTGCTAATGATGGCCAAGTTCGGCGGGTTAAAGTCAAAACCAGTACAAGCACATTGGATAGGCCCGTGACCAAGGTAGCTGTTCTAGACGTCGGTAATATTTAGGATTGCAAGCTCATGGCCCCACAATTCGCTTACGAAGGGGGGAATGTTACCGCCGCCACCCTAATACTTTTAAAAAATCTTTACTGTTTCTATTTACTTCATGTTTACTTAATAATTTCTTGTTTTCACTCAATGCAAACATACACACAAATATGAATATTATATATTTGTACATATTTACATGTATGTATGCTTGCTTTGCTCCTCTTTCTCGTTGCCCAATTGCTTAATAGCGGTTTTTAAAATTATTTTCATTTGCTTTATAAAGGAATTTCTTCCATTATTCAGGGCTTTTTAATAAGAGAAACGGGCGAGTGAAACACAAATTGTTTTAAAGCGTACAAATACGGAATAAAAATTAAAAATAATAAAATTTAAATTGTGTTCTACAATAAATGAAGTTGTGGTTCTTAATAAAATAAAGATTGTTCTGTTTGTCGCTCTTAAAAGTTGCGTTTCATTTAACTTTGCTTCTCGAAGCCAACAATGAGCTATATGAGCAGTAGCGAAATTGCCATATGGATATGCTTTCCCCGCAGTAATACATTAAAATAATAAATGTTTCATGAGAATATCATTTTTTTTTTTTTTTTTTTTTTTTGTAATTTACTTCACTAAACTAGATTTATATATGTATGAGGTGAAGTTTTTATAAGATATGACATTGCCGATTATAGCACTCTTACCTCTTTTTGTTTTAATTATATTTTTATTCAGTAAATGAATATCTTGACTTCTTATTTTTTCTAAAATGTGGTAATAAACCACTTACTATATTTTATATATATTGCATTAAATTAATATTTATTAAAGGGAAATTTGTAGATGTAACTTTAAAAAAAATGTTACTTCTTCAAGAGAAAAAAAAAGTTTTCTTGCCTTTCCCTGGCAACACTGGAATAAAGTTGCATTTTTGAATGTTGAACAAATATTCATACAAAAACGATTAATATAAGAAAAGGTAGGATTATTGCCTAAAGGTAAGAATTCCAAATAATAAATAAACATTTACCGCTCTGATAATAAATATTTCTTTTATCTTACTTTCATTCAACAAAAAATCCCAAATTTACTTATTACACCGATGCATACGGCTGGATATAAGAAAATTTCTGTCATCAGCACTCTATATATCTAGTGTTCGTTGTAATCACCATCCTAAGTGAAAAAACTTCTAAATGTTGTTTATTTATAAGCCGCTCAGTATTAAACTTCCTAGATACATATTGTATTCAAATTGAAATAATAATAATAATTACATCCTTGAAGATTAATATTATCAGCTGTGTCGATTGCTATAATTATTTAAAGAATCTTTATTATTCACTTGCAGACAACTGCTTGAAATCAATTTTTATGTAAAAAAACTGTTCTATAACATTTATAAATGGTTGTTAGGCACCCTTTATACCATTAATATATCTTTAAATGAAGGAAAAGTCATTTAAAGGCTGAAAGAGATATAATATACAGAACAGTTATACTGGCCAATAGGCAAAATAAACTTCGAAAATTCGAAGTACAACCACAACTCTCAATATCTTAAATCGCTATGGTATAAGCCGGTAGAAAGGCCGAACGTTAGAGAGATGAATCGTATATAAAAACTAAGAGAAATTCCGAATGCTTCTAATACTTGCTAAACTTGGTTAATTTTTTTTTAATCTTGCTTATACGTATATAAACACATATTTTTTTATAAATATAATTTAATATACCTACATAAATGTATGAATATAAATAGTATGCAATATTTTGTTTTTATGAAACTATTTTTTTGATGTGTTTCAAATTATTGTAGTTTAGAATTTTTGTAACATTTGCAATTTTTTTTTAACTGTTTACTTTCTTAATTTTATAATTTTTGTTTTTTAATCAAATGTACTTCATACATTTATTTATTTTATCAATCAATATGCTTATTTACACAATTGACTGAAGTACTATTACACCAACTGCTTTCCTTTATGTATGCAGGTCATTGAAATGGCTATTCAGCATTGTCTAAAATCAAAAATAACTAAACTGATAAAAATTCAACTGGCGATTATTTTGATATTAACATTTGTGAATAAGGATCATTTCAATAGTTTGTAAAAATATGAGCAATTTATTTGTATAGAGCAATGTGAGATGCCACTGTCAACAAATCCAATTTTATGAACACCTGTCGTGGGTGACATAAAAGAATACACAAAAAGCATGACATACAGACATATCAAATATTATCACAACTACAAAGAAAATATGTGCTAATAAAGTTTCAAAGTGAAAATTATTAGAAACAAATTCCTTTGTTTTTGTTCCTAGAAAAAAATTTGGCAAAACCGTACCAGTTGCCTTAACACCACTGCACGGCTTGTTGGCTGGCTCTCAGTTGTTCTGAAAGCTCTTCTTGTATTAAGTGCATCCAAGTCTTCCACTTTGAATATTTTCAGCTGCCCAGAAGGACGCTTGGTTTTACGACTATAAATCTTAACATAAGATTTTTACTCAAGTTTTAAATCTTTTATCGAATGAAGAATTTCATACTTTTTAATACTGTTTGAAACAAACGAGACTAAATAATTAACTTAATATTTAAATTATAATCAAAGATTTGTGAGGAAATTTTAAACAATTATTTCGTTATTTTCAATTGTTGGTTGGGAAATTTTACTGTTGAGCAGAAATAAAACATATAAACTTGTATAAAATTAATTGCTAAAAGCAGTTACTACATTGAAAAATACACACTCAAAAAAGTAAACATAAGCCTTGTTAATAACGATGAAAAGTTCGCTTACATATCTCTTTCAAAAGAGTGCATTTTTAGCAGAATATAAATGTATCTCAAAGTTTAGGTACGAACAACAGTTTTAAGCTTGCAAACTTATCCTTGGCTTTCATGAAGTTTATTTTTACGTGAACTCATAATATCTACCTGGGTAAAAAGTTAATTTTTACATTTAATTAATTAATTCAAAAATTTTTATTGAATATCGTTCGGCAAAAGCAGTTAGCAAATATGTTCTAGTTAAAAAACACCTTTATATAGTGATTTTTAATAGATTAACTTACAAATAAAATTAAGAATATTTCCGAAATATATTGGCAGCCGAAACTAATTCCGATAAAAGTGGATTTGAATTAAAAGTTTATCTGGAGCAAGGGCCTATCGATTAAAAATATTTACTGCTGTTACAAATTTGGATTCAAAAGCTGAAAATACAAAGGAAAATTGTAGTACACAACTCAATAGTGATGAAACTTATAATGAAAAAACAGCTTTTGACACATATAATAACTATTTTAATAGCAAGGATAAAACCAAGTTATTCGTCAACGAATAATACAAGACTCCTCTGCATTGGGGCCTCAACAAATTTAAAAAAAACATTTTTGTAGTGAATAAATCTTTTTCATCATGAGCTTACTGATAGGATCTGAATTTGTAGATTTTCTCAAAATAAAGTTGAAGACTTCTATAACCAAAAAAAAAGACAATTAGTTTACAGCATTTAAAGGAATTTTGCTTGTGTCGAGAATTATATGACAAGAATTGCTCGCTAGTCTGAAGATAAAGCAGCTCCAATAAGAGATATATTTGAAATTGTCAGCTTTCGACCTTATAAATGCATAACATGCGATCCACAAACTTCGTATCCCCTTAATTTACAAATATAAAGCAGAAAAGAGATGTGAAGGTAAACGCGTCGTGAAGGATTTAGTTGCTCCTTACAAAAATCCTGAACGAATACTCGGCAAGAATGCCTTACGAAAAAAGAGTGCCAAAGCTGCTTCAGAAAAATACATCTTAAAAGAAAAATTTACTAATTAAGCATCAAACTAATATAAGTTCTCATAAAATTTAATGTGTCTACTTGGGTATATATTCCGAGTAGATACATTAAATTTCTGACCCCATAAAGTATATATTCTGAGTTCTTATGCACAGCTAAGTCGATTGAGCGATGGCCTTCTCTCCGTTTCTGTTCGATTTGAAATCAACTTTGCCAAGGCACTAGTGAGCTAAAGAAAATTAAATACGCCAATCGATCAGTCATACTTTCGAAAATTTTGCTATTGAAAATCAGTAAAAACGGCAGCGAGCAAAATCACACGCCTGCCTCAAATTTTTCCATATGTCTTGAAACATCTAATTTAAACCCTATTTAGTCAGGTGGACTGACATCCCTAAACCGAATTTCCTATACATAAGGACCCAGAAAATAAAACTGATACATGCAGGTGAAATCAAATACTACAGAATTTACAAACAACAAAATGACAAACTTGTATATGTTAACCATTACCACCATGTTTAAAATCCTATTCAAATGTTGTTGTTATTCACAATCAATCTTAAAAGAACTTTAAAGTTGAACTAAGAAGCCAGTAAAATAGAAAGATATACTTAAGCAGAAAGAACAGAACTAAACATTATTTTGTTACCCAATAAATTAACAAACAAAAAACTAATTAATAATGATAATAGATATTAAATTAAAAATAATTTTGAACTTTGTAGCAAAATGTTACTATTGATAGATTTATTCGCACTTCTTAACATTTATGTGTTTATGTTTAATTCTGTTGTACGAAATAAATATTTATATTTTAAATACATTCTCGAACTTACGTTCTCTCAAGAGAAGGTTTTTGCTTTGCAAACTTACGAAATTTTAATACTTATCAATATTAAGACACACCTTATAACCCTTACAATTTCTGGTTTTAATGGGATCTTTTTTAATTTTTTATTTTTTTATTTATTTTTTTTTTTTAATTTGATAGCGATCAAAGTAACAATCGTTTTTATTAGCATTTAAATAAAATCCTGATTCATAATTTCCCTAGCGTTAAAATGAAATTCCGATTCATAATTTGCCAAGTTCTTTTGTGACCTAACATTAATTCCAATTTAATAAAACTACGTAGAAGACGAAATATCATCTTTTACATTATTTTCTTTTTTTTATTTGTTTGTTCAGCTTTAAATTTTGTGTTATAAGCCCTTTTTCTTTAATTCACTTTAAAATTGCTGCACTCAATCGCTTCTTCTTACTCGTCGAGAAGCTATACCAATGGTAATGGTATCGAAAACTTAATAAATTATGTATTTAGCGATATTTATTTTGCTATAAAAAAAAACTTGTGTTAAAAGAAACTATTTTTCTTTTGCCAAAAAAAAAAATATGAATTAGAAAGCCCCGAGTTTTAATATCCTTAGTCAACAACATAAAAACTGCTTCAATGCTAAAATTCCTATTATTTAATATTAAACTGCTAGTTTCTTTTTTCTGGCAGGATGCTCTTTTCGTGTCAAGCTAAGAAAGCCCAACACTCACTTGTTTCAAGAAAATATTCTTCAACCTTTAGATAGTTTTTTCGAAATTCCTGCAGTGATAAATTTTTAACGGTTGGGAATGCAAATTATAATAGGAATAATGGAGTACTAAGCTAAAAATCAAATTAAACAAAACTGAAGCTAAAATACTCGTATTACTTTTTTAATAAAAGTTAATAACTGATTTAAAAGAGTTAAGGGAAACATTATCTGATCTTCATTAAGACCAAGTCAAACTAGCTGTGAAAAGTTTATCCATAATTTTTCTAAAAACCATTTTTCTTTAAAAACTCTAAGTTTGCAATGGAGCCAAGGAGAAGCTTCTAGCCGTACTGATAAACTAGTCAACATTTAATTTGGTTAAGCATGGTGATTTTAATTGTAATTTAAGTGGGATTCTGGTTTCAATAAACATAATATAAGCAAATATGTGGAGAATAAATATGCAAAAAAAAGAAACCCTTAGATAACGAATAACAGATGTACAATGTTTCTAACATAACTTCAAAACTAAAGGCAAACAAAACTGAAAAGTTTAACAAAACTTTTTCAAATATTAATTTTATACATTAACCCTGCTAACATTTGGTGGAGTATGTGATCCTGCAATGTTTCAGACATTTCTGAATAATAATCATTCTTAAAATTAATTTAAATTTTCTCAACCAAGATCCATATCATCTTTTAAAATATCAATTCCACTTGAGCTCTATGATGTGTTGTGTGAACCGAGCTTCTGGCCAAACAATACTCTTGTTTGCGAATTTACACCTACAAACAAATCAGGTAACATTGTTACCCTCCCTCAACAAGAAATTGACCCTTCAAAAAACTGAAATCAACTACTGATTATATTTGTTTTTTTTACCAAAATGTTCGCGGCCTGAGAACAAAACTTTCATCATTATATATGGAAAGTTACAATTTTGATCATCAAGTCTAGTGCTACTGAAACATGGCTTAGCGATAACTTTTTAAATTCTGAAATACTTTGTAATAAATTCAACATCTTTCGCCGTGATCGTGGCAGTAAAATTACTGGTGGTGGAGTCCTTATTGCAGTCTCAAGTAATTTGTCGTCTGAGCTGATCGTAACAGATTTGGTTTTTGATATTGAATTTATATTTGTATTGATAAAAAACAGGGGTAAACGAAACATGTTCTTATTTGTCACCATCAATGATGATTCAATTTTTATTTTTGGAGATTTTAATTTGACATCAATATTCTGGAAGTATTTTGGAAATTTTTTTTGTTCAAACCCAGGTGGGTTCTACAAGTAATGAATTCTTTAATATTTTATACGATTTGGGCTTATACCAACTAAATGGCATCAAGAATATTTCTTCAAAGATACTAGATTTAATTTTCGTTAATAATGTTACTAATTGTTTTATAAGGCGCTCCTTACCCATAATAACACCCGAAGATATCTACCATCCCACTATCGAATTATTAGCATCAACTCCATATAAATCTGTGGTGCCATTATATACAGTTTATTTTATACAGTTTATTTTATGAACTAATAAAGGATACTAACTGGAATAACATTCTATCTTGCACTCACATGGATCAGATGACTAAAGCCTTCTACTATAAGGTTTATTCTTTTATGAACTTGTGTATTCCGAGAACAATAATTAATCAAAATGTAAGGCCTCCTTGGAATAATAATCAATTATCTTACGCTAAAAACAGGAAGAACAAATTATATAAAAAATTCAAACAGTCTGGTGATTCTGCTGATTATTTACGATATTTTATTAGCCGAGCTACATACTCTTCGCTTAATAAACTTTTTTATATACAAAAATTTAAAGTAAATTTAAAACGCAATCCAAAAGCATTTTTCAAATTGGTTAATAAAAAACAAAAAAAGAAAACGGATGCTTTCCCTTCCGCTTTAAGGTTTCAACTTACCGAATCCAGTGATGAAATCGTTATGAACAATTTATTCGCAGGTTTCTTCTCAACAATTTACTCAAATGCAAATTATGACGAATCTTTTAATTATCCGTTCAAAATCGCTAAAACTCAATTAATTAATATACCATTTATTGATATTTCGACAATCACCAAGGAATTAAAAATTCTTAAATTCTCATATAACAGTGGGCCTGATAAAATCCGTAGCAATATTTTGAAAAATTTCGCTGATAGTATTTTGATCCCGTTGGAAATTATGTTTAATACATCAATAAAATATGGCAATTTTTCCGAAATCTGGACGGATTCCTTTATTATTAATTTTTTTTAAATCAGAAAATAAATCCGATGTTTCAAACTACCGTGGTATTTCAAAATTAAGTACTATACCCAAATTATATGACAAAATTATTGCCGAACTTTTATGCTTCCATACATCAAATTTAATAACTCATTATCAGCATTGATTTCGTAAGAGATCCTCTAGTATCACAAATCTTTTGCATTTTTCATCAATAATACGTCGTGGGTTTCTACAAAAACAACAAACTGACGTGATATACACTGAGTTTAGCAAGGCATTTGCTAAAGTCAATTATATGCTCCTGAAGAAAAAATTAGAATTAATTGGTTTTACCGATTTAAGTGTTAAATGGATATTCTCTTATCTGACAAATAGGAAACAAATGGTTTTTTTTATAACTCCTGCTCTAGATGCATAGATGTTCTATCTGGGGTACCACAGGTAAGTCACCTTGGGCCACTCCCTTTTTCGTTATTAATTAATGATATGCTTGATGTTATTCATTCATCCAAAATTTTAATGTATGCCGACGACGTAAAAGTTTTTCTTAGTTACAGTCAAGAAATCGACCAGCAACGCCTCCAAGGTGATCTTAACTCGCTTCACACCTGGTGTAAAACAAATCTTATAGAACTAAATCTAAAAAAATTTAAATATATGTGCTTCGCTAGAACAAACCGTTACCTGCACGATATGTTATCGATGACTATCATATAGAAGAAGTTGATAAAATATTAGATCTTGGATTGTTACTTGACTCCAAACTCAACTTTATTTCGCATATAAATTTGACAGCAAACAAAGCTAGAGGTGCACTTGGATTTGTAAAACGCTGGGCTAAAGAGTCTGATGATCCATACGTTGCTCAAAGCCTTTATATGTCGTTTGTCAGGCATATTCTGCAGTATGGACCCATAATTTGGGACCCTATGTATACGAAATATGCAGATATTCTTGAATCTGTTCAAAAAAAGTTCCTGTTTTTTTGCCTCCGTGGATTGAACTTTAACCCATTGGACTTACCTGCCTATTCAGCCAGATTTTCTCTGATTAAACTACCTACTCTAAGAAGTCATAGAACAGTACTCAACATTTCGTTCATTGTTGGTGTGATTAGTGGCGATGTTTCCTCTCAGTTACTTATTAACAGAATTACCTTAAATGTACCACAACGCCCTACACGACATTTTGTACCTTTAACAGTACAAGTAGATTTCTTTCGAGCTAATTATGCTAACGCCGACCCTTTAAGGGGAATTTGTGATGATTTTAATAAATATTATAAATTTATTGGTTTTAGTTTGTCACTAGGCTCAATTAGAAATAACCTTTTAACTTACCTGAACCACTAATTGTCTGTATTTGTGAACGTTTTTTTGTTATGTTTTTTATTACTTTGTGCATGTTTAATTTAAGCTATATTTTTATGTTATATAAAGTTTATTTTCTTCTTTTATTATTGTATGTACGTTAATTTAACCATATTTTTATGTAGTACTTAAATTAAAATGTCCGCAAGAATTTTAATTTCCGTAGACAATTAAATAATGAAATAAATAAAATCGCACTTTTATAAAACTATACATATATATAAATATACTTTATTTTTTTAATTTTACTTTAACAAATGTTTAATTGCTTTCTGATCATTTTGTTAAATCTTGCTTTTTCGCACTTTTTTTACAATAAGCACTATATACTGTTCATGATGATTTGCAAAAAAAAATTGTTGTATTAATGGCGTTTATTTTAAACCTTCTTTAAATTGTTGTAGGTTTAAATGTGGGCCTACGTAAACACAATATTAAAAAAAAATTTAAATACCAATGTAAAAATATGTAACATTATTAAAAAGGGAACGAAAATTATTCCTTCAAGTTCCTTAACTGAGTTAGAACAGAAATTTTAACTCATTTTTAATACATACAGAAATATTAAAAAGGGTATATGTTTTTAATTTAATACTCGGAACAAACTCTGCAATTCTTATAAAATATTCCCAATAGAAGAGTTGCAAATACTTATTTTATACTAATTCAATTATGACTTCTCTTATGAATTGTGCTGAAATTGCTAATGTATTAGTTTATTTCATTGTAAAATATGTGTTTGTAGTTAAGGAATAATATAGTCTAATTTCTGGTTACTGAACATACTTAAAAAGGAAATATGGTTGATGTAACCTTTACCTAAGAGCAATATAGTATATATTGAATTACATAGTACATATTTATAAAATACTATTTCCGTAAGTAATAATAATGCCTAGAACAGGGTTCTGGATGCAGACCGAAAGAAAGACACGGCTTGTATGCCAAATTAGGGACCACCTCGAACTAATGCGGAAGGTTTTTAATATCATGGAAAATGATGACCACCGCAAAAGACTGAAACAATTCGCTTCTTACCCGCAAAAAAATTTTGCATTACATAAATGAAATGTGTCACAATATTGTGCTAATTTTTGGTAATTAATTTTATTATTTTTATGTACTAATGATAGAATTAAATTTTAAAATTACAAAAAAAAAAATAAAAACATGTTATTGACAAACACTTACAGCATTATGGCCTTTAAGTACAGTTTGCTTTAATTAAACTTGAATTTCACTTAAGTTATATATAAGCTTTGGATACGTAATAATAAGTAATAAGTATTATATAAGCTTTGACCCTTGAAAAAAGTTATGTTGTTAAACTCAAGCATTATACATTTTCTATGCCTGGTAACTACTTAATTTTTAAATTGTTAATAAAAATTGTTTATCGTAACTAAATTTATTTACAAATTTCATATAATTTTTGATTTTTTGAAGTATTGCTACAGCAAATATGATGCTGTTCATGCGACCATAGCCCCATTGTACATTTTCTTTGCATGAAAGAAGCATCTGTGGGCCATTATTTTGACACATTAAAATTTTTTCCAAGTTTCTTTTGGTGGAATTAAAACGCATATGTTTACAATTTATGCTCAGTCCTGCAATTTATCAGTAAACCATTTTATTTGCTTCGGTTTTTTAAACCATTTCTACTTCTGTACAGTTTTCTCAAGTTAAGCTCAGGGAGTAGGGATTTTATTGGAAAAATAGCATTATAAAAGACTCTTAAATCGACAGAGTACCCAAAGCTGAACGTTACAATCATAAAATATTTAGTTCAGGAATATTCTAAAGTAAATATTTTATTTTTATGAATATTTGATGAAATTTTATTTATTTTAAATTTTTATTCAAACAATTTTAAAAAGAAAATTAATATTCAAAGGCTTAATTTTTGAGAAAATATTATAAATAAAAAAAAAAATATTTTTGCAAGTTATTTATAACTAAAGCTAAACAGAAATATATTTTTGGCTTTTCTAATCATTTGGATTAAGGATTTCTGATTAAGCGCAAACAAAATTCGTATCGATAGATTTATATAGATTTTTCAGCCAATATATAAAATACGTTATTATTAGCATAAGACATTTCAAAAAATCAAAAATAGTTTAAAAAAATATATACAGAATGCACTTAAAAAAACTAACGAAAAAGCAGCTGAAACGAATTATGTGCAAGCAAATTATATTTCATTCGAAATAAAATAATAATTTCCCAGCAAAAAAAATGAAGTAGTTAAAAAATCGTAAGTATTTTCCTTGCTTCTCTTGCTATTATTTTCTATAATGCATTTTTAATAAGTTCGTTTATTCTAATTAAGTTATATGAAAAACTTATGAAAATTCAGGAAAAAAGAAATTGTAAAAAACAAAGACTAATGAAAAAACGCATTCTTATCATCAAATTTCCACTGGTTTTAAGCATTAATTTAAATGCCAAGCTATGTGAACCCATGCTCGCCAATGACAAGCTAATGTTAAAATCATGCGTTTTCCCCTTCCAGTAAAAAATGTTAAGAAAAAATGTGTTGAAAACACGGCATCAACTACTGACGAAGTGGTGCAAATTCGGGTGAATTTTACATAGGATGTCATTGAAGATGTGTCGTTGGTTTTTAAACGTATTGAACTACTTCTTATCCGCTTTCTAAATACTGAAAAAATCTTAAGTTTTATTAAAAAATGTTGTCGTTATGCAAGGAAAAATGTTAATCTAAAAAGTAGATCAACATTAAAACCTACAAAATGTATGTTAGCTTTTTTGGACGTAAATAAGATGTCTTTCTTTAAGAATGACATCCATTATTTTTTACTGGGCCTTAATTGAAGCAGTTCGTTTTACGCAGAACCCATGAATTACCTACTTCTTTTGCATGTCTTTTTTTTTTTTGCTAGGTATTAAAAATTCCTTGAATTTAAACGAAAAGTTATAATTAAGTTTAAATTCACAGAAAATAAATACATACCGAATTTTACTTTTTCATCAATGTGTCGTATTTAAACGATACATTGAAGAGAACGGTTCAAAAAATAGGGCTAGCTATGTCAATTTACGTGAGCTATTGGGACACCCTTTAATTTTTAGATTTATTTTTCTATTACTTTTTGCTATTGCAAGCAATAGTGGTGCTGAAAAACATGTATGAGCTATGCAGGCACAAACATTAAAAAAGCAACATTCCGTCGAAGTGATAGCCTCCTTTTTTTAAACTCAGTTAAGAAAGAGATGTTTTCGTTTTGTCTAATATGTAATAGATGTATTAATTTCTTAATTATTAAAATTGAAAAAATTTCTTTAAAAATCTTAGAGGCTGTTAAAAAACAGTAATTAAACGCCGTTTCAGTACATTCTTTAACAAAAAACCACTAACATAATGATTTCTTTTTAATATAAGTATAAAAAGTAATAATCGCCGTTTAATATTTAGGTGACTAAATTGCAAAGTTTTATAAATGATAACCATCTTGTAGGTAGACCGAAGAACCCTGAGAAAGGATGTAGCGATCCAGAAACTGCTTACATTAATTTCGTATCTGATAAAACTTCTCTTTACAATTTATCACGAAACCATGAACTCAAGCCTAATTAATATTATTCAAATTAAAAAAAATAATTTTTTACAAGTCCTAAAGAAAATGGACTCTTTTTACAGCTTTTACCAGCGCTTCTATATTATTTCTTGTTAATTTGTTGAATATATATGGATTCTTGGGTTGATGTAATGTGAAAGCTACAAAACATTCAATGATAACTAAATACACTGATTTAAAATCTTCATCCATGATTTCATTACACAAAGTTAAGAGGTTTTTTTATAGGCAAGATTTGGAAAAGTACGTTTGCTTAGAAATATGTGATACATTATTGACTCGAATAACATTCTGCAGTAATTTGGTATTCTTAAGTTTGTAAAATTATTTTTTTTTTGGATTTTTTTGACTTACTTGAACTAAGACCTTGCGGATAAATTTCAAATATACTCAAGACGATATTTAAAATTAGGTTTTTGTGCTTCTCTCGCCGTATACAAAATTTTCAGTCATCAGTGCTGGACTTTTTGCACTTCCAGTAACTTTTTTGTAGTCGTAATTTTTTAAACAAATAAAAATACCAAAAAAAATTATGTAAGAGTACTATATACGCCGAATCTTATATACGCTTCACCATCTATCTTGTTTAGTGAAGTAACTCCAATTAAAAAAAAAAATTTTTGGGGTGACAGAGCATTAAAAAATAAACTAATTAATTTCTTACATTAAAATATTATTATCTCTTAATGGGTTAAGAATATTAAAAAATTTTTTATATCCTGAAAGTTCCCTTCAGAAGTTTTAAAATTGATAAAAATTGATATTTAAAAAAATTTGGTGCCCAATCTTACTTTTCGATGAAAAGTTCAGAGGACCATAACTAGGTAAATATGGGCAAGCCCCACTCTTTTCACTTGATGTTTTTTCTAATTTTTTTATTCTCTATCGCCATATTTATTTGTTTTTTGATTAAAGTTTCTTCACTAAGCTAGATTTGTTCCAAACATGGAAAAATTAGAGGCCGGCGTTATGTTTTTAATTTTTAATAGCAAAATTTTCGAAACTATGTCTGATCGATTAGTGTTTTTAAATTTTCTCTAGCTCATCAATCGCCTTGGTAACATTGATTTCAATCCCATCAGGAACTGACCGACGGACATCGATCAATCATCAATCAACTTCGCTATGCATAAGAACTTCGATTATATATACTTTATGGGGTCGAAAATGGATATTTTAGACATTTTAAACAAAATGACAAATTAAGATGTAACCTTTTTCCACTTTTTGTAGGGAAAGGTGTAAAAACAGAAAAATATTTCAGAGATAAAACATTCAAAAGTTATACCTATGCAGACACTGCTAGATTTATAAGTCTAATATTATAAATCTTTTTGTTCTTCTGTAACCGGTAGCATTAAAAATCTTAACAGGATATTCATTTTTTAATTGCTTTCTATCTTCAAATAGATTGCGCTTCTGTATCAGCTTACATTACAAATGCTAACGTAAATTGCGCACTGTAGACCATAATGATTTCGTGGTTAATCGTTTTAGTAGTTTTAAATACTAATAATCGTATTTGAATAACCAAAATTTACCTATGAAAACTTTTAAAAAAACTACAGCGTAAAATTAGATTTAGTCTTAAAAACGCTTAACTGGTAGTACTGGCATGAAATTATTAAAGTCAGTAGTGCGAGCCATTAAAACATAATTTGTAGCAAAACTTATCATCGTAAAAATTAAAACAGTGGTTTGGTATTTATTATATTTTTAATTACATTTCGTCTTATATGTTTTCTTTAAAAGGAAAAAAGTCACATTCATGTTATGTCACTTAAACGGCAACGTTATGACGTACACTTACACAATACCTGATAACTCAAGTAAAAACCCATCTTGAAAAATTATTTAGTTTATAATAAGGTCATGTTGGTATGCCGAGTTACAGAATAAAATTTCTTTAAAAATAAGTTAAAATGAAAGAACCGAGGTATAGAAATACATGTGTGTGAATATAAATTTTAAAATTTTTAGTTTGCCACAATCTTTTTTATTTAACATTGCTCTGTTAGAAATGTAACACAGCCCTCTTAAGGGAATGAAAATTCGGTTTGCGCATACGAACTAAAATTTTTATGCAAGCAACAAAAGATGTCAAAACCAAAATAATTGTGATTTGTTTGCTAGATGTCCCTTTATAGTTCTCCATACTTGAAATTTTTAACGGCGCGAGTTAGAAAGGGTTTTTGAACATTTCACCATTTTTAAAATTTGACTTTCTCTAAAGGAATAATGTCATTTTTATTGAAACAACATTCATTTTGGTTTTGTTATCTTTTGTTTTTCGGCTATTCCGAATCTTATACACCCTTCGCTATATATGTAAATCTAGCTTCGTAAAGTAACTCAAATCAAATAAATAAATATTGGGGTGACAGAGAAATAAAAAAAAATGAGAAAAAAATTAAGCACTATCTAATTTTACAAGCAAATGTCACCAGCTCGATTGGTGTACTTAATTTTCTCAAGCTCATCGCTATGAATAAGATGTCACAATATATATACTTTATGGGGACGAAAATGTATATTGCAGAATATACAAACGGAAAAACGAACTTAAATACACCGTTTTCTACTTGCGGTGAAGGGTATAAATAATTGTGATAATATTTTTGAAAGTGCAAGTTCAATCATGTTCTATATTGCTTGCCTTTATTTACAAATTGATGGATCAGATCTGAAAGGTGACTCCTCTTCTGACATTTCTAATATGTTATGTCCGAAATTACAAAATATGGTAAATAAGATTAATATACATATATTTCGCAGTGCCTAGAAAGGCCATAAAATTTTACCTGGGCAACGCCGGAAACAATAACCTATTATAGCTCATATAAGTTAAGGTAATGATTATTATCTTTCTACCTTTTACTCCTTGTATTTTCTTTTCTCACCTTTTCTTAAGTTGATCGTAATTATTATTATTGTTATTACTACCATTAATATTCTTTGCATTGCTTTAAAGTTTAATATAGTTATGAATGAGTCTCTTAGGAGAGCAATATTAGTCTCTCAACATGTTTGATATGAATGAATTAATGCTTAGCTAATTAAGCTCAGTTGTAAGTTTGTTTTTGATGTAAGCTATCCTCATAGTAAGGAGTGTGAATTAAAATATACTAAAATTAATAGTTATTGTGATATCCAGATAATATAAAATAAATTAAATTAAATAAAAATTTATTAAGTCAAAGAACAATATAAAATGTGAAAAGTTAATTGGCGCCCGAGCAGGGACTCCGAGGCAAACCAAATATGAATTTTACCTTAAATATTATAGGAAAGTAAAAAAATTTACTGCAGAAATATAAATCAACCAAATAAGAGACGCCTGTGTCACCAATGAACAAAAAAAAACCAGATCACATTAAAAGGTCATTCAAGGTGAGCTGTATTATAACTGCATTAAACAAGGAATGTGCTTTATTGAAAATTGTCTGGCGACATGTGAAATGATCTTAGAAGTTATGAAATCAATATTGATATTAAATAATAAAATAAATTAAACTGTTAAACGAACTACAGCGGTAAATAATGAACACTTTATAAAACCTTGCACCGATAATTTTTAATACGTTTTAAAGCCTATGTTACCAATGAACAAAAAACCAGATCTCATTAAAAGGTCATTCAAGGTGACTTGTATTGTAACTGCATTAAACACAGCATGTGCCTTATTGAAAATTGTCTGACGACATGTGAGATGATCTTAGAAGTTATAAAATCAATGTAGATATTAAACAATAAAATATATTTAACTGTTAAAAGAGCTATAGTATGAAATAATGAACACTATTTAAAATTTTTCACCGATAATTTTTAACACGATTTAAAGCAACGGCAAAACACAAACTTTTCTTAAAACCGCAATAAGCAGAGTATTTTTTAATATCATAAAATCATCAGTTGATATCGTGGTAGTTGCTGAAAAAATATAACTCATACAACTTGAACGTGCCCTCTCCTATGAGTGTCTTAACTGACAGTGATGGTCGTAACCAGTAATAACTTGCTGAAACCAATCAACTTACGAATTAGTTTATTCATTTACTATTTATGTAATCATTAATTGAGTAGATAATTTACTAAGAAAATTTTAAAAAATTTATTTAAATAAAACTTACCATAGAAAAACCATTAAACAAAAATTAAATTGACAACAAAATTAAGTTAGCGTTAATGAGTGTGGACGACCTTATACTTGGACTACAAAGCTTCAACATTTCTAAAGGAAAATTTACAAAGAAGACAATGGACATAGACGCCGTACAAACTATGCTAAATACTGCCATCGAGCAAGCAACTCAATAAGTCAGACAAAATTTTGAAAGCAAAATCGATGATTTGTTGCAAAGAATAGCCACATTGTAAACTCCAGTTCAAGTGGAGGAGTACAAGCCAATATGTATAGAATAGAGTGTAATGAATCCCTTGACATTGTCAAATCTGTCCCAGAATTTAATGGGGAGGCGGTTAAATATGTATCTTGGCGACAAGCTGCGATTACGGCAGATAAAGTTTTTGAAAATTTTTAGGGAAGTTCAAAGTATTATCAGGCCGTGGCCATTATTCGAAATAAAGTCGTAGGCGCGGCTGATACAGTACTTAGTTCTTATAATACAGTACTTAACTTTAAAGCAATAATGTCACGGTTCGACTTTTCTTACGGGGATAAGCGCTTAATATATACTCTAGAACAAGAACTTTCAACATTGAGGCAAGGTTCCAAAAACATTATTGATTTTTACGACGAAGTGGAAAAAAATTTAACACATATCACCAACAAGGTTATTATGATGCATGAAGGGAATCCATCCTTAATCGAAGCTTTGAATCAAAAATATCGAGACGACGCCTTACGTGTTTTTATTTCAAGCTTAAGACGTCCAATGTCGGACATTTTATTTTCATGCAAACCTACTGATATGCGATCTGCCCTTGCCATTTCTCAAGAGTTGGAAACCAACCAGATAAGATACAATTTTGCCTCTACTTTTGCGGCTTATTCGAAAGAAAATACATTTCAAAATTCACCACATTATCAACCAATTCATCAAGGCTCTTTTCAGCAACACCATTCTCAACAATTTCATAATCCATTTCATTACCAATATATGCAGAACCGACCAGAATTTTATAGTGGACGTCCACCTAACATAAATAGCACATTTCGTTCCCCATCTTCAAATATGCTTCGTCCTACAGTAAATAAAAATAGCGGCAGAATGCAACAATTTAGGCATAATAACTACCAAAACCCAGAACCCATGGAGGTTGATATAAGCAATCGTGTGGCACAAAGGTATCCAAAACGGCACGCTGATTCCTTCAGGCAGAATACTGCCAAAGCCCAAAGAGCAAACCACTTGAGCCAGTGCTATCCGTATTGTGAATATGTTTGTGAAAACTTGTTTGAACGTGACTTCGGCGATGATCGGACAGCAACACTGCACGGTAATGCTTCACAAAATGAAAATTATGATTGCAATGTTGAAGATGATATAAATTTTTTAGAAACGAGTCCTTACTCCCGTATATAGAAAGATCATTTGCCGGAAGGACGTTAAAATTACTGATTGATACGGGGACTTCAAAAAACTACATTAACAATTTATCCTTTTTAAAATCAGTCAAACCACTTAAAAAGTTTTTCATTGTAAAATCTGTTCATGGAATTTCGGAGGTAACCTCAAAGTGTTTAATTAACATATTAGGAAAAACTTCATCGTTTTTTGTATTGCCCGATTTGAAAACCTTTGATGGCATAATAGGGTTCGATTTTCTAAATGAAATAAAAGCATAAATTGATTGCCAAGAAGGTTTCTTGAAATACGAAAAAGGGAAAGAAAAGCTTGCAATTTTTAATTCTGATGCTATCAATAAACTTTCAAGACATGAAACCTATGGTCTTCCTACCAATATAAAGAAGCGAATTTTTGATATTTTAGAAACTAATAAACACGTTTTCGCTGATCCTGTTGAAGCTATTCCATTTGCAACTAATATCATTGCAACAATAAGAATACAAGATGAAGATCCAGTTTACTCAAGAGCATACCCGTATCCTTTAGCGCTTAATGAATTTGTAAACAACGAAATTTCGGAGTTGCTGAAAAATGGAATAATTAGACCCTCCCGATCGCCATATCATAACCCTATATGGACCGTGGACAAAAAAGGGTTCGATGATATTGGTAAGCCAAAAAAGCGGCTTGTAATCGACTTTAGAAAGCTTAACTCGAAAACTACAAGTAACCGCTATCCCATACCGGACACAATGATAATTTTATCAAATTTAGGTAAATCTAGGTTTTTCTCCACCTTAGACTTAAAATCGGGATTTCATCAAATTAATTTAACGGAAAAAGATAGAGAAAAGACCGCATTTAGTGTTAATAATGGAAAGTTCGAATTTTGCCGATTACCATTTGGGCTTAAAAATGCGCCCAGTATGTTCCAACGTGCCATCGATGATATACTGCGAAAGGAATCGGTAAAACATGCCATGTCTATATGGATGATGTTATAATTTTTTCACCATCTGCCGAAAAACATTTTACTGATATTGACAGAATTTTAAAAAAATTATATAGGACGAATATGAGGGAAAATAGTGAAAAATCTAAGTTTTTCAAAAAATCGGTGGAGGTTTTCGGGTTTGTGATCTCACAAAACGGAATTAAAAGCTGTCCGGAAAAGATTAAGGACATTGTTAACTATAACATTATAACGACTTTACGCAGTTTGAGATCTTTTTTAGGACTGGCCGGTTATTATCGCCGCTTCGTAAAAGATTACGCACATAAAATAAAGCCTCTAACAAAATTCTTGCGTAGCGAGAATTGACATATTTCAGCAAGGCATTCAAAAAGTATAAAAATTGTTCTAGCGAAGAGGCATTAAACGCGTTTCATAAGATTAAAAGTATACTGGCTTCAGAGGAAGTTCTGCTGCTTCACCCTAATTTTGAAGACCCTTTTGAATTAACTACCGACGCCTCATCGAGCGCGATCGGCGCTGTACTATCACAACATGGCAAGCCAGTCACGATGATTTCGCGTACTTAACTGCCACAGAGCAACATTATGCGACTAATGAGCGCAAACTATTAGCTAATTTTTGGGCGTTGCAAAAGTTAAGAAATTACCTTTATGGAGCAAAAAACCTTAATATTTTCACAGATCATCAGCCCATGTCAGAAAATAATCCAAATACAAAAATAAGAAGATGGAAATCTTTTATAGAGGAATTTTCCCCGAAATTCTTCTATAAGCCTGGAAAAGAAAATATTGTTGCTGACGCTCTTTCTAGGCAGTATATTCACCACATAGAAAACAATTCAATGAGCTTAAATGGCACAATCGGTTCGGACACGGAAGATGCTTCGGAAGATAATAACGATTCTGATATATTAACTGCCACAGAATCTTCAATTACTGCAACAGTTCATAGCGAAATTTCCTCAAGTGAAGTCATAAAAAGTGTTGTAAATCCTGTTAATTATTTTAAAAATCAAATACTAATGGTTAAATCATCTAGTCCTGAAATAACTTCAGAAACCATCTTTCCTAGGCAAACTAGACATTTGATTCATTTTGTGGAAGAAACACATTTAATTGATGCATTAAAAAAGGTTGTTAACCCGCAAGTAGTAAATTGTATTCACTCTGACCAACGAATTCTAGGTCGTGTTCAAAATGAGGTTGCAAAAATATTTCCTTCTGTTAAATTTGTGCATAGTAAAAAATTAGTGATTGATATCCACAGTTTAGGTGATCAACAGGAAATTATTACAAGTGAACATAATAGAGCCCACAGAAATATTCGAGAAAACCTAAATCAGATATTATCCGAATAGTATTTTCCAGGAGTTCGTAGGAAATTAGAAGAAATGATTTCAAAATGTAAGACTTGTAAGGAATCAAAATATGTCAGACATCCGGAAAAGAAACATATAGGTAAATCTCCAATTCCGAGTAGTCCTGGTGAACTCTTACATATTGATATTTTCTCTACTGACGGAACGCATTTTATCACCTGTGTCGATAAATTCATAAGTTGATTCAAGATCGATTGTGGATGTTAAAATTCCCTTACTAAATATATAAAAATTTTTCCCCAAAGCAAAAACAATTATTTGCGACAACGAAAACTCTTTTACTTCAGAAACAATCAAATCTTTACTTGCTAATCTGTTCGGGTTAGAAATATTCTTAGTTCCACCTGCGCATAGTTCAAGTAATGGACAAGTGGAGAGATTCCACAGTACTCTTGCCGAAATTGCTAGATGTCACAAGGCACAAGAGAGATACAATGATTCGAAAGAGTTAATTCTTGTTGCCGTTTCGAAATATAATAGCACACTGCATTCCGTTACTGGACAACGTCCTATCGACATACTACATGGTATTTCTGAAGAATTAAGGTCCCATATGAAAAGAAAATTAGCCGCAGCACAGGAAAAAGATTTACAGTACCACAATGCAAACAGGAAAACAAAAAGTTTTTTACCAGGTGACAAGGTATTTGTTAAGAGTAACAGTAGAATAGGAAATAAGTTTAGCAAGCTTTATGTAGAAAAAACGGTTCAAAAAGACTGTGGAAGTTATGTTCATGTCGACAACCGACCCGTACATAAAGACAATTTACGATGACATCTTTAGATAAATGTTAAGCCTCGGTATTGACCCAAACTAAATCTTTGTATTACTTTAAATTTTTATAATTTAGCTACAAACTTTAATTTTGAACAAGGCACTTACTTATATGTAAAAAAAAGCTGTTATCTTTAAAGAATGTTAAGGTAAATTTAAAATTACAAAAATAAAAAATTATAATTTAAAATAAAAAATTTTTTATAATATTAATGTAAGCCATGTAAAGAATTTCAAAACAAAATAAAGGGTTAAAGCTATAATTAGAATAATATTTTAAAATATCTTTAATTTTTGAAATTATGAAATTGTTAGATAACTTATTGTAACAGCCAGGGACGACTGTTTCATAAAGGGGAGGATAGTTAAGGTAATGAATATTATATTTCTACCTTTTACTCCTTGTATTTTCTTTTCTCACCTTTTCTTAAGTTGATCGTAATTATTATTATTGTTATTATTACTATTAATATTCTTTGCATTGCTTCAAAGTTTAATATAATTATGAATATTAGTCTCTCAACATGTTTGATATGAATGAATTATTGCTTAGCTAATTAAGCTCAGTTGTAAGTTTGTTTTTGATGTAAGCTATCCTCATAGTAAGGAGTGTGAATTAAAATATACTAAAATTAATAGTTATTGTGATATCCAGAAAATTTAAAATGAATTTAATTTAATAAAAATTTATTTATTTATTTTATCAAAGAACAATATAAAAAGTGAAAAGTTAATTTATACTAAAATGACATAAAAAAATATTTATGTAAACAATTAACGAGGGACTTTTTCCAAAAAATAAAAGGAAGGTAGACACAAGCAAGTGTGAGCTTACGTATTTGAAAATTTGATTTGGTCAAACAATTCATATCCCTTAACGCAAAAAAAATATTAACACACTGAGCCTCAACCACGCACATATACAAACTTATAAGATTTTGTTGATTTTTTTACGTTGTGTTGCCTTATTGTTTGTTCGACAACTCTTTTGTTGTTGGATTCTTTGTGCCGTTTGCCTGTTTGTTTATTAATTTATTTTGGCTATTTTTTAACCATATTCCTTTATGAAAATGGTCAAATTTCCGTAAGTAAACAACAACAGGAAATTGAGCCAAAAAGAAAATGCAGTAGAAAAATAACACAAGCAGAAGTAAGCATATTCCACGTTACTTTTTTGTTGTTGCCTTAAATAGTATATTTTACCAAAACGGTGACACAAAACAGAATTAAAAAGCTGGAAAACAAATGCAATAATTGCTAAAGCCACAAAAATTTCAGCATGACTTAAAGGTCGCATATAAACACGTTCCCTGGAGCCTGTCAACTTGAATCGTTTTTTTTTTTCAGTTTTAAATTTTCTGGAGTTTTTACGAAGCTTTTTCCTTTGTAAATTTACAAATAAACATGGAACATGTACATGAAAGTTTTAATTGATTTGATTATGCTCACTGTAAAGAACTTAAGGAAAGTGAAAATATATCTGCATTCTCCAAAAGGGAATCCGATATTTTACCAAAGTAATAGACATTAAAATAATAAGCATTAGGGTTACATAGTATGTTGTTAAATGGGCCAAAGCCAAAAGTCTAAAAAATAGGTTATACTTCCAAAGCAAAGATTTATATTTTTATTTAATTTAAAAAGCACACATAATGCATAATATTCTCTGCTGTTATCTACAAAACATAACAACTTAAATTCACTTTTATTTTTTTAAGTATTGCTTTTATTTTATTATTCATATTTTCATATTTAATTTAAAATAAATTTGTAATTGTAATAAGACTCTTTATTATATTTGCAAGGGATGAAAATTATAATATTTTTAAATCAAATTTTGATGCTTCTGGATTTATCCTATATTTTTTATAATTTGTTTAAAACACTTTTTTTTTTTTTTTGAAATTTATACTTTTCTCCTAAATTTCAGGTTTTAGTCGAAGTTTTATAGTGCATTTACATCACACCGACATCTAGTTTTATGAGATTTCGAGCAAAATCTAGTTGATTTTTAGTAGATTTCCCACACAAACCAAATCTACTGCGCTACTAGATTTTGATAACTTAGTGATACAACTACGCTTTTTCCCAAAAGGATACTAAAACTTACGACGCTATACAACAAAAAATGACATTTGATTACAATTCAAAATTAATGAAAACAGAAAATTTTGCAATTTTTAAAATAGAAAAGTGTTCAAGTGAAGAAGTAATAGTCTAGTGTAAATGCACTATTAGACTGAAATTCCATGTTTTAAATAAATTATAATTATTTTATGAAATTACATAATTAAATGAAATTTCGATTGCTTTGTTGTTTTCAATATTATTGTATAAACTTAATTTCGTTCATCAATTACATATGTACATACATATTTATGTATGTATGTAGAATATCATAGCTCAGAAAGTGAGTGCTCAAGCTAGCTTTTGTTTTTAAGTATACTTTTTAGTTATTAACAATGTTTATAATCTTTAATTTATTAATTTAATATATAAGATTTAGGAAACAAAAACAGACATATTTCTAAAATCCAGCTTAAAAAAGTGAGGGTTTATCACCACTGATCTCATGCAAAACAGAGCAACAGTCCTTTTCGAAATAGGAGAAATTATAAAAAAATATTTTTACGTAAGATTCCAAGGAGAAGGTGTAATTAAACGCAAAATATTAATATGACTCCGAAACGTGAAAAAACCACAGAAACTGAAGGAAACATCATTATAAATATTCGAAAAGGTAACTATTCCATTCGGAAAATTGAGGAAATGGTCAAAAGGACATAAATATTACTTACTGAATTTCTGAAATTTCTTCGCGAATGAAAGCAAATTTAATATTTATGGCAATGATGGAAGGTGTAGAGTGTGAAGAAAGCCTAATGATGAGTATATAAAAAAAAGTATGTCCAACATTTACGTAGGGAGGTTTGGGGATGTTTAAGCCCAGCTGGAGTAAGAAATTTACATATTGTTGATGAAATAATGGACCTTAAGGAATATATAGAGTTTTTAAGAAATAACCTCCTTCCAAGCATGCGAAAAATGGAAATTGCTGAACACTTAATTTTTACGTAAGACAACGACCCAAAGCATACTGCCTTCAATACCAAGTTGTGGCTCCTCTACAACACATCGAAATAGATGGAAAGTCCTCCATAAACATCCGACATTAATCATTTCTAGAATCTTTGGGATCATTCAAAGATAAAGGTTCGAGAAAGGCAAAAAAGAAATATACTTAATTAAAAGAACGTTCTGCAGGAAGAATTGTCAAGAATTTCACGCGACGTGACGCAACACTTAGTAAACTCCATTCCAAGAAGACTAAAAGTAAAAATAAAGTACAAAGGATCTTATACCAAATTGATTGATGTTTTAGGTGATTTTGTAGCAAACGCTACAAGAAACCACTCACTTTATGAAGCTTAAAATTAAGTATTATTTTTTACTTGTTTAAATTATTTGAATAAAAAGTTATTTTATTTATTCACATTTTGTTTAATAAAAAACAAATTCAAGAGTAATTTTAAGTTTTATGTTTACAATAAAGTTTTCTGATAACTTGCCTTGTCTACGATGTTGAAATTTTTTACATTTCTTTTATTGACTTCTGATATCTGATTTATTTCTCTTTTTTAATATTTTTTTTTTATTTATTTTTTTTTTTTTTTTTTTTTTGTTTTTGATATTTAGACTTTGATGAAATTTTATTTAAATAGTTAACTTAAACTTTTATTTAAATAGTAGATATTGAATAATTGAAAATAATAAAAAACAACATAATTTCCAATTATGCGCAAGAATTTACACATTATCAAATTGAATGCAATAACTTCAGTTGCACATATGTATAAAATGTAAAGAAATATGATTGATTGTGTATGAGTAAAGCTTGTGAAATTTAATACATTAATCATTGCTACAATAGGGGAATAAGAAGATTTATGGATAGAAGAATGGATGCACAAATATACATATTTTTCCTGCTCATAATTTTCCTGCTCAAATATTATTTGAGATTTGTAAATTTTATTAAAACGTACAAAAACAAACAAAAATTCGGTGTGCAATTGACAATAAAACGTAACCAACATAAAATACCATTCCCAGCAAAAATTATACATTATCTTAATAAGCACTTGCAATGACTTAATTTGTGCTTGCCAAATTTTGTTACTCATTTATAAAACACATTACATTAGTAAAGGAAACAGTAATTAAACTGGTTCTTTAAGTTAAAAAAGAATACCTTTATATACCTACTAATGATTATTATAATTTCATGCAATAGTCAATGTAATCAATTCTCAGCAACTAATTATAAAAGTCTCATGCCTTGTTAAAATCATTAGCTTGGTAATCGAGTTGGGAAGTCCCTCCATAAAAAATGCTTAATTTCACACTCGATTACCTTTTTTGAAATTTTTTGCTGGGTTGTTATGTGCATTTTTCTAGAATACAAGCTAAAAATATATATTTTAAAATTTGAAATTTAAAAACATTTATTCATTTATAATCAGAAGCTATTCCGATAAAATGTATCAGTAATTTAACATAGTGATAGGTTTTAGCTCATATCACATTTACCAGAAACGTTAGCGCTTCTACCACCACCTCCATAGTCTCTAACTGATATTCCTTTCTAGTCGCTAGCTTGCGTAGCAACCAACAATTGATATCAGAAAAAAACTCTTATAGATGGTTAATTTTTTCACAATATTAGTTTTAATTTTTCACAATATTCATTCACAGAGTGGCATTTGGAGATGTTTTTTGTTGTTATTGATGCAGGCTATGTAAAAGCAAAAATAAAATAAAACTTCTCTTACACAGAAGAAAGTAAAAAAGAATGTGCAACTTAAAAAACCTATTTTTATTTTGACGATTTGAATTTACTGTTGAAGCATACTAAACTTTAATTCACAGTTGATGTCGTTAGTTCCTTAGATTTCTTCTTCAGTTGTTATTGGTTTCAATTTGGTTGGGTTATGTCTATCTAGGTTTCGAGTAATGGTTTTTTCGCGGATATTATACGACATGGTAAACAAGTTTTAATTTGGAGGTAGGCTGCATTAAGAATATCGATGAATGTGACAAATGTTTTAATTCAAACGCTTCTATAAAGAATTGGAAGTGTGTATGTGTATGTATGTATGTATATGCAGACCTAATTTCCTTGTTAGTTTTTTACCACATATGCAAAATGTAAGGATTGAAAGAAATGGGAAACTTAATCGGTTTCCTTAACGTCCAGCATGAGTTGCATGTCGAGATTTCTATATATATATAACCTTGTATCGAATGTGAAGGGATAAAAGAATTTATTCAAAACCAAACACAAATAGCATTTTCATGGCCTTTTCGCTTATTAAAATAATGATTGCATTAATTAAACGACCTAAAGCTATTTAAAACTTTGAGATACCTAACATAAAACTGGATTATGCCTCCGAGCCGTTTAATGCTGCATACTTTTTTTTTTACAAAAATAATATTCTAGTAAGAATAATTAATTTTCAAATGCACGCGGACATTTTGCAAAGAAATCAAGAAAAATTAGACGCTGTCAGAATGTAATGCCGCATTTTGAGGACCGCCAAATCCATTATCAGCATCAGTGTTGTAAAGAAGACAACAGAGAAACGCTTTCAGTTGTGTGTGAATTTCGTCCAACCAAATTAATATTGATTCGTTGGTTAAATGGATGATATTTACAATAAACGCAACTCAAGGTGATGGATGCGAATTCTTTATGCTAAAATACTTAAATCTCTTAAAATTTGGAAGCGCTTAAATCGTAGGGCACTAATTTGCCAAAGATATAAGAAAACACTTATAACAGAAGTTATGGTTCGATTCAGTTAGCAAGTGCTTTGAGTAAGTAAAATATGTTGATATGGGAAACATATAATGTCCGGTTGGACATTATATTGATTGTTGTATGGTGCTGGTGCCCAACTTACATAGAGAGAAGAAAGTACTTGCAAAGTTCTTTCACGAAGATAAATTTAAGTCATTAAAATGGATGAAATGCTTTGGGAAGAGTGGAATGATAAATTTACAATTTTGTTCACTGGTTTCATATATGCACCTAAAATGAATTATTTATTTTTAAGCAAAGAAACAGATCAACAACAACCCCTGTCATTTAGGAACTAAAACATACAATTTCATTATACTTTTACTTGTTTTATTTATTATTCTAAAGTTATTCTTCAATAAATTTACTTTAAATTAAAAGAAAGAGTCTTAATTTAATAATTTTGACACCAGTTCTCTAAAAATTAGTTCTTATTTTTTCTAAGAGCGACGTCATACTTCATATAAAAAACAATTGTCCTGGCAAAAAATACTGTTCGAAATGCGTGAATTTGCCTTTAAAATGTATCAAATCCAACTGCAGTTTGTTTATCTTCATTTTATCTTGAAAAATTTACAAAATGAATTTCGATTTTATCAGATAAATATTGGGCAGAAAGTGTTTTATATAAAATAAGTGCCCATAGTATATGGCTTCTCTTTTGTGTTGTAGTCGTGGTAAACCTGTTTCAGTAACAAATAAAAAATCTAGCTTTCATTATATAGTGAAATGTTTTCTGCAGTTTTGGGTTAAAAAACAACTCCCGAATTTTAGCCATATGGGCATATTTTTATTTTTTGGCATTCGACGATTAGCATTTCACTCACACTGTCTAGTGGTTCGACTGTGACCTCTTGTACCGCATAAATTCTTTTTGGGGCTGTTTCATTTATTATTTGTTATTTAATGTTGATTCCTTGGTAGAATACTCGTATCGCAAAAAAACAGTATTTTAGCTGAAGCAAAATATTAAGTACTTTGTTGATTAATTGGAAGCGAACCAATAAATCAAAAAAAAGGACTCTTTAAAGGACTAGTGAAGATCACTAAAATCTTGGAAAGGTAATATATTTCCATAGGATGTCCATAAAATTTTAAGGCCCAAAAGTCTAAAAAAAAATATTTTAGCTGACGTGTTTTCTACATACAGAATTAGATAAAAATGAACATTATCGCATATTTGAACAATATCTCATAATTAAACCTACCTGATTATTCAATGATAACTACAACAAGAAATATTGTTTTGCTCTTATTAAAATATTGTAATCTTACTTACAAAAATCTATTACTGAATTACCCGATCTTTATATAAAACACACTCTTGTAAAAATATTGCTTTAAATTCAAGCATAATCCTGGTGAAGAGTTTTTCATTCAAACTTAATAAAGCGGTCCAATAAATTAAGAAATTATAAAACTAATCCATAACATTAATTTTGAACTTCTTAGATTTTAATACACACATTTCAATATTGCACTTAATGTTTCCTTTGCATACGACTCAATATATTTTAACAGCCTTAATTTCCTGTTTCTTTAAGGTTTTTGATAGCTGAGATAATAAATATATAGTTGCATTTATTGTCCTTTTTTTACCCAACTTTAAAATTAAACTGAAAAATTAAAACTATCAAAAAATCACTTATCCTTTATTACAACATATTAGTTTGAAAAGTTTTCTTATGCATTATTTTTTTTAAAATGAGTTTTAATGTTTTAGATTTCAACACAATTAATTTAAAAAAGTTAAAGTTAAAGAATTTATTTGCAAAAAATGAACAATTAGATCAATTTGTGTAATAATTTTAATGAAACTAACTTTATTATAGAGTCAGTTCACTTTGCAAGTTTGTTTGCAGCAAATCAAGTTAATGGGAAAGGGTGGAAACAACAGGAATAAAATATATCTTAAATTTTACCATTTTATAAAGACAATTATTTACGGGAAGCCGATTTAAATGTTTTAGTCTGTCCTTATTCGTTTCCAAATCAGTTTTGCTAAGGCCTTAGAAGATTTTTAAAAAATCCCACTCTTATCTATTAGGCATAGTTTCGAAACAATTGCTTCGGAAACACATTGCCGTTGAAAGCAATATTGCAGCAGAAAAAAAATTCAAAGGCGCCTAATCCATATAATCAAAGTAGTGATGACACTTTTGAAACACAGAAGGATTACAGAAGGCCAACAGTCGCATGGGAGTCTTATGTTGAGTCGGGCTTGTTTTTACAGTAATTTATGATCTCTGGGATTTAATATGTAAAAAATACCATTAGAGAATATAGTGGACAAAAATCTAGTGGACTATCAGTCCTCGGGGGCTCGCAAAGGAATCTAAGATGCGGTCAATAGATTCTACGGAGCGGCAAAGGTACTTCATAGCTCTTAGCAATACCGAATAAAACTCCAGTGGATTAAAGACGGAAATCAGACCTAATGGATGCAAGATTCACGTTGCAGAAGAAAAGTTGATGTCGTGGGAAAATAACATAAGCAACGATTCTATAAATTTTTAGGGTTCCGCAAGTAATTTTTAAAATCACATAAAAAATAAATATGTATTGACCGATGCGGCGCTGTCGAACACTTAGACAAAATTACAACAAAAAAAAAGAAAAACATAACATTTAAGAAATTTATTTAAATAAAACCTGCAGTTTAAATAAGTGGTATTCAGAAGAAGCTTATGACAATTTTATAATAATATTTCTAATATTTTGTACTCATATGGAATGGGTAAAATTGTCATTTGGCTACCGCTTACTTAGCTCTTCAGGAAACTTCTCACTTGCATATTTTCTTACTTACTTGGATGAAGAAAAATAAAAGTAACGTTGATTATTGTTGTTTTTGCTTGAACTTTAATTTTTGTCTTTACCTTATTGTTTGGACAAAAATCTTATGGTATTTAAAATGTAACTGAGAACCTTCCTTAAGAGCTAATGCCATCGAAACGTGCTTTCGCCTCCAATAGTCAATATCAGTGATTTTAATAATTCGGTCGTAATAATCAGCACGATATTTTAAAGTAAAATTAATTTAATGTTCCCGTAATTTAAAATATAAATTTTTTTAATAAGATTAAATATAACTTTCCTCCGAAGTTTCAGAAGTCCATGTCAACTCCTATTTTTTTTTTAGATTTATTTTTGTTTTTTCACTTCCTTTAAACAAGCTGTGTAGATGATGCAAATTGCAAATATATTTTTTAAATTGTTTGATAATTAAAATATTGAGTTAAACTGCAAATTGTGTTTACATTGGCTTTAATAGCCGAATGCAAGCGGGCAGGACCCACTTGACATTGATATTCCGCATCATCAGTAATAATAAGCATTTGATATTCTTAAATTGTGAATGCCCTGCTTAAGATCACCTAATACGGAGTAACGACGAAATCCCGGCATTATCGCCGAAAACCCCAGCGCAAAACCATCCTTTTTCCATTGTACAGCACCGGATAAATTTGTTACTTCACAACGGAACATGGCCTCGGCTTCTTCAAGCACTTATAAATCATGCGGTGTCATACGAAATTTTTGCTGTTGGCCACAACAATATCCAGGCAGATGTGCAGCTTATATGGATGTTATCGCTGAAAGAAAATAAGCAAAAACATAAAAAAATTTTTGAATTTATTATAAAATACTTTTATTAATACCTCTACATTAGTATGCAATGAAATCAGTTAATCACATAAAATATTCATTTACTGTTAAAACCATGTAGTAAATATGCAGCTTGCAAAAATACTATTGAAATTTTGACTCTTATTTGCCATCTGATTTATCACAAACATGACATAAAAAGTAATTAAATTTTATTTAACAAAAAATACTTTGTTTTAATACATAAACAATGCGGCACTATGAATACGGCAATAATTGAAATTAAATTTTAAACAAATGGATACAGCATACCTATCAAATACAACTTTCGCAGCAAAAAAGCTAATAATAATTAAAAGCTTTAGATAACGTTAGAAAATTATATTTCAGGAACCTAATTGATTTACATTGTCTAAAAAATCCTTCTGTTTTGAAAATAGTTTCGTAGTTCTCAAGCTCCTGATGAGCTTTTTAATTAAAAGAAATATTGAGTTAAAAAAAGTATAAATCATATTATTTCTTACTGATAGTAATATTATTTTCTTAATTTAATGAAATTATTCATGATCGAATTTATTTATTAAAACACCAGAGGTAGTCTTTGTGAAAAATTTTAACCAAATTGGACAGACGAAACATAATATTATCCATACATATAATAACACTGTAACAGGGTCATTTCTGTACATGAAATATGTTTTAAAAACCTTTTCCAATTCCAATTTTTGGAATTTTTGTCTGTGTGTCTGAGTTTGCATCACGTAAAAACTTCTGGATGGATTTGAATAAAATTTTGTGAGGAAGCCTTTTAGAACCTTGGTTCAAATATGAGATAATCATTTTTCATAAAAATATGTCATTTCGTAGAGAAAATAGAGTTAAAACTTTTGCCAGTATATATATATATATATATATATATATATATATATATATATATATATATATATATATATATATATATATATATATATATATATATATATATATATATATATATACGCATTACTTATGTAGAAAGCAATGTTCAATTTTTGTTAATCTTTGCCAAGGCTTTGCAAGTTTGGTATAGGTTGCATGTTGTTGGTAAGGGTTCTCCACTCAAAGAAAAGTGTTGTTAGCTTTTCTAAAGTTTTGGGAAGAGCTTTTCTGATGATCCAGTTTCAGTGTCTTGTGAAACACGTTTAGATACCAGCTGAATAAGGAAACATATGTGAATAAAGAAACCTGATTATCGAAGAAACTAAACCGAGATGAGGTGGCAAACAGTTTCCCCAATCTTGTATTGTTTTCGCAAGTTAGAGTCTTTCAATTAAAAACTATTAACCTAAATCTACCAATCATTTTATTTTTAATTGCAATCAAGTTGTACGTATAAAGGAGATAATAGACTTTTAACACCAACGGATGTTATATTTTTCTAACAAAAAATCGGATTAAAGCAAATATCCTCCCTCGAAAACTCTAACCAATCATATCCAAAAAGCAACCAGAAACGAACGTCACTTTTATATCGTTTATTTATTAAATTTCGACAATATTTTGCTTGATTTCATGTTTAATGTTTAAAAGATTGAATAATCTGGCGTCTAGTGCTTGCATTTAACTGCTTTATCTTTGCTCATTTTTAGTGACTACGAGAATGTGATTGTAAAACATTCAACAAAAACTGAACATTCTAAAAAAGGACACATTTAAAATAAAACAAAATAACTGAAATGAACAAATTAAATGAACTTTTACATTTTGTACAAATATATAACAAAAAAATTTTTTTTTGTTGATTTTTAAAATCTCTTTTTGTGATAACAGTATGCAACATGCAAAAAAACATTAAACAACCACTATATTTTTTGATGCTGTTTATGTGTAATGAATAAGAACTTTTGTATCTAGCTAAATCTCGCGCAGTGTGTTAAAATAACACTGAGAAGAGCAAATTTATCTGTTTTTTCATTATCTCAACTCCTGTAATATTGATATGAAATTGTCATAAGCATTAAGTTGTAACCTGTTAGTTTTAGTTATCATTTTAACTACCAACGAAAAGGTTAGTAAAAAGTTAATAAATCTATATTTTTTTATAAAGATTTTAAGCCCCCCGCATTATTTACTTCTTTCCATGGATACTTTGTCGCTACTCTATTCCAATTACACCCCAACATTTTTTGGTCCAATCGAGCCGGATTGGGATTAAGAGTGTTTGACAAATAAATTCTTTTTAGGTAAGAAACTTACTCAACCCCCGTGGAAATATCACCCCGTTTAAAATATTACCCATCAGAGCTAAATTGGAAAATATTCCCTGCTGCTGCATCCCCAAGTAGATCATCGTGAACAAACAAAGTAAGTGTTATTTTGTACACAAAAAAAATAATTTTGTTATTATTTGACAAAAAAAAAGTGTTTAAATATATGTGTATGATAAAGAATAACAAAAAAAAAGCATACAGTTATTATTTGCCAAAAAAAAAAAAAAAAAAAATCCCTCGATAAAGTGAAACGAATTCCACATATTAATATATTGGGTGGTATTATTGATTCCGCACGGAAAGGAAAATTTAGCGGAAAGAAATATCGATCGATATGAAAATTGCAATTATTCATTCCTGCGGTATTCTCTTTCCGCGAACTTAATTTAACATCCCTGTTTTAAGTGATTATGAGTTGATGTTGTGTCAGCTGATTGAAAAAAATCAACAAGTTTTAGTTGTGTTTTTAGAATCGAGAGTTAAATTTTTTATTATAAATAAAATATGGACACAATTGCCTTTTTTGAAGATAGTAGTGACAGTGATTCTTTGGACATCCGATTGGAAAGAAGAGTTTTACGCTATAAGTCTGGAGATGTGTTGCAGATGAACGATAGAGAGTAATTTGAAATTAACAATGTGAACCAGCTTCCTTGTAATTGAAAGTTATACTTACTTTTACAGCTTCCAAAAAAATTTTTTAATCTGTCCATACCTATAATGTAAAACCAAGTTATAGTCATATTTAAAACATGTAAAAATATAATTACACTGTGTACCTTTTTCCAACCACTAGAATCTTTTAAAGGCGGTCCGGAACCATTAAGGGTTAGCGCCAAGTCTTCCCAGAATTTGTTTATATCTGCCGGAGCGCGCTAACTGAAGCCACAAGCAATGTCTTGATTTTTTTTCATTAAATCTACCATTGCTTCTATTTGCATTTTATTTGTATATTTTTCTCTTTTGCTCCTATGAAAATAGCAAATCAAAAATCAAACAAATTAATTACACAATTAAGAACACTTTAATAAAAATTTTTAAATTTCCTTACATTTTCGTTCTTTCCGTTAACTTTCCGCAATAAGAATTAAGCGTAAGCAAAATGGAGGAAAATATCTATTTTGCGGAATCAATAATATGGCAATACCGCAAATACAGAGATGTTACCGCAACAACGGAAGGATACCGCAGCAACGGAATGAATAATTGCAAATTCTTGCTTCCGCACAAAAAATGTTATCCGCAGTCGCGGAACGGAATCAATAATCGAACCCATTATAATATTTTTGAGTGTAAGATATCTATTGAGTGTAATCGTTAATTCTCATCAAGTTTCTTCTGTGCAAATCCTCAAGCAGTGTTAAATACAAATTTAATAAGAGCAACTATCAAGTGATCAAATTACTTCGATTGTAGGAGAAGAAAAAGTTTAAAGCTTTTGGTTTGAATAAGAGTAAGCATTAAGTGATCAAGCTATTTCGGACCTTTAATAAAACATAAAGCTTTCTTTGTTAAATTTACTCATCAAACATTGAGTTTGAAGTCTGATCATACCACAAGTTGGTTTGTAAAGAAGAGCAGACAATATACAAATTTATTAAAAAGAAGTTGTGTTTTGAGTTCAAACAACAACAAAACAAAAAGAGTCGTTTTTAAACACAAGCAAAGAATAAATGCAAAACAAACCCCATATAAAAAAAAATAACTACAAGTTTCATTTATCATAATAAACGTTGTGTATCTTTTTAATTCATTTCACATTTAAATGTTTTGTTCCTTGCAAATTACACTGTTTCTATTAAACTTTTGAACATTATCTATGTATAAAAAAAAAAAAACATCTTAGAAAATATTTTAATTTTGTTACACAGCAGATTAAATTAAATTTTTAGTAGAACAAAATTTACTTAAATGACAATCGCTTTAAATTGTGTAAAATAAAATTTAATAACATAAAAATAAAATTTAGTTAACCTACATGGAAACTTTTAAATGCAATAAGAGTCTCGCTGAATATAACTAAAAATTTAATTTATTAAAAACAGTATAAACTAAATAAATCTTTTTATTAAAAAATAAATTACTGAAAATCAAATAAATAATAACTGTATGCAAACATTTACCCCCTTTAAGTGATTATTAGTGCACTATATACTGGAAAAAGAATTTTGCGATAATTCTCCAACAACTTATGAAACGGTTTATTTAAATTTCGCTCGGGAGAATACCAGCGTATATTTTCGATACTGAATTGATTTTTTTTTTGAGTGCTTACTACTTAATTTGTTACTTATTGAGATTTTGTTTTATCCCCCGAAATTTATAATTTTTTAAACAATCTGGTTTGTATGCAAACTTATTCCTAAGTTTGCTATTCTTTCTTTGTACTACGCCGTATTCATTTTACCCTTATATAGGCATCATTATGTCTATATTAGACTCATTTATTCGTGCTTCAGACAGGGTGGTAGAATTTCAGGCATATTTTGATAACATCCCTGCCGATATTCATTCTGTTCATACCCTAGGGGTCCAAAAGGATGAAATCGTTCGTCTCTGGTCACATTTTTGTTCATGTTACGATGACGTCCTAAATAAATTTAATAAATTAGAAGAGGAAGTGCAAATTGAAACAAAAAAATCGCGATTTTACTCAACTTTTGAGGCCCACGTCAAAGTTTTGTCCAAGTCAAATGAGTTGTTAGATGCCCTTTGTCAAAAAGCTGGCTCCAGTAAAATCCCAAATTTAACTTCAGTTCCTCAGAATGACTCTACACCCAATATTTCTTTGCCGCCTTGTGACACTGAGATATTTTATGGGGACTATAAGTCTTGGCCAACGTTTCGTGATATGTTCACGGCGTTGTATCGGAACAGCCAAAGATTATCTCCAGTTGAGAAAATGTGTCACTTGCTGAAAAAGACACAGGGGGAGGCCCGAGAGTTACTTAAGACTTGTCCGATAACTAATGATGGGTTCGAAATGGCATGGACAAATCTAGTTAACCGCTATGAGAATAAAAGAATACTAGTCAACGCTCAATTGAAAACTCTTTTTAACATAGCCCCTATTTATAAAGAAACTGGTAGTAATATTAGGCGTATTCAAAGGACAATTAACGATTGTGTCACAAATCTCACACTTCTTCAAATTGATACGGAAAGCTGGGACATAATTTTTGTCTTCGTCTGTTCAACGTGTCTGCCAGAAAATACTCTTGGCCTTTGGGAACAGTCCCTCCCTAGTAGTAAGGAGTTACCAAAATGGAAGCAAATGGATGCTTTTTTAACTTCACGATTTCAAACCCTAGAGTCGGTAGCTGATATTCGTACTACATTTGTAAACCCCAATACTTCGAATAATAATAAATCTTTTAACTCGAAAAAATCCCATTTTACAGATCAGAAAAAACTTAAAAGTTATAGCACAAATGTGTCCCAAAGTAAATCTGGTAAATGTTCTATTTGTCCAGAAGAACATCCCCTTAGACTTTGCCCCTTGTTTCTCAGCATGTCGGTTGAGGAAAGATTTTCAATCGTTAAAAAACAAAAGCGATGTTCAAATTGCCTCGGAACTTCGCATGAATTTAAAAAATGCAGGAGCCAATATGTTTGTCATATATGCAAGCAAAAGCACCATTCCTTGCTTCACCGAACAGAACACGTATCGAATGCAATTCAACACCCTAACCCCCAACCAATGTCTCGTACTGTAGCTTTGCCCTCGAATACAAATGCTAATGATTCTCGTGTTTTGAACCCCCCTCAAATATCAAGCTTAAACACTTACCCCTCTACTTCTGCCCAAGCTGCAGCTCAAACGAGAAAATCGTATTCTACCCAATTACAGTCCGCTTCGAATTCCACAGTATTACTCGGTACTGCTCTTGTCGATGTTTATTCAGGTGATACAAAATATACCGTTCGGGCTCTAATTGATTCTGCGTCAGAGGCGACGTTTATTTCGAAAAATCTTCAGAGTAAACTCTCCTTAAAGACTCGATGCGTACAAACGGAGGTGCGCGGCCTCAACGAATCCTTTACCGCAACTTCCACTCAATTGTGTCATCTTCGCATCGGATCACCCATCGATCACTCATTTGAAACATATGCCAATGCTTTTGTTGTTCGAAAACTAACCGGTAAACTCCCTTATTATCCGTTGTCAGCACTAAAAGATGGCGGATTTTCAGATTTGTCTATAGCCGACACAAATCTTAACCAACGTTCAGAGATTGACGTTCTTCTAGGTGGTGATGTATACCCCAAACTAATTAAAAATGGCGTGCGATGGGACAAGAACCACGCTTTAGTTGCACAACAAACGGTCTTTGGGTGGATTGTGACAGGCAAATTTAATACGGAAAACTGTCGATCCTCAGTTTCATCCTTTTATAATGAACTTGCCCTTGATAATCAAATACGGAAATTCTGGGAGCTTGAAGAATTGCCGAAGAAAGTTAGACTCTCTGATGATGATTTGTATTGTGAGTCAATGTACCAATCTACAACATATCGTCTAGAGAATGGACGTTTCGTAGTTTCACTTCCATTTCGACGTGAATATCCCGATAATCTGAACCTTGGCGTATCTCGCCATATTGCTCTTTCTCAATTTGTCAGGAATGAATGTAGATTATTAAAGAATCTCCCCTTAAAATTTGAGTACGATAGAGTCATTTCAGAATACTCCTCTCTAAATCAAATGAAAAGAGTCTCCTCATCAAGTTCCAATGGAACATATTATTTACCCCATCACGCGGTTCTTAAACCCGATAGCGCTACTACGAAATTACGGGTAGTTTTTAATGCTTCGAGCCCCTCATCAAACGGAAATAGTCTCAACGATTTGCTTTACCTCGGACCTATTTTGCAATCAGATTTAACAATATTAATCTTGCGTTGGAGGCTATTCAGATACGTTTTTAATGCAGACATCGAAAAAATGTATCGTCAGATACTAGTTAGTACCTCACACACCCCATTTCAGAGAATAATTTTCAGAAGTTCGCCTGAAGAAGACCCACAGGATTTCGAGCTTAATACCGTAACGTTTGGTGTAAGTTGTGCGCCCTATTTGGCAATACGTACCCTTCTTGAGTTAGCTAACATATGCAAACCAACGAACCCGATTGCGGCTGACATTCTGCGTAATAATATGTACGTAGACGACGTTTTAGCTGGCGCCCATACTATTTCTTCTGCTCTGAAAGCTAGAGACGAAATAATCAAAGCCCTTGAATCTGCTGGTTTCTCTTTACGTAAATGGACAGCGAATAGTGATTTGTTACTTAAAGGTCTGTCTACTAATCATCTACTAGATACGGAGTTTCTGAAACTTTCAGACTCTTGTACCACTAAGACTTTAGGCTTACGATAGAATGCTGGAAGTGATTATTTCTACTTCCGCCTAAAGAATTATCCCGATCGAAATTCAGCCACGAAAAGATCAGTTCTGTCTCAAATTGCCAAACTTTTTGATCCCGCCGGTTGGCTAGCCCCTAAGATAATCGTGGCAAAAATTATCATGCAGCAAATCTGGAAGGATGAAACAAACTGGGATGAAGATCTTAAACCTCCAACTCTATCTCAGTGGCATAATTTTGTAGATGACTATGCGAACATAGAAAATATAAAAATACCGCGATTTGTTGATTTTGATCCAACATTTTCCATTGAATTGCATGGTTTCTGCGATGCTTCAGAGAAAGCATATGCGGCAACGCTATATTTACGCGCAGAAAATATAGGTTTGGTTTCTACTCATTTACTTCTTGCAAAAACGAAAGTGGCCCCAGTTAAATTTATTTCATTACCTCGAAAAGAACTTTGTGCAGCCGAACTTATGGCTAAAATGATCGAATCGATTCAGTCCCAACTCAACCTTCGAAACTGTAACTTGTTTTTGTGGACCGACTCAACAATAGTCTTGGCATGGTTACAAAAACCCCCCAATAGATGGAAAACTTTTGTGGAAAACCGAGTTTCTTCTATTATCGAGAAGGTTGGAAATCAATCGTGGTTTCATGTTGATTCCAAAAGTAACCCCGCTGATTTGGCAACTCGTGGACTTGCAATCCCACAGCTTATGTCTAACAACTTATGGTGGCATGGACCTACGTGGCTTAAACTACCGCCGAGTTAATGGCCTAAGAGTTTGTCGAATTTCTCGACCGAAGAAGAAGAAAAACCAATTTGTTCTCACTTAACTAAACTCCACAATACAGAAATTCTTGAAAAATTCTCAGACTTGCTGAAGGCCATGCGTGTTACGTGCCAGATATTTCGGTTTTATTATAAGTGCAATACAAGGTTACGGCATAAACTGGTGACGACTAATGAACTTACAAAAGCTGAGTTGGATCACGCAAAATCACGTATGATAATTTCCTGCCAGAAGTTGTACTTCGAAAATGAATACAACTTATTGTCTCAAGGCCTAGAAATACCCCGAAAAAGCCCCCTTTTAACTTTTAACCCATTTCTAAACACTGACGGGATTATGAGAATAAATGGTCGCTTATTTAACTCTCCGATTCTTAATTACAATGAAAGATTTCCTATATTACTGCCGTATCATGGATGTTATACAAGGCTCTTTTTAACTTATCTGCACAAATATTCGATTCACGGCCAAAATGCTTTAATGTTTAGACTTATGAGGCTTTATTACTACGTTCCTAGGTTAAAGGTTCTGATTAAAACTATCTTGTCACAGTGTCGATCATGTGTAATTCAAAAACGCCAGAAAAGTCAGCAAATAATGGCTGCCCTACCCTCAGAGAGGACAACACTTTCACGACCGTTTACTAACACTGGAGTTGACTTTGCTGGCCCCTTTGATGTCAAGACATACGCCGGCCGCGGTTGTAAAATCACGAAAGGTTACGTTTTGATTTTTATTTGTTTCGCAACCAAGGCTATACATCTCGAACCCACAAGTGAAATCTCAACTCAAGCATTTTTAGCTGCGTTTGCACGTTTCTTTTCTCGTCGAGGCTCGCCTAGCGCGATATATTCGGACAATGCCACTGCATTCGTTGGTGCTTCACATATATTAGACACAGAAAAGACTCAGTTTTTGTCATTAGTACGCCGAAAGCTGCTTGACCATCATAGTGTTGCTCCACTAGAATGGCACTTTATTCCGCCAGGGGCCCCTCACATGGGTGGGCTCTGGGAAGCTGGTGTCAAAAGCTTTAAGATGCATCTTAAACGAATTTCTCATAGCCAGAGTTTTACCTTTGAAGAATTTTACACAATGCTATCCCGAATCGAAGCGTGTTTAAATTCTAGACCACTTAGCGCAATGAGCGAAAATCCGACAGAGCTATGTGCACTTACCCCCGGTCACTTTCTCATAGGCGAACCGTTGCTGTCACCCCCAGAGCCTGACTTTTCGAATCATCCGTTAAATTATGCTAACCGTTGGCAGAAACTAAAGATCCTGCATCACTACTTTGCCCAACGGTGGAAGGAAGATTACCTCAAAGAGCTCCACAAGCGCGTTAAATGGAAATACCCCCAGCGTGATTACGCAATCGGTGATCTTGTTATTATTAGAAAAGACAACCTACCCCCGAATCAATGGCGGCTCGGCCGAATAGAAAATGTTATTCGTGGCAAAGATAACAGAGTTTGAGTCGCCGAAATACGAACTGCCAAAGGCACCGTATCTAGGCCTATCGTAAAATTAGTTTTACTTCCCAGCCCTGCACAACCCCAATAACTTATCTTTGTATCTATTTACAGCCCCAACAATGCCGCGTTCTAACCAAACAGGTCTCTCACCATTAGAAGAAAGGAACCGTAACCATCACCAACGTAACTCTAGCCATCTACCTAACTCTTTTGACTGCCGTCTATGTCATAAGGACCATCCACTTAGGAAATGCCTTAAATTCAAACGTATAAATGTTTCAGAAAAAACGAAGGTCGTAAAGAGGTACCAATATTGCGAAAATTGTCTAGCACACTCGCACAAGGTAAACCGTTATCGCAATATCAATTGTTGTCGCCAATGCGGAGGAAAACACCACACGTTGATACATCGTCACGAACGTCTGCGGGTCAGTAAATCAACAACTAACACCTCAAAGGACCCAACTTGCTCCAGTATACGCAGCGTAACGTTACTCCCTACAATAATTGCGAAAGTAGAGCTGGGCAAAGAATGGGGTAATGTCCGAGGAATACTGAACCCTTGCGAGGAGACAAGTTCTGTGGCAGCATTTCTAATAGAACGCTATAAGCTTTCCGTGAAAAAAGTGGGAGATGATCGGTGGTGCCAAATCAAAATCAGGCCTCGGTTCGACGATGGACCTATATTTGAAGTTACGGCGAAGGTTGATAACGATCTACCTCGTAAGCAGCCAAAAGAAAAAATCGATGAGCGAGTTGCTTCCCTGTATACTAACTTACGTCTAGCTGATCCTAACTTTTTCAGGAATGATGACGTGAATATAGTACTTGGGGCTGACGTGTATCCACGCCTTATAAAATCCAGCATTCAACCAGAATCGGTTGGTTCCCCTATGGCTCAAGACACCGTATTAGGCTGGACCATAATTGGCAGGTTTGGCGTATAATTAATATATTTGTTATGATATAAGAAGTATTATCGTTTGTTCAATTACCTCAATAACTCATGAATTTTTTTTGATAGATAAAATATATTATTGATTTTTTTGAAATACTCTTATTACCCTAAATGAATTTTTTTAACGTATCATTATATTATCACATGTATCACTTTGTTATATATATTTTTGAATTTTTAAATTGAATTATCAATATATATGTGAACTAATTAATTTTAACGAACTTTCGGTTTCCTAAGCTTGCATGATAGCAAGGGGGCCGGGATGTTTATGTGTAATGAATAAGAACTTTTGTATCTAGCTAAATCTCGCGCAGTGTGTTAAAATAACACTGAGAAGAGCAAATTTATCTGTTTTTTCATTATCTCAACTCCTGTAATATTGATATGAAATTGTCATAAGCATTAAGTTGTAACCTGTTAGTTTTAGTTATCATTTTAACTACCAACGAAAAGGTTAGTAAAAAGTTAATAAATCTATATTTTTTTTATAAAGATTTTAAACCCCCCCGCATTATTTACTTCTTTCCATGGATACTTTGTGGCTACTCTATTCCAATTACACCCCAACAGATGCGTTATTGTTGCCTAACTGCAAAAATCATCAGTATTTCAAATTCTATGGATACATTTTTTTTTAAGTTTTCTTTCTAAAATTGCATATTAAACTACGTATTCGACTTTGTTGCGCAGTATATGAAAACATTCTAAATTATTTCAGCATTAAATGGTTCTCAGATAATTTTTTAGTTAATCATTACTTTCGCAGTTTTTAGGACAGAAGTGGCAAAAAAAATTTTTGTTTTTCCTAAAAAATTCAAAATTTTCGATTTCTAAGAATTCGCAAAAATTAGAAAGCCTCAAATATTTTCCACTGTTATTACACATGCACAAAGGTACATACAATACAAATAAAACAGACCATGATTCGTGAAAATCCATGGACAAATTTTAATTTTATTCCACAAAAAATAAAAGCTCCTAATTATGGACAAAACATACTTTTTGTTGTCATTGCCTACACTTGGTGTAAAATATAAATCTAATAATGATATAAAAATAATTTCTTCTCTTATAAGTGTAAGCTGAGAAAACCGTCCTACCATGCCACATCCTAAAAACCCTTTTGATGTATGTAGTGATGTAGTTTCAGATTCATCAAAACCTTCATATTCGAGCATGTGCAGTACATCAGATGGCCAAAAACCGGGTCTTTTCAATCAGTCAGAATTAAATGATCTTATCAGAGACCTAGATCTAACAAAAGAGAAATCTGAGCTGAGAAATCCCGCTTAAGGGAGCGATACATTTTAGGAAGTGATGTTAAGTCACCTGTGTAGCGGTGCCAGCATATGCCGTATTCATAGTTTTATACAACTAAAGATAACAACTACATTAATGGCGTTTTTAAAGAGCTCGGCCAAAAATATGGCGCATGTGAGTGGCGACTATTCGTTGATAGCAGTAAAGAAAGTCTTAAGGCAGTTTAACTACATATTGGTAACAAAAAACCATCAATACCTATTACACATGCCGTGATTATGAAAGAAACATATATATATATATATATATATATATATATATATATATATATATATATATATATATATATATATATATATATATATATATATATATATATAACACTCTATAGTTTATTAAAAAATGTCAATTATGAAATCCACAATTGGAAAGTGTGTTGAGGCTTAAAAGTTGTTGCTATTTAAACAGGTCTCCAAGGTGGCCATACAAAGTGCTGCTGTTTTCTATGCCTCTGGGATAGCCGAGATCGTAATATGCACTATATGGAAAAAGATTGGCCGATAATAGTGCAGAATACAAAAGGCCAACATAATTTAAAATATCCTTCCTCGATAATGTAATATTACCTACTCTTCATATAAAACTGGGCTTAGTTTAGAATTGTGTAAAGGAGCTGCAGAAAGGTAATAGAGCCTTTGCTTATTTAAGCATAATATTTCCAAAAATTTCAATTGGAAAAATTTTCGAAGGCGTTTTTGATGGTCCTCAAATCCGATAACATTTGAAGACTTATCATCTGTTATCATCTGTTGAAGCTCGTCTTATTGCTTCTGGAAAATCATTATTAGTGACCTTCAACTCTCCATTAGAAGTCAAATTGGTACTTTCTAAACGACATCTACTTAAGGGTACAAATATTTTCATTGACAAAGATTACACAGCGGAGGAACGTAACAACAGATTTGTTTTACGCCAAATTGGAAAAAAAGTCAAATCAGCTGAGAAGAAAATAAAAATTAGATATGGAGATACTCGCATTTTCATCGCCGACAAACCTTTTTCATGCAGTGGAGACAAAATCATTGCTGTTAATAATGCCGATGCAAGTTATCTACGTCTTTTATTGTCAAAAGTCAACGGTGTGTGCGACATTATCGTTAGAGATTCCAATAACACGAACAATATCTCAGGAAAGGACGTCCCAAATGAGTTACAGCGCAATTAGCAACTAGATGTGTGTCGATTGGTTTCATATAATGTTGCTAACCTTAACAGTAAGCTTAATTTTGGTAATTTCTTTACATATTTGAACAATTTTGATATAATATTTCTGTTTGAAACACATGTACTCGCTGATAAACGTTCAGTTTTCTCTTGCTCTTTAAAAGATTATGTTCTTTATTGGCATGATGCTACAAAAAATCGTACTAAAGGTCGAGCTATAGGTGGTTGTTTGTATGGTTTTAAAAAAAGCATACAAAATAAATATGACTTAAAATTCCACGAGAATAGAAATGGTGTAACTCTTTCAGCCAAAATTAATGACATTTGTTTTAATTTTGTTCCAACTTATCTAAATTGCACTAATTGGGAGCATGATTTTAAAAAATTCATTAGTTTAATAAACAATCTTTGTGATAGACCCTTTTGTATAATTGGGGATTTAAATGCTCGTGTTTCCGCTGCACAATTGCTGGATGAAAATATATTGATAAATCTCCCCTCAATCTCCATATCACGCGTGTCTAAGGACAATACCACTAATCGTGAAGGTAAGAAGTTATTAGAATTTTTGGATAACACTGGAGGTATTATATTAAATGGACGAATAGAGAGTGATTCGAATGGCGAGTATACGTTTTGTGGTGCTATGGGCAGTTCAGTGATAGATTACTGTATTTGTTCGCCTTCTATATTGAAACTTATAACTGACTTCCGTGTTTCAACTAAGCCTTATTCAGATCACATGCCATTAGCTGTTTCCTTCTGCTCGAAAAATAGTACCTCGTTGAAAAATTTACAATTCCCTCCAAAACTCCCATGGTATCCAAATAGAATAGATAGTTATGTAAATATTCTCGAAGATCTGTCTAACTTGAGTTATATACAATCAAATATACAAATTGTAGATAAGATAAATATATGCACAGCTAAAGTTCGTATTGCTATAGGTTTTAGTTCACCAAAAAAATTGTTTGACCCCAAAAATAAATGGTTTGATTCGCAGTGCTATAATGCTCGTAATAAAGTGCATAGGGCGCTAAACAAATATCGTAAAACTGGTACTGAAGTTTCTAGAAAAAAATTAATTGAAGCTAGGACCTTTTATACAAAAATTTGCTCAAAGAAAAAGTTCAAATTTAAAATAAATAATATTGAAAAACTTAACAAAGTAAAAAATAGTTCGGACTGGTGGAAACTGGCGAACAGCATGAAAAATAATAAACCATGTATGGGAAACAATCTAAGTGTTGCTAATTTTTATGACTATTTTAGATGCCTCTTGTGTGATGCTGGTTTTGAAAATGCAGTATCTTGGAATTTACCTAATGTTATTGACCCTTTTCTAGACTCTCCTTTTGAGATGAGAGAACTAAAATTGGTTTTAAAAATGGCTAAACCAAACAAAGCTCCCGGCGAAGACAGAATTAGCTATGAATTTTATAAATTTGCCCCTAATAGTTTTTTAACTGAAGTTCTCGCATTGCTCAATCTCATTTTTCTACATGAAGAAATACCCGATTCTTTTCAGAGCTCTGTCATAATACCCTTATTCAAAAAGGGTGACATAAATACTGTATCAAACTATAGAGGCTTATCCCTATTAAGCACTTTATATAAAATTTTTACTGGTATACTACTCAATCGGATTAACAGCTGGTTACTTTCAAACAATATAATAAATGAATACCAAGCGGGATTCCGCAAGGAATACTCAACAATTGACAATTTATTTAACCTAACCAGTATTATAAATTTGGGTTTTCATCAGAATATAAAAACTTTTGCATTTTTTGTAGATTTTTCTTCGGCTTTTGATAATATCCCACGTAACTCACTTTTTTATAACCTTAGTAAAATAGGTCTGTCCAGAAAGATTATAACTTTATTACAGAAATTGTATGGAAATACTACCAGTAAGGTTTGGGACGGTTGCTCAGTCTCTGAAGCATTTACTGTCTACCAAGGTGTAAGACAAGGATGTTTACTTAGCCCTGTTTTATTTTCGGTCTATCTTAACGACCTCCCTGACTTTTTACCGGGAGGTATAACTGTTGCCGGCAGAGTAGTAAAAGTCTTGATGTATGCAGATGACATTGTTTTACTGTCTGATTCCCCTGATGGCTTGCAGGACATGATTAACGCCTTACACATTTATTGTAAAAATTGGGGTCTTAAAGTTAATCTGGATAAGTCCAAAGTGATGATATTCAGAACCAGTAGTAGATATAGTCGTAAACTTTCATGGAAGTACGGTAACGGTGTAATCGATGTGGTCAACGAATATAATTATCTTGGTATTATTTTAACGTACAACCTATCCTTTAAGAATCATCTTGAAACAAAACTTTTATCTTCCAAAATGGCCATAAACTCCACTTGGTTAAGTTATATGTACAATCCAAAAATTGAACTTTCAAACAAACTTAAAATATTTCACACAGCGGCAAAATCCATAATGTTTTATGGTGCTCAGATATGGGGCTGTCACAGACACGATGAAGTAGAAAGACTGTTAAGATACTTCGTAAAGAAAATTTTATTTCTACCAATGAATACTCCCAATTATATGTTGCATATTGAAACACGTTTATCTTCCTTATTTTTAGAAACTTTAAATTTACATTTTAGCTATACTGAAAAAGTTTTAAATCTTTCCATTAATAGATTGCCTCGCGTGCTAGCTGAGGAAACTATTCGGCAAAACATTTCTTGGTTTTCGCAATGGGGCGTTCTATGTACTGAAAGTGGTATCAACTTAGAAATGAATATATGGAGAAATAATTTACGTTATCATTATGATATCTTACTTAATATTTTAAATTCAATTGAAGTTGAAAATTTTATTACTAATGCTAGAAATCCGCGTTTTGGATACCATGATATGTATCCAACGTTAAAATATGATTTTCCTCCCTATTTTAAAGATGGTAATTCGGCCTATATGGTCAGCTTGATATTAAAAGCTAGAGGTGGTTTATTAAATCTAAATGCATGCTCTTCTTATGGAAGGGCCTCAAATTTGTGCTCTTTGTGTAACTTTAATGAGCAAGAGAACACTATTCATTTTATGGGTAGATGTCCAATCCTTTCAGGGTTGAGATTCCACTATTTTGGAAAAAGAATTCTTACAACTGAAAAAGTTTATAATCTATTGAATGGCGAGAATTACATACTTTTATTTAAATTTATATCACGTTGTTTAAAGTATAGAGAACTGATTATAACTGAATTTAGTTAATTAAATATATATATATATATATATATATATATATATATATATATATATATATATATATATATATATATATATATATATGTATACAAATAATAAATGTTTTAAAAATCTTATTATGCCAATCAGACACACAACACTAAATGTTATGTCTTCCCATGATTTATTCATTGTTATACTTTTTGTAATTAATGTAAATAATGTAATTTGAAATAAATCATTAAATCATCATCATCATTATCATCATCTGTTGAAAAAACTGCCTGGAATTCAATTCGACTAATTGTTTCTAACTTTCTAGGGAACAATAGGGTCCAATTTATCAAAAAAATCATTAGTGATTTGCTCAAAAACTATTTAAGAATTGGCAAATAAAGTTTTTTAAAAATTTTTTTAGTTAAATTCTTATGTTAATTTTAGGTGTAAAATTTTGCTAAAGATACATTTCCTACATTCGCATTTGGATTTTTTTCGGGAAAACCTTGGACACGCAAGTGACGAGCATAATTAACGATTCCATCAACAACTTAATACATGATGGGAGATTTTATTTGGTCCCTTAAAAGAGAATCAAATCCTGAAAATCATACAAGACAAAACAAAAGTAGAAATTATTTTTAACTAAAAAAATTAAAACTACATCTTACTTTATTTTTTGTCATTACATTCTGCTAAGGTAAACTGTTGTTGCCAATTTAGGCATTGACAGCAAAAAATATGTTTTATCCAAAATTGGGTTCTTATACTTTTTGTGGAATAAAATTAGTACTTGTCCATGGATATTCATTATTCATGGTTTTTTTTTTTTTTTTTAAAGAGAAGTAGTACTTCAGGCATTAAAACCTATTTAGTTATTTTTCGTAACCGTGCTACATTCTTTAGGAAAGGGATGGATGAGAGATAAGACAGGTGGTGAAAGGAGAGTTATTTATTTTACTTCGCCGGCGAATCTGTTATGAGAAAATACCGACGAAGGAGACTGCACGTTTTTTGTTCATTCTGAATATGTATTTATACCATTAAACAGAAAAAAAAAACATTTTTTTGGTATTTTGATTTCCACAGGATTTGAACCCTGAAACAACCAGGTTTGTAGTCAACATGTTTACCACTTTGACTACAGCACCACTTTGACTTTTATTTGTATTATATTTACCTTTGTGCATATGTAATAAAAGTGGAAAATATTTGAGGGTTTTTATTTTTGCAAATTTTTAAAAATCGAAAATTTTGCAACTTCTAGGAAAAACAAATTTTTTTTGACACTTTTGTCCCAATAACTGCGAAAGTAATAATTTTAATAAGAAATTATATGAGAACCAATTAAGACTGAAATAAGTTAGAAAGTTTTCATATACTGTGCAACAAAATCGAATGCGTGATATCAAAGTTATGATAAGATGTGGGAAGCTCCCTCTTCGAAAATCTGAAATATTAGAAAAAAATTAAAAAAAAAATGTATCCATAGAATTTGTAATACTGATCATTTTTGCAGTTAGGCAACCATAACGCCATACAAAATAAAATGGTCGTTCAATGTTTTAAAAGTTTGTTTCCATTTGTTGCATAGTGTAATTAAACAAAAAAATTTTTAATAAAAAATAAAAAGATCATGAACAGATTTCTTTTTTGACAGTGCACATGTAGACTCCCATTTACTAGCGACAAAAATTTGGCACTTTTCTTATATTCGTAGTGTTACTGCCTTTCATAGGTTTGTATTGTTACATTCCCTTTTTATGGAAATGCTGGTTGTAGATCTGCTGCTGTTTCTATTACACAAACACTTTCATATCACTTATATGAATGGAGAGCTGTTATAGCAATTGTTCACCATTAAGAATTAAGATGGAGTAGTGACTTTTGATCTTTTGTTTAAACAGATTCGTTTCGAGAGAACAAAAAGACTTTATATATATATATATATATATATATATATATATATATATTTATTTATTTATGTTTTAAACTCCTTTCGATACTTTTTTCTACAACATTTATTTGGTTTTTTTTACATTTGATAAGCCCCATATTTTAATGATTGTCGGTTTTTCTTATTGTTCCTTTGCCGATTAGGTGCGAAAAACTAACATCATTCTATTTTGCACATTAACATAACACTTAAAAATATGTTAATCATACGTACTTACTTGTTCTTGGTTGCTGGAAAATTTTCGCTTATAAGTTTAACCCTATTTTTTAGAATTATTTTACGAATGGATTTGCATGTGGTAAGTGAAATTATGTTGTTCTATGGATGTTTTTTTTTTTATTAAAAATATGAATTTGTTTTAGTTTGAAATAAAATAAATACCTCAATGGTGTTTTCATTAAAAATCCCTACATTTTTGGGGCCTCAACCGGGATCGAGATGCAATATTGCGTGTTATTTCAATGAAGTAGAAGCTGTGTGCAAGTGAAAAGAGACATTTCTAGAAATTAAAATAAGAATATCCATAGTGTTTTTTTATTGCAAGAACAAAGAAGCGACGTTGAAGTTTTTATTCTGAGTGAGCAGAGATAGAAAAATTTGGACTTTTTTGTGTTATGTCTGAGTTAAAATAAAAATAAATAAAAAAAAAATAATTTCTATAAAAATTTTAAAATGAATGGAAATATGGTTTACAGCTTAGTTTTGTAAATTTAAGTTCTGAGTGAACCATAAAGTAAAAGTAATAAAAGAACAGAAAGTTAAAGTGGTAATAGAAAGTAAATTAATTAAAATTCTTATGAGCCCATAAAGTGACAATTTCTAGTGTAATAGAAAATTTCAAAATAACTAAAAATCCCCTAATTCAAAAAACTGTCATAAACAATGTAGATTAACCATAAAGAAAAAGAGGTGAGCAAGTAAAATTATTGCAGCAAACTAAACCGGTACATTAATTAACCCTTAGACTTTGTATTAGAGTGAGAGAGAGAAAAAAATTAAATTCCTTATAGAACTATTAACGAAAAAAAAAACTAAACTTAACTAAAAAAAAAAAAAAAAAAACAGAAAAACTACCTTAATTAAAGCAACGAAAAAACAGAAGAAACTACAAGAAGTAGAATGTTCGTTAGAAAAAAGAAGTAATCAAACAGAAAAATTTTACTTTAACAAAGTTTTGCTAATTTTCTTTTACTCTTTGTTTCGTGTTCAGACACACAAAGTTTTCTTTTACAAATTTTGTTTCCTTCTGTGTGATCGTTCTTAATTTTTGAACGTTTTGCATTGCGTGCTTAAACACATATGTACATATATACAACTTTGTATATGCAACGAACGAAAAACAAAGCAACTTTGCGAGTACATCAAATACTGTACTGATTATCATTCTTTCTCCCTCTCTCCCACATAAAATCAAAACTTTGCAAAGTAAACTTTGCTTGTGTAAATGCACTCTAAGCACCAACAATTCAGCAAAAAGCTAACGAATACTTAGTAAGAATAAGACAATATATAGAAGTATATTCGCACATTTTAAAGCACATAACCAGAAAGAGAAACATAAAAATATTTTCAAACAAAAAACAAATTTTAACTACGCAGTATACAATCCGTTTTCAACTACGCAATAAGTTTTCTACAAAGTAAAGGCGATTATAAGGGTTGGACATTTGCCTTTGTGTCAGTTTTGCCAAGATCACTTTGATTTTGTTCGATGCAGAAGAAGACGGAGCTACAAATAACACTTTTCAATCTTGTTAAGTAATCCTGTTGCTTTTATTTTTGTATTTAAAAGTAGTAAAAAACTAAAATGAAAATTTATGTTTAACGGGGAAAAAATTATCTCTAAATAACTATTCACGTAAATATTGTTTGATTTTTTTCAGTTGAATGTGTAACATAAAATTGATACGATGTTAAAAGAATAATAGTTTTTGTTTTTTTTTATTTCTTCCCCATTTTTTATTTTTAAATTGATATTTTTCTTAGTAGAGCACATAGAAAATATTGGAAAAATTTTGAAATCTTATTTTATTTTCTTAAATATTTATATTAATATATTATTTTTCTATACGTTTTGTAATATTTTACATAATATTTTTTTAATTGGACAACATGGACCTGGAAGAAATTTTAGTATTGAACGTTGAAGGGTTAAAGGGTAATTTGACTGACTTGGGGTTGCCAGTAAGTGGTCGAAAAGAAGAATTACAGAACCGACTTAAAGAACATTATGGCCTGAATGATGGTGATTCCGGATCGGTGTATGCTGAGTTTGCATCTCGAAATGATGAAGGTTTCGCTGGTCAAAGAGGGGGCACGTTTACCCTACGGAACGTTGAAGATTCGCTGACTACATTCTATGGGACTGATAATCTTGAAATTCGAAATTTGGTGGAAGAATTTGCGGATAATGCTGACGCAGTTGGCTGGATCCAGCTTTAAAAATTTATCTACGCCAAGCAATTACTAAAGGGTGCGGCTCGAGTGTTTATGCGTAGTCAAAAGGGACTTAAAAATTGGAGTATGCTTAAAGAAGCACTAATAAAAGAATTTGGCACTAACCTCGCCTCCATCGATGTACACCGAATTTTAAAGAACCGCAGAAAGAAATCAAATGAAAGCTATAGATAGTACCTTTACACGTTGATGGAAATCGGTAAGCCTATAAAACTTGACGAAGAGAGTTTAATTCAGTATTTTGTCGACGGAATTCCGGATATAAAATTTGGAAAAAGAATTTTGTATTAAGCCAGAAATATCGAGGAGTTAAAGGAGAATATATAAACTTACGACAAAATACGAGGAGCATCGCAGCAGGAATCAACCTCTGAGGTAGTATTTTCCGATCCAGCCAGACCAGAAAAATCTTATTTAAGCGGAAGGAAAAAATGTTACAAATGTGGCGAAGATAGTCATTTAGCTTAAGATTCTAAGCTAGCGATTTCAAAATGTTTTACGTGTGGTAAACATGTAATATAAAAAAGGAAACAAATATTTCATGCATGGTGAAACATTTTGGCAACAGTACCCTTGAAATTAATTCTGTGGCACACCGTAATTTTAGGGAAATCAAAATAAACGAAGTAAAATTTTCTGCAATAATTGATTCTGAGAGCGACATATCAATAGTACGCCTTGACGTATATAAAAGATTGGGAAGAGTTAATTTCGTTAAGGAAGAAAAAAGTTTTATCACCGCCGGTAACTCCAAATTAGTGACAATAAGACATTTTCAATCTTCAATCAATATTCATAATATTGAAGTAAATGTCAAGCTTTTGGTCGCTAAAAACTTTGTTTATTCGGAAGCAATCGGTATTGACATTTTAGAGCAAGTAGATACATATTGACATCAACTAGGTCAACTTTTTTACTAAAAAGACATCATAGTAAACGGAAAGAAAATGACAAAAAATTATTAGCGAATACAGTTGACGACTTTGAAGTATTTTGCTCTAGCGCTATTATTGAAAATCACGACAAGTATGATTTATCCCACCTGTCACAGAAACAAGGCTGTTAAAGTAAAAGACATTTTGAGTGCATATAGCCCGAAAAAACAGGAGTATTCCCCAATAAAAATCAAAATAATTTCGTCAGATGAAGTACCAACATATCAGAGGCCTCGACGGCTCTCATACGAAGACCAGAGTATTGTAGAGCAACAGAAAAAAGAGCGGTTACAGGATGGTATCATACAGCATAGTACATCAGAATATTCTTCACCTATTGTGTTAGTGTCAAAAAAGAATGGCAGTAAAAGACTATGTTGTGATTTTCGAAAGTTAAACGCGAAAATATTAAGAGATAATTTTCCTTTGATTCTCACAAGCTGCAATTTGCTAAAATTTATACTACACTCGATTTGAGAAATTAATTCTTTCATGTGCCAGTTGAGTTAAACTCTAAAAAGTATACATCGTTTGTAACACAAAATATCCAGTATACGTTCAATTATGTGCCATTCGGTATTTCTAACTCTCCAGCAGTTTTTTCGCGATTCTTTTCTGCAATTTATAGATAATTGATTTGAAATGGTAGATTAGTTGTTTATCTTGATGATATCATCATTCCTTAAATAAACGAGGAGGAAGGTATCGAGAAACTCAAGATAGTATTAAGTGTAGCAGAAAAACAAAACTTAAAGATAAAATGAAAAAAGTGTCAGTTTTTAAAACACAAAGTAAATTTTCTACGATATATTATAAAAAATGTCACTATCAGACCATCGTCAGAGAAAACTTCAGCAGTTTCAAACTTTCTGGTTTCAAAAAACAAGAAATCGCTTCAACGATTATTAGGCCTAACTTCATATTTTAGAAGGTTTATGCGTAATTTTGCTTCAATTTCAAGATCATTGTCAAATATGCTAAAGAATAATTCCACCTTTGAAATAGGAAATATGCAGATAGTAGCATTTAATCAACTGAAGCCAAGCTTAATAAATCCACCCATCTTAAATTTATACAACCCGAAAGCAGCAACAGAGGTGCATATAGATGACAGTATGTATGGCTATGGAGATGTATTACTCCAGAAAAACTCAGATGATCAACGATTGCATCTCGTGGAGTACATTAGCCAAAAAACTACAGATGCTAAACAAATATATCATTCTTACGAGCTCGAAGTACTTGCCATTATAGGAGTCTTTCTTATGGGTACCAAGGTTAAGATTGTCACGGAATGTAATGCATTCGCAATGGAATAGACCCAGTAGCAAAATGCTGATTTAGGACTCTGTTAAACATAGACTTAAGGAAGCACAATTAAACGACGAATGAGTTAGAGCTGTTAGAAAAGTGATCGAAAAGAAAAAGAACGCATCGTGATCCCAGTTAGTATGGAAGAGGAAATTGTTTAAATTGCGCAACGTGAAAGTTGCTTTGGAATAAAAAAACTCAAGAATTAATAGCGAAAGATTTTTATATGCCGAACATTACGCAAAAGGTAACTAAAGTGGTTCATAGCTATATTAAATGCATAATAAATGATGCAAAATCGAGCAAAAGTTGAACCCTACCGATAAGTAGGACAAACCATTAAGAACGTACCACATAGATCACGTCGGTCCCATGGAGCAAACTCAAAAGCGATATAATCACATACTGGTGATAGTAGATGCCTTTTCTAAATTTGCGTGACTATATCCGACAAGAGGCACAGGCACTGCAGAAGATGTAGACGGGTTAAAGCGTCAAGCAGCAATCTTCGGCAATCACGAAAGAATAATATCAGATAGGGGAACTGCGTTCACTTCAAATGTGTTCAAAAATTATTGCGAGCAGCAAAATATTCAACATCTCCTTATGGCAACGGGTGTGTCCGGAGAGGATTAATTAAATTGTAGTGTCTCTGCTATCAAAGTTGTGTGTTGATAACCCTCAGCACTGGTACAAACATATTGATAAAGTTCAACGATGTATTTATAATACTCCTCCCCGCAGTACGCAATTTTCACCATTTTGAGTACTTACAGGGTGCGAAATGCTGATTGAAACACGCGAAAATTTTAATATGTTAATTGAAGTTAAAAAGAATTTTCAAAACGGCCAAAGAAAATATTGCCAAAAGCCAGGCAGAAAACCGGTAAACGTATAACAAAAAGAGAGTCGATGCACCTGTGTATAAAGAAAATTAATTAGTGGCAGTTAAACGAACCCAATTCAGAGCTGGCTTAAAACTGAAGCCAAAGTATTTTAGACCGTACAAAATAATTAAAAAATTGAACTACGGTCGTAATGAGATAAAAAAATTGGAGAAGTGGAGGTTCCCCAGAGAATTAACACAGTAGCCAAATATATGAAGAAGTGTAACCCAGCATTCAGGACGAATGATTACGCATGAAGTTACTATGTAGTGATGACAGAAGTTCTTATCGCACTTGATGGATATACCCGTCACGATTATATATGTATGCCCAAATTTGAATAATCGCACTTTTTTAATAAAATAAAATTTAGCATTTTCTAATATATAAACATGTTTCTTTTTTGGTATCTAAATAATATTTTACAGTATAAAAATGACTTTATTTATAATAAAAAATTATTTCTTATCTCTTTAAATATTTTTTTTGTTGTAGTCTGTAGTGGATTCGCTTACTGACTTCTTCACAATTTTTTTAAAATCAAACTCTCCTTGCTGTTGGAAAACACCTTAAAGTAAAAGAAGATATACATTTATGTATAAATAACCTGTGACTAACCTGTAGTACATACCTCGCATCCCAATTATATTTTTCTAGTAGGTGGTCGGGAAAAATTGAGCGCATCACAGTGTTGACATCCTGCGTTGTCCCCTTAATCATATATAAATGTGATGTCTTAAAAAAAATATAAATGTAAGATTATTAAAATACTTTAAGCATGAACTTAAGTTCTTTACCATTGCTTCAGTGAAACCTTGCGACTCCTCCAACTTTCTCTCCAACTCTTCCACCGCTAGAAGGTCCTACAAGGGAGTATGCTGATGGCATCATCAAGTTTTGACTCATAAGTTTCCCCTGCCAGCCAACAGATGGATTTCTCAAGCTTTTTGATGACCACCTTGCACTCTATCAAAATTTTTAGGCAAAACGAATTGCAAAACTTCTTAAAATTTAAAATAAATTATAATTTTATACTCACATATACTTTCCTCAGGTTTTCTAAGCCGGTTTTAGATTTCTTTCTGACCCTGGAACTAATGTTGAAGGGATGGAATGCCTTAAATGGAATAATATTTTAAACAAATGTAATTTTTGAAACGTTATAAATAACCTTTGTATTTCCGATCACTTTTGGACGTCAGTGATGTTGGGGCACACATCTTGAGGGTTACTGTTGTTGACTGAAAATCAGAGAAATACACAAAATTAAGCAAATAAGGAAAAGTTTTACACATTAAAAAACAACTTACAATTTTGGATTTAAAGGCTTAATAAGTTCTTCCAAATCGAATCTAACTCTTTAAAGGCTGTGGCGGTTTTAAATACCCGCAACATGCCGGTGAAGTTTTGGGTTTCCAGTGTCAGGTTCATTGGACACAATATCTGTACTTCAACTGCTTGCAATCCCAAACGCAACTTACCTTTCTAATTCCACATTGAACTAGTAAATTTATTTAAATTTATTTTAAATTCTTTATTTTTATTTAATTTTTGCTTTTAATAATTTACCATACCACTTTTATAATTACTTGATAAATGTGTAATTTTCTTAACGTAACGAAATAAAAAAATATTAGTTGTTTTGCTCCTGCATATGATTTGTTTGTTTGGGACAAACAACGTTGTAACTGACAAGAAATTTCTCTTTCTTATTTTTTCTTTTAAAATTTACAAAAATTCCTTAAAACCGGCTAACTTTTTACAACAATTTTAATAAAAATTTTGTTTGACCTTTGGCACAATTTTAACTACAAAACATTTTGTAAGCTGTATTTTATAGTTTGCTGCATTACTTAAAAAAAATGCACCCCAATTCAATACCAAAGACGCTTCAACGGCAACGCTGTTCAATATAAAATTGTTGCAAATGTGTTAGTGTACAGATTGTGTTAGTGTACAGATTGTGTTAGTATTAGTTTCTGTAAAGCATTTCTTGCTGGGTAGGGAATACAGCATGCTAAGATGGTTTGACCGTCTCAGCGCTATATTATGTAGAGTTAAAAATTCTATTGGAAAAAATTAAGATAAAGTGATTGTTTATGCTCGCAGGTCCTAACTAATAAAATAACTGAAAGCTAAAATCGCCATAAAATAACTGTGACATAGGCGCAAGAATTTATATATGATTGAACAAATTTTGCAAAACTCAGAAGAGAAGGTACATTATAAATGTAGGCTGTGGTTAGGCCTCGAAATATCACTTGTATTTTTCAACATCAGCCTTCTACTTATATTCCAAAAAATTAATTTTTCATTATAGATATTTAACCGAATAATAATGAATATAGATTTTTAAATATTTATAGGAATTCTTACGTTTTCACGGTTCTACATATCCGATTCCATTATCATGTCTGATATAATTCTGTCATCAATCGAGTTTGCCGCCAGCAAAAAACATAAAACATTAAAATTATTGTCAATATCAGAGAAATACTTCGCGTTGATGTAGCAACAAAAAAATTTTTATTTATTTTCAACCTTATATAGATAACATCGATCATTATTGCGAGGATAAACAGATCAAAACGGTGAAAAAATTAAAAAATAAATACAAAAATAATGATAAGCAAAATAGATTCTTGTGGCGGAAGGTTCTAGGTTCAGATCCAGGCTTTTAATTGTCTGAATTAAAATTACATTTGATAAAGAAAGCAATAAATAACGCAAAATTCAAAATTTTCTAGAATGTTAACATACATAATACATGTAATTAAAAATAATTAATCAAGGACAATTACGAACAGAAATAAAATTCCAGAAAGGTCCGTACAGTATGAAAATAATAATGTACACATTTATATCTATAATCTAATAATAAATAAAACAAATTGTTGCTTAGCAACGATTGTATTTTTTCAAACTTGTAGTCCTTAAATAACTGCTCATTGTTTTTAATAATTTTTTATTTCCAATAAAACAGAAAACAAGGTAAGGAAAACTGAATTTTAGGTAGATGCTGCAGCTATTTGTTTAGACTGAAATTCTCATTCAGTCAGATGAAAACTCAAATCTGTTTATGTCATTAAATGGTTAATTTTCTATAAGCTTTTTATGTTTCGTAGAATCTTAAAAAATAAGCACCGACAGATATCTGTAGGTTTTTCTTCTTGAGGACACACTTTTTTAACACGATAAGTTTCAACATCTCTATTACGCGTTCGATTTATTAAAAGCTGTAAATAAAATGTTTTAATTTGTGCTTGTAGAAAGGGAAATATATAAGTAACCACAAAGAAATTAAGGATTTCACTTAATATTCTGAACTTAATTCTTATGCTTAGCAGAATCATTTAAAAATGTTCTTTTTAATGCGCCGATAAGTAAATCAAATATTTCTATAAAATATGAAATAGAACAGTTCCATAAACCGAAACTAATTGCAGCAAGGTGCCTTTACATTATTTTGCAGCACTGCAACATCTATAGTATAAAGTAAAATTTACGTATGTATATTTAAAAGTTTGATGTATAATTAATGACGTTAATTTTTGCAACCCGCATTTTCTCTTCATAAGGATTGATTGTATGCTGAAATTGTTTTTCCTCTCTTTATAATTTTATAAAACTCTAAATGTGTTTGAAGTTGTGAGAATCAGTGTAAAGCAATCAAGCAAAAAAAACTTCTCTACGGAAGTGCTTTATTATTATTTTTTCTTTTCTTTTCTTTTTTTACTGTTTTTTTGTTTTTTTTTTATAATACGTTAGTTCTAAACTAACTGTGGGGAGTAAGTATTTTCATTGCAAAGCTATAAATTTTAAATGATAAGGATTCCTGATAATTAATCCTACCATACTGATGTTTGAGAAATTTGAACTAAAAATTAGTAAAAGCATTCAAAGAAATATTACGTAATTCAAAAAACACTAACTACTTTGTTTTAAATTAATCTACGTTTTTCTTTAATTTCTGAAAATTTTATTATTACAGTGCTACATTCGGCCATGCAGAAGGTTATATACCCTTCGAAGTAATAACGATTATTTTGCCTTACATTGTTTTGTATATCAATTAAGGTTTTCATTTAACTTGGACCACTTAACCACAAACCACAAAAAAAAAAAAAAAAAAAAACAACAAAACTAGGAACTGGAAATGACTTGTAGCTGATTTTTATATCAATAATTTATTAAATTAATTTATTAATTATTTAAATTATTTTTTCGAATCATAAATAAAATAAAATCTTGTAAAAATAAAATCTTTGTAATGATATGCCCACAAGAACAAAGTTTTGATTCTGTATTTTATATTTTATATTATATTGTTGCGAAGATGCTTTTTTTAGGTCATAAAAAGAAATAAAAATAATTGTCACCAAGAAAGTAAAACGAAATGACCTATTGTGTATGTTTACAACGCCAGAAGTTTCAACAAAAATTATAAAACAAAAACAACTAACATAAACCAATAAAAATAAACGCAACACACAACTACACACACACCTACATAACGATTAATAAAAATAGACAGCATGTATAAATAAATTCAAATTAATAATGGAAGATTCTGGAATCAAATAACAATCATCATGTATCTCAAATGATAAATGCGTAGTAGAGAAATATTTTACCAACAGATGGAGTAAAATTCTAGTATATTCAAGAGCCTTAACATTGGGGATATAAAAGCAACGGCCATACATGCTGAATCATTCTTAGTGAAAACATCAACAGTGGTGAAGTTGCCATCGCGTATTTTTGTGTACTAATCGCTAATAAGTGAATAATCGTCTAATAAAAGTGTAATTTAATTAAAGTAGTAAATAAATTGTGCTTATTTATTTTGCAATAAAAGAACTCAGTAAAATAAACGTTTATAAATTTAAATAAACGTAACAATTGGTGTCAGAAGTGAAATTGCAAATAATAAATAAATCACAGTGAAATTTGACGACCTTAAAGTTGAGCATCTAAAAATGGAGCTAAGTAAGTTGGATCTGCCGACAGCGGGCAATAAAGCGGAGTTGCAAAAGAGATTAATAGATGAATTCAAGCAGCGTGGTATTGATATTGGGACATACGAATTCGGACAAATAGAAGAAAAAGAAGTGATTGAAGTATGTACTCCATCAACAAGCAGCATTATGGACTTGAATTCTATGCTTGCAGCTATGATGAAGAAAATGGAGGAAAATAACCAGAAGCAGAGCGACCTGATAATGAAGAAAATAGAAGAAAATAATCAGAAGCATGACAACAAAATAAAGAAAATGGAAGAAAATAACCAAAAGCTTCAAAAAGCAATACTAGAAAGCTCTACTATAAACGGGGAACGGCTTTTAGCGGAGGTTAACGAGAAATTTCAAGAAATATCAGAAGTCTTCGGCAAAAGAGTGGACATCGTGGAAGCGAGAGTCAGCGAGTTTGATGAAAAATTGTCCGGCTTAGAAAGAAAATTGGACATAGAATTGCATGAATTAAAAGTGCAAATGGGCGATCTACAAATTCAAAAAGGACCAGTAAGTGTTATCTCTGAGCATGCTAGCAAGATAAATAGTCCGAGCTTTGACGGCTGCGCACCTTTTAATGTTTTTAAGTTCCAGTTTGAAAAAGTGGCCAACAAGAATAGATGGGACAATGATGAAAAAGCTATAGAGCTTATTTTGGCCTTAAAGGGAGCAGCAGCAGAGATACTCGAAACTTTACCAGCCGGAAGTAGAAATAATTATGAGGACATAATGGATGTCTTACAACATAAGTACGGAGGTGAGCATAAGAGAGAACTTTATAGAATGGAGTTACGAGGCAGGGTTCAAAAAGCGAACGAGACGCTTCAAGACTTCGCTATGGAAATTGAACGTTTGGTGCAGCTGACTTATCCAGGCGAACATCATCCGTTTCTCGATCAGTTTAAAATTGAAGCATTCGTGAATAGTATATGAGATCCAGATGTTAAATATGCGGTTTGTGCTATGCAAAAGTTAACCTTCGCAGAAACTATCTCGTACGCGCTAGCACAGGAGGCCGCAAAAGTCATCTCGAAGCCACAAGGGTACAAGGTGCGATGTCTTGAGACTGATGATTATAACCACGGCGACAAAAGAAGCGAGATAAAAGATATTGTCAAACAAATAATGGAGGAGGAAAGGGGTAAGTCTCGCGACAAATGCTTCAACTGCGGAAAAGTTGGCCACTTCCAGCGCAACTGCAGATCTATAAAGAAAAGATCAAGATCTGCTTCGCCAACGAGGGGCAACAAGCTGGCGAATAGCACCAAATCGCTCGAGTCATCGTTAAACTAAATCGAGCTAGCGCTAAGGGGCAAGTGCTAGCTCCTACAACCGATGGCCCCACAATCTCGATTTCAATTGTGCAACAGAAGAATAGCAACCTAACTGCTTGTGGCCTTTTTAACGGAAGAAAGCAAGTCCTCACCATAGACACAGGAGCGTCTCAGTCGATAATACGGCCCGATTTAGTAAAAGGCGCTATGGAACCGTTAAATAACGTGCAACGGCGCACGGCTACTGGGGACTTAGCCACTGTCTATGAAAGAGCCAGGGTAAGACTGACTATAGCAGACATCAGCGTTGACCATTTATTTGTTGTCGCCGATATAGTGGTTGAAGTTATCATTGGTGCAGACTTTATGATAGCCAACGGAATTAGTCTGTACATGGGCGAGCAAATAATGATCTGGCGTAATGTGGAGACACCCCTGGATGTCTGTTATGAGAGCAGGACCGCAGTAAGGAAGCTATTTGCCGTTGAACGCCAGAAATTACTACCTCAGGCGGAAACTATAGTTTGGGCACGTGTGGAGGCAGATTGTGTGGATAACCGGTTGTGGGTGGTAGAACCAACAGAAGTAAAAGAGGACATTTTAACAGCTAAAGCCCTTGTAAAAATCTGCGACGATGGAAGGGTTTCTGTGAGAGTACTCAATCTGTCCAATAGCGAAAAGACCATAAACAGAAATTTTGAGATAGGTCGATGTGAGCCAGCTGAAGCCATAATAAATTGTGAGGTGAATACAGTGTGCCCCAAATTACAATCCAGAGATTTACTAGCAGAACAGGTGCAAAAATGGGTGGCAGAAATAACATCTTCTGACAGAAGCAAAGCAGTTATTGAGAAAACATGCCTCCGTCTTCGCCCTAAGTAATAAAAGCCAAGGTAAAACGGCAGCTGTGAAACATGAAATTAATACTGGCGAAGCGAGGCCTATAAAACAAGCACCGAGAAGTGTTCCCCTAGCATAGCGGAACGAGGTCAAGGAACTTGTCAGCGAAATGGAGCGGAACGGAGTCATTGCGCCATCCTCGAGTCTGTGGAGTTCGCCAGTAGTTTTAGTAAAGAAAAAAAGACGGCAGTACCAGGGTTTGCGTTGACTACAGGAAGCTCAATGACGTCATCAAGAAAGACAGTTATCTGTTGCCTAGAATTGACGATACCTTAGACACGTTGGCCGAAACAAAATGGTTCTCTACCTTAGACTTGCAGAGCGGCTATTGGCAAGTAGAGATAGCCGATAAAGACAAGGAGAAAACTGCCTTTAGCGTAAGTGGTTAATGGCAGTTCAAGGTGATGCCATTTGGGCTTTGCAACGCTCCAGCTACTTTCGAGCGTTTAATGAAACGTGTGCTTAAGGGTCTCAATTGGAAAACATGCTTAGTGTATCTGGATGACATAATCGTGATGGGGAAAACTTTTGACGAACACCTCAAAAACCTGCATGAAGTATTGAAGCGTATAACAGCTGCAGGATTAAAATTAAGTGTTAAAAAATGGGCCTTGTTTCAAAAGGAGGTAAAATACCTGGGGCATCGCGTAACAGCTGAGGGCATATCAACTGATGAAGACAAAGTACTGGCAGTAAAGACCTGGCCTCGCCCACAAAATCTTCATGAGCTGCGTAGTTTCCTGGGGCTTTGCATATACTACAGGAGATTTGTGCCGAAATTTTGCTCAAGTGGCTGCTAACTTGCATGAGTTGACCAGAAAGTCGCAAACGTACCACTGGAGTGAGGCAGCGGAAGAAGCATTCCAGAAGCTCAAGAAACTTTTGTTTACGGCACCAGTCCTCGCCTATCCAATAGCTGGACAGAAATTCATATTTAGCCTGAAAGTGGTAGATGGCTGCTTATACCGATCTTGGGAAAGCACAGATGGCAAAACCACAACAGACTTAATTTTCGTGCCAACTTCTAAAAGGAGTGAGGTAATAAAGCAGTTTCATAATGGTTCCAGCGGGGGTCACATGGGGATAACAAAAACGCTGGAAAAGATAAAGCAACGATTTTACTGAGTAGGCTGCCGACAATTCGTAGCTGATTGGATAGCAAATTGCGAACAGTGCATTGCGGCCAAGGGTCCTACAAGAAAGAGTCGTGGCAAGCTTTAGCAATACAACTCAGGTGAACCCTTTGAGCGGATAGCTATTGATATAGCAGGTCCATTTCCTCTTAGTAATGCTGAAAACCGATATGTACTAGTGGTTATAGATTATTTTAGCAAGTGGCCTGAAGTGTATGCCATTCCAAACCAAGAGTCCAAAACAATAGTGGACGCTCTTGTTAACAATTGGGTGTGTCGATACGGTGTTCCACTAGAACTGCATTCAGACCAGGGACGAAATTTTGAATCGGCCATATTCAAAGAGATTTGCGACGTATATGGTATCCAAAAGACGAGAACGACACCGCTGCATCCACAGTCTGATCGCATGGTAGAAAGATTTAATCGTACCCTGGAGGAATATCTCAGAAAAGTGGTCAGTGCACACCAGAAAGATTGGGATGAGCATATACCAAAGTTCTTACTAGCTTATCGGTCAGCTGTACATGATTCAACCTCACGTAGTCCAACAAAAATCTTGTTCGGGACAGAACTAAAACTGCCAGCAGATTTACAATTTAGTATTAAGCCGGGACCTGCAGACGAAGACAATGGAAATGTTCCTCAAGCACAAGAAGACCTGCATGAGCTTCATAAGTTTGTCCGTAATCGCATAAAAATGTCTAGCGATAAAATGAAGGCCAGATATGATCGAGCAGCAAATACGGAGGGATTTATTGAAGGACAAATGGTTCTACTATATAACCCACAACGCAAAACAGGACTGTTTCCTAAACTGCAAACTCACTGGGAGGGACCATACAAAGTGGTCAAGAAATTGAATGATGTGGTTTACCGGATACAGAGATACCATAATCCGAAGTCAAAAATTAAAGTTGTTCACCTGGAACGGCTGGCCAAATATGGCAAAGGTAATGTTGAGCCTATTCGGGACGAAAAGGATTAAGTAAGCGGCAGTGTTGCGAAGATGCTTTATTTAGGTCATAAAATGAAATAAAAATAATTGTCACCAAGAAAGTAAAACGAAATGACCTATTGTGTATGTTTAAAACGCCAGAAGTTTCTACAAAAACTTCTTAATCATAAAACAAAAACAACTAACATAAAGCAATATAAATAAACGCAACACACAACTACACACACACCTACATAACGATTAATAAAAATAGACAGCATGTATAAATAAATTCAAATTAATAATGGAAGGTTCATGAATGAAATAACAATCATCATGTGTCTCAAATGATAAATGCGTAGTAGAGAAATATTTTACCAGCAGATGGAGTAAAATTCTAGTATATTCAAGAGCCTTAACATTGGGTATATAAAAGCAACGGCCATACATGCTAAATCATTCTTAGTGAAAACATCAACCAGTGAAGATCTCGTGTTAAACAGTGGTGAAGATGCCATCGCGTATTTTTGTGTACTTATCGCAAATAAGTGAATAATCGTCTAATAAAAGTGTAATTTAATTAAAGTAGTAAATAAATTGGGTTTATTTATTTTGCAATAAAAGAACTCAGTAAAATAAACGTTTATAAATTTAAATAAACGTAACAATATGATTTTATGCTTGAATATATATATTTTATTGTTTAAACATATTTTATGTTACATTATTATTGTTTTATGTTAAATATCAATACCACCTGTAACCAATTATCTTGCCCTGTACTGTAATTATAAGACTTATAGTCTTGTTGTGCAAGATTTCAAAATAAAAATAAAATAAATAATAAAAAAAAGAAAACTCATTCAATCGCCGAAGAAAGACAGTACATAAATTTTAAAGTTTAAAACTCTAGCTAACAAATAAACAACTAACATTTACGTGACACACTCTTGCAATATGACCAAATAAAGATTGCTTTTGTAGTAGTGTTTTAGGGCGTATGTTCTTAAGATGCACAAGCATTTGTTCACCACGTAACCGCAAGTGCTTTCAAATGCTCAGTGTGTAACAAAAGTTAACAATACTATGAGTGAAAACAAAAGGACTTATAAGTTTAACAATAAAGACAATTAAAAGTTAATATTATTAAAATCCTTCAATGAAAAATGCGTATTATAAAATAAATTAACTAATTAATTTAGAATTTGGAGAAATTTCAAACTTATACTCGGCACTGTATGTCCATTTGAGTCTTATGCTTAACAGAGATGTCTTCCAGCAATAATTTTATTTGAATAGTGAAGCATTTATCAGCATGTCTATGTACAAATTGCCGGTTCTAATTTAAATTACGTAATGAATTAATAAAGATTAAACTTTACTTAAAGAAGACAATCGATTTTAATTGTACTAGAAAAGAACCTCCTTAAAGTTGTCTTCAAAGAATATAAAATAAAAAATTGTTTTTTTTTTTTTTAGTTTAATGTTGTTGAGTTCTGTGCCCACAAAAAATAAAAACTAAAGGAAAAATAATCAAAGCGAATAAATATACTGTAGAAGCGATGGCGAATTCATTGGTTTTCGCCGGAAGCCTAACTCTCAAACTGCATATATAAAAAATCTGTATACTATTTTTTTCCACAGCAGCTTCGGCTGACTGTTTTCCACAGCGGTTTCGACTGACTGTTTCTTACGGCGGCCTCGGCTGACTGCTATGTTTAGTTTGTATTGTAAGTATCTTTGTAATTAATATAATATATCTTATAAGGCTACAGCGACTAAAAAAAGGATAACCCAGTTGCTACTTTGACTGAGTTATTTCAAAGGAAAGACGAAAACATTCGAAAAGGATTCCCGACTGGTTGCCCGCAGTAAACCGAATACTCCCGACCGATTGCCAGTAGTAATCCGAGTACTACCGAATGGTTTCAGTAACATCCGACCTTTTGCGAATAAAAGCCAAATATTACGCCTGATCAACTCAAACATCAAAAGCCAAGTACCTCCGACTGATCAACGAATCATCGTAGCTGTTGGTAGTTTTACCGAAGTAAATAATTGTATGTTATTAAAACTGTAAATAAAGAAGTGAGAAAATTCAATCGAGTTAAAACTTAGGGTTTTGTAGATCCGTAAGACAACACTGATCTTCCTCATCCGATGACAAAATACCCGTTCCAAATGGCGCCCGAGCAGGGACCAGATGCTAAGTCGCAAAGCGGGAAAAAGGAGACCGCCGCCAACGAGGAAGCATCGGCCCAAAACTACGAAAGCAGCAAACACGAAAACCCGACCACAAGTTCTACGCTGAACAAGGACTCAATCGGATTGATATATTTACTTCGGAAGGAACAGCTTATCGAGCAGTGTAGAAATACTGGTATCCCGACGGTTGGTTTTACTGCCGAACATCTTCGTAAGTAGCTTGCCGAGAAACTGCGCTCCAATCGATTGGGCGCGCCAACCGAAAATATGTTGCTAGAACTGGAGAAGGAAATTAAAACTACGGAGCAGAGCATTGTGCTGGAAGAAGGACCATCGATTCTGGTACCAGGTGAGCATCCACGAAACGACATTTCAGACATTGATGTTATGAACATTGTACTTTGTTGGGACCTAAAGTTTTCGGGAGAAACTGATTTTAATAATTTTTTTGCGTCTGGAAGAGCTAACCGAATGTCATCACATATCTCTCGACCGTCTTAATACTGCAGTATTAAGTATACTAGAAGGCAATGGACTTAAATGGTTCCGAGTCAAGAGAGAGACAATAACCACTTGACAAAATTTTAGAGAAGAAAGCTACCTTTCACAGTTGGAGGTAAATTTCTATAACGGTAGGCAACATAAGAGAGAACGTGCCAAGGACTATATCTTAAATATGCTTACCAGTGCTCGAAAACACCCAGTCTTAAGCAAAGTGGATCATCTGGACCGAATTTATGATGGGTTAAGTACAGAATAATAACATTATGTACGACATAAAGACTTCCTTAATCTCGACGAGTTAATCAGCATGACCGACGAGTATGAAGCATTAAGACGGGAAGATCGGCCTCAAACGTCACATATGATGACCGATATGGCCATAAAGGAGCATCTTGTATTCTTCCATACCGCCTATCTTGCTCATATTGTGAAAAGGATGGAGTGCTGTCTCGACAATGTACTTTTGGCAAGAAACTGCGGCCAACTATTACAAGTGATGTAACGACAAATGATGGTCGCTATTATGTCCTGGTCACGCACCTACATAAACAGGGCATTTGGTCAGTATTTAAAAGATTTAAAAATAAGTCCTCTTAGTACTCAAGGCATCCTCCAGATGGCAGATAAGTCCCTTACCACTTGTCTGGTAGGGTTTAACGTATCGATTGAATATGACAAAACAGTAATACGGTTTCACGTAACGGTAATAGGCACCTATCTATCTATGATTCTTGGAATAGACTATTTGAATGCCATTGGTATCGAATTGGAATTAGGAGGAGAAGTAATATACAGACTACCATCTACCGAAATATTCAGTCGCGCCCCCTTGCATGCGATAACCTGTCGGGAGTTTTTAAGTGAGAGAAGAAAGCAATAAGTTAGCTCACCTCCTACAAAGCTACGAGAAAAGATTTCGGTCAGTAAAGGGTTTGTATACTATAGCAAATAACGAGATTCATAGTTACATATGTATATACATATGTAGATGTAACATATAATTCCTCAATTACATTATTGAATATCCCTAATGTCATTATTGTCACAAAACATTATTATTTATTTCTTAAAATATTTTGTTTCTATGCGCTTCCGTTATTAAAATATTACGTATGTACAATCAATATATCTTTACTGGTTAATTTTTACTAACTGTAATCATTGGGCATGCAGAAATTTACTGTAATATGTAGTTCAATTTTTATTGTTACTAAGAGGAATTTGTTTATAAGTAAGTCATGATTGGGCATGCAGAAACTTGCTTACGTTTGTTATAATTAACAATAATAAACATAAATACGCATAAGTTTACATGTACTTGCATACAACCAATATTTTTTTATTGCTCACTTGCTTACGCATGGTGCGTAAGAAAGATAGAGAATCAAAAAAATGAACTATAAAGTTTGTGCATGCAGGATCATTGTCATTTAATAATAAATAGATATAAGGCAATAATTTATCAGGAGGAGCTCAGTTTGCTACAAGTATTAAAAGAAAGTGCACAGAACAAAAAAATTAAATTAAATAAAAACTTAAACAAAATTAGAACTTTCCAAACAGAATTAATTAAATTTTGTATTAAAGTCCTTAAAAGAAGGCCTTTAAATTAAATAAATATTAAATAAAAAAGGTTGTTTTAATTAAAAAAACAACAAAACTATTCATCTCCGTCATCAGAACACAATTAAACAGAGGTATATTCCCAGAAACCCAGCCACGATGAAGGTGATAAATGAGGAAATCGACAGCTTACTGGCCGAAAACCGCATTGAACAATCTTACAGCGCATATAGTTCACAAATAGTACTTGTTCGTAAAAAAATGGGGGGTTTGAGGATGTGCATGGACTATCGTCAGCTTAAAGCAGCCAGTGAACCCGACGCTTATCCACTGCCACAGTTAAATACCATCCTTGACCAGCTTAGAAAAGCAAAGTTCATTTCCACACCAGACCTTTAAAATGGTTATTGGCAGATACCACTGGAACCATCTTTTAAGACCTGTATTCCTTAGTGTTCATCTACTTGGATGACATAATAGTTCTCGGCCGAACGTTTTAGGAACATTTAAGAGTACTGGAAACAGTTTTCTAACGTCTTCAACAAGCTGGGATGCAACTTAACTTTGAAAAGTCTAAATTTTTCCGTACCAGAATACGTTACCTCGGTCATTTAGTCACTTCAGACGGCATCCGTACTGACCCGGATAAAATTCAGGCGATGTTAAAACTACCGGCCCCAACTCATCTAAAAGAACTTCGCCGCGTACTTGGAGTAACATCTTGGTATCGCCGCTTTGTACCAAACTTCTAAAACCTAGTCGCCCCATTAAACCGGTTGCTAAGGAAACACGTGAAATGGGTTTGGGGCTCGAAACAGGAGGAAGCGTTTTCTAAAATAAAAGAAACCCTAACTCAGACAATACGATTTTGACATTGAATATCGGAAAGGCAGTCTAAATGTGGTAGCCAATTCCTTCTGCCCTTTAATAAAAATGGCAACTTGATGGCCATTACCATTCCGGACTATCATCAACGAATGTCCGAACTTGTTCTATCTGAATTAAAAAAATATCCTGTTTTAATAATTATGCAACATCAACTATACAAGCATATTCCCCGACACTCGCTACCAGAACCAAGGCTTTGCTTACCCTCCGACGCTCGTCCCCGGATCCTTAGAGAATGCCATGATATGCCAGAGGCCAGTCACCTCGGTATTTTTAAAACACTAAGAAGAGTACAGGAAAACTACTACTGGGCAGGACTTTGCGGAGACGTTGTAGCATACGTCCGTTCGTGTGAAACTTGCGCACGATAAGAACCAGAGCAGCGATTGCCGGCCGGAAATATGAAATCACTGCAATGCCATGTGCCTTAGGAGATCGTAGCTGCCGATTTCGTAGGCCCTCTGCCTCGTTCAAGCAGGGGTAACCGGCACTTTTTGTAATGATAGACGTTTTAAATAAAGGAATAGAGCTGGTACTAACTTAACAGGCGCTAGCAAAAGATATCATAAAAGCCCTGAAGGAAAGAATAATATTAGGATTTGGTTGCCCAAAAATGTTGGTCTCTGTTAACGGTGTATAATTTACCAGCCGTGTGGTCCAACGTTTCCTAACATTATGCCGCAGCTCCGTATGCTCCTCATCATAATCAACCGGAAAGAATGAATCGCACGATCGAAACTACGATAGCGCAACAAACCGACTCTGACCATCGTTATTGGGCACAATGTACACCGGAAATAGCCTTTGCTATAAATACATCCGTTAATGAAGTATCAAAATTTTTGCCTGCTGAAATCATATACGAGAAGAACCCGATCGGTTTCAAAAAAATGAAAGCCAAATTCGAAGGGCCTTTAGAAGATGGATTCAAAAGAAACATGTCAGAATTATGGGGAAAATTTGTTAAGTGCCGACAAAAAGACAGTGAGCAACAAGCACGTTACTATAACCTGCGGCGACGACATTGGGAGCCCAAGGTAGGACACCAGATATGGAAGGGAGAGCGAGGTTTAACACCCGCAGCGAGAATATTTAATCAGAAACTGGACGAAAAATATTCGGGCCCATTCACGATCACGAAGAAGATAGCAGCAAACATATTTGAGTTAGTCAATCAGGATAAAAAAATAACAAGGGCAAATATTCAAGATATAAAGCCGTACATAAGAAGAGAAAAATTCTCATAAGTTCTATGTAGGATATTGTATAGAAAGCAGCGACTTTCATACTAAGGCAGCAGTTGTACTTTAAACACAAAACAGTGAAGATGGAACGTAAGCGGATCAATCCACGTTTAGCTCATGGTACTGTTGATTCAAAAGAACCAACACCCTTTAAACCACCAACAGAGGCCCGGCCAAGAATTGTAAGCGATGTACAGGTGCAGCCAGCAATTACTGCCAATCCTTCAAGGTAGTTCTCGTGGGTGCACCTAAAATGGTTTCTGCAGTTGACAAGTGTTACGCCATCAGCCAACCACGGTCAACCCTTAATATATAGCGAACTCGGCCGAATCGTCTATATCACAGCCGAGTCTTCGCAAAACGTTGATATAATCGCTAAACCATCGTCATCACAGTTGCAGACAAATGACAACCCTACACCAGCAAAACTCAACCAAATAAGCAAGAGGCCAGCGACAAGAAAGGAAGTGAGCGGTACAATCGGCATATGCAGTTTGTCATACAAGATCAACTCGCCCCCTATAAAGGTCAATATCTTAAGCAAAAAATTTGCACGTTTTCGCTGCCTTAATCTCCAAAAGATTGTCGAGATAAAATAAATTTCCTGAGCCTTCTGCTTAACTTACTTGATTGAGTTTACTTTTGATATCCCTGTAAAAGAATGATGAATTAGCATTAAATTGATACCGCAAAATATGTATATAAGGGCCGAGCCTTTCTATTGAAAGGTTAAATATACCATTCTGGTAGTGCGGGTCTTCGGACCAAAACTCACTCATTTGTAATACTAGAGGGCGCTCTATTCACTGAGTACCTATTTTCGAAATCAGGGGGGATAAGACGTATATTACGCACATATAGTTTTAATGCCTGCTTTTAATCGCTAGTTTTATTCTATCGATCTGGCCACACTTTATTTATTTGTATGTAAATATACGCTGTACGATTCAATTGCTTATCACTAATAATTCTCAATCAGTAGGTAAAATTAGTGTGCCAGTTTTGGAAGGTATCGGATGATTCAAACGAGACAAGAATTTGACATAACCGATATCTATTTATAGCGGTAGTGTGTTTGCGTGTGACTGACTGTTTTTTCCACAGCTGCCTGGGCTGACTGTTTTCCACAGCGGTTTCAACTGACTGTTTTCCGCAACAGCTTCGGCTTACTGTTTTCCACAGCGGCATCGGCTGATTGTTTTCCACAGCGGTTTCGGCTGACTGTTTTCCACAGCGGTATCGGCTGACTGTTTTTCACAGCGGCTTTGGCTGACTGTTTTTCACAGCGGTTTCGACTGGCTGTTTTTCACAGCGGTTTCGACTGACTGTTATGTTAAGTTAGAATTGTAAGTATCTTCGTAATTATTGTAATATACCTTATAAGGCTACAGCGACTATAAAGAGAACAACCCTGTTGATACTTCGACTAAGTTATTCCACAGGAAAAACGAAAATATTCGACAAGGATTCTCGACTGGTTGCCCGCAGTAAGCCGAATACTCTCGACCGATTGTTGTGAATAAAAGCCTAATATTATCGTCTGATCAATTCAAACATCATAAGCCGAGTACTTCCCACTGATCAACGGATCATGGTAGCTGTTAGTAGTTTTACCGAAGTAAATAATTGTATGTTACCAAAACTGTAACCAAAGATACAGATATATATATATATATATATATATATATATATATATATACTCAATCTCCAGAGTGGGAAAATTTAATCGAGTTATAAGTTAGGAGTTTGTGGATCCGTAAGTAAACACTTATCTACCTCAGTCGACGACAAAATCTACGTTATAACTTCTCGTAAGCATAGTACAGCGATGTCCATTCTCTCTTGTTATTTCAATATAAAGTTAAAATTTCAAACACACCCTTTGTGGCATTTAAAAAAAAAGATTTGTTTAAAAAATAAATTATAATTACCGTGTATCCAATTACCATAAAATGGGTGGTTAAATTTTACAAATGATACGTAAAAACTAAAAAATGCAGAGAATCAGGCAATTAAATAGCATTTCATTGCTCTTACTTTTTTTCACGTTTAACCATAAATATGGGTAACTTAAACCTGACTGAAATTTGAGATTGTGCGAGATGGCTTTATTATTGTTTCTAGTTTTATAAAAGAACAAAAACCTGTTTTGAAAAATTTTCCTGGATATGTCAGTCCTGCCTAAATTAATAATTTAGAGTTTAAAATTTTAATTAAAAATTCCACAGTTATTTTACGTTCCTATGCCAACGTTCAGAAACACATAAATTAATTTTTATTATTAAAATAGCAAAAACAAAAAATTGGTATTATTATTGACAAAAATATGCTAAAACGATTAAACATAACTGCCAAAAAATACCAACAACACAGAATCAGTAGTGTGTAATTTTCGTTATAATTCCCATATGGGAGTATTTAACAAATTTAAGTTTTCAAATATTTTAGGTTTTTTTGTGTTATTGTATTTCAATATAAAATCATCAAAAAATTTAGGGCATTAGATGCATTTTCTCTAAGAGTTGTGTCATAACAAATGAATTTAATAATCGTCAACAAAAACGAAACAAACTTTTAAAATACAGCATAGGGCATGCCACAAATTTTTTTTTAATCTACCAACGTATGCACACATTTTAACATGCATACACAAGCCTTCGTATCAGCATTAAAAACTACTTTTCATTTATAAACTATAAAGATATTAATATATTTGAGAACAAGGATACAGCAATACAACAATACAGAACAACTTTTTTTTATGTGTCAGAAAAGAGATATAGCAAACACATTATTAAATACATAGCCACGACTATCTTTCCTTGAGGTAGGCAGAAAAACAAATACGCAAAAAAAAACCAATGAATGCAAAAAAAGCGAGAAACAACATTTTAGCCAGACTCTATAGACTATTTAACTCAGCGCATAGTAAAACTTACTGGCAGCAGACTTACGTAAGTTTTTTTCCATTCCATACACAGTTTAGTGTTTTGCTTTTAGTTCCTAAATTTTTTTCTTTGTACTTGGCACTAAACAAAACTGGACCTTTTTCTCCTTTTTAAGAATATTTAAGTATGTGTGTTACTTGCTTTTTTTTTGTCTTTCGCTTTTCAGTTAACGAAAATTTTATGTCCCTTCCTCCTCCAATACAGATTGCTTTTGTTTGTTGTCCCCATTGGGAAATATGTAGAAATAAGTTATTTAGTATAAAATTGTTTTCAGTTTAAAAAATTTTTACCTAAATGGTAATAAATTTATATGGAAAGCTTTTGATTTTGATAAAATTTTGTTTTCCGCGTCTATTAACTTCAAGATAATAAAGAAATGTGGGTTTGCTGTAACAACAGGCTTTATATTTAAAATTTGCTTTTGCGTATTTTAGGCAGCAACCTGCCTCATAGTAATGTTGATTAATAAAATTGTTAAGCCTGTTATTACCAGTGAGTAAAAGAAAAAGTTAAGATTTTGTGATGCAAATTATTTACTTTCGGATATACTTTAAACTTAAATTAAATCATTGGAACCTTCTAGATGAAAGTCTACACCAAAGCTAATTTTTTTATCTACATAATCTTAACTTAAAAAATTTTTAAACAGCATTTCGATAGCAAGTTAATGGCAAAAACTTTAATAAACAAGAACTGATTTTCAAAAGAACCAAAATCAGTAAAAAAATATATTTTAATATTTAAATGTTTTATAATGTAAAAATAGTTTCCAGGACACCAACACCTTTCCATCAGGGAAAATTATTTTTTTTAATTTTATTTTTGGGAAGACAAAAAATAACTAATGTCTAATGAAGAAAAAGCAATTTACTCTACTATTTAAATTTTCTTTAGCAACAAAAAGAAGAAAACAACAAAAAACCTGAACTGTAGGTTTTGAAGGCCTTAATTTTCTCTTTAATATCTTCTAAACTATTGTTGAGATCTGTTGAAACTTACTTTCAACAAGACGTTATGTTATACCTTTATTTTGCATTTGTCCCATCCCACTATGCGATAGCACGAGTCTTTAAGTCCTTATGTAATAATCTTATCAAACTTTTAGTTAAGTTTCGTTTTCCTTTTTTTTTAAGTGTTTACGTGTGTACGTACGTACAAATGTCAGTGTGTATAAGAATATGTATGTTCATTTGTGTGCCATTGCAATAAAAGTGTCAAAACTTGAAACAGTAGGAGCAATGTCAGATTCGATTGCCTAAGTGCGTGAATCTTTACATAAGCTTCATAATATATTAAAGTATGTATGTTAGACTTGATGCCTTAGAAACTTTAAATAAAATATGGGAATTGTATTTTTCATTTTAAGTAGTCTAATTAAAAATGCAATTGAATTTTCGAAGAACATTTTAGTATGTTTGCTTAATTTTTATTTTTTCCTCGCTTTCTTTTAAAGTGTACTTTAACTTGTATGAAAATTCTAAAGTTTAATTTATTTTAATACAAAAACAAAAGAAACATTCTCCCTAGAAGTTATCATTATATGTCTAGTGGAGGTTTTCCCAGCTGCTCTAATAAATTTTACTTAAAAGTATGTGTGTTTGTTATACTCGAATCCAATGCTAATTTTATTTTTATTCAATTGAAGCTTTTCGCCATTTTACTTATGCTCCTGCTACAGATTTGGCTTATCAGCACCTGCAAAGCTTTCGTTGCTATTTTTGATTGTTTTCGCAATGTCAAGCAGTTATTATTATTATTATTATATGTACATATGCATGTTCATACAAACAATTACAATACAACATACAAGGAACTTCACCAATACAGCATTAAATTTATTAAAAGGTCGTTCTCTATATTTTCTTTCTTTATTTATTTATTTATGTGGAAGCTTTTTTGTGGGTTTCGTAGTTTTACTTAACCTTGGCCTTCAAAGGTTTAGCTCCTTAAATATATTTTTTTCTAGATAATAATAACTATTACCGCGAATTTTTTTCAAAAATGTTCAATTTAATATTTGAATAACACAGGTAAACATGTTTAATTTATCACAACTTTGATGCTTGTACTTACTCAAAGGAAAAAATTTAATAAGAATTTTGTGAAATTTAAATTATATTTCTTAGATGAATACTCCAATTGATCAGATACTGTTTTAAAAATTATGCTATTTACAAAAACAGCACGATAGGTCCATGTCCTTCAAAGTAGCGGGCAAAATACCACGCGCACATATATTTCCTTATCATTTGAAACAAATCTAGTTTAGTATGGAGCGATAGAGATATAAAAACTAAGAAAAAATCATCAAGTGAAAAAATGGCGCTCGCCCATATTTCCCGAGTTACGGGCCACTGAACTTATCAAATTTTTTAAAATATAAATATGGGTATCGTTTAAAAGCTTTTGAAGAGATTTTTAAGGAAATACTTAAATTTTTTTAAATGCTTAAATCATTAAGAGCCGATGGCATTTTACGTAAATTTTTTTTTTAATTTTTTAATTTAATTTTAATTAAATGTGTTTTTGATTACAGTTACTCCATTATACAAGATTTACATACATGGTGAAGGGTATATAAGATTTGAAATAGCCTCAAGACTTTTTGTAGAAAAGTACGAATTTGCACCATATTTTTTAAGACATCAATGTGGGTATCACTTAAAAGCATTTCAAGGGCTCTTTCAGCAAACGCTTGTAAATAAGAAAAAGTGCCGATTACAATTACTGTTATAATAAAAAGTATAAACATTAAAACTAGTTCTGAATCAAGTCATGCTATTATACCGTTATAGACAGACAGATGAAATTTACAAAGAATTTGTATTGCTAGGCCCGTTATAATTACAAGTATAAAATTTGGATTTGAAAATTAACGGGTGTCTCAATAGTTATTGTAATTTGGTGCATGTGGCCAAACTTTTGAACCGTTACACACAGCTTTTATTTACAAGGAATATTTAACGCTACGACAGATACAACAACAAATAAACAATTTGAATTTATAAATTAAAGAGGCACCCCATAATTGATGCAAATTGACCTTAACGGCACTATATACAAATAATTGAAAATTAAACTGAATGTTCACTACTTTGAATGGCATAATAAAAAGGATAAATACTTAAAATAATAAATTAAATTGTGTTAAAAAATTTAATGTAAATTATTATATATGGCCAAATTGTTGAACCGTTATAGACACGCGGTGTTGAAGTTTACAAAGAATCTAACGGTTAAGTTCGCTACAAATTAAATTTGGAAATTAATAGGAGCCCCAATAGTTAATGTAATTCAACGTAGATTGCCCCACTGTGAGACAGTTTTAGGCACGCGTTTAAAACTACAAGAAGCTATAGTTTTTTTTTTTCTTAATTACGACCAGCACTCAGGGGATGACCCCTACTTATGCAATGCATTGTGCCAGGACTAGGAAATTGGGGAAGGGGGATAGAAGGAGAAGTGCTTGTGGACATTTGATTTGAATCATTGTACATTGAAAGTGGCAGAAAAGATCTCTGCAGGGAGTTTATTCCACATACGAACTGTTCGGTTAAAAAACGAATTTTCTCTGTAATGCGTAGTGCGACTACAAAGGAATGCGCTCTTGATGCAAAACGCGTAGAGCCTATGAAATTACGGTTCTCAGGAACAACTTCACTGATTTCATTAGAGCACATTCCGATAAAACAGTGAAATACGCCCTACATTGCGTCGATGCCCTAGAGAGTCAATAGAGCAGGATACTCTACTGTCACCGATGGGCTTCTTCGCTCTCTCCTGTACGCGGTCGAGTAACTCCAAAATAGACTTTGAAGCACCGGCCCATACATGAGAATTGTATTCCATTTTCGGTCTGATAAAGGTGACATAAATAGTAAGGAGATCAGATGGAGTGAAGTATTTCTTACACCGTTTCAGAAAACCTAGGCACTTGAATGCTTCTTTAGCAACATGAAAAATATGCTTGTTCCAACGAACATCACATTGAATTTTCTTGCTTCTGATTCCTTAGTATATATATCACCCATAATTACAAATGAGGTAGCATGTTCAGCAGCAAGCCTGGGCAAAAGTACACAGCACTGGGTTTTATTAGTGTTAAACTGAACCCTGTTCGCCAGGCCCCATTCTGAAATTACCAGAAGCTCGCGATTAAGGGTATCGTCCATGTGCTTTCTCACAGCCCCGATTTCCCGAAGGCTTGGTCTATTGCGAAACGAAAATGTATAACGTATGCTACTGTCATCTGCAAAGGAACAGATAGGGTTGGAAGTCTAATGTAGAAGTTCATTAAGAAAAATAAGAAATAGGGTAGAGGAAAGAACGGAACATTGCGGTACCCCTGAATGTACCTTGAACTCGTTTGATAAGATCCCCTTTATAACAACTCGTATAGTGCGATCCCTGAGAAAGCTCGATATAAGGCGATTGAATCTATTACCGACACCAAAAACAATAAATTTTTATGTGAGTGCACCATGCGACACTTTATCAAACGCCTCGGAAATTACCTTCGCCGAAATGGTGAATGGATTGACACCATTTTTCCGAAAGGAAGCCAATAAGTCACCCGTAGAACGTCCCCTACGGAAGCCGTACTGCCGGTCACTAAGTAAGCTGTTGAACTTTAAATATTTCACAAAATAAAGATTAAGCATATTTTCCATTACTTTTGAAAGTGCAGAGCACCTTTCGATTGGGCGATAATTTTCTGGGTTGCTAGCCTTTCCCTTTTTGGAGATTATTGTTAAATTAGCAACCTTTCAACATAATGGGAACTCACCAATATGGTACAAAATATTGAAAAGTTTTGCTACTGGACGCGCTCACATCGAAGAGCACTGCTTCAAAAGCCATCCGGACCAGGGGACTTATATATGTTAAGATCCGCTAACACCTTTTTAAATGCACGTGCTCGAAAGAATAAACTAGTGCAGGCAGTGGTTGATTGTTTTCCGACAAGTAGGAGTTACTTGCAAAAAGTTCGGCCAAGAGGTCAGCTTTATCGACCGGGTCGTTAATTATTTGAATATCCTTTAAAAGAGGAAACTAGCATTATCCTTCACTCTTTTAACAAATGACCAAAAGCATTTGCTACCCCGAGAAGTAGTAAGAACTTTAGCACGAAGGCGCTGATCGTATAAAGCTTTTCCGTGCCTAAGTACTTTGGCACACGAAGATCTACACTTTTTGCGTAGCAAGCCAGTTACGTCGTTTTTTTACACCGCCATATACTGAATGCTTCCTCTCTGGATCTGACTGCGTTTTTGCACGTCTGATTAGACCAAGAATTCTTTCTTGGTTTAACACGGATTTGCTTGGATGGAACGAAAGTTTTCATTCCAAGCAAAATAATGTTCACAAACACTTCCGCCATGGCATCGACTTTATTGTCCAGAAAACAAACTTTCCAATTAAAATGCCGAAAAAGTTCGTTGACCTCGGCCCAACGAACCTTTTTGTACATATATTTTAAACGTTTGTGGCCAGTTTTGAAAAAGTTAATAGGACAACAACCCTAACCAAAACTTATCATTTTTATCGCCTTAGGTTAAACAGGTAGCCGTTTTGCCACAGCCCACTTGGGTCTATTAATTGTTCCCTTTGTATTTAAGGTGAAGGATATAAAAAAGTCGGCATAGCTAAATATAGCACTCTTACTTTTTAAAACTTCAAAAATTTTTATTTTTATGATTCTAACTATCAACAATTTGATTTCAGTAATAAAGTTTGGTTATATCGCCCAATTAGTAGAGAGATTTTAAAAAACTACACAATTTGGAAAGGTAAGGTAAGGTAAGAGTTGTTTCGGTGGAAAAAGGGTATAACTATGTTTGTCAGTTCGCCTACAATTTCTACAATATCCATTTCCGACCTCATACTCGTAAAGTATATTATATGTATATATATATATATATATATATATATATATATATATATATATACATATTCTGACTTCTTATGCATAGCGAAGTCGATTGAGCAAAATCCATCATTCCGTCTGTTCGTCCCTGTTGGTGTTGAAATCAAGTTTGCCGAGGCACTAGATCAGCTAGAAAAAAATTAAATACGCCAACCGATCAGCCATCGTGTCGAAAGAGGTGTTATTGGCAAAAATATATTGGGTAAGACACCACGGTTTCCTTTAATTTTTTTTATATCATTTGAAACAATGAAGTAACTGCAATCAATAAAACAAATATATAGAGCGATAGAGAATTAAAAAATAAGAAAAAACATTAAGTAAAGAAATTGTAGTTACTTAGAATATTATTTTATGCACTCGTATAATTATGAAAAAATTAAATTTTAGTTTCTGGTAAAATCATGGTCAAATTCAATTTTGTGATGATGGAGTAAAAAGTAGTTTCATGCCATATTGTTAATTAGCTTCTATTTTCCTTTACTTTCTTTCTCACTTAAATGATCGCATTACGTTGAAGACGAAATGCCTCCCGAGTGGATACCAATTTTTGCTGGCTTTACGGCAGTTTCTATACTGCCAAATTAGTAATTTCTACAAAACGTGGGATTTCAAAAAGTCTTTTAGAAAGAAGTCTGGCGCCAAAATAAGACAAGATCGCTCTATTGCTCATTTTTAAGTTGATCGAACAATAATGGTTAAAGTACAAAGATATTTGATACTTCATTTTTAAGAAAATGTAAAACGTGTTCAACGAGCGTAAATGCAAAATATTTTATTAGATTAAAAGTCTATGCATACACACAGAAAAAAGACTGGTAAAAATTCCATCGATATGTTCAAAATAATATAATAATTTGATTTTTATTATTAATAAATTTTAGTCTTATTTTTTATCATATTGAATTGTTATTGGAATCTATTTTCACGCACACGTCTAATATAAAAAGATAAAAATTTTTAAACAACAATTTAATAATAATGTATATTTAAGAATTGAGTACCATTTTATTTTGAATTTAAATAATACATCACCCAGAGTTCTATAAACGATTGCATTTGAAAAACGTGTTTAAAAACTAAAGCCAGCTTAAAAAAAGGATATTTACTAAAATGTTTCAGTTTAGGGTTTCTTCCGACTGATATAATATAATTAACACAATTTTCTATTTCTTCTACTTCTTTTATAAAACTAACGTGCAAAAATTTTTGAATTATTTCAGAAAGTAATTTTATTTGCTTATATATTTTTATAGTGAATTGACAACAGAGTGTCAACAGTAAATTTTTCTTGGTGGAATTTTTATTCATTCATTACGATTTTTTGTTTGTTTTTGTTTTTTGTGGAAAGACGACATTTTATTAATATTTCGATTATGTTTATTTTTTAATAGTTAAAGGAACAACATTAGAAAAACGAGACAATAATAGCCACTTGCTATTTTTGTACACATCTGCAACTTTAGGAATAAAAGTTGCTAATGCTTTATTAAAAAATTCCCGCATTTAAACTGCGATTAAAAATTCATTTAAACAAGGACAAATCTACATTGTATAAAGATAAAGGGTTTAGTTACTTAATGGGAATATAAATATATATTGTGAAGAATACAAAAGGAACGACAACCTTAAATGAACCTTTTCTCATATGGTGGAAATGTTATTAACTGTAATGTTTTGTTTATATTTGACTATATTTAATATTTTATTTTTAATTATTTCCATTTTGGTAAAAAGGTGTTGAAATTTACGTGACTTGTTTAATTTCCATTTAAAGTTCAATAATAGTTTTTTAAATTTTAGCAAAAGAGAAAAACACTTAGTTAAAATCACAAATAAAAGTTATACAGGCATGTCACACATTCCGATCGGAATGGTTTTAATTCCGTATTAACAATTCCGATCGATTTTGTTTTACCTTCTTCAGATTCCGATTGATTTTGTTTATTCCTGAAAAGTATTGAATCTCCACTATTTAATTTAAATGTGTCAACATTTTGCACACCAAAGTAAACAACAAGGCTAATCTAAGTTGGACACATCATAAAAGTAAATTTAAGAAACGCAAATAACAAAATTTCAAAGAAACTAATTTCCACTTTGAAATTTGAAAGTGGTTTCATTCCGAAGAAATTTTTCGTTTTTAGTTTTCTGAAGAAGCAAATTACGGAATTGAAACCACTTTCGATCGGAATTGAGTTCTGTGACATGCCTGATATATTATATTTTAACAGGTTAAAAAAACATTTATTTCTATTTTAAATTTTTTATTTTTTTCGTTTGTAAAACTGTTAAAAATCTTTTTTTCATTTCCTTGATTTCAATTTTGCGTGTTGTTAACAAGAGGTGAAATAATAAATTCTTCCTACTTGCTTACTTAGCTCAATAAAAATATATGTTTTGCCAACATTTTCATACAATTTTATATACATACATATCTAAATTTTGCCTGCGCACAGTGGCACATTTGGCGAGAAGGCGGTCAAAAATCCGTAACTTTTGATTGAATCTAAATTTTTATATGCGGTTTTTTCTGTTTGGTAGGTGGGATTTTAAACTTTAATTTTTGATGAAATTCATAAAATTCGACTGACAAAAAAAAGGTTACGAATGGTTTAACATTCGTTACCATTATTAATTGAAGTTGAGTATAAAAGACAAGTGTAAAAACAAAAAAAAATTTTTTTTTTCATTAGTAAGTCCAATTCTTATTGATACAAATTATAATTATTAATAGTTTTGTAAACTAAATCTTTAAAAATTAAAAATTTTTTAAAACTAAAACTTTCTTAATAACGAAGTGTTTTAACGAAAACCCCCTATTTTAGTTAAAGTTTTATTTTATTTTTAAAGAGCCACTGTACGTTAAGCAATTTTAGTAAAAGTTTCTTCTAAATAGCATTGATATTCATCTTCCATTTTTGTCGAATGTTGGAAATATATGGATCTGAATTGCATAACAAATGGTGATAAGGTCTTTATTAGTACAACATCTAGAAATTTTTTTGAGCTATGTTCGCGAAAGAATCTGTTGCCGTTGTTCCTTTTTTCTTGTGCTTCTTCAGACAAATCTCCCATTGGTAGCAAATTATGTTGAATGATTGAAATTTTATGAACCATGAAAGACGTATATCACTAAGAGTATTTTTTATCGTAAAGTGCAGCTGTTTTATTTGCGTAAATGCAAAATTTCATTATTTATCTTTCTGCTGCATGCTAAGACTTGTAACATGATTTTGAATCGTCTTATTAACTCATAGTCTACACCTGTGATAGATGATGCAGTTTTTGGATCGGTAAAAATCTTCTTGCAGTATTTTTGCCATTCGAATTTACTTCTCCTTGTTTAGGTTGGTCGATTATACGGCCTAGCTGAAGATACCTTTCTTGAATTTGTTTTTTTTTCTCTCGTTTTTGTGCAAAAATAAACAGGTACTAAGAATAATCAGGTACAGATCATCCCATGCACTGTGTGCGCACATCTTCTGTGTACAAAATTGTGTTATTCAATTAAGCAAGGCATTCGAAAGAATGCCATAATAAACATGTGCATTCTCGTATTTTATTTAAGACTTCCTTTTTAATTATTTCATTATTTTGGATTTATAATCCTTTATGATCTTTTTGTTTAATGATATATTTGCTATTACCAACTCTAATGGATAACCAAAATTTCATTGAATAATTAGGTTTTTCAAATGTGATATATTGTACCTATAGTGCAATAAACGCCATTTATCAAGGTGATTTCAAAACAAAATTTGCTTTAACTCTGTATTAAAAAGTTAAAATAATCCAAAAATAACTCTGTAGAAATTTTTTTGTTAAATTTCGTATATATTTATAATTTTTGTACAAAATACCTGACCTTTGGTCAGAAAAATTGCTCAGATGAACAAGCAACCTGGAGAACATATAATGGGGTAAAAGTCTGTAGTGGAAGTTTTGGGCAGAGAAATATCTTTTTGACGTGTTTTGACGGGAGGGAGTTATGCTCTATTAAGCACGAGAATTTTGAAGAATTTTGAACTTTTTTTTAACAAAAAATTTAACAACTTCTAAAAAATGTACCGAAATTCTTTTGCTAGCATTGATAATTAACAAACTGCATAATTAAAGAAAATTTATTTTAATTTTGTAATTTGATAATTAGAATTTACAAAAAAAAAATGTTATTTTAACAAAATATACGGAAAGTCTATTTTGGATCACCCTGTTAAGTATGTTATAGTTGGAACAGAGTTCTAAATTTTTGCCTCTCGATGTTTACTGGTATTTACTTTTAAATGATTAAGAAAACACTAAGATCGGTAACCACAAAAAATGATTTTGGCCGCCTTCTCAATATTAGTGTCACTCTTCTGCGGACAAAACCACAAACCTACAACATTCATATGTTTATTTTAAGCAAAAAAGAAAAAAATGAAGAAAATAAAACAATTGTGCAGTTGACAATGTTGTTTTTGGGCTTAAAAGGTCAGCCATACTTATGTTTGTTGGCATATTTTTAAAGCCTTATCGTTGAAGATGCAAGAAGAATCATCCAGGCATTTTTAGGTATGACTGCCGTCCAAATTCTATCTGTTATTTTTCTTGGGATAAAGGCTGCAAGATATGATATGATATGATATGATATGATATGATATGATATGATATGAACAAAACTATTTTGTTAAAGCGTGTAGATATTTTTATCATAAGTATACTCTTACTAAAACTTTAATTTTATTAGTTACTCAGATGAAATATGTCAATTTAGCTTTTTATAATGCAAGGAAAGTATCTAAAATATTCTATTCTATAGACTCGTCATTTGTAGCTAAAAAAGGTGTGTCTATGTCCTTAGTTTGAAAATAAATATTGTTAAACATTTTGTAATAAATAATTTTCAAAACTTCTCTCGTACATATGTTTGTAAATACCAATAAGTTATCAACATATTAAAAAATTACATACTAGTTTATAAGCTATGCGAAAGTAAGCTCCTGGTGGAATTTCTTTATTATTTTTGTACTCTTATAACCAACATATTTTAAACGTAAAAGCTATCCATATACTTCAATTATCTATATAAGACTCTACTTTTTTCCATGTAAGAACATGAGAGTGTTTATTTTCATATGAATAGAATATTTCAGTAATTTGTGATCGCGTTGATCTACATATGCTTCTTATATTTTAGGGGTGTGTAAACATCCTTTTTAAAATATTTAATTCTGTAGCCACAAACTTTTTTTAATTCATATTCAAGTCGTTTCTATATATTTTGTACCATCATATTAGCCACTAATATATGCTTATTTTGTAGGGAAAAATAGTGTTAAAAAATTTAGTGGAATTAAACATCTTCTATACCTTACTAAATTCAAATAGCTTTTAATTAAATATTTTATTACAAAGTAAATATTTAAATATATGAAACCTTATTTTGTAAAAAGAAAAATTTTTATATAATTTTTGCTGTTAATTATTTTCTACAACACATCAGAAATGTACACTTTTAATATATAATATTCGTACTAAAATTTGGAATCATATGAATTTAAACGTAAACTGCAAAATATAAAATCTGTTTTTAATTTGCTGGCATTTGGCAAATATATAAAGTAGAAAAAAATTTTAAACGATAACAAATAACACGCTTACAAACTTGTAATTTCTCCTTGATAAAGTAACAAGTAAAATTTATTTGTATATCTGTTTCTGTTTTAAAACGACATGTATCAAACAAACATATATTTGTTGAAATATATGCAAGCTGGTGTGTGGTCTGTGGATTGCAGTCATTGGAAACGTATTACGTGTGAGTAGGATCTTCATAATTTATTGTAATAAAACAAGAAGAATTTAATTATTCAATAATTAAAAGTTAACATTACCATTCCTATTTGTTCGTCCACAATTACTCATGCATTAGTAAAAAAGCAATCAATTATAAATTATTGAGATATTTTTGTTTCTTCTTTCTTGATAAACTAGTTAATTCGCTCATGTCGCTCTCTCGGCCCCTTGTAATATTTTTTAAATAAAGCTACAAAATTTAAACATATGAAAATGTTTAGGTTTTACTTCAGTTATTTTTAATTTTTAAGCGATGTGCTAGTTTTTATAGAAACCGAAAAAATGCGATACATTTTTCAGATCTCTACATCCTTCATCATAATTATTTGCATCAATCGATTTAATTTTTTTTCTTTTCCTTCTTTAGAAAGAGAGCCAGAACATTTTATAAAAGCTGTAAAAAGTTTTGTACCGGTGATCATAATAAACCATACTTTGGGTTATTTAAAACAAGGCTCTGTTAAAATGACGTTACTGTTAGGCCACCTCTTTTTATAGTAACTCAGCAATACATACCATACTTAAATTTATAGACTCAGCCTATTATGGGTAAAAAAAGACCATACATGTGAAAATAAGGTTACTATCAAGTCGCAGAGGTGGTTGTACATCCTCTGGACACATTTCAAATATGTTCTCATACCGGTTTGAGATATAAGGTGATATTCATTACATTCATCTTATTTTTAGAACACTACTTAATTTATAAAATTGCAGTTCACAGTTTACTTTTAAAGCAGACATTTTGTACATACTCTGTGTGAATTATAAATGTCTGACTATTGCAATTGAAAACCTAAGCTACATTTTATAAATTCTTCGTATTTTGCACATCATTTTACTGATACTTTGCAAATTTGGCGTGTCTGCTTGTCACAGTTAAAAAAATAACAATATTTTTATTAATGCCACGGTTCACCCTTTAATTTTTGGTGTTTGTTTAAAAGCGGCTATAGTAAATTTCAAGAGTCTACATATTACGGTTCAAAAACAGGGAACTGCGAGACAGACATTGAGACGAAAACAAGAAGGTTACGTTTTTCACTTTGTGTTGTTTGTTGGTCTTTTACTTTTTAGCAGGAGCAGCTTTACGTAGCAAACATATAAATCAAAATATTTACTAAATGTTTGCTGTGTTTTTGAATAAAATATTTTTGTGTTTTTATTATCTTTTTGGTTTGCTGATTCTATGTAGTTCTCATTTAATCAATAGATATAAGTTTTTCTAGTTTTGAAAATTAAATTTGGCTAGAATCCACTGTTGAGCTATATGAGTACGAGTAATAAGGAAATGGCCATATGTTCTCGGTTTGATAAAAAAAAATATTTTTTTACATATGAAGGAAAAATATTCACATATAATAATGTGAGTTAATGGAATATTTGTATTATTCAAGCCATAAAAATGTTCTTTCTAAAAAAAGATACAAGTAAGAGTACTAAGTTTTTTCATTCCAAATTTTGTATACCCTTAACTCCAATCAAGTATACAAATATTGCGGTAACAGAGAATTAAAAAAGAAAAAGATAAGTACTTTAAGTCAAGCATTTAAAAAAATAATACTACCTAAAAGATATCTTCAAAAGCTTTTAAATGAGAATCATATAGATATCTTCAAAAATGTGGTGCACAATTGTAGATTTATATGAAAAGTTCAGATGCCCATAACTCGGAAAATTTGGACAAGCTGCAATTTTTTTACTTAATATTTACTATTTTTATTTTTGAATTCTCTTATCTCATATTGTCTTTTTTTATTGGAATCACTTTACTAAAATTGGTACGTTCCAAATGATATGGAAAAAACTAGAGGCAGGCGTGGTGTTTTACCCGCTGACAGCCGATTTCATCCCGAATACAGATAGACAGACGGACAGACCGACAGACGGACATCGCTTAATCGACTTCGCTATCGCTGTCTTTTCAAATAGCTTTTACTTTTCAAACAGCAACTCACAAAATTTTAAATAAACTAAAGATATGTATCTAAACAGTAAAGTAAAGACAAAAATCAAAATTTAAGCACCAAAAAAATAACAATTATTTCTTTCTCCACAGTACACTGCTGACTTTTTTTCGGCTCTTTACACAGCTAAGAGAAGGTGAAATATAAAAACAACTAGTAAAATATCACAAAATACTACAATGATTTTTTAATGTTTACTGCATGAAAACTAACATTTTAATAATTAAAACTAAGTCACGGGAATATTAAATTAAAATTAAGTCGATCTATGTTCCCGAACGAAATTATTAAGTAAGCGGTAGCGATATGGCCATCGATCAGATTAGCGACAAGAGCAGGCATGAGTCACTACTGAAAAGCACCAGGTGCTTTCTTTATCAGTTTAAAAAGGCAAATTGTGGGAGAGTGAAAGAATTTTAAAATCTATGTATGCCTTGTTACAGGGTTGGAAGGCGTTTACGTAGTTATTATGTAGAATTTACTTGATTATATTTCCAGGTTTTGATATTTTAATATAGACAACTTCTCAACTCAATAAACTTCTTAGTTTTTAATAGATGATTTAGTATTCCATATATATCTCGGGTAAGATTTTGTAATATTTTGGGAGAACGTTGCGGTTAATTATGGTCTGCCAACACTCGAAAAATGTGTTTTTAAAGCCCAATAAAAATATACAACAAGGTTATTATTAAAATTAAAATTAGTAAGAACTTATTGACAAAAGCCTTGAAAATGCAAATGAACATTTCAGTAATTTATTATCGTAAAGTTGTTTTTTAAAGAGTCTTTGTTTAAAAATATTTTGTTAACTAAGAATATTTTCAATGATTTCTAGCTATTTTAATAATTTGAATCTAGCAAATCTATTTATTTGTAAGGAATTATTTACAAATGCAAAATACAACCAAAAAAGTTTTTAGCACAACTATTATCGCTCACAGGAGAAAGAAGTTCAAGGGTACAGGAACAGCCTGATATTTTGAACGAAAAATACTTGATATTGTTGTTTTTAATTTAAAATAAATACATTAAAATAAATTTTAAAACGACAGAAGGTATAGTTTTCGAGTTTCGCTGGAATCACAAAATGTTTTGATGTAGAAGTTAAGAAAACGCGGTAAAAAATTTAGCCAAATCCACATAGTAAGAAATAGAAAGGTGTGTAAAGAAAATGTCACAGAACAGCTAAATAAACAACATAGTCCAGCATTTTAAATCTAAGATCAGGCCTGCGTTTCAAAGGGAACATTTATACATATTTATGTAGACAAATCACAACGGTATTAATACAGACCTGAAACGCTCGCTATTTTTTTATATCCTTATGTGACTGGATGAGGATTTCAATTTCGATGAGTGGTATTGAGTAATATTTTGAATTCCATTTTTTGATATGTTTTAAAGGCAAGTATTAATAAATCTGCATAAAAAGTGGAAGAGGTTAAAACTCCAACTTAAACTGTAATTTGTACAATAAAGTAACTAAAATCTGAAAATATTTGAGGGTTTTGTAACAACCAAATGTTTCCTTAAAAAATTTTATGTGACTAAAATATGTATGGGTAGGTATTTGAGAGCTATCAAAAAGGGTTTAAAAAAATTTATTTGTATAAAAGAAAAAGTTGCAAATTTTTAATTTCATTTGTTTGGTATCATATAAATTTATACAAACATATCCTTTCACAATACATTTATCCGTACTTATGTATTCTATAGTTATCTTTTTCAAAAAAATTTTTTAAATTGAAAGTCTGTTTTCTTTCTTAAATAAAGGATATTTTTTTTAAATGTTTTAAAACTTTGGTGCTTTATTCCTTTTCTTACCCCTTTATACTCGTAAGTTCATATAGGTATGAAAGCTAAAAAATTGTTTTGTTTTTTTTTTTTCATGGCCCACAAACATCTACTAAACCTGCATTGTTATGTGTAAAAAAGGGTCATGTGACAATATTTTTGTTATAAGACTTTTTCCAAAATATATATTTTGCTCATAGTCGTTATTACATTCAGATACTCCTTGTATTTTATATTTATTGGTTGGTTTATTTCTTAAAGCAAAGGAAAACAAACATTATAGATTATATATTTAAATTGTAAAAATATAACTTTGCAAAGTAGGAGAAGGCCTCATACTAAAAACAACTTTTTAGCATGATCTTATTTAAATCTAAAAATATTTACAAAAATTTTAAAGAGAAACGTTAAGCAAATAAAGTTTTGTTTAACATCAATTTAAAGCGGGATTTAAACAGAATTGGAAGAAATCGCCTGGTGTAATACGCACTATAAAAATAAGTTTTAGTTTGTATCAAAAGTATGATGTAAATAAAAAATCTAATGGGATAATATATATTTGTCAAAATAGCGCATTATCATATATTAACCTATTTAATTTAACTGTTTAATTCTGCACTCAATCAAATTATGTACGTCACTATGATTCTGGCGAAGGACGAAAATTTAGTGATAATAAGAAAAAAAAACAACAGAAAATTTAATGATATTAAAGCTTTCAATCACTACATCTTATATCAAAACAAATAACTAGAATCACAATCGTTACATACGGAAGTCAGTGTAAATAATACGAACAATACACTTGTAGGTTTAAAATTAATACCCTGCAGAAGATTGAGCGTTAATTGACCAGACCAAAAAGCACTAGTACAAACAGTTAGAAAGTTCTTGTAGAGAAATACTAGTACTGAAATGGTTCAATTGCAACCACTCATGCACTTGTTTTTAAATGTTGGCATGCCTGAGTGAAAAAAATGTAATGCATTTGTTTTTAATTATCGGTAAACCTTTGTGAAATAGTAAAGTACACACTTAAAAGATGTTTAAATTTATCTTATTTTTTGCGTTTCAAATAGTAAAAAACTGTGTTTTATTTTCCTACAAGGACATTTAAAAATGTATAATTCCAAAACATATTTTAAAAAAAAGTAAAAAAGCAAATATATAAGTATAAACAGAGACTGCATCAAAGTAAAATTTATAAAGAACAAAAAGAATGTAAAAATCCAAGCAATATTAGCCCTCAACTGTGAAGATAACCAGAAAAAAGATGATCAAAATAATACAAAAGCGCCGAAACTTGATTTAAAGCAAAAGTTAAAGACCTGGTATATAGAAACAAAACCTACAAGAAGCTGTGCTAAAAGAGCGCGTGCAATTTTGTTTGTTGAAGGTATGAAGGTTCCAATGTCAATAGAACGACTTCTAGGGAAAAGAAATAAAATTAATGTAAGATAAGTTTCTCCAGGTAGCTGTGACATTGAAAATCAGTTAATAAAGTTGGAGACAGTTTTACAAACCTACCCAATGGTGGAAATTGACATAAATGTAGATGGAATCCCACTGTTTAAAGTTCGAGAGTGCAGCTTTGGTCAATCTTAATAAGATTAGTAAATAGAGCCTATACCACTAGGTATATTTGTGGATTCTGGTAATCCACAATGTGTTAAAGATTATTCGAAAGAATTTGTCGAAGCAGCAAATTCTCTAAACGAAAATCATAATGTGCTTAGTAAAACGATTAGCCTTAAGTTTCGAAGCTTATGTTGTGACACTCCCGCTAAATCATTTATTTGTTGCGTTCCAGGACATATATACTTCCGCACACGGGTGCACAAAATGCACTCAGGTAGCAGAAAAATAATTTCAGACGAAGATTTTGCTGCAAGAAAATACCTGGAACATCATAACCAATCTTTTTTTTAATAAAAAAACTGCGCTTGAAAAAATTGGAATGAAAATGATTTCGCAAATTCCTTTAGACAGCATGCACTTAATTGACTTGGGTGTTACAAAAAAAATTATGCTTCGCACAATTAATAAAAGAACTATTCGAAAAACTAAAAAAAATAAATACTTCTAATATATCGAACAAGTTAGTTAATATACGCAAATTTATTCCAAAAGAATTTCCACGAAAACCTAGATCTTTTGATAATGTACACCACTGGAAAGCAACTGAGTTCAATCAGTTTTTAGCTTACACAGGCATAATAGCACTATATGAAAATATACACGAACATATATACTATATTTTCCTACTTCTTCATTGTGCATGCAGTCCTCGGCATGTAGTTTCCAATATAAGTCAAGCTAGCGAATTTCTTGAGTTATTTGTTGAAAACTTCCCAATTATTTTTGGTCAAAATAGTGTTGCAAATTCTGAAGAAGCACGTACGAAAACCTACTGAGATTCTCAAACAAATTGTTAATAAAGAACGTGTCGAAGTTTGCACAAAAACCAAAAAAGATGACTTTGTTTGTATTGGAGATGAAATATTTGGAGCATATATTGGCGACTATTATTTTGCAACTAAACAACCAAACAATTTTTGTTCTATACAAACAGACATCACACTAAAAATTTAAAAATTTGTAAAAGGAAATAAATATATGATTGAAGGAAGACGCATTTTAAACAAAGAGAGTTTTTTTAAAGAACCTGTAGACTCTCTTGATATTGGAATATATCAGACAGATTTACAATTAGGTGCAATCGAAAGATCTTCAATTATTGACATAAAATATAAATTATTGTGTCTGCCATTAAGTTGTAATAAGTTTATATTTTTTCCTCTTTTGCACAGTTGCTTACCAGAACCATGTCAAATAACCGTGATCAACAGCCTTCAAAAGGATCCTTGAAATACTGTCAAAAAGGTAAGCTTTTAATTGTACTAAACAATTTTGTTTTTTTTGTAAGCTTGAAGTTTCAGTAATTAGGTATTTTTTCCAACCTATAATTTATATTTTCTTACAATGTTTGTTTTTAGGTGACAAAAAATGTATTCACTGCGAAGAACTTTCCAAACAAGTTCAAATCCTTGCAGGTAATTTTAGTATGATCTATCTTTAATCGTTTGACACAATAATAGAAAATTTATCCGAACATAAAGTCTTGCTCTCACAAATTATAAAATAAAGTTGTAGATGAAATTATAGAGATCTTTCCCATTAAAACAGAAAAGAAGTTAAGTGAGCTGAATTCGTTAATGCAGACCCAGGCAGATCCGTATGTAACTACATTCATAACATCCACATGTTAGATAAATAAAGATTTAAGTATTTTTAATTTTTCTCATTTTCCTTATTTAGGTACGCCGTATGAAATCTTTGTTGAAAAGAAATGTAGGTAGACACTTAAATGAAATTCTGCATCAAAATGTAATTCACAAGTTCAATGTTGATAGTACACATGGAAAGCAGAGCCTAAAAAGATTTGAAAACTTTTATTCCGCGTTTATAGGTAAATTTAATTGGAATATAAAAATTTTACTTATTTATAAATTTATAAATATAGAACCCAATTTCTTTTTGATATTAATGTAGAGGCCATTGCTGACTTTGATGATGAACCAGAAACTACATTTCAACTTCAAAAGAAAAAAATTTTTAAGACCATTCATGTGAAAAAAAAAAACAAAGAACTTGTGAGCACTCGAAATGAAATGACAACATCGCAAAAGACGGACTTAGCTGCAAATGAAAACATTACACTGAATTAGATTCAAACTAGCACATTTAATTTTTATTTTAAACATACAACAGAACAACCTTCCTTATACATATGATCTCAAACTATTCTTTATATGGTCTCAAAATATTATTTTTAAGATTTAGTTTTTATAATAAAGTCTAGCCAGCTTTGAAGAAATGAGCATTGTTATATATTTTATCTCTTATTTTAGACAATCGGATTGATGTTTAGTTTTCCTTTTTATTAAAACTTTTTTTTTCTTATAAAAAGAAAAGACTAACAAAATTTGTTTTAAAATTTTAATAAAAATTAAAAAATATACATATATAAAATAGCAAGGTTGAATAAACATTTTTCTATTTCATTTCGAAATTTGGTCTTTTTATTTACATACATATCTGCTACAAAAACTGTAGACAATTTTATATATAAAACGAAAAAATTTTTGTTTCAACTGAAAACTTTTCAGTACGTACTTGCAATTATCTGATAAAGTGCTTTATTCTTGTTTTGTTTTTGTACATTTTTTGTTTTTTGAGCAAAATTTTTATTTAGTTTCATAAAAAAAAGTACTAGTAATAAACCAGTATTAAAACCACCAATAGGTTCCTTTAGTACCAGAACAAAACGTACTAGTAATTTTCCAATCACACTCAATGTTAACTTGCGCATCAAGATTGCATAGGAAAGTTTATAGTTGATAACTAGTACTGGTGGTTTATGTATTAGTACAGTACTAGTTAGACACTAGTTCAATCTCCTGCAGGGTACTTAATGACATTAATTTCGACCTGCTTTTCTACTCCCATTATTAGCTTAGCTTTATTTCCTCTCTCTTACTCTCATACAATCCTAAGTCTGTTGATTTGATTAACACTTATCCGTTATTACGCTGGATAAGAAAGTTAGACCATAACTTGTAATTCTATTGTCACATTAAATAAATAAATAAAATAAAAGATAAGTGTTGAAGTTCAAAACATCGACGTAGAAAACTTATAAGAAAATAAATATTGCTTGGCTCACAATTACTGTCCTAATCATTCGAAAAATATTCATTTTAATGTTGGTAAAATGGAGAAAAGAAATTGAATAAAAATTCCAAGCACGTATGAATTGTAAGGATGGATGCCATGAATAGGTAAGATAATTATTGATCAAATTCAGTGAATGTAGTAACACTAAAAACTTTATTAACAATGGCAGAAAAAAAGGACAAAAAAATTTAAATATAAAAATAAGACACATAATTATAAGTTTAATATTCAGTGGTTTAGGAAATGTAGTGATAATATCTGCGTGAGATATCGACTTAAAATTAGAGGCAAAATAAAGATTTTTTCTAGTCCTGCTCTTTTTCTGATCTTGATGTTCGTTGTGGGAATAATTTAGTACTGATACTTATTTAAATTTCCGCTTTTTGTTTAACGCAATAAAAAATCTTCTTAGAATTTCAATAAGGAACCTTACCTTAGAAAGTAAATTCTAACCGAGTAAAGTTCAGCTCCTTGGTCGTTGGACAAATATGTATGTGACAGAAAAACATGTACCTTGAAGTAGAGCCAAATAACGAACTTTTAAAACTATATAAAAGGGTAATTCACTGTGTGAATTCTAAATGGAAAATTATTCAAGCTCGAGGTTAACTATTTGAATTTATTTTAATTTTGCCAGTATTTCGCCACAAATTTTGAATAACATCATTAGTGCTTTATATTTTTTTAATATAAAGTTTAACAATAAGAAACATTAATATGATATTATATTAACACAAGCTTTAAAACACATAAACACAATAACAATATAAGAACAGTCACAACATTTAAGCTTACATTTAATTTTTACATAAACTCACAGATGGACAAACACTGGAAATGTTACCACTGTTAAGGACAAAATCCTTCTTGATATTGTCATCAACCCTAATATTATACCCGAGATCGCTATTTGTATTACGAACAGAAGCTGAAGGTTATATATATATATATATATTGCAGCATAAGCTTCTATCTCACTCTAATAATTAATGCCTAATTTAAATGTCAAAACAGGCGGTCAGTTTTAGATACCTATTTCCTTTTTTAATATTTTTTTGTTTTTGGTAGCTGGTAGACTTACGACCACGTTAGTAAGAAATTATTCCATCCTTATATATATACATATATATTTAATAAGAAGAAATAATAAACATTTTTTACCCCTTCTAATTTCATTCCATTGTTTTATTTCTTTTCATGCGGGGCTTTTGCTTAATTAACACGCCTTCTTCCAATTTTCTAGATTCCAAAAACCACCACGATTTTTGAAAGTAACATTTGATCCAACGAGCCGAATTGTTGTTGCATATTGGAAGCCTAAATTAGCTCTCTGAGATTACTTACCATCCATTGGCAAATTTCTTTCATATTTCATTTAGTAAAGTACTCATAAAGGTTCGTTCATTTTCAGATTTTTTTCTACATTCGTACATGTAAAGTTACTTCAAAGTGCATTACTAACAAATATAAGTTGAAGTAATTAAAATTAATACAAATTATATCGACTTTAAACAATCAGAATTTGAAAAAATAAACTAATTAGCAAGTGGTCGCAACTTAATATAAATCAATGAAAAGTAAAAGACTTACAAATAATAAAACCTAAAAATATTAAATATAAATTCTAAGTAAGTAATCTACAAATTATGCAACCACAAAATCTTAAAAGGCATATAAAAGCTAATGTGCTTTAGCAAATTGTGTAAGTTTGCAAAATTATATGAATTATAAGAATATTCAGTGAAGTAACATACTACGAGATATAATAACATTGTTCAGTTAATATCTAGAAAAAAGAAACGGAGTTGCATCGAACACGTTTGATCTAGTCTCCCAGCTCTTTTGAGGTTCAGTAGCTTATTTAAACACGAGTAATTATTGGGTTTAGGTCACTCAATTATACTGACGCTCTTTCGGGTATCTTTTCTTTCCCCTTATCAAGAGTAATCTAAATATTTTCTTCAGCAGCGTTACAAAAAATTTCCATTTTCGCAAATGTACGCATACCTTAAGAGAATGTGTGTTAATATGTATGTAAAATAAAATTAAAAATTTCATATATATTAAGTTAAATAAATTTATTAATTACCCCACTCTGTGCCTATACTTTGAACTTCATGTTGGAATTCTAAAGATTTATTTATATTACCTTTATAGAATATTCAAAATAAGATCCTGGTGTTTTAATTTTATTAAAAATCTACAACTAAAGCTAAAGGAAAATATACATACATTATATACACAAATATAAATATACAAAGGAAAAATAAATAAATTTGTCCCTCTTAATTTTGTTGCGGCTAAACACTGATTAGTTCAATATTATTAGATTAATCGGGAAACAAGTGGAAAGTCCGAAATCCACCCACAAATGTCTCCCTCTCATATGTGAAATTATTTCTGATTATAAGTATAAATAAGTGTAGTTCATTACTCGTTCCTTTCGTACACAAGAGGCTAATCAGAAGTAATATAATGTTCTTCCAATGCATGGGAATTTAAATGGTTTTGATCACTGTTAGAAGTGAAGAAAAAAAAATCCACCAAAATAATTTAGGTAAATTACTTTTACTTTCTTGGAAACTAAAGAGAGAAATACAAAACAACACAACTAAGGATTTAATGCTTGTTGCGTTTGTATACTATAGTATTTGCATATTGGCCTGAATTATTCCATTGCAATTTGTTGGAAAATACAGAAAACTATTAGTTAAAAAACAATGGTTTGTTTTCTTTTTTTCTATTCACTGGAAGTTTTTTTTGTTGTATTTTTTCAGTTTTGGAAACAAAATTTAATGAACAGCTGACTAATTCTTTAGTCAAGTAACACGATTAATTCTTTTAAAAAACTCTTTGTACCAGTAACTCAAATATTTATTGTTCGAACAGCCACAAATCTGTAAAACAACATAAATAAGTTTAAAAAAAATATCCTTAAGTTTCACATATTGCCAAGCGTTAAAAAAAAAACAAAGTTCTCGACCCATTTTGAATAGCCTTATTCTTCTCCTTCGTTCTATCAGAATCCTTGGTATTTATAACTCTTCAGAATGTCCCTTGATAATTTCATTAGGTTAGCGGATAGCTTAGTGAAATTCGAAGCTGAATACAACGATTGTTGCTACCCTACGAACTCTTTACATGCATTGGGAATTCATAAGAATGAGTTTACCACTAATTGGGATCGTATTAAAGCGGCGTACGAAACACATTTGGTTGACCGCGACAATGAAAAAGATGCTGATTATGCTGACCTCGGAACTCTTAAGGTCAAATACAAGAGCACCTACATCACTTACTGAAACTGCCTAGCAAAACTTGCTGCGCACTGCGATACACTACGCCATGAAAAAGTCAATAAAATTGATAGCCGTAATCCTGCACAGCAGTTAGATGGAATCGAGAATTTAAATCCTTCTGAAACGCAAGGATATAGATTTCACTTACCTCCTTTCAGGGAAGCTATAAAACATGGCCAACATTTCGTGAACTGTTAACAGCCATGTATGTGAAGAATTCAACTCAGCCCAGTTGAGAAGCTTTTCCACTTGACCAAAAAGACTTCTGGGATGGCCAGAGATATAGTAAAGAAAAGCCCCTTGACCAATCAGGGTTTTCAAATGGCTGTGGCAAATCTAACTGATCGTTTTGAAAATCGTCGAATTCTGGTCAATGGCCAGCTTAAAATACTTTTTAACTTACCGAATATTGCTACCGAGTCAGGGAAAGCCATTCAACAAATGCAACGAAATATTAATTAATGTATCACTATATTAAAGTTCCATGGAATAGCAGTTGAATGTTGGAACCCTATTTTCATATTCTTATGTTCAAATCGACTTTCGAATATAACTTTGACCTTATGGGAACAAGGTATCCGCGACAAGTCTTCCATACCTAAGTGATGTGACCTTGATTCTTTTTTAACAAATCGGTATCGTACATTATAATCTGTTTCCGAGATTCGACACACTTTCCCAAAGCTTGCATACTCGAAAACCAAATTAACAAGTAATTTATCAAACAGCATCAATGCTTTCAGAAAAATATCTCCAACCCTATTTGCCCATTGTATCCTAAGGAATGCTATGTAATAAGAAATTGCCCTCAATTTCTAAAATACAATATCACACAACGATTTAGTGAGATAAAAAAGTTAAGTCTATGCATTAATTATTTTTCTAAGGCTCATTCTGTGAGAAACTGTAAAAGCAAGAATAGTTGCCTTCGTTGCAGGAAGCGACACAACACGCTTCTTCACAGAGATTCTAATAATACTGTGACAAACGCCGAGTTGTCAGTTTCAAGCGGAGGTTAGAACTGACAACCGTAGGGTATTGCTTTGCAGCTAATTCCCTTGGTGTTCTTCTAGGGACAGTCCTATTGGATATTTGTTATCTGGGCATCAGGGTTAGGGTACGAGCCTTGCTAGACTGAGGATCCAAAGGGTCTTTCATTTCTGAGAAACTTTTCCATCGGTTAAAACTGCCTTCGAAGCGCATAAATTATCAGATATCTGGATTAAACAATTCTATATATGCTAAAGTTAACATGGAATGTTGCCTCGTTGTAAGTTCGGTTTGGAATGAGGACATCCAATTACTAGTGACAGCATTGGTCGTACCTCGCCTTTCGTAACATATGATGTTTCTCATTTCTCCAATTTGCCAAGTATTTAACTCGCCGATCCTACGTTTTATACAAGTTCCAATATTGACATTTTAATCGGAAGAGATCTTTTCCTGTCAGTCATGTTAGCTGACGTAAAACATAAAGTATGTGGCTCTTTAGTTGGTCAAAAAACTATATTCTGATGGATTATTACAGGACCTTTATCCAGAAGTTCGGCCTCGTCCACACTCGTATCACATTTGTGCGAAATCGCTTTAGACCAAGAGATTGCTCAATTCTGGGAGGTGGAGGATCTTTCAAGTAAGGAAACAATACTCTTATCCGACCAGTTTTGTGCGGATTTTTTCAATAAAAAAGATGGTGGATTTAGAGTTTCTTTACCATTCAAAAATGAGTTTCCTGAGAAAATTATCTTAGGTCCATCCCGTAAATTTGCAATGTCTCAGTTTTTAAGAAATAAAACTAAATTAATACGCACTGCTCAATCGAAAAGAGATTACCATCATGTTATTCAAGAATATATAGAACTGCGCCAAATGATTATTTTATCTTCTCAAGATTCCACCTATCCAAATTATTATTTACCGCACCATGCTGTCATAAAACCGGACAGTACTATTACTAAAATTAGGGTGGTCTTTAACGCTTCCTCTCCATCCTCTAATGTTCTAAGCCTCAATGAAATTTTGCATACAGGCAAAAGTATCGACAAATCCTCGTCGATCCGAATCACCCTAATTATCAGAGAATCTTATTTCGTAATGATTCTAATGATATTGTCCAAGATTTTGAATTGAAAACCGTTACTTTTGGGCTCAATTGCGCTCTGTACTTGGCTATCCGGACTATTCATCAGTTAGCTCAAGATATTGCTTCACCGTTTTCCATCGCCATCAATATACTCCGTTATTCGATGTACGTAGATGATGTTTTGGCTGGCGCTTATTCCATAGCTGATGCTTTAGAGTCGAGAAATCAACTCAATCTTGCTCTCCGAATAGCAGGATTTTCCCTAAGAAAATGGACTGCTAATTCAAAGAAAATTCCTTCTGGAATTCCGTTAAACCACCTACTTTTTGATGACTTCCACGATTTCGATTATACCAGCACAACAAAAACTCTTGGTGTGCGCTGGAATGCTTGGTCGAATTTCCTTTATTTCACCTCCAGAAGTTTTCCGAATTCGTCCACTTCCACCAAAAGGGAAGTACTTCCTCACATTTTCAAGCTGTTTGACCCAGTAGGGTGGTTATCTCCTTTTGTAGTTTTGGCAAAAATCTTAATGCAAAGGATTTGGATAGAGGGAACAAAGTGGGACGAAGTTATATCTACGCAGTCTTTACAGCAGTGGAGATTATTTAAATCCAAATTCTCAGATATTGAGCTCATCCGAATTCCTAGATGGATTGGTGACTTTTCTGGTGCTGAAATCCAATTACATGGATTCTGTGAAAAGGCCTATTCGGCAGCTTTGTACATCTGGATAGTTATGAATGACACTGTTTCCTGTCATTTATTAGTCTCCAAAACAAAGGTGACACCGGTAAAAACGATCTTTTAAACCATGTGGCGCTGTTCTGCTAGCTAGTATAGTAGAAAATTTGCTTCCACGCTTCGATATAGCAAAATATTCTGTTCTGCTGGACGGATTCAATAATTGTGCTCTCTTGGCTAGCTAAATCTCCTTGTGCCTGGCTAACGTTTGTGGCCAATAGAGTCTCTAAAACAATTCAAATTACTGATCCTTCGCAATGGAATCATGTAAGTTCAAGTTATAATCCTGCCGATTTAGCTAGTCGGGGGTTATACCCACGGGATTTAATAGAAAACATTTTGTGGTGGTATAGACCCGATTAGTTAAAGAATCCAGAATCAATGTGGCCAAAATTCGAAAGACAGCATTGTGCTGAAGTTGAAAGGAAAATTGTTAAAACAAATTTCTCCTTTTTTCAAAATTATGATGATATAGTTGACAGATTCTCCTGTTTTCCCAGAGCGATGCGCGTTGTTGTATATATATATATCGTTTTATATTGCGTACACACCAGAAATAAATGTCTAGCTAACAATATGCAGAGAAATATCAATGAAACCGTAGTCTGTTCCTTACGTTTGCGACGTGAGGTACAACACTCACCAGCGCTTAAATTATAAACGCTTGCTTTCCTTTTAGCTGCAGGTGTTACTTTATAGTCTGGTAATACTATCAAAACACCCTAGGGTAGCTTACACCCTACCATGCATCATGCAACAGTGTTTGTTTCCAAGCAATTACCTGACAGTTTATGATTTAAAGAAAACTTTATTTTTTTGTTTTTTTATTAACGTATAAATAAATATTTATATACTAAAATCATTCATTTAGTTACTAAAAAAATTTATATTTAAAACTTTTAATAAAAATTACTTTGTTGATTTTGTTAATTTTATTTTTGGAGTGCGTCAGACCCCACTTTGTATGGCATAAAAATGACAGACAATAGCTGCGCACGAAAACAAGCAGACTACTTCAACACTTGCAACATTGTCCAATTGTTTGAATTTTTCTGTAAACCGTTTTTAAAGTATAACATTTTTAGGTACAGTAAATAATTGCAAACGTCCCTGTGTGATATACAGATTTGATTATATTGTTTTCATTATAGCTTGCAACATATTAAAGTGACCTTAAGTCGGAATAAAAGCTTGCAAATTATTACATATAATGAACACCTGAGCACTACTTCTATCTCTTGATTCTTGTTTTTGCAAACTTTCCATCCGGTAGTATTATACGTGTTTCCAATGTAAACTGAACAAAACGCTTTAAAATTATTATTATTTGAAATATTTTTTGTTTTACTGAAGTTGGACCTACATTTTAACAAACTTTGTTAGTTTCTTTTTAGTTTCATCAGTTCCTTGAGTTTTTTTGTTAACTATAATATCGTGCTATACTGTTTTGTTTTTTGTGTATTAATTTCTGCTTTATTTTTATTTACAATGTCAAAAGATCTTTCGTTTTTAGAAGTAACATAATCGATTTTTTTATTCTTACTACCAATATTTAAGTATCCGTGTTAATGTGCTGAAATAATTTTGTTGCATCTTCCAACTTTAACTTTTCTAACGGTTCATGCCTCCAACTATTAATTACAAACACAATTCTTTTGTTCTTCATATAGAAGTTATATTATTATTAGTGGTTAAATTTTAATAAATTCAAACGATTTTTTACCAATCTGTTTTCCGTGTGTACACACAGAAAAAAGACTGGTAAAAATTCCATCGATATGTTCAAGATTCAATTACTAATATAATAATTTGAGTTTTATTATCAATAAATTATAATCTTGACTTATTTTTTATATTAAAAACTACATACTGCCAAATATAAATGAACCCAATACTGATTTTAGCGTAATATTGTTTTACATGCCACTTTAAAACGAACAGGTTTCACAAAGTTAGAGACTAATGACGGACTGGCACTGACGTTTTATAGAAGTTATGTTGTTTGCATATACAGACATATTGATTATGTTATGCATTCGGTAGTCGTCATTATGTTAAACGAGTTTAAATTTTGTCTGTGAACAAAATTAAATCTAATTTTGTTGTTGTTAATAATTGCTAATTACAACATCGTTTTTCTAATTTATAATATCTACAAACATGCATACATACATACATACATACATACATACATGTAATGTTTACTTGTAGTTGTTGTGCTGCAAATGAGGATATAAAATTGTGAATATCCTTAATTGTTGAGTATATAGACATTAATTAATTAATAATTTCTCTTAGGTTTTTCGTCAATACGTTCTATCCGAATTTCAATTTTTACTTTCAATATAATTTATGTAAATAGTTCGTGAATGCTTTAATTTTACGGTTTGCGTCACAAGTACTTTTTTCAAATGACTAAGCTCTTGCTGTAAGTAAATATGTATGTTTGCCCAGGTATATGTAACTTTTTCGTATTACCACTAGAATTTAATATATTTCTCGTACTCCACTGGCGATTAACAATGAGATACAATGACTGGTAATATAATGTCCACTTTGCTCAATATGCAGATGTGGACACAACACTGTAGGCTAAAATCGTTACTAAAGTCTTGAAATATTTTAAATATAAAATTTTATAGAAACTATCAACGGCGGAGAAATTAAGATCTCTGTTGTTAAAATGTCTATCTTTTCGTTTTATTAAGTGCATTCAATGTTTGATTTATTTCTTTACTTTGAATGTTGTAAAGTTATTTTCACTAATATTTACAAAACAAAATTAAAACAAATTTGCTATATTTTTAAAAAATAAACAGGTTTTCTTAATTTTGTATTTAAAAGAAACTCCTACAGAGATATGGAGTATTTTAAAACTTAATAAAAAGGCTTAAGAATACATGAGAAAACAGCAAGAGTTTCGGATTGAAATACACAGAATTCATACATTATAAGGATGTGAAGATACGTTAAGTCAGTTAAGTAAGTTCTACAAAATTTTTTAATTCGTTCCACGTACTGCTAACTGTGCTGTTGAAATAATATATACAGCTGAAAAACGTAATTTTTATAAATTAAATCACGGTGTATAATTTTTCCGATATCGGAGATATAAATTTTTGAAAATTTGTTTAAAAAAATAATATGGGAAAATAGGATTTTTGAAATGGGTCGGCTAGGTATTTAGGTAAGACCCGAATAGGCCCAGCGATAAGGCTATAGTATCCTTAACTACTAAATTCGCATAGTGTGTAATCTACGTCTGGATTTTGCCCGATATCGGAGACAAGTATTTTTGAAGGTTTTGCTTAAGAAAACAAATAATATGAAAAAGAGGATGTAACAAAGTTTAGAAATTTAAACATTCTAAAAGCAGGATTTGCTTCTTTTAGTATTTATACATCTAACTTAGACATAGCTTATGATTTCGTTTTATTTGAGCACATTTGAATCACAGAATATATCATTAGAAATCATCATTTGTACAAAAAAAAAGTAAAACCTCCAAAACTAATTTTAAATAAAAAACCTTTAATGTTTCAGTGTAACATACTCCTACGTAAACATGAAAATATATATATTTGTGCTCTAATTCGAAACATATTTTTTTATTGAGTACATTTTGAAGACTACCATTATTTTTCAACGACAAGCATGTTTTTTTTAATTTATATCGTCTGTAAAGAAAAAACAAACACTCTTGGATAAATATATATTTGACTGAATAAAATTTCCATATATTAAGTGCTCCAAACCGATGGCTATGATGATGGTGATGGTTTATGGTTAGTTTATGATGATAATAAACATAATGATGGCAATGTCTTTTTAGTTGGCGTAATTTATTAATGGCACAAAACAATGATAATTGCTTAAATTAAAACTTGAATAAATGAAAAGACGAAGAAAACAAAATAATTTGACTGATTTTCTTCTATACGTTTGAAATGAATTACAATATTTATATTTAAAATCCCTGAAACGATTGGGATTGTTCTCATCCTACTGGCGTCCAACTCGGTTTTTTACGGTTTTTTGTATTTTTGTTTTCTGTATTTTAAAATTTATGGTATGATTGCAAGTATTTGGTATGTACACAAATCTGTTTATTTAATTTTTACAAAAAGATAATTTCATACTTTATCACCATTTTTACCTAACACAAATTTCTTAGTTTGTTTTACTACAGAGCAAAATTACAACTTTATTTCCAAACTTTTTTTTTCTTTAATTCAATCATCCAATTCAATCGACTTTGATTGAGGGAAAAAATAAGGGTGTTCATAAATTCGGCTTTCAGTGTAGATTTATTCATTCAAAAAACATTTGTGATGATTCATAATTGAGATGAAATTTTTAACAATTCTTAATTATAAACGTTTTTGGAAACCTTTGAATAAATATATATATATATATAAAGCAAGTAAAATGGATTAAAAATTTATTTTTGGAGCAAATATATGCGAAAATATTTTACAACAAATCGATGCCGATTTTCTTAAAGAATCTCAAGGGTATAAATAACTGTTTCATATATTTGGCCGCCATGTTTAAAGTAATAACATCTTAAGAAAGCTATTTTACAGCAAAAAACCTTTTATAGCAACCAAAATGAATATTTATTAGTTTGGCTCAAGTCCACGTATATTTTACTTTTAACATTTATTAAGAAAAAAAAAACGATTTCCAAATTTGTGTAAAGCAGCATTTCCCGGATAGCTTATTTTAGTTTTTGTAAATAATTTTTCTTTCTTAATAAGATTAGAATTAAAATATACGTTAACCTAAGCCGAATGAATATTGTTCGTTTGTCTATAGTACTAAAATTTGACAAATTACAAATGTTATTGCAAACCTTAATTAATCTTAATTAATGAAAAAAACTTATATACCCTTCTTGTAAATAATTTGTAATAATTAAAAAAATAGCAGCTCATTTAAAAGTGAACTGATACAAAATTATTATTTTCAAACAACTTTCTTTATTAATTTTTTTTATTTAAAAATCTTTAGCTTTAAGCTGTTTGAACGGTTACACAAAACACAAAATTATCGGTTAACTGAATACAAGTTAATCGACCGAATACCGTAACAAATGCGTGTGCATATTCGTTTATAATAATAATAGCATCTTAAAAACAGCTCATGGTACTTTATAAGCAGTTATTGGCAAAAATTATTTGCCAGTGTGCGCATGTGTTAGACTTTTGGCCTAGTGCCTTAAATTTAAATTTATGAATCCTTTATAAAAATCTTAATATATGCAGAAGAAAAGCACAATTTTTAATGTAATGTAATCAATTGGAAGTTATTTATTTTGTATTGATGCAGAACTATTTTTGAAAGCATGCAAGCTTCTTCTACGTATGAAATAAAAACTTTTAACATCTTTAGAAAATATTTTTTACATAGGAACTTTATTATGTTAAGTTACTTGCTTCTAAAAAATGTTAAAAGTAAATAAATAAAAAAGAAATTTTAATTCAAAGTAGGTTCCAAACTTTTTTTTTTTTTACCATAAAAACTTTGCCCCTTTGGTTATGCTGAACTGTTCTAACATTAAAATTGTTAGATTCAAATATTGTAAATATATAAAAGTAAGAGGCACAAAATTTGGACCTACTGCTATTATTTATTATTACTATTTACTAAAATTATTTAAATTTTTTGCAATGTAAAAATCACTAACAAATATTACTGAAAATGTTTTAGAAAACTAATTGCCAATATAGCAAATGCTTTTATTACAGCATAGATAGTGTTAATACCAAATAATTTTATGAGTAGGTAAACATACAGTTTGTAAAAAAAGTGTTTTCAAAATCAAAGAAAATTAAAAACTTTAAGATAAACCTTTATTTTTAGGTCAAATATATAACATTTATTATTATTTTTTTTTTTTATTTACATTGTTTTAGATGTTTCCAAACACATTTCACAAGAAAAAACTAAATTTTTTCCAATAACAAAAAAAAAAACTGTAACTATTAAAAATACTTCACTTTGCACGCTCTAAAATAAATGTTTTCAAAATTATATAATAAGTAAAAAAATTGTTTCTATATGCCTAAAAAAAGATTTTTTTCTGCTAATACTTTGTATGTCTTCCTTTAGCATCAGTTACAGCTCCTAATCGTTTACACATTGAATGTATCAGTTTTGGTATGTTGTAATCATCGGGTATTTTTTCCCACTCTTCTTTTATAAATCTTATTAATTCTGCTTTGTTTTTCAGGGACCTTTTTCAGACTTTTTTCTTTAGGTGGACCCACAAATTTTCTATTAGGTTTAGGTCGGGGCTTTGTGCCGGGGTATCAATTACTTTTCTGCAATTATATAGCAACCAGGATCTGCAAACGTACGATTTATGTTTTGCGTCATTATCTTGGTAAAATTTATATTTTAATTTTGCGGGATTTTCTGGGTCACTAAAGCCGAATTTTTAAGCACTGGCAGTCAACTCGTTTCTTAAAATGTCCAGATAGACTTCCTTCGTCATTACATCTTCTAATATTTTTAGTTCGCCAACACCCTTGGATAAAATGCAACCCCACACCATTACAGATAATTTACCAAATTTTACCGTGGGTATTAAATTTTTTGTTTTCTAAAGCCGCCAGGGGCTTGCGCCAAACTTTTTGAGGTCCATCATGATAGTAAAGCATCACCTTCGTCTCGTCGCAAAAAATTACATCATCCCAGTACTGCGGAGGAAAAGAAATATGCTCAATGGCAAACTTATATCGTTTTTCAATATTTAGCGCGGAGAGCAGAGGTTTTTTCCTGGCGACTCTTGAAGAGTATTTACGGCTCTGCAGAACTTTCGGACCGTCTGATGGGAGATACTAATATCACATTCACGATTGATCTGAAGTGCAATTCCCCTAGTGCTGGAATGTGGATTGTCGTCAATAATTTTCAAAATTGTTCGTTCAATGCGCCGATCTACTTTTTTTGGTCTGCCTGGTATTGGTTGTGGTCTAGCCTTTCTTCTTTTTCCGCACGGTTTATAACATTATATACTGTCCTTATATTAAGGGAGAGGCTGCTGTAGTCGAAGCAGTAAACACAATGGCTACAAACCTGGTTGACAGGGTTCAACCCCTGCGGCAACCAAAAATAAAAAAAAATGTTTTTTTCTGTTTAATGGTATAAATACATAATCTGAATCAACATTAAACATGCAGCCTCCTTCGTCGGTATTTCTTAATAGCATATTCGCCGGCGAAGTAAAATAACTAATAAAATGGCTATATCTATCTTTCTCTTTTCACCACCTGTCTTATCTCTTATCTATTCCTTTCCAAAAGAATGTAGCACGGTTACGAAAATAACTAAATAGGCATTATTACCTGAAGTGCTACTTCTCTTTTAAAAAAAAAAAAAATATTAAGGGAGAACATTTCCGCAATTTCTTTGTGAGACTTTCCTTTATAGTAATTGAAATACACTAGCTGTGTAATATCTTTGCTCAGTCGTTTTCCTGGCATTGTGTATTTTTAACTGTGTGATAACTTGTTGCTTGCATAGGCGTAATTTTAAGAATAAATGCTATCCATAATACTAACCATGCTTAAAAGGAACTTACATTCAATAAATGTGCAAAAAAAAATAACGGATCTTCTTTGCTTTTGGTTTTTTGAAAACATTTTTTTTACACCATTCAAAGTAAGTAAAATTATTTTGTAGCATTGTTGTTGTTATGTTTATTATTAATTTTTCAAAGTGTCGGCGCCTTTTTGTCGCCAACGTACAGGAAAACAGTACATAGAAAAAAAATTTAAAGAAAATGATTTTGTTGTTGTTTTTCATTGTTTAAATAGAAATTCCTAAAATTTTCTAGCTTTGAAAACATTTTTTTTACAAACTGTATTTTTACATCAGCTTTAAAATATCCTTTACTTGTAAGAATTTTTCTTGAATTTTGTGTGTCTACCTGTTCATAAAAATATTTGGTATTATGCTGTAATAAAAGCATTTGGCATATACTAAACTCCATAAATTGACAATCAGTTTTTCAGTAATATTTTTTTTATTGATTTTTACATTGCAACAAATTTGAATTTATATACAATAGTTTTAAAATACCCGGCAACCAATTTATTGTTTTTTATAAAAAATTATCTTATTTAACTGTTATATAAATATGTTATATATAATAGATTTTAATATTTATTCTTTAAATTTTGATAAAATATAAATTAAAAGATAACTTTCTTTAGGAATATTTTAAATACAAAAGAAAAAATTTTATTTATTAAATTTTCAATTCTAACTTTGCAAGCAACACCAAAACAACAAATGCTCTAAAGAACAAACGCTAAAAGTAGTGTTTGTGATCATCAGCCTTCAATTGTTGTGTACGGTATTTTGTTTGCAACAACAACAAACAAACAAATTTAGAGTTTGTGTTGTTGAAACAGTACGCTATGTTAATGTACTGTTTTTTTTTCAAACTCTGCTTTACACTAGCGCATGTAATGTTGAAGAGAAACGGAGAATTGAAAACAAGCAATTGCGAATTGTGTTTAATTTTCTGTATGTTTCTATTTCCTCTTAAGAGCTTATATCTACAAGCAAAAGTTGCTTTTTGGGGCACAGGGAACGGACATAAGAAGAGGAAATCCCATTGCGCTGAGTGATGCCACCAACTACCACAACCGTTAGTTTTGAGCATGTCGGATAAATGGCCAAATCTAAGGTTGCTTCAAAATTCACTTTTCTACAACAAACAAAATATAGGAATAATATAGGAAAAGAAATTGCCAATTTGCCAGATTTTATTCGAACAACGATTGAATGTAGCCTGCAAACAGCACAAATGTTGATCAGTTTTAAACAAGCAGTGCCTACAACTTCGTCTGCGTGGCACGTTGAATTTTCTTAAAATTTAAATTTAGAAAAATTAGTTTCTAAACATTAATTGTGTAGCTCTGTAAACAGTGTTTATAATTTTCCGGCTGCAAAAATTAATTGTACTGACAGCTGTTCTATTACCATTATGACGGTAAAATTGGGTGCTTTCACATATGTGTCTCTATTTTCTTATAAACTTCCTCACAAAATATTATTGAAATCCATCCAGCAATTTTACGTGACGCGAATAGAGACAGACAGACGGACAGACTCTCGGAGAGACAGAAAGATAATTTCTTTATTTCTAACAATATTATAGCCAAATCACATAATAGCTTTAAGCCTTTTTTTGCGTTTTATAAATGTATAGATTAATGTAGTAGTTGAATACTCATTATTAAAATACAACACCTTTTTACATTGCCGTAAAAGTTTTCATGCTAATATGGTGTAATTTGTCAGAGGATCAAAAAATCAATTTTTTTTTTTTGGCTAAATATATGAAGACAACTGACCGTAATTTTATTAAAAGATGTTGGATTAGCCTAAGATAATAATTATAAAACAAAATTATCTTCTTCCTGGCAGCTACTGCACCACACAAATTGTTAGGCTCTGACAAAATTGTTATTCTCTGGACTGCTGGATGTACAGATCTTATCCGAATGATGGAAAAAAACTTATTATTTTTTTTTTTATATATTTTTAGTGGAATCATTTTCTAAAATTTAATTTTATAAGCTCCTTATAAATTATTTAAGACCAAAAACAATGATTTATATTATGACTTCTATTATATATTTTTCCACATTAAGAGATAACGTAATGCTGCCAGCATTTTGCTTTCATCTTCTTCAATTTGTTAAATTTTTGTTTCAGATGATTTGAAAAAAACTAAATACATGACGTATTTGAAAGCATATTCGTAAATTTTGTACTGCATAAGTTTAGGAATATTTGTAAGAGTTTTCTTATGTATATATGAGCAAGAGAGAAGGACAAAAAAGTGAATCAAAAATCAATTTGCTCGTGCAAGGCGTTTATAGGACTTGTAGTTAGTATAATTTTCTACTCACGTAAAATCAATAATTTCATTGTTTACAGTTCAATATGCCAATATGCCGATGATAAAAGAAGTTTAAATGAAAGATTATTTTTTGTACAGACCTGTGTAAGTTACTGAAGTGATTAAAGTCATTAATAAAAGTATTTTGTGTGCTCTTTTGAAATATATGTTTTTTTTATTGTACCGTATTTATGCTGTTAGTTGTTGTTAAATTATTTTTACAAAAATGACAAAATGCGTGAACTTACTTAAATATTTAGTGTTTTTTTTTTTTAATTTTGTATAGTACACAAATAATGCAGCCCAAATTCTAAAACACTTGTTGCTCACAGACCCACTTTATTACAAATCAAAATTAACTTATGTATGTATTTCTGCAAGAAACCAAAGTCAAAATCTCAGAAATAAAATAAGTTATTTTAAACAAAGAGGCAACACTCAATTAAGAACGACTAGACCAGCAACAGCGATAACGCCAACCACATTTCCAACAATTTTTAAAAAATACATGACAAGTGGGAGGTGCTCAAGTTTGCTGAAAATTTTGTACTTATTTGAGCACAGTTTTAAACAGATATACATAATTCAACAAATTTTATAATCCAAAATACTTTTAAGACCTAAACAGAGACATTATAAACAGATATCAAATTGATGCTGCCGCAATAATGTGTAGTCTAAGCTATAGTATACAAATAGTACACAAAGTCTAACTGAGTTAAAAAATCGCCTCACAAGAAAACCGCAAAAAAGAAAATCAAAAATAAAAATTTAGAAACTAATTTAAAAGGGATAAAATGAAATTCAAAAAATCTGTATTAAAAAATAAAATAAAAACTGGTCAGTCACTTTTTAACACAATAATTTTTAACCATCTCGAATTAAGGCTTATTTATAACGCAGTTTAGATTTAATAGCTGCAAATTGTAAGGCTTAATTACGATTTTATATTTCGAACCGCTAGGCACTTTACACAGAGTGTCTTATTTTAACTAAAAGCAACAGTGTAAATATTTCATTTAAAAAAATACTTTTACATTTCAACCGATTTAAAAAAATCATTTGTATTTAATTTGTTTATTACCTTTAGAAATTCGTCATTTTGTTGCATTCGCATCTATCTAATTTAGGTTGTGTACATTGTAAAAATAATATATTTTGTCAAATAACTTTGTAAATAAGAATACATCAATATTATTTTTTAGACGAAGTTCACACACAAACCAAAGTATTTCTTAATTAAGAAAATGAACTTAAGAAAAAAATATTTTCAAAAAGTGCGTTAACTTTTAAAGAAAACAGGAATATCTTAAATTAAATGAAATATTAGGCATTTCCTATTTTCAAACATAAACTCAAAAATAAACAAAGGTTAAAGGCTCATTGTTTAAATAACATGTAAGGCTTGTCAGGTACCTCGTCTTCTTTTTGTATCTTTTTTTTTTTTTGTGTATCTACCTACTCATTAAAGTTATAAAATTAAACTTACATGTCATGTGACCGTGTGAAGATAAATTCCAATTCATCTAAAAATCTTTTTTTAACAAACGTAATTTTGCAGTTAACAGAGCATTGGTTATTATTTTACAATCGTTAGAATTTCAAATTAAAATACTTAAGTCGGAAACTTAGGTTCCGATCCATATTGATCCTTAAGGAACGACACCTCGAGTTTTTACACAATCGTTTAAAAAAAAATCCTAAGAAGATTGGTAGTCATTATGAAAAAATGGACGACCAGAAAGTACTTTATTGATCCACATTATTGGGATATCTGAAATAACAATTAAAAAATCTAAAACAAACTTGAATTTTTTAACAAAATCATTTTTAAAAATTTCTTGACAAGATAGTCATTATAGAAAAATGGTGAGTGGCTGGTGCAACACACTATATACAAATAGATTGCGTTTTAAAATACCTGAAGAATGTGCAGGTTTGGATATTTTTTATTCATAAAACTCACTAAAAACAATTTTCCAAAAAAGCAAAAAAACGCAGTGTCAAAATTCAATCATTATTCTCTTACTTTAAGTTTTAAGATTATATTAGCACGGTTAATAAAACTATTAAAAAGGCTTTTTTTAAACAAATATTCCCTCATAGCAAGAGTAACAAATAATTGCAATATTTTTATTCCTTAAATGAAAAATTTCTTTGGTAAAAATGTATCTCTTCTTCATTTTAAACATTGTCAGTATTTAAATTATAAATAATTTTTGAGAGAGCTTTCAAAATTTAAGTAATGCTTTCTAAATTAAATACCATTCTTTACTGGTGTCTATGTGATATCCTTCACCCACATAAGCACGTTATTTGTGTATATATATATATTACAAATTTACTTACATACGTATGTATTTACGAGTAAAATTGTTTATGCAAGGTAAAATGTAAGAAGTGTAAAATTTTAAAGACAGTTTGGTACAAAAAATGTATGTACTTGTCAAGCAACCACTCTAAACGTGGTCACATAAATGTAAGAAAATGTCTTGTATAATTGGACACAAACTAGCAAAAATGAGCGCATCAAGTTCTTTCTTTTACCTAATTTACTGACTGACGAAATTTCAAAAAGTAAGGAAAAATAAAATGGATAGTAATATAAGAGGGTCCAACAGTCTGGTAACAAGTTTTAAGGGACAAATATTTTCATTAATTAAACTGTTTCAAGAAGTTTGAAATAAAAAAGTAAAAGGAGTTTTACAAATGTAACGCAATAATCATTAAAAAAAAATTGTTTTTTTTTGTTGTTCGTTTAACTTTTTCTTACAACTATTTGGAATATTTTGCGTCAGCAGCAGTAACAAAAACCACACTAAACTAATATGAGGACAGCAAAAAAACTTGTGACATGTATTATTTATTCTTCTTTCAATTATTTTAGTCAAAAACTTTATTTTCAATGCAATACAAAATTTCAAAAAAATATTATTATAAATCTGTTGTTTTTTTTTTATTTACTTCATACGAGGAATTGTTTCAAAATTGTTTGTTATCGTTCTTTGTTCTCCTTACTAGAATTAAAAATACAATTTCCGATAGAATGTGCAACATTCGACAACTTTAACTAACATAGTTGAAAACGAACCTCAAGGGCAATGAAGATAATTGCACTTTGCTTTAGTAAACAATAAATTACCCTACAAGTCCACACGTTCATAAAACAAGCAAAACCTAACATTGACATTTTTGCTATTTTGTGGATTCTATGTAGAAACACTCAGTAATTTTCAATTTTAATTTGCAATAATTTGCAAAAATATCTAAACAGGAAACAGCAAGAATGAAGCTTAAAACTCTTTTAAATAAAGCATGAAGCAGAGTAAGGTACATTGGTTTTGTTTAAAAAAAAATATTCTCAACATTATAAGATTAAATCCAATGAATTGTATCATTTGAATTAAATATGAATTAAATAATTGCTTAAAATTCCAAATTAAAATCGAATATCCAATTACCACTAATAAGTTATTTAAACGTGTTAAAAACTAAAATTTAATTTTCTAATGACATAAAGGACAGCATTAAATGACACATATCACATCATTTGATGGCAAACAGTTTAATGTAAACCACAAAATAAACTTACAAAAAGGTTTCGACCACTAACATGCAAAAATTTACACATGGGTGCTTGAAAATATTAATATACGTGTTCAAAAAATATAAATCTGTATGAGTTTTGGGAAATTACAATTGCGAAATATATCATAGGGGTTATGCAGATGCACCCTACTACAATCTTATAACATATTATTTCGAATTTATGCAACCGCAACATATTTAAAACAAAACCATTTTTATACACTCACATATTAACCCAGTTAACCACAGCATAATTTTCACGATTGGCATATAATGCCATATTCATACAGCGATATATATAAAACCACTAAAATAGTTAAAACTATGTAATTGTTTAAACAACACACTCACCCACACGAAAGCATTTAAGCCAATACGTGCAATCTGTGCAAAAAAAATTTTTTTTTAAATAAAACGCACTAACATTAAATAATACAATACAAGCCCAAAGTGTATCAATGTATGTAGAGATCCTCGTATGCTTTACTAATGTAAATTAGCCCTTATTTATCTACAACTACAACGACAAAAACCCCTTTTAGTTTATACAGAATAAAAATTTAAATGAGAAAGGTGTATTTTAATCCTGTATTTTAATCTTTGTGCAAAAAAAGTTATAATACGAAATGAAACGAGATAATCATTTCACAATTATGATATACAACAGCAATCTCTAGCAAAATTTATTTTAAAACCATCATAATAAAAGAAAAAAATACTTATTCCAAACTAATAAATTCAGTTGTTTATTTATGCATATAAGTACTTGATCATTATTTCCGTATAGGACCTGACCAAAATTTCTTCACATTTCAAAACGTTTTATAATATCTATTCCAATAGATAGACATCTTGAAAGCGAATTTTTTATATCTCTTTAAAGTTTGATATATATATATATATATATATATATGTATATATATATATATGTGTATATATATATATATATATATATATATATATATATATATATATATATATATATATATATATATATATTTATGGTTTTTTTAATCTTTACCAAACTTTTTAATTTTTGCTGCCGGCAGTTAAAAGTAATGATTAGACGTACAGTAGTTAAAAAAGTTTTTACTTATTTGGAAAAATAGGGAGGCGCAGTTGGTTAAATATTTCTGTTATTTTATATCCTATACTACCGACCTTGTACAAAACAAAGTATGAAATAAATTTTTGTAATTTAATAATATACGTTAAAAATCTGTGGTCCCAAAGCTTTATCTTCTTAAGGGACAAACAGTTGGTAGAAAATTTTATATAGTTTTTCAAAACTTTTATATCAAAACCACTATTGCCAACTTGAAGTGCCCAAAAAGAGAGAACATCTCTAAATGTTATCAGAATTAGAATAGCTAAAGTTCAGAGATATTTAAGATTTAGAAATATGACAATATTATTCCTACTAATTTTATTATTTCAAGGCTTAGAAAGCATTTAAATATAAAATTGCCGTACAAGAAAATCTTCGCCGTTTGGAAAAGGTTAGTCACTCTACAAGATATTGCAATTTTAGATATCTGGCAAACACTTGATCTCATAACTGCCCTTTTTAAGAATCAATATACTTAGCTTTGGGTAAAAATGCTGTGTTTGTTTTCAACAACATTAAGAACTTTTCATTTTCAAAAATTCTGTTTAAAGAAATAACAAAAATTATTTAAAATTTCGACTATTTTTGTATGCTGAAGTCATAACGCATTAAAAAACGAACATTTGATGTCAGATATAATTTTTTTATTTCGTTTTATTAGATGATGTTATTAATACTCTTTTACCATAAGCAGCTTATGATCGATGCTGTTCATCTATTTCATCTATTAATAAATATTTTACGCTTCCATGATTACACCAATTTCTGTCACACAAATATATTATCGCTTTGCATTTCATTGAATAAAGAACAAAACAAAAACAAAAATTATTGGTTCTGCCACAACATTTTTGTGACAAATGAATATTGCCTTCTTACGTACATTGTTTATAAAACAAAGTCATAAACATAATGTGAATAAAAAAATCTGTTTTCTGGACCCTTTTGAACGAAATAAATTGTTATGAAATTGAGTTCTTATAACAAATTAACGCACACACCTGGACAATAAATGATGATGCTGATGACCATGACTGATGGTAAGTTTTTTGTATTGCTAGCAAAGGTGTGGTATTGTCCAACATTGACAAAAAAAACGAAGCACAAAAGTAAAGCAAAGAATTGTTATTACTTACAAATAGTCGCAATAAAACGATATCGAATCATAATTTTTTACACTCGTCTTGTTTTTTAGGGCCATTTTCATATCGCTTCCTACTAAACTATGTAATAAACCTTTTATTTTGTGTAAGAATCATTTCTAATAAAATATAATAAAAAAAAAACTGAATATCGAACCAAATAAAATAAAAAAATTTTAAGTTACGCCCCGTTAAAATTTTTGAGTGTCAAAGTGATGCTTTTTTATCACTATAAATATATAAATTTGGAGTACATATCAAAAATATTACATTTTCTTATTTATATTTAAATGAAGCCAACCTTTCCATTTTTAAAAATAAACAAATTGTAGGCCTTTAGGATCTTGGAATCAATCACAAACAAATATAGCAGATATAGCAAGAGCAAAAGAAAAGAATTTTCTTGCTAAAAATTTGCTTACTAATTCCAGTTTCCATAGTAAAAAACAATTCGTCTCATAATTAATCGTGTTAGACTTTAAAAATTGTGTTACAACCGGAGTAAAAATTTGCTCATAATTTTGCTCATTTTCACTCATTGCACATGAGTGGGAATCTGCTACGCTTTTTTTTCCTCACTGCACATGTTAGAGTGTGTGTGCTTTTTTTCTTTTTCATCAAATAATAAATTTTTTGTTTCACTCATTTTACTTTGCTCATGGATAAGAAATGAGAGTATTTTATTTTTTTATCCTCATGTGTGAGAAATGTGTACATTTTTTTGCTCATTGATGAGAAATGTAAAAAATTTTTTTGCTCATCCTCATGTGTAAGAAATGTGCGTTTTGGCAGAAACATAATGAAAACAAGTAGGTATTTAGAAAAATATGAAAATTCCTAAGAAAATGAAATATATTATTTAATTGTATGTTGGATTTTACGTGCATACGTATTTATTTGTTTATTAAATTATTAACATTTTATATGACATTACATGACATTACTTCAGTAAATGAAATTTTGTTATTAATAAATGTTTTTATCATAGCACTCAAAGATGTAGCTAAATATCTTTTGTTGTAAAATATAAATATTTCATTTGTTCTTATTATTAATGAACTCTCATCAGTAAAACTGTGCACTAAATAACCAAAAAGTTAGGATTAAAGTTAATGATTTACTTATTTTCAACTATTTACAGGAAAACAATTGTGTATTGGGAAGGGTGTTTTGTTGTTTATTGTAATCATAAGCTAATTTATTTTCGTTTGGTCTTTTTTCTTGTCTAATTGTTTTTATGGCTTTGTTTTTGCACCTTTATTTGTTGTTTTTCGGACTAGCGCATTATGCTTTGTTTATGGTTGTGGAGATTTTACTTGCGTCGTTGTTATTGTTTTATTACTTTTTTAATGAAAGGAAAAAAATAAATAAAATAAAATAAATAAAATAAATAAATAAAATAAAATAAATTATTGAACAAACCCATTCATTTCTTGGTATTATTGTTAAACCAAACCGTTCTCGGTAAAATCCGCAGAAAAGTAACATACATATGTAAAGCATGTATGAATTAAAATTGGATGTATGAATATTTTGCAATAAATTAAAGAGAAATAGGTGGAATTTTAAGCAATTATAAGTATTTATTATTTCCTACGAACTTTTCACTTCAGTTGTGTAACAGCAAAAAATACTTGGAGAGCAGCGAGTATCGATAAAAAATTCAGTTCATTGAAATAAAATTATGTTTTTAACTTAGACTTAAACACTTACCTTAACAAAATTAAGAAAAAAATTAAATAACAATACTTTAACTAATTTATTGATAACAAACCCGAATTATTTTAAAATAAAACATCCTGATATAAGAATATATTAAAATTATAAACAGCAGGCTGCTGTAGTCGAAGTGGTAAACACGTTGGCTACAAACCTGGTTAACCAGGGTTCAACCTCTGCAGCAGAAAAAAACATTTTTTGTATTTTGATTGCCGCAGGATTTAAACCCTGACACAACCAGGTTTGTAGTTAACGTGTTTACCACTTTGACTACAGTCTTTAGCTGTAGCGATATTATTGGTAGACGTCGGGTAGAAAAATGTCATGGTAAATTATATATCATTTTCAACAATTTGTTTTGACAAATTTCAAGCCTCTTTTTGTGGCACTCAGCAACGTCACTCCACACTGGGGCTCCATAATATAATATAGAAAGTAGAAATTAAATCATTAACCTTAGTCCTAACTTTTTGCAGTGTTATTTATTGCACATTCTCACTGATGAGAACTCATAAATAATAAAGAGCAAATTTAATATTTATATTTAAGCTACATCTTTGAGTGCTCTGATAAAAACATTTATTAATAACAATATTTCATTTACTGAAGTAAAGTCATATAAAATCTTAATAATTTAATAAACAACTACATACGTATGCATGTAAAATCCAACATAATATTAAATAACACATTTCATTTTATAAGGAATTTTCATATTTTTTCTAAATACCTACTTGTTTTCATTATGATTCTGCCAAAACTCACATTTCTTATACTTGATGATGAGCAAAATAAAATATTCACATTTCTCGCACATGAGGATAAGCAAAATAAAATTTTCATATTTCTCATCCATGAGCAAAAAAAAATGTGCACATTTCTCACACTTGAGGATGAGCAAAATAAAATATTCTCATTTCACATCCATGAGCAAAGTTAAATGAGCAACAAAAAATTTATCATTTGATAAAAAAGAAAAAAAGCACACATACTCTCACATGTTCAGTGAGAAAAAAAAACAAAGCATATTCTCTGCCGTGTGCAGTGAGTATGAGAGGGTGTGCAAATACTTACCCTGGTTACAACTTTTATTAAAAACTTTATTTGGAATTTTGCTTACATACAATTAGGTTCAAGGAATTGGGAAAAAAACATATAAACAATTAGTTTTTGTAACAGATAGTTTAAATAAAAAAACTCTTTTCTTAAATTCAAATGGCGCCTGTTGGAACAATCAGCGTTTAAACAAGATGACAGAAAGCAAATGTTTGATGGTAAAATAAAGACATGAAATTCTATGACCTGACACTATAATACTATAACCTGATTATTAAATATACAACTTTATTTACTTCTACCTACTATTAAAGTCAACTCAATGATTTATAAATAGATATCTTATCAGATATATGATAGAAATCGATTTGGAAATCGAAACGATCTAAAACCGAGAATGGTGCTGATGTTATTACTATTTTCGTGTTTTAAATATTCTCAATATAGTTGATATACCTTTCCATTTATTTGCTACAATAACTCTGGAGTAACTTCTTTTTTATTGTTTAAAATATACCCCAAAACGAATCGTTTTCAAACCGATAGATTTCTATCACATACCTGTGTATTATTTTAATGTTCAGGAAATTATACCCAAAATGGTGATGTGGATAAAAGCTTTTGGAAGCTTTTTTAGGACATTTTACATATTTAAGGGGTTTTGCTTGGGTTTACATGCAATTATTTCATTGTTTTATCTTCAAGTTTCTAAGTTTAGCAACAAGCACATCGCTTAAGATAAAATTGTATATATAATAAGTTTTGCAATAAAATTTCATTCATTCAATTTTATTTAGGTTCTGCTTAAAAGAAAGAAATTAAAAAGTTTCCCATCGAATTTGATTGTTATAAAGATATTAATAAAAAGAACACCCAAGCAATTATTATTATTTTTTATACCAAATTTACACATATTAAGTTGATTCAAAATCAATAACATTTATAGACCAGACAAAATTTTTGTCGACTCTACTTTATCCAGCTCCATAAAAAATTGTTGTCGGCAATAAACGCTACACCAACCTATGAAACAAAATTGGAATCATAAATAGGAAGTTGAGTGAAAGTCGTTAATGAAATTAATAAAAACTTAAAAAGGTATACCTGTGTTTTTGCTTAAAAATATTAAAGATTAAATATTGTTATCTTAATGGGGGTTTTGAGTTTAAAAACCATTAGATTAGGGTTCTGCTTGAAAATAGTCTGGGAACCTTGCTAATAAAATTAATTTTTTTCATTTACATATGTGTATATCTTTAAAGAACATTTGTTTAATATCTCATTTACTTTTTTGAATGTAATATAATGCTACTTCAAATAAATTTATCAATTATTAACGTTAATCGATACTGATCCTTTCGAAGAAACCATTAATCATTTTTTCACAAAACGTCCATAATTTGAAAGAGAGTTGTAATCAATCAATGAAGTAAAGAATATAAAAATATTAAATTGTAAACAAAAATACAGTAACCTGTCCTCCTTTATTTATAACTGTATTTGTAGTCAAAAAAGTATTAATTGTCTGACAGAATATTTAGTTCTCTCACCAAGCTAGCGGCTTTTACATCTTTGATGAAGAGTGATCATCATTTGATCCATTAAATATAAATTAAATAATTTACAAAACTTTTTATAAGCTGCAATTTTCAAAATAAAAATGAATTCAAATGTAATACCAAACGCCGCTTCAGTATAAAATCAATGTAAATGAGTTAGTAGATTATTGTGTATGTTTAATTTTCGGTCACTTATTTCCTGCTAGGCAGTTTAAATAACCGTACCTATGTACTAAAAAGATGTTAACGGCTTTGTTTGGTCTTTCACTCGATTTCTTTAAATCTCGTTAATTTCTAAATTTATTTGTTCCCCTTTTTACAATAATTAATATAAATTAATGTTTATCACTTAATGCTGTAATTAGCTTTTTGTTTCGAAGACCCGTAAAATAGCAAAAATACATTTAAAATAGTAGAACGTGAAAAACAGTTTCACACACTAAACATGCAGAAATATAATAGTTTTCATATGAACAGGTGCCTGAGTCCAAACACAAATTATTAATGACTAGCTAAATATTTTTCTTTTGTGTGAGAGTAAATGGAATAAAGTTATACTGAAGATAGAGGGCACACAGATTCCTGGTCATAAAAAATTGTTAATTACGAAAGTACTGATATATCAAGGTGCACAATGTGTGCATCGTTAACTTGTGCGATTCCAAAGTAAATGAATAAGCAAGACATGAGAATGCTTGAATATTTATTACGTTAATCATTGCGCCTCCTTGAAAGATTAATTTATTGAATAAAATGCTAATTATTAAATATTTCTATGCATAAAATAAAATTATATTATTTATTTGAAACCTATTTAATAAAAATTTCGACAGTTCAGCAATTTAAAAAACTATTTAATGTACGTTTTTTGAGTTTAGTATAACAGCCAACTAAAGAAAATCAATTTAAATTATATTTTATTTATAAGAGTGCCGTATTCCTGGGCAAAAAATATGAATTAACCCTTTCAAATCGATCATATGCAATTTACTAATTAAGCTAAAATTATAGATGTAAACCGTTTTTATGATAAGTATTTTTCCTCCTTCAATTCGTCAATCCGTCAATCCGTTTATAATTTTTACAATATCCATTTCCGACGCTATAAAATATATATAATCTAAGTTCTTATTCATACCGCAGTCAAATGAGCAATGTTCGTCTGTCCATCCGCATTCGTCTTGAAATTAACTTTGCCAAAGTACAAGATAAGTTAGATAAATTCTAAGTACGCCAATCAATTAGACATAGTTTTGAAAGTTTTGCTATCTAAAATTAACAAGCTCGGTTAAAAGGACATTAAAGCAGCGGGCAAAACAACATGCTGCCTCTAAATTTTACATATCTTTTTAACTTTTGTATGTGTTCCTGCAGGTGGTTGTGTTTTTTACTACTACACAATTTTATTAGCTGTGACAAGAACTTTAAGAAAATCTTAAAATTTTCGATTTTTTCTTTAAATATAAAAAGTTGATAGGAAGAAAGAACTTTTAATGCCGAAGGCAAATAAGATTCGGCGTAGCCGTCTATAGCACTTATACTTGTTTAAGTTCCTTTTAATGATAACATCCAAAATTTTCTTAACAGAGCACAGCATAATCTGCAAAGGAAGGCTTCGTTTGTAAAAAATGTTTAGGGACATATAAATAATTTTTTAGTCATTTTAAACTTCACTACATATCAGATTGTACAAATTTTGTATGTATAGGGTGCCAAAAAAACTTTTCGTTATTAGATGCCTTTAGAAAACACTTGAAAAAATTTAAATTTGCCAGTGACATTGAACTTAACAAAAAGTTCGATAAAATTAATAATGTTCTTTCTGGAAGTAAAAATATCGAAACTCCTAGCGTCAGCAGTATATATAATGAACAGAAGGAATATGATAGTTATTTGAAGAGATTAATAGATTCGGCATTAATATTTATTCTGTCGCTATTTGCAAAAAATCAACTAAATAGAAAAGACACTTTTAATGTAATAGATTTGATAAAAAAAATTTGTATTAGATGAAATCGTAAATTGTATAAAATCCAGTATTTTGAAGTTAGTTGATGACATGAATCAAGTTACTTTAATAAATTTGTTGTTTAATATATCATTTTAGTTCAAAAATGTATGTAGCGGATTTCAATTAGTAACTACAGTAGCATCTTGTAACTTGTTATTACCTTTAGAAGAAATAAATTTTTCAAATTAAATTAAATCACATCACAACAAAGGCGAAATTTGCCTCAGCAACATAAGACGAAAAGGTGTAGTATTTCCGATTTAGTTTTGTATAGAAAACATTTTTAAAAATAATAATTTTGTAGAGATAACATTAAAAAAATTAAAAACTTACTAGCTAAATATGCTTTAAATACTTCTATTTAAGGTGAAGTTTGGCGTGAAAAACTAGAAAAATTTGGTAAAAATTAAAGAGTGGTTCCATACTTTCTCTGTACTGATGATTTGTAAATAAATATTTCTTTATATTTGCATGCATCTTCCATATGTGCTTTTTATATTTCCTTTCCAACAGTTGAAAATATTTTACTTGCTTCTCTAATAGAAAGTTGTGATTTTAAATAATATGGAAACGATGTATGTCTTCATAAATTAGGTCACAAACTAAGAAATTTGGAAGTAAATGGACTTAATTTCGTAATAAACTTTTCTTTAATGTTAAAATTGTTATTGGATTGATTTTAGGAGATAACTTAGCTCTTAATGCAGTATTGGAATGCAATAGAAGTTTTAATGTACATTCTTATTGTCGTTTATGTAAAGTAAAAAAAGACCGGGCAGCTTATCTATGTCTGTTAAGAGGCAGTTTAAATTTTAAGAACTAAAGAATGTTACGGGATTGATAAAGCTGAATATGATTCCTGAATAACAAGGTTGTTGACAGTATGCAATGAAATATTTGAAGGTGTATTTGTTAACGACATGTGCCAGGCTATTCTTCGTTTACTTCAGCAATCCAAAAGTTATAGAGTCTATCACAAATTTCGGTTAATTACATTAAATATAAGAAAAAAAGTTTTAGTTATGGTCCAATTGAGATTGGTTATGCTCCCCCAGACATTTCTATGCAAAGATTGCTGGCCAGTAATTTAGACATGTCAGCAAGAGAGTGTTGGACCTTCGTTCATTGTTTTCCTCTAATGTTTTACGATTTTATTAATCCAATCGATGAGGTATGGAAATTTTTACAAATTGTTGTTCGATTGTTAGATCTTGTCGCTTGTATTTCATAGAGCGGCGATACAATCAACATATTTAAAGCTACTATTAACGAACACAACTCTATGTTTCCAAAGCTTTTTGATCACACTTTAATGCCAAAACATCACTTTTTAACGCATTACCCAAATATTATTAAATCCTTCGGTCCAGTAAGAAAATTTTCTAATTTTATGTTCGAATCTAAGCAAAAAATAATAAAGTCTAATGCAAATGTTACAAATAGCAGAAAATGTTTTTTTTTTTTTTCATCAGCTGCAATTAAGTTTCAATTTAAATTTGCTTATAAATTATTTTTACAAGAGAATTATTGCAATAGAATTATACATACATGTAAAAGTTTCATTAACTCAAACTATAATTAAATTATTAAAAAAACGAATATCACAATATTATGTTGCTGTGCTAAGCAATGAAAAATTCTAGAAGCATTAGAAACTAAAGAAGTTGTACACTGTAATTTAAGCTCAAACTTATTTTTAATTTGTGAAAAGTAATATAAGAAAAATTTTGACTCGAACATTGTAGGATATATTGTAGAAGATCTACCAAATATGTCAGTTTTAATTATTTCAGTAAACGACATTATTGGGTTTCCATTTAACATTTCTTATTTGAGTAACGGAGAAAAGTTTATCATAAAAATAAAGTTTATAGGATCGAAACAATACTGCAGCGAAATGAGTGAATATGCTACCAATATTCCACAAGAAGACGATTTTAATAACTTGTTGAAAAGTATTGACAGCGAAAATTATTCATATGTAATGCTGATTATACAAGGTATGATAAATGCAAAAATAAATGATTACATTTTTTTATTTAATAACTGTGAAAGTTCCTTAATATTATCCTTTTTTTATTGGAGAACAAAAAATATCATACAACCAGTTGAAATGGTTTGATCGCTATTATTACATACGGGAACTTGGAAGGTAAGTTCAATTTATTAAACATCTTAGGAATTGGCGTAGTAACAATAACTTCTCGCAACTACCTCCTAACGATCACCGAAATTGCAAAAATAATGATATAAGTGCTTTAAATTATGTAAACAAATTGTCTTTATATGTACGTAATACGTACTACGTATATGAAAAATTATTAATGTTATAATTTTTAAGAATTTAAATGACGTTTTTAAGAACAATCCTATTTGTGTGAACTAAAACCGTTTTACGATAAACATGGTCATTTAGGGAATACAGAACAAAATGTTATTCAATTTTGTGTTTCGAAAAATATATGTACGTTTAGAAGCAAATTTTCTTCAAAATCTGGCATCCCAAATCCATCAACTTTTTCCAAATGAAGCAGAGGTGATTTACATTGAGAAGCAAAAACAACAACAAAGGCAAGCTTTTTTGTCGGTACCAAAACGCAACAAAAGCGAGTGCGAAGCCCTACAAAAAAAAAAAAAAAAAAAAACTTATGGAAAAAAACGTTACTATTGTTGGAAATGGTACTAGTCATTGTGTTTATAACAAAATATACAGAGGCATAAACTAAAAATATAAATTAATGATTTTCTTTAAAACTTTTCTTTATAAAACATATATAACTTTATGTGTACCTTATATTTAATCTTCAGTTCTAAATTATTCATTATAATTTTTTGTAGAGCACGAACCCTCTAAGTTAAAATCATATTTAAAATACAACTTTCAAGGTAAGGACCAGACATGCGAAAAATTGAAGCAGACGGCATACAGACGGTATTTTGCTCCAGAACTTGTAGGCATATTTTTTCTTCATACATAAATTTTTCAAAAGATTTAAATTTTTAGATTACAATAGATTTTGAAATACTTTATCCATTAAAAACTAATATATTTTTTTAATTGGACTAAGCTTAATGAAATTTTGCCAATTTATATAAACTTTAATTTAAAGACTCTCGATTGAAAGCACTCTGGAGCGAAGCTAACGAAAAATGGACCAGCTTAGATCAAAAAATAATAAGTAAATTATTATTTAATTTTCAGATTCAAAAGATGCTCTTCTTATATATATAATGCATGGAGTGTTAAAACCAGACAGAATGCAGAAAGGTTTAGGTAGGCCAACAATCGCAGATTCGCAAAGTTCTGTTATAAAACAGAAGTGGATATATATAGTGGCGAACCACCATTTTAATAAAAAAAATAATTTATTTTGTGTTAAATCCATTTTTGTTTTCGAATAATTTATCAGGGTAAAACAGTAGCATCCGCATGAGCACCCTGCTTTTAGATGTATCAGATTTATAATTTAAGTTCAAATGTATAAATTTTTGGTTATTTATTCCAAAAATTTTATTTGACATTAATTTGCAAAGCGACGTATTATAACTTTTATGGTATAAAAAATTTTCTTCGTTTGTACGTTTCTTTATCATTTAAGCTTCTTTATTTTATCTATTATATTACTTTATTTATTTTAAGTATTGCACCTATTTTAGTTTTAATTTAATTTGAAATAAAATTATGAAAACAAATCAACAACAAAAATTTATGTGTGTATTTTTTTAAGTTAAATTTTTAATGTTTAAATCAAATAAGTGATCAGTATTTTTTAATATCCCGAAAGGGTATTTGTTGTGGTTTGGATTAAAGTAGAAAACAATTGTTTTTACTGCTTTAGTTGATACTTTTTGGGGGTTAAAATAAATGAAAATGTTTTTAATTTTACATTTTTCCTATGTTAAAATATGTTGTTTAAAATAAATTAAAAAAACCTTTATAACTAATGTTTTGGTAGGTTACATTTTGTTAATTAAAATAAATGAAAAAAACAGTACTTTTTACTGTCTGGAATTCACTAACTTTAAACAATACGACAATTGTTATATTAGTCGTCATTTTCTGTTGTTTGCAGTAACGATTATGTGATTCACTAACTTCATTTTAACGATATTACACATTATTAATTTTCTTATAAGACAAATTGATATTGAGTTGCATCTCCCTCAGCAAATATACGAAAAACACGAAAGAGAAGAACAACAACATATAAATTCAAGCAGGGCGCATGCATGTGTTTATTTCTTCAATGTCAATATACACACATGAATCTAATATGCATGTATGGAGTTTGACATTAAGAAAAGCATAATAATTGTTTTGGTAGAAGAGTGGCGGTTACCTCTTTTTGAATACAGTCAAAACATATGCTTATCTGTAAATTTTTTTAGCAAGAAATTTATTTTTAAAATAAATTTTTTATGCTCCTAGTTAAACTTAATAAAACAATAATGTTTAATTTGTTTAAATTTAAAGCAAACTGTATATTCTATGTTTATGCTTATATGTATGTATGTACAAATGTATGTACATACAAATGTTGTGTTGTGGGTTGTTTGTTTGGTCGACAAATTTGACAAGGCAAAAATTATAATCGCTTTTTTAACTATGAGCAACTCGCTAACTAAACAAATGGTTTTAAGCAACAACGAGTATCGTTAAAAATATTACTGAATAGCAAAATCGTCAATTTTGTTGTAAAATCAGTTAAACAAAACAATAGTCGTTAAAAAAGAGTAGTAAATCGCACTACAGATCTTTATGTCTAGCAAAATTTTAAAGTAACATCACTGAAATACAATCAGATTATCTAATAAATTTTTAGCCACCAAAATAACTATGGAAAGCTACAAGGTGGCAAATGCAACAGCGGCATTTTTAGTCTTGTGTTTATGTAGCCTGCTGTCGCGAATATGTTTAAGCCTTTGCTAACTTTTACCCACTTGTAATATCAGTGAAGCAGTTAAAACACAAAGAGTTTTGCATCATATTTTATCTACACGCTTTTTTGTTCTCTTCTCTAAGAAGTTTTAGAAATGCCGGTCCACATATACGAATTCTCCAATTTAGTTTGTTATTATTAGCAAAGAATCGAAATGGTCTGAAGTAAGTCGCGTAAGCAATTGTACGCACATGAATGCTACTTTTCAGTTTTGAAAACTTCATGGAATATCCACTGAGCTTAAAGAGTTTCGGAGATTTTAATAGTCGCATATAAATTGGCGGGTTTGATCGTGTTTTATAATTATTTAACAAGATCTGCTAACAGATCATAATTATTTATGTCATTACCTCAAACTCCAATACGTTTAACAAGGATTATTATAAATTGCGTTCGATGATGAGCCATGTGATACACCTAAGTTTTATTTCTTACAAAGCAAACAATAATGTTTTTGAGTTAATAGAACCGTTCAACGACACACTTCAAAAAAAAAGAAAAACTCTTTCATTTAATATTTTGAAGATCTTAAGACTTAACACAACACGGAAACGCCTATTTCTTCTATTTAAAAAATGGTTGTTTCCATTATTAGAGATTAACGAAGAGATATTTTTATGCATTTATTACGTATAAAATAAAAGTTCAAAGTGTATTCGAATCGAAATCTTCATCTTTCCGATAATGGCTAAAATTATATAGTTATTCATCTCCTTATACAAAAGACACATACTGTACAGACTGTATAGCCTTCACAAAAAATAGTGGCATAAACACCCCCCACCCCCAGACATTAAGAAAAATAGTAAAATGGATTCAGAAGACTTCACAACGTAAACGACCGTTTAAATCACGACAACGACTTTATTCACGATATTAAACTTAACCTTTACTACATATGGTAAAGTAAAAAATAGATTTTAATGATTCGCAATAAACATTTGCATAGTTATTGCAAATTTTATTTAGCATTTAGTTGATTCATGCACTTAAAATTCCTCTGATATTTTCTTTGAAGCATATTATCTTTCATAATCAAAATGAAGCAATTAACCCTAACAAATGAAATATCAGAATCGAAAACTGGAACAAATATGTAAGTTGCGATTCTCTCTTTTTCATTTATTAAAATAATTAATTATTGTTTACAAAACTAAAAAGCTTGCACAAAATATGGAGTTTAAGCAAATAGAAAACAAAACCTGGCAAAGAAAACAACAACAAAGTACGAAAAAGTAATCATTTTAATTCACATGATACAATGAAACACAACAAAAAAGAGTTTTAAGAAAAAAATAATGCATCTACAAGCGTTGGTTGGTTGTTGCTCTTACCAAAAGAAATGAAGATTTTAAATCCAATATGCTTCTGACTGGTTTAACCAATAACAATAATGTTTTTGTTTGTGATGTTGATGTTCGTAATATTGTTAATTTCGTTTTTCTGATGAAGTTGATGACAATTGTGGCATAAATTGCTAGAGGCAGCTGCAGCAACGACAACAACGTCCGCTATTTTGAAATGGCTTTTTTAAGAGATCTTTTAAACTCATTTTGCTAGAGTTAGCAGATACTATTGAAAAGGAATCCAGTATTTTTGAAGCTATATTTTAATTTTGTTTGTTTTTATTATAATTTTTTTATTAACTAAAGTTATAATTGATCTTTTTCTTATAATTTGGACAAAAGCAGAATAGTTTTCGTAGTTGAAAAAACGTTTCAAGAGTAGAGAAGAAGATCCGTTTTATTAAATAGTTTTCCCCTTTTTTTTAATAATCATTCTTTGGTAGAGTTTTGTTTATGTGCTAAGAGCAGCAAATTAGAATTTGTGTTAAAGAAAACATTATTTCATCATTGTACTTTCGTGAGCAGTTGTTGCTGCTACAAATATGTTGTTGCTCCGTCTGCTGTTGCTATTTGTTTTAATATTTTTTCAAATACTTTCTTAGTTTGCTTTGTTTTTACTATTGTGTCTCGTTAAATTCCTCTGACTTTAGGCAAAAATAAAAATATAGCACACATTACCACATTTTTTAAATTGAAATGTCGATGCTGTTGGTATTTCTGATATTTTATTAAGAATTTCAAACAAAAAGTGGAAAAAGGGTAACCATAAAGTATATATATTCTGACTTCTTATGCATAGCGAAGTCGATAGAACGATGTCCGTCTGTCCGTCCGTGTTAGTGCCTCGGAAAACTTGATTTCACAAAAAAAAAAAAAAAATAAATACGTCAATCGATCAGACATGGTGTTGAAAGAATTAAAAAATAAACAGAAAACATCAAGTGAAAAAAATTGCACTCGCCCATATTTTCCGAGTTACGGGGCTCCGAAATTTTCAAATTTTTTAAAATATCAATATGGGTATCGTTTTAGAGCTTTTGAAGAAGTTCTTTAGGAAAATACTAAAAATTTTTAAAAATGCTTAGCCCATTAAGAGCCGATGTCTATCACTTCAATATTTGCTTTTTTGATTGCAATTACTCTACTTAACTATATTTACATAGATAGTGAAGGTTATATAAGTTTCGAATATATCACTCTTACTTGGTTTTTATTAAGGACGACAACATTGTTACTGTACCACCACCTAGTTGCTGTGCAAATATTGAAATGGAAAAAATTGAAGCACAGATAAAGATGACGAGCCACAAGTATAGTATGTAAAGCATTAGGAAAAGTTGATGTAGAAGTGTTAGTAGTTATAGTGTAATAGGTAAAAGTAAGCCCAGTGACGTACTGGCCAAACAAAGAGGTTCACTTAAGTTGAAATTCCCATGTATTTAGTAATATTCCTTTTTATTAAGTTGAACATAACTGTACCTATGCTTTTATGATCATTGAATATTCGTTCTTTTCCTAGTTTTTTATTTTAGTTGTTTTCTGCTTCTTTCTAGTTTTTTGTCCTTGGCAAAGAACGCACATTTTCAAATTTTATATATGTACATATACAAACGAATATGAATATACATACATACCTATATATTATTAGAGGTCCGCAATTATTTGAAATTAAATAATGTTTATTGAAAGAAAACTTACAATGGAATGAATAAAACAAATCAAAAAATATTTTCATAGAACTATTTTACAAACATGAAACTCATAGGTAATTTAATAAATTAAACAAGGTTTAATTTGTTGAGTAGAATACGAGTGTTATCCTACACCCTTCCTCAATCGGATTCTACTTCTAGTAAATATCGCAGTTTAAGAAATTTAGTTTTTGGCAACGGCTTTGTCATTATATCAGCTATCATTTCATTCGATGGACAGTAGTCGAATTTTATATGTCCCTTATCAATATGATCCTTTACAAAATGAGTTTTGGTATCAATGTGCTTGGTTCGGGCACTAAGCTTCTGATCTTTTATAATATGTAAACAGCTTTGATTATCTTCATATATTACTGTTGGAGCGTTTTGCTTGATATGTATGTCCTCTAAGAGGCGTTTTATCCAAATGGCCTGTTTGCACGCTTCAGACAGTGCCATAAATTCAGCTTCAGTTGAAGATAAAGCGACCAGAGTTTGCTTTCTACATGACCAACTTATTGTACCACCATTTATCTGAAAAATATAACCAGAATTACACTTTCGATCTACCCTATCCTCTGCCCAACTTGCATCTGCGTATCCTTTTAATATGTTGGGGTTATCGGTTTTGTAACTTAATCGTAAAAAATAATTTTCAGTACCTTTCAAATATTTAAGCACTCTTTTTAGCTCTAAATAATCTTCTTGAGTGGGACAACTAACTTTACGAGCAAGTATTGAAACACTCGCAGCAATATCTGGTCTTGAGCAAACACTGAGATATAGCAGAGATCCAACTAATCTCTGATATTTATTATTATCCAACAATAAATCAGATTTAGTTTTACCATACCCTGGATCTAATGGATATGAAGATACTTTCAAACTTTCCAAACCAAATTCGCTTGCAAGATTTCTAATGTAAATATGTTGACGAATGCAAAAATTAAAATCGTTATCTTGAAATATTTCGATTCCTAAAAAATGGCTAGCTCTTCCAAGACAGTTTATAGAAAATTTGGACGACAATAATTTTCCTACAGTTACATTGCTTAATTCCTTCTCACTAGCAACCAAAATATCATCAACGTAAATTAGAATATAGACTAGCCCTTCCTCGTTGGTGTATTTTGTATATAAACATGGATCAGCACTAGATTGCATAAATCCTCCTGAATATATGAAATCATGTAATGTTTGATTCCAAACATAAGCAGCCTGTTTGAGTCCATAAATGTTCTTCTTTAACTTCCAAACGAGTTTATTTCCTTCTTCAAAACCAAGAGGTTGTTTCATATAAATATCCTCTTTAAGATCTCTGTTCAAAAAAGCACATTTTACATCAAAATGTACTACTGACATTTTCTTTACACCCGCCGCAGATAGCAATATTCTTAATGTCGTTTGTCTAACAACAGGTGCATAAACTTCATCATAGTCTTCTCCAAATTTTTGAGTATACCCACGTGCGACTAATCGTGCTTTAAACCTTTGTGGCTTTCCAGCTACATCACGTTTAACCTTGAATATCCACTTACAGCTTATAATATTAGCGTCAGATGGAGCGCTTACCAAATCCCATGTATTTAAATCCTTCAAAGACGTGTACTCCTCTTTCATTGCTGCAACCCATTTCTCTTTGTCCTCTGAGATTAAAGCTTCTTTATAATTTCTGGGTTCAATAACATCTTTGCAAGTAGAAACTGTATTATACCCAAAACGATTCGGTGGTTTACCTTTATTATTTCGTAGTGATCTACGAATTGGCAGAGGTTTTGGTTCATTTTCTTTATTTTCTTCTAACCTTTTATCGTCATCAACTACGGAATTCATATTTTCCTCTTCCGTCAAAATGAGTTCCTCAAGACTTTGAAACGATGTATCGTCATCGTATAGTATATTATTATTGTAACATGGTATGTCTTCCTTATTCTTAAATTTGCCATAGCAAAAATCAATAGAATTATTAGAGAGATTTTCAGTTTTAATACCAGTAGAGGGCTCTTCATCCAAAAATTTAACATCGCGACTTATTTTGACAACATTAGTATTTATATCTACCATCCGATAGCCTTTTGAGTGTTCATCATATCCCATAAAAACCAGAACTTTAGTTTTGTTGTCCAATTTTTTACGTTTTTCTCTTGGTAAAGAACATGTCCCTTTCTACCAAAAATTTGAAAATTGTCTATATTGGGAATGTTTCCTTCCCACAATTGATATGGAGTACTATTTACTACCTTAGAAAAACATCTATTCTGTATGTAATTGGCTGTAATAATGGCCTCTCCCCAAAATGTTTTTGGCAATTTAGCTTCGGTTATCATAAACCTTGCCATTTCAGTTAAACTTCTGTTCTTCCTTTCGGCAACTCCATTTTGTTGGGGACAGTACGGAACAGCATATTGATATTGGATACCTTTCGAATCAAGGTAATTTCGGAGATATTTTGAAGTATACTCGCCACCATTGTCAGACCTTATAATTTTCGGATATCTAGAGAACTTATTTTGAATCATTTCAATGTAGCATTTAAGTTTCTCAAAAACTTCGCTCTTTGTGTTTAGCAAATAGACAACTGTAAAACGACTGTAGTCATCAATAAATGTTAAATAATAACGCTTCTTTCCAGGAGTCATCGTTTGCATTGGCCCACAAACGTCAGTATGTATTAAATCTAAAATTCGTTTAGACTTGGACTGACGTTTTTTATTAAATGGCGCCTTAGTCATTTTGCAGTTAATACAAACTTCACAAAATTTTTTCGCTTCACAATCGCGTATTTCCAAATGACTGACCAGTTACCCCTTCTTCATTTCTTTTATTGCTTCAACATCACGATGCCCAAACACCCTGTGCCAATAGTGAATGGAATTATTCATGCTGCATGTTGCTACCATGGCTCTTGGTTTTATTTCCTATTGCAGTTCGTACAATCCATTTGTTAATACAGCTTTACCGATTTCTTTACCATCAATAGCATAAATGATACCACGATTTTCCTTAAAGTTAACTTGAAAATATTAAGCCAATATTTTATTAACAGACATCAAATTTTCACAAAAAGAAGGAATAAACAGCACATCATGCATGACGAAATCATAAGTTTGACCTTGAGAATTACATAACGATATTTTACATTGACCTTTACCACTAATTAGTATACTTTCACCGTTCGCTACTGTAACCTTCTCTTGGAGGTTTAGGTTTAAAAAAGAAAAACAAGAACGATCTGAACAAATATGGCAAGTTGCTCCCGAGTCTAGCACCCATAGTTTTGTACTAGAACTTAGGGTAAAACAAAAGTTATCTATACCCTTACTTAAGACTGTAACTTCGTTGGCTTTATTACTATTTTTTGTCTTTTTAAATTTCCAACAGTCACGTTTAATATGACCCTTAGCTTTGCAAAAATGGCAAACCTTTACGTTACGAACTTCTTTTATGTTTGAACTTTTTAACACAGAATTTGACGGAATATCAGACAAAATTCTTTGACATTCCTCTATTAAAGAAGACTCTACCGCACTTAGAGTAAGTTCTTCTATTTTCCTGGCTTCCAAAGCAGTAACAAGCGTATCGTACGAAGTTGGCAAACTACTCAAGAGCGTAGCCACCAACCAGCGTTCTGAAAATTTTTCACCAATAGCTGCTAATTTTTCAAACAATAGCTTCATATTCATTATGTGTTCCGAGATACATGCTTCTTGAGAATATTTCATCCTGCAAATTTGCTTCATCAAACGTACACTAGTTCCAAGTGTATCTTTTTCGTGGTGATTACGCAAAATTCCCCATGCCTCATGAGCGTTCTTAGCATTTTTAATCAACGTTTCCAAGTATCATCGGGTGCAGCAGGAACATCTTTGATAACATGATTCCACAAATCATCCTTGCGTAAAACCAACTCCAATTTAAATTTCCATAAATGGTAGTTGTCAGCATTAAGCTTAGCAAATGAAGTCTTCAATAAATCCATTGCGTGAAACAATGGCCCATAACCTATTAGAGGTCCGCAATTATTTGAAATTAAATAATGTTTATTGAAAGAAAACTTACAATGGAATGAATAAAACAAATCAAAAAATATTTTCATAGAACTATTTTACAAACATGAAACTCATAGGTAATTTAATAAATTAAACAAGGTTTAATTTGTTGAGTAGAATACGAGTGTTATCCTACATATATACATACCTATATTCCTATAACCACACAGTTACTCAGTAAAATAAAAAACCATCATACACACGTGGCATATCAAGATGTGGGAAAAAAGTTATTAAAAGAAATATGGGTGGGAGCCCTTTAAATTTAATTTATAGTTGGGATCATGTGGTGCGTTGACCGCCTCGTTGAGTTGATTGTTGCTAGATGACCTGCATAGAATTTAATTTCTTTATGATTTGATATCACATTTTTTCTAGTGTAATCTGTAGTTCTCTTGTTTGTTAACCATCTATCTCCAGTCTGTCACAATGTTCTTGCTAATGTATTTGTGTGTTAATGTTTCGATGTGGATATTGAATACTTTATGATTTAATGCTAACAAAATCTGAAACTATTTGTTTGCTGCTAATTGGGACAATAAACGTGATATAACTCTCAACGCTGTACAAAGTGTAATTACACAAATCGTTCTCACAATTAACAAAACGTTAAAAATCTTTTTGCACAAAATGAAATTTATTTATGTTTGAAATATTTGTTTAATATTTATTTTATTGTCATGGGTACATACATATATTATTTTATATCGGTATGAAACATGCATTTTTACATCTTAAGAAGGAAAAAGGATAGCGAACCTTTAAATTAATTTATTTATCGTACCACCAACACTACAATTTTACGCAGTGTTTGAAAAAAAAAAACGCTAAAGAACACTATGTTAGTGTACTGTACCAAACTTTATTAAGTTTAGTTCACAAATTCATTTTGTTAAAAAAATACAAAATGCACAAAGATTTTCTTAGCGTTTGTGTATGCGTACGCAAACAAAAACCGTACACAACGATTGTAGGCTAATGATCACAAACACTGCGATAACGTACTGAACTTTATTTTAGCGTTCTTTTTTTGTTTGTGTACTGATCTTAAAAAATTCGCTACGTAAACTGTAGTGTATTTTAGAGTATTTTTTAGTGAACTTTAGCGTATTTTTTAGTGAACTTTAGCGTACTTTTTAGTGATCTTTATTGTTTTTTATAGTGATCTTGCTTGTGAATTATTTTTGTGTTCTTTAGAGAATTTTTAGTAGGTTTTAGCGTACTTTTTAGTTATCTTTTCAGTTTTTCATAGTGGTTTTGCTTGTAAAACTACAATTGAATATTTAATAAATACCATTTTTTATTTTGTATTAAAAGAAGTTCTAAAGTTTATTTAATTTATATTGTATCAAAATTTCAACATTTAACATGATTTATCGATGAAATTTGTTATTTAAAATAAAATATATGTTAATAAATTGAATTTATAAATAGTTTTTTTATAAAACAAATATAGAAATAAGTAAAAATAAAAGTTAAATTTGATAATTGAAGAAAATATATTATAAATTGGTTGGAAGATATTATTTTTGGTAATTTAAAATTTTTTGCAATGTAAAAATCAGTAAAAAAAAACATTACTGAATGAAAAAGGTTTGGAAAAACTAATTGTCAATTAATTTATGGAGTTTAAATTATGCAAAATGCTTTTACCGCAGTATAAAGAGTATTAACACTGTTTAAAATACAAATTTTAAACAAATTTATTTTCAATTCTTTATATCATTTATATTTGAAATAATTATTATTTATCAATTGAAACATGCATTTACATAACCGTATCTTTTAACATATTCGCTTTTAAATATTTGTTAATGTTAAAACATAAATTGTAACGATCTATATAAAAACTTATTGTAAATTAAAACCATTTGCATTAAAGCCTAATCATCGAAAGATCTGTCACAAGTTATGTACAAATTTACCTCATAAGATTTCTTTTTTATAAAACTAAAATGGTAGACTCACTTGGATTGAAACAGGCGAACGGTGAGCATCTACACAGCTAAATAAAGCAAATTGAATTTAATTCTAAAACCCAACTTTTATTTCCTTTTCCTTAAACTAAAACACTTAAACGTCTCTAATTACGGAGAAGAGAACGTTAAAAACAGATACAGAAATCTAGGGAAACTGATTTGACTTCTTATATTTATTTGGATGTATTCAAAATCTACATACAGTCCACTCAAATTTTCCTAACATCCAAATAAACCCTTTAATACTCTAAAGGAGCCTCGTCATCCTCTAAATCTCTGCCAATCATGTTCATGGTCCATTCGAACCGTCAGAGAAGTGAATTCAGTGTTTAAAGTTATTGCTTTAGTCAACTTGCTTGGGTTTCAAATCGTCAGTCATCCAGTCAATTACCTACATATCGCATAATACGCTCAAAAAGATTTTCATCATTTTCAACATATTAATCATCCAAGGGATTAAGTTTGTGCATGCAAAACTTCATCAACTAACAACATAATCAATCACAATCAAAAACGATTAACATACATACGTATGTAAACATTTTACTTCATAGAAGCTGTAAGAAGAAATCTCACCACACCAAAAATGAGGTAATGTAACATTCCATATTATCAATACTTTTAGTTTCTTGCGGGCGATCAAAGAACAAAAAAAAACTTAAATTCGGGAAATAATAAAAAAATACAAATCAAACAAAAACAACACAATCATATACAGTTTAAAAAACTAAAATTGTGAAAAAACAAAATCGTACATAAAAATTAGAAATCTGTCTACTTAATTTGAGAAAAGAAATACAAAAAAACACAAAAGTGAAAAATTGCATAAAGCATAAAAATAAATGGTAAAATACTTGCTGTTCCTTTTTTGGCAAATAAAATGTAATTTGAAAACAAGGGAATTGTTACTAACAAGCAAAAATAATTAAAAAAAACATTCTTAACAAATTGATAAAAAGAATTATTCATTATATGTTAAATTAAAAAATGCAAAAAGTGTAATTACATGGTTTTAACTGGTTTAAAAAGGTTCTTGGTTTTTATTGGTTTGATTTAATGTAAAACATATATTTATATATAAAATAATTAAAAAAAAACATCAACTAAACCTTAAAGTATAAATAATTTGTTACTGTGTTTCTTATTTACTTCTCACAAAACATCTATTTATATCTATTAATTATTATTTAATTCAAATAATTTCTATTAACATTTGTAAACTTTAAGCAATGCATATCAATTATAAGGTGGCATCGCGACAACACCAGGCAGTTTTGTTTGTGTAAAATCAAATATTAGTGTCAAAAACTATATACAATTACATCACATTATTAAACTATATACAAACAATATAATTTTTCAAATTCCTCAAAAAAAAAACAAAAAAAAAACAAAAAAAAACAAGGTTTACCGTTAAATAACGTTCTTACCAAAAGTACATACATATGTACGCATGTGCATATTTTAGTTTTCGTTCGTGTGTAAATATTGCCAAATTTCAAATCTCGCGTGTTTTGCAAAATAACAAAAAAAGCCGTTAATTTTCTATATAACAAATGTAATTTCCAATATACTAAATATATACATATGTGAATACATACAGCTTACGTGCAAAACCAAAAAAGCAAACAAAAAAGAGAACAGCAAGAATAAAATTTAAATACGGTGGTGGAATTTTAACATAATCAGATCTCTTTAAATTAACAGCAAAAGTTCTACACGTCACACTGCAAACAAAACTTAACATAAAAAGTTTATAACAGTCGTGTGTATAATTAACAGCATGTTGTTTCAACGTAACAATCCAACATACAAAAGCTTTTAACAGCCGTGAATATTAGTGTAAAAGCATAGTGTTTTACATATGTAACAAAAAGCAAAAAGAACAAATACTAAAATAAATAAAACTCGTCGCGATCGTTTATAACAACCAATAAATTCTAATTTAAACAAACATTTATTTTGTTCAACATTTTAAGGTAAATTTATTTAAATACAATTTAATCTGTTTGAAAGAATAATATTTTAATATTTCACATTTAAACGTATTCTGCCACTTACTCTGTTAAAATTTTATTTGAAAATCATTCACAATAGGATGTGTCAGTAGAATTAACCCTTACATTCCACAAAGTTGGTTTTCAATTAAATTTTTTACAAAATAAAAACCAATAATCAAATTTATTCAATTTATTTACGTGTTAATAAAAAGTAAATAAAACAAAACGGAAATATTTATTCCTCAAAAAAAATTAGTCAAAAACGATTACTACATATTTTAAGTCGGAGTGTAACTTCATACAAAGAAATTAAAAAATGTTCAATCTTGTCATTAAACCTCGGTCATAATTTACAGGAGAAACTTATTAATTAATTTTTATAATATTTCTTATAAAATGAAAAACTATATTTCTCATAAATAAGGTTTCGTAGCATCATAATACTACTACAAAAAACAATTTTCAATACCTGTCAAAAACCAACAAATATAAATAAATTTATAGACATTTGTACGTCAGTACCACAAAATTCAAATTTTTGCAAATATAAATTGAAAGTTCTTTACTCATTTGATAATCATGCCTAATCTAAATGATGCTGATTCACATCAGACCCAATCCTACATTCAAGGAAAGTTCAAGTTCGATTCTGAACATCTTCTTGCGCTTTGTTCAAACTTCATTAAAACCAAGTTCGAAGATCAATCCGAGTCAATTCTCGAAACAAAATTAAATGACCTTGAGAAAAGATGGGAAAAAGTCGAAAAATCCTACGAAAATCTTATGATTTCGCCTAGCTTAGAAGATAAAAAAGAAGTCAAAGATAATGCTAAAGCGCACTTCACTGCATGTTCTGAAACATATTACGCTTGTAAAGCTAACATTTTGGACATGCTGCGCATAACAGGAGTGAAACCTGCTCAAGCTGTCTGTTCACGCACAAGCGTACCCATTCAACCATTCCCAGCTCAAGATTCTAGTGTACACATACAACTGCCCCCCTGTGACACTGAAATTTTCCAAGGCAGTTATGAAAAATGGCCATCATTCCGTGATATGTTTACGGCCGTATACATTAACGGAACAAACTGCCCACCCGTAGTCAAACTATTTCATCTTCGAAATAAAACAAGCAATGAGGCAGGAGCAATCGTAAAACGCTATCCACTTTGCGAAGATAGCTTCGATTTAGCGTGGAATGCACTCAAAGCAAGATATGAGAATAAAAGAGTTTTAGTAGATCACCAACTGCAGATTCTGTTTAACATTCCTGTAGCAACGTCAGAAGATAGTAAAACTTTACAGAAAGTCCATTCCACCGTAACTGATGTTCTCCACACTCTAAAATCCCTAAATGTTAATACAGACAACACAGATTTCTTCATTGTCTATTTAGTTTGCTCTAAACTCCCTACAGAAACGCTAGCTCTGTGGGAACAATCCCTTAAATCCCACCGGGAATTGCTAAAATAGTCTCAATTAGAAGAATTTCTAATTGACAGATATGAAGCAGTAGAAAGAATTTCCAGCATGATGATTACAAGAGATCGCATAAAGATGCCACATAGTTCTCAGTCTAGCATGCAATTATACACTACCCAGGAGAAACTTAATTATAACTTCAAAGTTTGCAATGGTGATCACAATTTAAGAGTTTGTCCTAAGTTTAAAAACTTTTCGCTGCAACAAAGGATTAATTATGTCACTACCAACAAAATATGCAGCAATTGTCTTTCTCAAAATCACTTAAAAGCAAAATGTCCCAGTAAAAATACGTGCTTCATATGTAAAATGCACCATCACACCTCTTTACACTTGTCCAAAACAAATACCTCTGAAAATCTGGCTAATAACTCTAAAGCTCCAACGTTTGTCCCCGCCTACTCGGGATTCAAAAAACCGAACTCAAAGGCAATAGAACAAATAGAAGATAATTTTCCATCAACGTCTAAGCAAGCTCAAAGCTTTCAAACACAAGCTTATATATCAGTCAATAATGAATTCATATTGCTCCGAACTGCTATAGTTCATGTCCTACACAGGGGCGAACTTTTTAAAGTCAGAGCTTTAATTGATCCAGGTTCGGAAAGAACATTCTTGTCAGAGAGGATCAAACATAGATTGCAACTCCCTACCCGAAAATGTTCAGTCGACGTAATTGGCGTCGGAGGTCAAGTTCAAACAGCAACGAAAGAATGCGATCTAGTTCTTGTCGCTAAAAAACCTAACTTGAAGTTCTCCATAAGTGCCATAATATTACCAAAAGTTACTAAACACATTCCATCTGTCTCATTTAGGGTTTCCAATTCAGAATTAGATACTCTCGATTTAGCGGATCCTACATTTAATCAATCTGGTCGAATAGATCTTATTCTGGGAAATGATTCCGAACGTTTTATTAATATCGATGGAGTCAAGAAAAACGCTTGCGGTCTCGCAACTGCGTATAATACAATATTTGGTTGGGTTCTCAGTGGCCCAGTCAAAGGTGAGCCAATTCACACTTTCACAACCTCTACAGTCCCATCCGAAACGTCTATTCTAACCGAACTTCTAAGAAAGTTTTGGGAACAAGAAGAACTACCTTCTCCCAAACACATGTCTGTTGACGACCAATATTGCGAACAATTGTACGAAAAAACAACTGCGCGTGAGGTAGACGGTAGATATATAGTTCGACTACCTTTCAAAAAAGAATTCCCTGAGGGAATTTCTCTCGGCGCTTCAAGAATATTTGCTCTCGGACAATATTCACGCATGAAGCAATCCCTTGCTAAAAATCCAGAACTACAAACCGAATATAACTCTGTTCTCAATGAATATTTAACTCTCAAACATATGGAAAAAACTTCCTCTCGCGAATTGTGTTCCAATGAGAAATATTTCTCTTTCTACTTGCCCCATCATGCAGTAGTCAGACCCGAGCATAAAACAACCAAAGTAAGGGTGGTTTTTAACGCTTCCAGAAAAACCAAATCTGGCTTATCTCTAAACGACGTTTTGTACACTGGCCCAACTCTTCAACAAGACTTAATGAACGTCATTCTCAATTGGCGAAAGTATCGTTTCGTATTTAGCGGCGACATACAAAAAATGTATCGCCAAATTCTAGTTCACCAGCAAGACAGACCCTTTCAAAGAATTCTATACCAAAAAGACCAAAACTCTCCCATGTGCGATTATCAGCTAAAAACCATTACATTCGGAGTTAATTCCGCCCCGTTTTTAGCAATTCGCACACTTCTTCAGTTAGCCACAGATTCTGAAGAGAAATTTCCAAAAGCAGCATTTGTTTTTCGCAACGAGGCTTATGTCGATGATATTTTGTCCGGTGGTCACACGATTCAAGAAGCTCTAGCAGCACTGACTGAATTTATTCTTGCCCTAAAATCAGCGGGGTTTCCATTCAAGAAAATCACATCTAATGACCCTCAATTGCTCTCTAAAATCCCTCCTGAAGATTTGTATGATTCAGATTTTCTTCGCTTTCATGAAGCAAGCATTGCCAAGACATTGGGAATATGATGGAACGCCCTTACCGATTCTTTTACTTACTCGTTCATTCCAATCAACCAATCAGAGTCTGCCACTAAGCGATCCATACTCTCGGCAGTAGCCAAACTTTTTGATCCTGCAGGATGGATAAACCCAGTTATTATAAGAGCCAAAATACTCATGCAGCAGCTATGGCTAGAAGGGACAGATTGGGATCAACATGTCAGTTACGAATCTCTTAACAAATGGAACAATCTCTTAGCCGATCTCCCCCATGTAAAAGATATTGTCATACCCAGATGGTTTCAGTACACACCCACAGACATCGTGCAAATACACGGGTTTTCGGATGCCTCAAAACAGGCTTACTGTGCGGCAGTTTATGTAAGATGTCAAACCGACAAGGTGACTCACACAAATTTACTAGTAGCAAAAAGTAGAGTCGCACCCCTTCAAACTGTTAGTTTACCGCGGCTTGAACTCAATGGCGCTGTTTTGCTAGCTAATCTAGTTAATCATATACGCGAATCTCTTCAGCTCAATGAGTCCGAAGTTATATTGTGGACCGATTCTACCATTGTTTTAAGTTGGTTATCCAAACCTCCTGTGACATGGGAAACCTACGTCGCTAACCGTATAGCATAGATTCATCGATTAATATTAATATGGCGTCATGTACCCACTCATGATAATCCAGCAGACATTGGTACCCGTGGCTGTTGTCCCAAAGATCTCGCTGTTAACTCATTATGGTGGCACGGCCCTTCATGGCTAGTAGATTCACAATCATCATGGCCCTCCACAGCATATAAACAAAAAACACAACATTCGTTAGCTGTGTCAGTAAATGCAGGTCCCACAGACGATATCTTGTCGAATTTCTCCTCATACCATAGAGCCTTAAGAGTTCTATGCTATGTATTTCGATTTGCCAAACGACAGACACGGCAGAAATCTCCCCAACTTTCTCACGCAGAAGTTAAATTCGTTAAAAATAGACTAATTACTCTTGCCCAAAAAACTGCATATGAATCTGAATACATGCTTTTGTCTAACTCGCAACCAATCCCTCTAAAAAGCGCTCTGATAACATTAAATCCATTTCTGGATTCTGAGAGAATCCTACGAGCAAATGGTCGTTTATCGCAATCATCTCTTCCCTATAATGAACGCTATCCGGTTATTTTGCCAAGCAACTCTCGACTCTGCCAACTCTATCTTACTTACTTGCACACATTACTGGCACATGCGGAGTGTACTCAAATGTGTCGAATAATTCAAACAGAATTCTATATTTCTCGCCTAAAATCACTAGTTAAAAAAGTCATTCGGCATTGCAAGATTTGCATTATACTCAAACAGAAAAGTTGTTCTCAAATAATGGCTCCATTACCTGCCGATCGGTGCAACCTGTCACCACCATTCCACACCGCCGAAATCGATTTTGCTGGCCCATTTGAAGTAAAAACGTCAACTTTACGAAAAGCGCCCTTTATAAAAGCATATGTTGCAGTATTTATCTGTTTTTGTACCAAGGCCATTCATCTAGAGGCTTGTTCAGCTTTGTCTACCGTATCATTCCGTGCGGCATTCACTCGTTTCATTGGGAGGCGGGGGCTCCCTCACAGGATAATATCTGATAACGGTCGCAACTTTCTCGGTGCAAGCAGAGAACTTAATAAAGAATTCACAGCGTTCATTAAATCAGCATCTAAAGACATTTCCGAAAAATATGTCACTCAGGGGTTTGAATGGAGTTTCATCCCACCACACGCTCCTCACATGGGCGGCCTTTGGGAGGCCGCCGTAAAAAGCTTTAAGTTTCACCTTAAACAATTAGCTGGGAGGCAGAAATTCACCTTCGAAGAACTTTCTACCGTTCTTGCTCGTATAGAAGGAGTACTAAATTCACGTCCCATTTCCGCCATTTCAGCTGATCCAGCCGATTTAACTGCACTCACCCCAGGACATTTTCTTATGGGAAAGCCTATAATGTCCTTTCCGGAACCTTCCTCAGAAAAATTATCCCTTGTAAACCGATGGGAAAAACTAAAAGCTCTTAATCATCAATTCGCCATTAGATGGAAAGAAGACTATCTTAAAGCACTACACAAAAGATATAAATGGAAAATTCCTTCCTCCAATCTTCAACCTGATGATCTAGTAGTGGTGATAGATGATATGTTACCCCCTTCCGAATGGCGACTAGGCCGAATCGTTTCCACACACGTAGGGCCAGACCGAAACATAAGAGTTGCGGAAGTTAGGACCACAAGTGGAGGTATAACACGTCCCATAGTTAAACTTGTTTACTTACCCCTTCTCAATCAGAACTAATCACAGTAAACTAGAGTTTGCTTACAGATAGTTTAAAATTTTCACCAGTCAAACTACTTTTCTCATCACAAAATCAACAATTACACATGAATAATATTTACTAAAACTTATCTATAATCTTTTCTTCATTACTTTTCTAATTACTTTTTACTTTTCTTCGATAGAAATCATTACAAACGCACTCGGAATCCAGACATTCATCAGTGCATGGTGTGCAAGCAATTTCATCCATTAAGGTTTTGTCATAGATTTCTCAGAATGAGTGTAAAGGAAAGAAACCGAGTAGTACGTCGATTCCAATATTGTGACAATTGCTTGGCTAGGAGCCACGATCTTCGGGCATGTTCCTCGCGCATCACATGTCGGAAATGTAACAGCTATCATCATACTCTGCTACACCCTAATCCTGAAAGGAAAAGAGACTTACGTGGGAAAATTGTCCAGAGCCGTAAAAGTCGTGGCGACAAACAACGAGTTAAAAGCAAGCCTTCAATTAATCCAGCAACAGCAGCAGTACCAAATCAACAAATTATTTCTGAAGCTATAAGGTCCCTAGCTCAAGTGCTGTGCGCTCATCCAAACACTAATGTTGCACAAGTGCAAGGGGGCCGGCATGTTTAAAATACAAATTTTAAACAAATTTATTTTCAATTCTTTATATCATTTATATTTGAAATAATTATTATTTATCAATTGAAACACGCATTTACATAACCGTATCTTTTAACATATTCGCTTTTAAATATTTGTTAATGTTAAAACATAAATTGTAACGATCTATATAAAAACTTATTGTGAATTAAAACCATTTGCATTAAAGCCTAATCATCGAAAGATCTGTCACAAGTTATGTACAAATTTACCTCATAAGATTTCTTTTTTATAAAACTAAAATGGTAGACTCACTTGGATTGAAACAGGCGAACGGTGAGCATCTACACAGCTAAATAAAGCAAATTGAATTTAATTCTAAAACCCAACTTTTATTTCCTTTTCCTTAAACTAAAACACTTAAACGTCTCTAATTACGGAGAAGAGAACGTTAAAAACAGATACAGAAATCTAGGGAAACTGATTTGACTTCTTATATTTATTTGGATGTATTCAAAATCTACATACAGTCCACTCAAATTTTCCTAACATCCAAATAAACCCTTTAATACTCTAAAGGAGCCACGTCATCCTCTAAATCTCTGCCAATCATGTTCAAATACAAATAATTTTAGGAGTAGGTAAACATATTATTACATCTGCTTAAAAAATTGTCTAAATTGTAAGAATTATTTCTTCAACTTAATGGAGTAGGTAGAGAATAAACTAACTTGAATTAGCTTTGTAATAATTTATATTTGTGTTCATAAGTTGTTGGAGGGCTCAATAAATTTTTATTTGGACGATTACAATTTGTGTGTTATTACTTAAATATAAACATTGTAATAAAATTTAAGTTATTTTTCTATTTTTTAACAGTCTTTAGTGTTCTTTATAGTATAGAGTATTTTTGTATACATTCTTTTGCACCTTCCGTAACAAATGATAATTTATTAATACAATTTTTAATTTTGTATTTATAAAATTTGTTAAGAAAATTATCTTTTAATTTATATAATACAAAAACTGTAAGATTAAAATATAATTAAAGAAATAAATCATTTATTTATGACTAAGTATTTGATAATAAAATGAATTTATAAACATTTTTATCATATAAAATGTAGAAATTAGTATCAAAATAAGGGTTAAATTATATCATTTTCTATGAAAAACTGATAACTGGTGGGCAGGCATCCTAATATTACTTTAGTTAATTTTAAATTAGAAAAAATGTAAAAATTAGTTAAAGATATTGTTGAATGGAAGGATTTGGGAAAACCAGTTGTCAATTTATGCCGTTTAAAATATGCAAAATGCTTTTGTTACAGCATAAAGACTGTTAATACCAAATAATTTTATGAGCAGTTAAATATATTTTTGCATCTGCTTAAACATTCCCCATAAATAACTATGAAAACAAGCCCTAGTTTATTAAAATTAAATTTTTTGCAGGTACCTACTAACGACAAACCGAATTAAAAAAGACTTCATTGTTATGGTGCATTCTAGGTAGTAAAAAATTGGTTTTGAAAACTTATTGGTAAGTCTTCTTACTAAAAGCTTATTATATATCAATATTAGTAAAATTTCGCACTTAATAAGAAAACAGAGAAAATGCCGCACGCCAAAAACCAATTGTTGCACGATTTATTCGATGAAAATAGTAAAGGTAATATATTATGCAACAATGGAAGTTGCAAAAACAAAATATTATGTTAACATACGGGAAACTTGGAAAGACACCTTAAACAATTTAAGAAATATCGCATACAATTTAAACAATTTTTTAACAGATGTAAAAATATGTTTACCTGCTCCTAAAATTATTTGTATTAATACTCTTTATGCTGCAGTAAAAGCATTTTGCATATTTTAAACTCCATAAATTGACAATTGGTTGTTCCTAACCTTTTTCATTCAGTAATATTTTTTTACTGATTTTACATTGCAAAAAAATTAAAATTACCAAAAATAATATCTACCAACCAATTTATAATATATTTTCTTCAATTATCAAATTTAACTACTATTTTTACTTATTTCTATTTTTGTTTTATAAAAAAAGTATTTATAAATTCAATTTATTAACATAGGCCCATATTCATAGTTATATAATAAAGTTGACTCTTACCAAAGTATACTCTAAACTAAAAAGCTCTTATTATCTTTTTTGCTTTCATAGTCGAAAATAAATCATACTATAAGTCGAATCGACTTTAACTGGGTGTCAACTCTGGTTTGATAAATGTTTTCATACAATTTCTAAACAAACACTAGAAAAAAGTAACCCTGTTGTTATTTTGTTCACTTTGGTTTAAAAAGCAGATAAAGAGTATTGTGTTCTTAAACCAAATAAAATAGTTAGCTATTTTTAAATTTAGGGTTGACTTTAACGCCAAGAGTATATTTTAAATTGTCTATGAATGAGTTAGAGTCGACTCTAAAGTAAAACCGGCTTTAGTTCCCTTAAAGTAGACTTTATTTTAACTATGAATATGGGCCATATACATTATTTTAAATAACAAACTTCATCGATAAATCATATTAAATGTTGAAATTTTGATACTATATAAATTAAATAAACTTTAGAACTTCTTTTAATACAAAATAAAAAATTGTATTTATTAAATTTTCAATTGTAATTTTACAAGCAAAACCACTATGAAAAGTTTCAAAGATAACTAAAAAGTACGCTAAAACCTACTAAAAATTCTCTAAAGAACACAAAAATAATTTACAAGCAAGATCACTATAAAAAACACTAAAGTTCACTAAAAAATACGCTAAAGTTCACTAAAAAATACGCTAAAGTTCACTTAAAAGTACTCTAAGATACACTACAGTTTACGTAGTGAACTCTTTAAGATTAGTAAACAAACAAAAAAAGAACGCTAAAATAAAGTTCAGTACGTAATCGTAGTGTTTGTAATTATCAGCTTACAATCGTTGTGTACCGTATTTTGTTTGCGTACAGATTCATAAACAATAAAAATATTTATAGTTTGTGTTGGTCAAACAGTACGCTATGTTAGTGTACTGCTTTTTTTTCAAACACTGATTTAAGGCGACCGATAATTTATTCAAAGCTTTGAAAAACATTTCAAAAAAGTGATTTCCCCATGTTATTTTTATTTATTTCAAAACATCTTTTTTTCGCAATATTTTATACTCTTACACACACTCACGCAATATTTTCTTAACCAGAAACACTCGCTTAATTTACAGTGAAGGACTAAAGTCTACATGCAACTACAATTTTATTTATTTTTTAGAAAAATGTGTATTAAATGGAAAAGCTTAATATGTAGTTTGTTCTGTATTTTATATTATTAATAAATATAAAAATTAAAAAAAAAATTAATTACTTCCACGGAAAAAAATCGCAAATTATTAAAAATATGATATGACAAAAGTCTACATGCAGCGAAGATAAGTAAATAAAGCAATTGTAAAGTAGCTGTAAAGTACCGTTATTTGAAATTTTTTTGTAGTAGCTATTGTGTGCAATATTTAATTTAGTTTATCTTTTGTTAACGTGCAAGTCAGACTTAAAGAATGTCTAGTAGAAAAGAAATATCAATTGATATCAGAAAATTAGTGATAAAGCACAGAAATGAAAATAAATCGTATGGTGAAATTGCCGAAATATTTAATTTTAGTCGCTCAACAGTTCAAACAATTCTAAAGGAAGTGAAAAAAATTCCCAAAATTATCCAAACAAATCGCACAAGTCTCCAATAAGAGTGTCCATCCAAGAACCATCAAAAGAGCTCTTAACGACAATGGATTTTTCAGCAGAACACCACGTAAAAAGCCTCTCATATCAGAAAAAAATCGCCGTCTTCGATTTGAGTTTGCACGTGCACATATTGAAAAAGGCATGGACTTCTGGTCCAAGGTTTTATTTACGGACGAGTCAAAATACAACATATTCGGAAGTGATGGCCGTGCAAAGATATGGAGAAAAAGAAATGCTGATATGTAGCTCGAAAACTTAATGCCAAGTGTAAAGCATGGCGAGGGAAGCGTTATGGTTTGGGGAGCTATAGCAGCTTCTGCCGTTGGAAAGTTGGCTTTTGTTGTAGGTATTATGGACCAACATCAATACAAAAGTATTTAAGAACAACATTTGATGGCATCTGTGGAATGCTTGGGTCTTGGGGAAGGTTGGATATTCCAACAAGATAATGACCCCAAGCATACTGCACGAATGGTTAAAGAATGGCTTCTATATCACGCCCCCAGACAACTTAATTCTCCTCCGCAAAGCCCCGATTTAAACCCTATAGAGCACGTTTGGGAGCTTTTGGAGCGCAAAATTCGACAAACTCAAATTACTGATGCCAAATCATTAAAACATGCGTTAATAAAAGAATGGAACAAAATTACTCCGGAAGAGGTAACCAATTTGGTTTCATCAATGCCAAGACGACTGCAGGCTGTTATAGATAATGCTGGCGGACCAACTAAATACTAATACTAAGCAAAACATGATTTATTTAAATATTATTAGTAAAATCTTGCGAAGACTGAACTGTATGTAGACTTTTATCATATCATATTTTTGTTATTTTTAAGTTTTTTTTTGCTAAAGTACAAATGAATTAAATTAACTTTTGTTTTTTTATGAATAAAGATAATTTTTGAAAAAAACTGTATCATTAATTTTTTTATTTAATAAATATTTTCTTCAGAATAGTCCTATATGGCACTGCATGTAGACTTTAGTCCTTCACTGTATATACATGTATATACATTTTTAGACACATAATTCTTTAATTATTCCTGGTTGTTAATTTTCTTTACAAACATAGCTATCAGGAGTTTTACAGCTTATCTTTGCCTGTGTTTTTTATTTCGAGTGAGAGATAATTAGATAAATTTTCTTGTTGAAAAAGATGACAGTTGAAAAATTATCTTAGTTTATTGTTGTTGTTGTGATACTGGTTTCCTATTTTCCTATATATTTCGTTAAAAAAAATAATTATGCGCGTGGCTTTAACTAAAAACCGTCAAAACCGTTTTAGAGCTAGAGCCGAACTAACGGTAGTTTTCGCATAGGCATTCTCAAAAATGCAGCGCATCAGCTAAGTACTACTCTGGCGAGAGCTTATAGCTCTCCCGCTAAGAGTATCTTGCATGAGAGATGGAATATCTAAATTCTTACCAGATATTAAAGTGAGCATGTGAGTTGAATAAGGAATATTACTTAATGTTGCCAATTATAGTGTCAGTATATAAAAACCTCGTTAAGAGGAATAATGAAATTAAGGCAACAATCAATTAATTCTGTAATTTGATACATATACTGTAATCCAACTAAAACACTTAAGATAATATAAAAAGAAATATTGAAGATTGCTTTAATTTAAGAAACTTGCGACAAAGTATACTCTTTCGAGTATATCAAAACACAGGTGATGACAATATCTAAAAAATTATATTTATTTGCTTAAATACATATGATTGACGTTCTAATTTCAAAATTTTTGAAATGCACTATGTATGTATATCATTTTTCCAGATATGGCTGATTAATAAATTCAAGAAAAGAATAAAATCGCGTCTTAATTGATATTAAAGGCGCAAAGGACAGCAGGTATTAAGAAGGAAAAAACTTGAAAGAAATAAATTTATAATCGGCAAACAAAATATAGCAATTTTTAACGCTCTCCAAGAACCTAATGATCGAATTCAAAATGAACGGCCCATAGTACCTTGTTTCAAAGAAAAAGTTACTTCCGATCCTCAAAAAAGCTATATAATAAATACATTTTTTATTTTATATATTCATTAGGACGTCGCAAGAGCCTGAAGGAATCTTTAAAATTTAACCATAAACTGCAGATCAAATAAGGACGCGGATGTAAATCGGAAATAATTTTTTAATTTCCCGGAATCGAAATCTTTTTGGAGCTTTTCGTTTTGTCGACATTGCAAGATCTTTGTGTTTCTTTCATATAAAAAATAATTGATATAAAATACTTATATAAATAAAGAAAAGTTAAGAATTGAACCTCCATGTCGTCTGAAAATGATTTTGTTGCAGATGCGTATGTATATTAACGAATATATAAGATGCATATCCCAAAAATTAAATGAGTGCGAACACTAAATATTAATTATTTTAAAAATATCGAGGTGTTCTAAAAAATGGTTACTATGATAATGAGGAGTCATCAGCATAACCAGAAGTATATACCGATTTCGGGCACCAAAAAGTGTTTTCTGTGTGTGTTAGATTTAAAATAATAAAAATGTTATCTTTTATTTTGTTTCATTTTTAATAGTTTTTCTACTTTATATTTTTTAAATATAGCAGAATTTTTTGTATTAAAAAAAGATACACTTTAAGACTTGTTGTTTCAGTTAAGGTAAAATCGTAATTTTTTTTGCTATTATTTCAATCAAATCTCGTTTTTTCTATGGGGCATTACTATATTTCTATTACTTAATTACCTTAAAAAAATGTGCAGACGAAGAATATGTTGCGTTCTGCAAATTTCTTTTTAATTTTGAAGTTTTTCAAAAGTGTGATATTACAATAAAGTGTAAATTGTTCTCAACCAGTTTATAAGGAATCTTCTTTGAAAAAAGGTATAAAAATAATAGAAAATTTTTTCGAAGGAATAATGACTAATAGATACACAAAGCATGATAAAAACGATGTAGCGATCCAGATAATATATCGCATTCTGCTACTATCTGTTATTTTTACAATTTATTGCATACAATAATTAAAGCTCTACTGAAGGTTAATAATTCATTAAAAAAAAAATTTATGTGTGTTTATGTGTGGTCCTTAAATTTTAAATAATTTTATAATTTTGTGCAAAATTTAACCAAGACTTCGGCAACACTCGCACAGGGTTAAAAAATCCACAACAAAGTGAGCATTTTAAAGATACATGGTCAGAGAGAAGATTTTAAAGTAATACAAAACTATAAGCAATTTATTATTATTGTTATTTTTTTATTTTGATTTTTAGTGTCAACAAGATTATTATGAAAAGAGAGCAGAGAAACAGAAACCAAGCATGTGTTTTTATTGTAGTGTTTTTTTTTTTTTTTTTTTTTTTTTTGTTTTCTATAAAGGAATATTAAAAATATGTTAAGAAAACTAAAAGTCTGCATTGTTTACAGTGGTAATAAGGTTCAACACAGCGAGAGTTTTACTTTCGGAGTTCGAATCAGAACATTTAAAATTTGAAAAGGTTGCTTTATCTGTGTTTATTAATTACATGTTTTTTATACTGTTTATCACAACGGGCCATTCGTTTGTGCTCAAGTGAGCTTCGTCGCGAGAGGCTGCCACTCCTAACTAACTATACTGTTTATTGTGCATGAATCTCACATGCGTTTGGTTTTGGTATCTAACAAAAGTGTAATAAGATAGTAACAGATATTTTAAAATAGACATATTTAGTTCTAACTAAATAAAGAATTTGATTTGTTAAAAAAAAAAACTAACTTACGAATTTACAGATTATAGGGAAGACAGTTAATATGATCTTTTTTACAATTGTACTTTTTCCACTACACTAAGGGTTACCGCCGCCACTGTACGTATGCATATACATACATATATACAGGCATGTTCTGAAAATCACAAGATTTCAAATTCTTGTGATTTTAAAATTGCAATTGTCATTTTACGGTGTTCTGAAAACCACAAAAGTTTTTACTTTTCGGTGTGAGTTTTCCTTTTCGAAAACACAAGAAAACAGCTAGTGGTTTGTGTTGATGTCATTTTTTTATGTATTGAAAATTAATGTCTTGGCGAAAATATACTAAATTAAAAATTGAAAAGAAATTAAAATGCCTGGAGCTTTGTTGCTGTCCGTAATAGATTAAAAAAAAAAAAAACAATAAGGAAATGAACGAGCTAAAAAAAAAGTATTTGCGAGACTTATTAAATCCATTGGATATGAATGAAACATTGTAAGTAAACCATAGTGTAATATTTTAATAAAGCAATTTAAAGGTTGGACCGCTTTCAGTTTCATATCATTTTACCGGTTGAATGAAACAGCTTATAAGATGATATTGAACCTTTTAAAAAGTTCCATTCCGGAAAGTATTCAGCTTGCAGCAGTTCTGAGATATTTAGCAGTCGTATCGTTCAAAGGCGTTATAGTGAACGATTTAAACTTAAGTATGGATCGTGTTAATACGATTAGAAGAAAGGTTGTGTGCAGTTTGGATAAAAATTTCTGTAAGCCTGTGTCTGTTGGCTACAAATGCTACAAAATTTTATTTTTATGAAAAGTTTGGTATACCCGGTATAATTGGATGTGTTATAGGCACACTCATCCGAATAATGAAACCACAATCCGATCATTCTGCATATTTTAGCAGGAAGGGATACTTCAGTCTTAATGCAATGGTGGTTAGTATCTTGTGGGCTTATACATCTATCCTAACACGTATGCTTAACATTTGTTTAATTTCAGATCTGTGATCATGCTATGCATATTGTGGCCGTAGATGCTTGCAGTCCTGGCTCATGTCATGAATATTTTATTTGGAACATGAGCGATGCAAAAAGATACTTCTCCGCGATGGATTCTGAGTATCCTCTAAAGCCTTATTTCATGAACCCCTATAAAAATTCCGCTTTCGGAACCGCTCAGCATACATACAATGAAAGACATGTCTCCGCCAGAAACATCGTTGAAAGAATCATAGGTGTTATGAAAAGCCGCTTTACATGTCTTCAAAGCGGTTTTCCTTATGTTCCCTCTAAAGTAGTTTCTATAATCAATATATGATCTGCACTACATAATATATGTATACACTTTAATATAGCACTTGATGAGAAAACTATTGTGAGCTCGGCTGAAGACGATTTAGAAACAACGGAGTAAGACGAATTGGATAATTCAGCAGTTAATACATGAAATAATATGCTCTCTAAATTCAAGCAGCCAAATTTTAAACCAAAAAAGCAACTTATTTTATTAAAATCAATTAAGTTTATCAAACAATTCATAAAGCAAAAAAAAAAATTTTTAATTCATTAAATGAGGCACATATGTATATGTATGTACATACAATATTGGTGTGTACAGGTACATTGGTAAGTATGCTTATACTAAATTAAAATAAAAGATATCATACATTTTTTTGCTTAGGACTAGATGGTTGTTCTATTCCGAGTTCATGTAACTCTAGCTCCAAAAATTTCAATTTCAGTTCGTTTTTGGTCTGAGCACTTTTTTCTATGGCATAGTTATGCCTGACCAACTCTTTCAATTCTTTTTCTTGATTCTATTTTATTTTTCTTATATTTCTAGATATTTCTTCTAAACAATTCCTATTTTCTTAAATTCCACATTTTATATTGCCCAGGTTTTCTACAATTGTTGTAATATGCTCGGCTTCCATTTCTAAAACATCTCCAACATCAGTAATACCCCTTTTTCGTTTGCGGTTGCTAACTCAGGTTGGTATTGATGGTGTTATGGGAATAGAAACCGTGTGCTTATTTTGGCAAAATTGCACTGGAGATGATGAGGACGAGATTGATGTGAGCACGTTAATAATTTCATCGCAGGTTTCGGAAGAGTGCAAATATTCATTATTTTTAGGTGGACCATGGTCGTTGGCGTAATCTTCTTAGTTGTGGTGGGCTTTTCGTAACATGGCACAGCTAGACTTTTCGCGTCTCTTATTCCTTCCACTGAATCGTACTGCACGCATATAACTGATACCTGCTCATCAGTTGGGGACAATATGTATTTATTGAAACGCCCACCACCTGTTTTGCCATATTCTGTTTTAATGTAAGCCATACAATGCTTTGCACTTAGCTTAATGTCAACCTACACCTGAAAAAATATTTTTATACATAAATGATTTCTATAATATTAATTCTTTAAATACCTTTTTTCAGGCTGGTACATCTTTCGATGGTGGTCCCGAAGCATTCAATTGCATAGCAAGTTCTGCCCACAACTGCTCACAATAAGGCTCTTGCCAAGTCTTGGTGCTGCTACTCTTCGTAATTACTTATTATTGCCATTTGCTATTACTTTTTGCGTAATTATTTTTAAAAATAGACAAATAGTTGATCGTAATAATAATTAAGTTTTATTGGAAATAGCTCGTTTATTTAAAAGAATCAAGTATATTTCTCGTTGATTGAGATATTTAGCTACTCTGGCAAGCATCGTTGTGTTTTCGAAAACTAAAGCAGCTGACAACTAAAAAGTTAATGCAAAATCATAAAAGCAAATAATAAAATTTCTTGAAATGAAAAACATCTTAAACATTTTCATCATTTTATTAAATTTTTGTACAATACTTCAAGTTTCATTACAAAAATCAATAAAAAACATATTAAGTTAATGCTTTAATTATTTTATTATGAATTTTAAAGTAAAATGAGTGCAAAAATAAGAAAGTGATTTTAAATAGGCAGCCACTTTGTTGACTGGTTTCAAATCACAAAAGCTCAAAAATGTTTATGTGCAGAACACCGTTTTTGTGATTTCAAATCACTTTCACAAAAAGTAATTTGCAGAACATGCCTGATATATTTAATAACGGCTTTATCGTATGATCTACTATTTTGAAATAAGAGGTACACAAGATTTTTGACTGCCTTTTTTATATAGTCGATCAAGTATTGTTAAACAAATTGTTTAAAAGCCGGTCTAATTTCTTTTTAATTTGTAAAATATTGAAAAATAATAAATTATACCGTTGCTCATAAAAGTTGTTTTTTATTACATTGCTTGGTCAACAAGAATGTCAACATTTCTTTAAAACAATTTATTTCCTAAAAATAATTTAATAATATAAAAAACTATTTAATTGTTGCTTCAAAACTACATAAAGAGAACTGTGCCGGAAAAATTTATGGAATTTTAAAAGCAAAATCGAGCTTATAAACACACAAAAATGTCACAAGCCGAATATAATTGCAATAAGTGCCAAGAAAGAGACACCGAGCAAATGGTGTAGTGTGACTTGTGTGATAAGTGGTATAATTTTAAGTGCGTTGGGGTAAATAGTGACGTTGAAAATGTAGGTTGAAACTTTTCTTGCGTTGCTAATAAAGATAGTGCTTCCAACGTGTCTCCACGGATGCCTATAATTGGAACTGATAAGCTTACTGCAGGCTTACAAGCATCATCATAACCTGATATCCAACTAAAAGGATCCCTTTCAGATGCACCTAGCTCATCGTTAGAGGAAAAAGCCCGTCAGCCATTAAATGTAAATTATAATGGAAACGAAAAGGGCAATCCAGAAATTTATACCAGAAACGTCTTGCGAAATAAAGCAGCAACAGGTGACAAATTTGTTCAAAATTGTAGTTCTCTTTGTGGCCCGAGCATATCGTCCGACTCTATAAACTCCCACACAAAAGTAAAATTGTAGATTTTGGAGGAAGAAGAGGAACTTCAAAGACAATGTTTAGAGAAAAATTACAGTATCTTCACACAAGGTGCCGTTTTCCAAAATTCGAATTCCTTTTTTAATATTTCTTGCTTTCGACCTATTGCAGCGCAACTAGCAGCAAGACAGGTTATAGCAAAAGAGCTTCCAACATTCGATGAAAGCCCAGAAGACTGGCCTCTATATATAAATAATTTTTAAAATAGCACAAAAATAGCGGGCTATACAGATGGTGAAAATTTAATGCGATTGCAGTAGTGTCTTCGAGGTCGTGCTAAAGAACTAGTAAAAAGTAAACTGCTTATCTCATCTACGGTGAATGAAATAATTCAAACCTTGGAAATGTGTTTTGGTTGTCCAGAGCATATATTGGACACCATGATAGCAAAAGCAATTAAAATTCTTCCGCTTACGGACAGGCTCGACAGCCTCTTCGAATAGGCACTCACGATAAGAAATATTTGCTCAACGATGGAGGCCTGCAACTTGACGGCTCATTTAAACAATCCGTTGCCCGTAAAGTCGCTGGTCGATGAAATACCCGATAGTCAGAAATTAAATTGGGCAATGCATACAAAAAACGATAAGGTCCCAGTAGTGAAAGTGTTTAGCGATTGGACTTACAATATAACAGGAGCTGCAAGTCAAGTCGTATCCCCATTAGTAGCCCAAAAAGGAGCTTCAGTACACACTCACTCAGAGCCAGCCCATCAAAATAAAGTAATTTGCAATTTTCGAAAACGTCAGCAGCACAAAATACAGCATTGGGGTGAATTTCAGGCTCTTACTTTGGACGTAAAGTGAAACGTGGTAAAACAAAATAAATTATGTCGCCAGTGTTTAAATGCTCACTTAAAGCATCACTCCTTTTTGCATAGGTATACAATAACAAAGAACGCAGCTGAAGCAGTGGCACAAGGGCGCAGTGGAAACGTAAACGCACACAATGGTAGTGCTAAAGGTATTTTAAAATCTTGCCTATCTGTTTACATTTTAATGATGCTTCAATAGAGACATTCGCATTTTTAGATGAGGGTTCATCCGATACCCTAATAGAGCCCTTTTTAAAAGTTGGGTCTACATGGTAAAAAGGAGCCTACAAAAGGAGAGCTACAATGGACTGGCGAAACTACTCGTTTTGAGCGAAATTTTGCTAAAGTTAATATAGAAGCTTTCAGCGTAAAAAATAATAGCAGATTTATTTATTAATGACTGCCTGCAAGTGAGCGATATTTCTGAGCTTCTTTAAGCGAATCTTTGTTCGTTACTGAAGTTGATGGTCATTTTCGCTTCATTAAATCCCAAACGTGTTCAATTGGGCTAAAATCTGGTTACTGGGGTGGGCTATGGAACTGTCTGGAAGCATAATACAGCAACCACTCTTTCACAGAAAGTGCAGTGTGCTTTGGATCGCTATCCTGTTGAAAGATCCAATGAGGTCCAAGGCCTAAGATATCTTGCATATTTATTTCCAATATACTCTTGTATGTATGTTGGTTCGTTATGCCATCAATAAAATCCAATGTTCCAACCCCCGCTGCTCCAATAGCACCCAAACCATTACATTGTCACCTCCATGTTTTACTGCTTTTGAAGAGCAACGTTTAACCTGCGCCAAGCCTTTGCACGTCCATCGCTTTCAAACAAATTTAATTTGCACTCGTCTGTAGATAAAACTGTTCTCCAAAACTCAGCGTCTTTGTTTTTGTATTTATGTGCAAACTCCAGTCTCAGTTTTCTGTTTTTTCACTTATCAGGGGCTCTTTTCGGGGAACTTGGCTTTTGTATCCATTTTTCGCAATGCTCTTTGAACTGTTCTTGGGTGTTCATGTTTGTTATAGTTATTAGCGATATCATCTGCGTTTATTTTCTAAAAGCTCAAACACAATTGGCAGACCTTGGCCGTATAAACATAAATGTAAATAAGCGCTAGACACTGACCAATTGGCGTATTTCCGCCGGATAAATATACAGATATTAGGCGCTCGCCGCCAAACTGATTTGCGCGTCTTAGTCGCTCAGTAATAACAAGACAAAAAAAACAAAAGATCCTCTTTTCCCAAATATCCTCTCTTCATCACATATTACATGGCGATCCTGCCAACCAAACTTGGGATCTTCTGATCCTCATTTTCTGTAGTTAAAAAAATATATCACAAAAATTTTTATTTTTCGGGTTGATCTGTGCCATAGATGAATACAAATGCACCTACTGCGGAAGACGTTAATAGAATAATTAACTTCTGGGAGAAATACCTAAACAACTCTCAGGAAGAACAATACTTTCCAGAAGGACCCTAGCCTGAAGTCACCTACGTTCCCACAGAACTAAATCCCGAGTCTTCAACAGCAAACATTGCTTTCGTCGGAGTGCGTATCGGCCCACAACCAATTCCAATAGGAGAACCGATTCGTAGACATAAGTCGAGACCAATACAAAAAGATGCTCCCTTACCAGAAGTACCAAAGAAGGAACGACGAGGTGGAAAAAAATTTAAGCAGCGGTTAGAATTACATCATTTATATATAATAAAAGCATTATCAACTAATAAAAAGGAAAGACACAATGAAAGTCTCAAAACTAAAGAAATAAGAAAAAAAAACAGAGAAGTAAATAAAAAAAAAAAAAATATTAAAACACAGAAATTTTTTATTATAATGGGAAAAACCATATCAAAACCATCAGCCCAATCGGGTGATGCGAACGTAAATATTATAAATAACCAAGACTATCATTCTCAAACTTTAGAACAACACGAAATAATTTTGTGGCTTATTTTGGCAGTAACAGTTTCCAGTTTAGCACTAAAAATATACAGGCTAAATAAGGAAAGTAAATCAGTTTCTTGTCTTACTGACGTTATAACAAGATAAATTACATGGAAGCCTTAGTAGAAGAACCTTAAAAAGACTCCTAACGGACGCTACACAAGAGCCACATTATTAAAGAAGAGATCAGACAGCACAGCACTATACAACAACGTGTTAGATATCATTAAGAATGCAGATGATCCTCTACAACTTGAAATATGAAAAAATACAAGATCATTATACGCTGAGATAATAAAAATTCTTAATGAAAAAACATTGCTTTATAAAAAACTTGTTTCGTTAAAAACAGTAACCAAATGTCTTTCTTCATTCCTGCATCTATATAATAAAATCAAAATAAAGAAGATGGCAAATCAAGACTTTAGTGTCCTTTCTTTCACGAAAGCCATAGCGGAATTTTCCGGGAAGAAAGAAGACTCCCAAAAATTTATAAACCTAGTGGAACTTTTCAGTAATGAAAATCCTGTAGACAGAAAACCAACTTTCTTTGCACTAGTATACAACACTAAAATTCCGGATAAGATAAAAACAAAACTAGATCTATTGGGAATTGCTGATGTCAATGTCTTAATATCCAACTTAAGAGAGATATTTAAGCCTCGAAAAACAGCAAATGCAATATTAGATGAACTTTCAAATATTACTCAATGAAATAAATCCGTATCTCAATTTGCCGAAAAAATAGAATTTCTGATAGCACAACTAAATGCCATTCAAACTTTAACTCTGAAAACAACAGCAGAAAAATCTGCTATGATTAAGTCATAGCGCTTAACTTTTTAAAGCGAGGTATAACAAAGCCAACATAACTCAAACTATAGCAGCAAGCCGAGCAAACACATTCAAAGAAGCACTTCAAATAGCAAAAGAATCCGATTACACAGAAGAAGCTCGTGTCATGCTGTACAAAAAGAACAAAATTAACCAACAAAGAATTAATACGAATCAAAGCCGCTACAACAATAACAGTACGCAGCAAGAAAATCTTTACAATAATGGACATCAACAAAATAAACAAAATTACTTCAACAACAACAATAATAACAACTATAACCAACAGAGAAAAAATAATCATGGAGCCAACAGCTCCAATAGAAATCAGCATCAAAATTCTCGAAACTATTATAATGGCCAGCGCTTTACTAGCAACAGCTCTCGCAATCAAAACAATAATAGGCATAATGTATTTTTCATGAATGGCACAGAACAACAGGGAAACTTGATAGCCCCCGGCGCCGAAAATTAGTCAAATCGGGGAATACAAATAAAAAAATTCTTAAATTTAACGTTACTTTAGACTATAGTAAATACGCATATATAAAATGTAAAAATAACACTTTTTCATTTGTAATTGACACAGGAGCTGATATTTCTATCATAAAAAAAGAAAATTTAAAAAATATTAATATTAACAGACGCTACTCATGTGCGATAACGGGTATATCAAAAGAAAATATTTTAACGTTAGGAACATGTATTTTACAACTAGAAATACAACACGATGTTCTAAGACGTAAGTTCAATGTCGTAGAAAATTCTTTCCCTACCACATCCAGTGGTATTTAAGAAAGAGATTTTTGTGCAAAATATAGAGCACGAATAGACTATACAACCTTCACATTCACATTTACACATAAATATATTGATCACACATTTGATTTGGTATCAAAAGAGGTTTTGGTTACCAATTTAGTACCTAAGGGAACAATTAGAAATGCGACACAACGATGGTCAAAAGCAAAAGAACAATTAAGCTTAAATAACTTAAATTATTCAACAAAAGAATCAATCAGTGATCTTTGCAAACAACTACAAGAAATATTTTATTTAAAAAATGAAAAATTATCCGTAAATAGCTTCTATGAGGAAGAGCTAACACTCACAGCGTCTAGCCCTATATACATTAAAAATTATTGTCTTGCCCATAGCCAAATAGAAGAAATTAATAGACACGTGCAGGAACTTTTAGACAAAAACATAATAGAGCGCTCCACAAGCCCTTATAACTCTCCTTTATTGATTGTACCAAAGAAAGGTACAGATGAACAAACGAAGTAGCGATTAGTTGTCGACTTTCGTCAGCTAAACAAAAAACTTGTCGATGACAAATTTCCTATTTCAAGATTAGAAGATGTGCTTGACAAGCTATCAGGTGCTAAATACTTTTCAACCCTAGACAAGACAAATTCATTTCATTAAATCCCACTAGAAAGAAAATCAAGACCTTTAACTGCTTTTTCTACGAGCAATGGACACTACCATTTCAAAACAGTACCATTTGGCTTAAGAATAGCTTCAAACAGCTTTCAAAGAATGTTAACAATCGCCTTTTCTGGTTTAGATAATATCTGTTTCATATATATAGATGATATTATAATTTGCAGATCACAATGCAAATCTTCGACGTGTTTTTACCAAATTAAAACAGTATAATCTGAAACTTAATCCATCAAACAGTAAATTTTACAAGCTAAAGTCATTTACTTAGGCCATAAAATCACACACCACGGAGTTAGCACCGATCCAGACAAGTGTAAATCAGTAGAAAACTTTCCAACGCCCCAAAACGCAGACGAAATTAGACGATTCGTTGCATTTTGCAATTACTATAGGAAGTTTATACAAAACTTTGCTCAAATAGCAAAACCTTTAAATAATCTTTTAAAAAAGAATGTAGAATTCAAGTGGACCAATGAATGCGAATTTTCATTTAAACACCTAAAACAATCTTTAATAAATCCTCCAATACTGCAATACCCAAACATGCAAAAAGAATTCATTTTAACAACAGACGCTTCAAATCATGCTATTGGCTCAGTAATTTCTCAAGGCAAGATAGGTTCTGATCTTCCAATTGCATACGCAAGTAGATCTTTATATAAACATGAATTGAATACGCCGATAATCGAGAAAGTACTCTTAGCAATTCACTGGGCAAAACAACATTTCAGACCCTATATTTACGCAAAAAAATTTAAAATTATTACAGACCATAGACCACTAGTTTCACTATTTAAACATAAAACCCCTCTTCAAAATTAACTAGAGTCCGCATGGACTTAGCAGAGTATGACTTTGAGATAATATATAAAGATGGAAAATTAAACACCAATGCTGACGCGCTATCTAGAATACCGAAAAATTCTGATATATTGAAAAGCCTTATACCAAATATTGCAGCGATAACTAGAAGTGCAAGTGAAAATGTGACTCGTCCAAATAGACCACCTACCCCCGCAAATGCGACTAGCCATCCATACATGTGGGAATGCATATATATATCGGACGTCAGAAATTTGCCAGTATTTAAATTTGTACAAAGACAAGGAGAAAACAAACACAAAAAGCATAACAATATGCAATCTTTTGCCATAGTTAAAAACAATGTTCTAGTTGAATCAAGCGATAAACCATAATGTACAGGCCAAGTTTGGGAAAAACTGATATCACTACTACAAAGTAATGGCATAAATAAGATATCTCTTTCAAAGAAAGACTTATTATTTAAAAATATGAAACTACTTGACGTAAAACGGTTATATGATAAAATAATGCAAAACCAAGTAAATAAAGGAATGAGTACTCCTATTTAAATTATATTATTTGATCCCCCTTAATCAACAATACACGAACCTGATCAGTTACGTCTTATCAAAGAAAATCATCTGTCTTTACTCGGAGGTCACACCGGAGCAAATAAAACGATAACTAAATTAAAGCAACGTTATGTCTGGAAAAGCATGAACAAAATGGTTAAAAAGTTTATACAAAAATGCGAAATATGCAAAAAAATATAAAATAGTTATGCATAATAAAGAAAAAATGGTTATCACTGATACGCCTGCTCGTCCATTTCAAATTGTGTCAGTTGACATAGTAGGCCCACTAATCCGACCAAATGATTTCAGATGTATCTTAACCCATAATCACATTACAGATTTAACTTAATATATTGAAGCTTTTCCGATGACTTCTAAAGAATCATCAGAGGTTGCAAGGACCATAGTAGATAAATTCGTTCTAAAATATGGCCACTTTATAACAATGAAAACAGATATGGGTGCAGAGTTTGTTAATCAAACGATTTCAGAAATTTTTACGCTATTAAATATCGAACAAATTACATCAACCCCGTACCATCACGCGTCTTTAGAAAGAAATCACAGAGTCTTAAAGGAATACCTGTTGTGCTGCACTGAAGACACAGAATGGCATAAAAGCTTACCATATTACACATTCTCATACAACACAACCCCACACACATGCACAAAATATACGTCATTTGAATTAATATTTGGTAAACTACCGAATTTACCGAATGATATATATATATTAATAAACCAATTTATAATTTTTATGATTTCAAAAATGAGCTCTAAATAAGATTAAAAAACGCGCATGAAAATGCCAAAAAACTTTTAGTTGAGTCAAAAATTAAAAAAAAAAAATATTACGATAAAACATCTAAGGTATCAGATTTTAACGTAGGAGATTTACTTTATTTAAGAAACCATACAGGAACTAAACTTAATAGCCCATACAAAGGTCCTTATAAAATACTAGAACGCCAAGGTGTTAATTCAATAATTGAATATAAAAACAGAAGAAAACATGTACATAATAACAACCTAAAATTAATAAGATGGTCCATAAATAAAATAAGAAATTTTACAAGCCGGTAGTAAGTTAAAAACAAAAAAAATTAAATTATAATTTTTTTTCTTTCTGTAAAGGGTGAGGGTGTAGCATATATAAATGTATATTACATATTTTAATACACTATAAACGTAGCATATACATTACATATTTAATTATACTATAAGTTAAAATGTAGCAAACATCATACTTTTAAATTTTCTTTTTTTATTTAATTTAAGCATGCATTGCAATAATACACACATCATACTCTTAAATATTCTCTTTAATTTAATATATGCATGCATTGCAATAATACACAGGTACGTTCTTTTCCTATCGATCATTGCATTCTTTGTCAACAAAAGTGTTGAATGCAATTATTGACCATGAGAAGAAATGCTTAATTAGCAATATTTACTTTTAGTTTTTAATTTTAAGCTGAACATTTTTTTGTGTAAATAAAGAAAGAAGTTTGACAAGAACTTTAGTTTTTGGAAAACCTTGCTCCCAATCACTGCGTTTATTTTCTAAAAGCTCAAACACAATTGGCAGACCTTGGCCGAATAAACATAAAGAAAAATGAGCGCTAGACGCTGACCAATTGGCGTATCTCCGCCGGATAAATATAGAGATTTTAGGCACTCGCTGCCAATTTGATTTGCGTGTCTTAGTCGCTTAGTAATAACAAGACAAAAAAACAAAAGATCCTCTTTTCCCAAATATCCTTTAATTATCGTGTCCTCGATCTGTTAAAGCTTCTTCGATAGTGTAAATAGCGATAAAAAAGCAAAAGAACTTGCGCTTCAAGTAAAAATTATTCACTATGCCGCCGGTTTTCACATGAGAAATCGGATAACTAATTCCGAACTTGTCCCTAAACACCTATCCGAAGATGGTACAAATATTCAAAATTCATTCAAAGCTATAGAAAAAATCCTTGGTATGTATTGGAAATCAAATAATTATGTGTTTTAGTATAATTCTAGATTCTCGAGGCTCCGAAGGGATGTTTTTAACAAAAACGTAGTTCCTACTAAAAATAAAATCTTCAAGTCCTAATGTCTCTTTTTTACTCATTACGCCTTGTTTCGAACTACGCCATCGGTCTTAAAATTTTACTTCAGAATATTTGACGCTCGGGTATAAAATTAAATTAAGGAGTTCATTTAAATTGGCATTCGTGGCTTTTGAATCTAAATAAAGTATCATCAATTGCAATACCTAGATGCTATTCTTAGCTGCTCAAATTTACGCCAAAGGTCTAAGTACATACGTTTGTCGAGGCTGGGGAAAATGCTTATGCTGCGGTATGCTACTTCCGCGTTGAATTCATGGCAATATCGATGTGTCTATCGTAGCAGCGAAATCCAAGGTCACCCCACTAAAACCGATATCGATACCCCGCCTAGAACTTCAAGCGGCATTAATAGGTGCACGATTAGCTACAAACGCCACACGTTTTAACTCTACATTTGTGATGAATCGAGTTGGTAAAATTCTGGAAACCACAAACTTAAATCGGTGGCATTGGGCAACGAGGCTGAAAGACACTTTCCAAGGCGTGATAATCGAAATATTCAACCTATGACTCGTCCAACAAGATATGTGAATGAGTGCTTTTTAGATGAAAACCAGGATAACGATATGCAGGACAATAGTAATGAGCAAATTGCCGCTTTAAATATAAACAACTAACAACAACAGCGCAAATAGCCGATTGTGTGTTGGAACTGTAGGCAACAAGGTCACGTTTTTAAAGAATGTTTGGCGGTCGAGAGAACACTTTTTTGTTATAAGTGTGGAAAGCCAAACGTCATTACACCCAAATGTCCCAACTGCAAGACGGGAAACCCATCCAAGAGCTTGGGAATGAGAGGGGACCCACGCTCATCAGAAGACAAAGCCCCTGCAAAAAACTGAAAAGCGGAGAAGAAAATATGTTAACCCAACTAGAAAATATGCCGAAAATCAGACATTATATAAATAAAGAAATGAGACAGAAAAATTATGATGAAGCAAGAGCTCGTATTTTCGGGAATGAAAAAAAAATTTATACCAATTTCAAAACGTATTCGTAAGGTCAGAGAAAAGTTTAAAGAACGTAGGAAAACTAGGCGGTTAATGATAGAGTCAATAGGTAGGGCAAGCCAAAAAAACATGGATAATAGGTGTTCTACTAAAATATTGATAGAAGCAAAAGAAATCGAAGGTCTTTTAGACACAGGAGCATCTGTGAGAATATTAGGAAAAGGATGTAAAGAAATTGTACAGGATTTAAGTCTTAATATTCAACCGATACTGACTAATTTAAAAACAGCTAGTGGCCAGTATCATCGAATATTGGGAAGAGTAAAAGCATCCATTAGGTACAAAGATCTGGAGAAAACAATGCTTTTGTATCTTTGTCCCGATTGGGAACTATCTCTTTATTTACGTATAGATTTTTGGAGAATGTTTAGTTTAGCACCAGAAGCTCTAGGCGTAGCTGAGTTAGATATGGAGAAAATAGAAACAGAATTTGCGACAAAGGAATCAGAATATAAACTAAAACCGCATGAGTTAAACAAGGAACAAAAAAAATATAGATCAAGTGATAAAAGTATTTGATACGTTTGAAGAGAAAGGCACACACATCTTGAGAAACATACCATTAAATTAGTAGAAGGTGTAGAGCCTGTAAAGGATCGATATTATCCAATAACTCCTGCAGTCCAGAAAATTACATACAAAGAAATAAACAATATGTTAGCTTTAAACGTAATCGAGTTAAGTGATAGTCTTTGGTCAAATAGGACGATAGTCGTGAGAAATCCAGGAAAGAATCGCTTTTGCTTAGACGCTCGAAAGTTAAATAAATCAAAAGTTAAAGATGCGTATCCGCTGCAAAATATCGATGGAATCCTGAGTAGAATCGACGAAACTCATTTTATTAGCAGTGTCGATTTAAAATACGCCTTTTGGCAAATCGAGTTAGATAGCGAAAGTAAAGCTTATACAGCCTTTACAGTAGCTGGTCGACCCTTGTACCAATTCCGAGTTATGCCATTCGGACTGTGCAATGCGGCCAGAGACTTTGTCGTTTGTTGGATAAGGTCATACCGAGTCATTTGCGAGATAACGTATTTATCTACCTTGATGATTTATTGTTAATATCAAGCACATTTGAAGACCACGTAAAACTCTTAAGCGAAGTGGCAAAATGCCTTAAAGATGCAAAGTTAACCATAGGTTTAAAAAAGTCGCAATTTTGCTTTTAGGAATTGAAGTATCTAGGTTTTATTATAGGAGGGGGTACTTTGAAAACTAACCCCGATAAAGTCACAGCAATTAAAAATATAAAACAACCAAAGTCTGTTAGAGAAGTCAGAAGTTTTTTAGGTACTGCAGGTTGGTATAGACGCTTTATTAAAGAATTCGCAGCCATATCAGCGCCTTTAGCAGATACCCTTAAAAAAGCTCCAAAGTTTAACATGACACCTGAGGCGATTCAATCATTTGAAAAACTAAAAAAGGCATTAACGTCAGCCCCTGTTTTGCGACACGCAGATTTTACGAAGCGTTTCTATATACAATGCGACGCATCGGACTATGGAATCGGGGCAGTATTATACCAGTTAAACGACAAAAACGAAGAGCACCCAATTGCGTTCTACTCGCAAGAGTTGAATCCCTGCCAACGGAATTATACTGTAACGGAGGCGGAGTGCTTAGCAGCAGTAATGGCGGTACGTAAAGTTCGACCATATGTTGAGATGATGCCATTTTCCATCATCACCGACCATGCCAGTTTAAAGTGGCTGATGACACTCAAAGACTTAAGCGGAAGACTTGATAGATGGTCTCTACAATTGCAGGCATTTGATTTTCTGATCGAACACCGCAAAGGCCCTGAAAATGTGGTAGCAGATATGTTGTCACGTAATCCACGTCAACAACATATCGAAGAAATTCGACTGAGGATCTGTTGGATTTCGAAACAACAGAATTTGAATCAGACGAATACTTAGCCCTGATAAAACAAATTGAAGAAAATCGTGATAAGCTGCCTGACATAAAAGTAGTAGACGGGAAAGTTTTTTAACGCACCAGTTGTGAAAGAGATGTAGATCAGCAATTCCAATGGAAACTTTGGATACCACCGAGTTTAACGTATGCTGTGATAGAAAAGTCACATTCATCGAATGTATGTGCCCATGGCGGAATGGCAAAAACTATTGAAAGAGTGAAGAGATTTTTCTATTGGCCAAAAATGACAGTCCAGATAAGAGAATTCGTGAAAAACTGTCAAGTGTGTAAGGAAACAAAACCTTCAAACAAAAATTTAATGCCAGATATTGGACAGGAAGTAAGCACCGAAGGACCTTTCCAGAAAGTATATATTGATTTCCTGGGAAAATATCCCAGATCAAAAAGTGGTAACAGCTATGTATTTATCGTGATGGACCATTTCACAAAATTTATTTTTTTAAAGGCCATGAAAGAAGCGACAACAGCTAATGTTATAAAATTTTTGGCGTGCCTAAGGTGATGCACATTGATAATGGTTCACAATTCGTGGCCAAAGGATTTGTTAATTTGCTAGAAACGTTTGGCATCAAACACAATAAAACCGCCGTGTACTCCCCACAATCAAATGCGTCTGAAATGGCAAATCAATCAGTTTAAGCAGCAATCCGAGCCTATTTGAACGAAAACCATAGGGACTGGGACCTATACTTGTCCGAAATAGAATGTGCGCTCAGGAATTCTGTCCACTCTGCTATAGGTTTTACATCATTTTTTGCGCTATTCGGCTTACATATGCTTACGAACGGAGCGGATTATAAACTCACCCGAAAATTAATGTCGTTATCTGACCACGAAATAGAAAATTTAACTAGGAAAAGCTAGAATTAATTAGAGAGAAGATTAGGAAAAATATGCACGATGCTTACGAAAAAAGTGCAGCCAGATATAATAGGGGCGCACGAAAAGCAAAATTTATTCCAGGTCAAGAAGTATTTCGGAGAAATATAGTTCTGAGCGACTTCGCGAAAAACATCAACGCCAAATTTTGCAAGAAATTTCTCAAATGCCGTATAGTTAAGCCCATAGGGAATAATATGTAAGAGTTGGAAGATTTGAAAGGCAGGTCAATAGGAATCTATCATGTAAAAGACATAAAAGTCTAGAAAATGTGGGACAGTGATAGAGAAGAAAATTTCAAATACAGTGCAATATACATATGTACCAGTGCAATAAAATAGTTGTGTTTGTGTTGTCCTAATTTTCACCCAAAGGATATACCATCCCGTTAAAAATTTAACAATGCGTGCAATATTATATATATTATCTAAATGTCTGTATTCGTATAAGCCTAATATTTAAAATAGTACCTGACTTTTAATGTTTTTATATATAGTCTTCCAAAAATAAAAAAATGTGCAATAAACTCACCCGTGCTACACCGACAAAACATGAAATAAATAATTTTCCGTCCTACATAGAAATTTAACAGCACCAGTGAACCTTCATTAAATCATCGTAGGAATTATTCTGTTGTTAATAAAAAAAATACACACAAAGTAAATTTCTTATAGAGCAAAAAAAATTTCATTTGTACTTCCCGTAAAAAAATCGAGAAAATCCAGTTCAGTTAGAGACTCTTTTTCAGGGTGTGAGAAGTCCCCACGTTGGACGTATAATGTGCCATTATACCCTTACACCGTTCCCTCTGACAACATTCAGCGACCACGGAGTTTTGTTGCGGGTCGTGTAACACCACCGGCAATAATGCCACCCCAATGTTGTCGATGATTTATAATGAATGCGTGTGGGAATACCAATGAGGAGTAGATCATAGATATGGACCAGTTCTTTAACATGTTATGTTCTTTTTGCATTTTTTAATTTCTTTTAATAACTTCTTCTTTTCAGACACATGTGTACTTGTAGTCTCTTTGTTGTGTAATTTTTTGATTCTAAGTTTTTTTGAGATTTTTGCTTATGTTGTTGTTGTGAAGTTGATAGTTAGTTTTTAAGGTTTTGTGCCTGCAAAAGAAAACAGATAAAAATTAATAATAAAATTGATATTTTGTAAAGAAAACGATACAATTTACCCAAACATAAGTATTCCTAAAGCTCCAAATCTGCAAATAATGTAACCTGAAAAGAAACACAAGTACATGATTAATATTTTACGTCCACTTACATGTGCTGTCCAAAAGAAAATGAAAATGTGCTTGTCATATGTGTATGCATGTGTGTATATTAGTTGTATATGATAGCTGATGTACGTACAGTAGTATTACTTACAGTCCACCCTAAATACGGGCGTTAGGCACGACGTAATTTAGCGTCTAGTTTTTACGCTGTAATGAGTAACTTAAATAAGAGTGCCAACGTTGTGAAACGAACAGTATTGTTTACTTATCTTATTTGCTAAAAACCACAAAATTAAAATAATTAAGAGAGTCCAAATCGCGAAATTGACCTTAAAATAGCTGTAATGTCATTACTGTTGGAAATACTTTTGTATATACCACAAAAAAAAACAATAACAACACTTCTTTTGCAGCCAACTTCACTTTTTACGCGCAGTCAAAATTCGTTTTTTAATTGTCTACGGTTAGCGTCGCGATATTTGGGTTGGTCTCATACATTTTGTATGGGCATGAGAATTTTTGACAGTTAAATAACGTCTTACGCTCGTATTTAGGGTGGACTGTTACAAAAAGTTAGTAGCACCGGCATATGCATATGAGAAAAACATGTTATGGTGTATTTCGTTCATGTCCAAAGCGCGCAATATTTAAAAAAAATATTTGAATTTATATTTTTTATGAATGGAAAATGATACTTGCTAAAATGATGGGATCTTAGTAAGATTAAAGAGTGAGGTAGAAAAAAATGGAAATTAGGAGCGCGGGATAGACAGAATAATGGAAAAGAAGGTTCTAGGTCATAGAAACTAAATAAAAAAATTATTTTTTCTTAAAAAATTGTAAATAAATGAAATAATAGCCAGGGTGTAAGTTGGTAAGAAAAAAATCAAAACATATTGGTACAATGGCGCTAAGAGTAACCCTGGCGGGAAATTTTTTTAAATAAATCATATACATATTTCTTTAGGAGGGAAAAATTAGTAAATAAATAAGTCTCCAAAAATTCAAAATAGGGGGGCGTAGGAGGAAAAATTGTTGAAAGCGTAGAGACTTGTAAAAGTATTTAAGGCGAAGAAATAAAGAACTTAAGATTATTGTTAAGTTTAGTTCAAACAGTGAAGAAGCATAAAAGTAAAAAAGAAACATTTGATATTATTTCAGAAATAAAAAGTTAATAAACATTATTTAGCAGTAAAGTGACACTGTGTGGCTCCAATATTTTTAAATTTTATTAAGAGTTTTTTTTTTTAAATTAAAACCTAGCTATATACTCAAAAAACAGTGAAACTAAAAGTGAGCAAATTTAAGCGAGCCAGGAGCAATTAGCCAGGTAAAATTTTATAATTATTTAAATATTGTGTCTATGCTGAGCGCTAAAACAAGCAAGTCGCCAACATATAAGATCATTAGGAAATCTTTGGCTGAGGCAAATCAAAGAATGAGATAAAATAAAACGTTCCGAAAATATATTTGTAGAAAGGTTTTATTCGTCTCATTTTTATATCCTGTAGTAATCAATTATTATAATTTAGAATTATAAATATTTATTTAAGTCAAAGTGTGTATGTTATAGTATAATGTATGTTATAGTATAAGTGCATGATCCTTATATTTAAGCGTAGGGAAACCTAAAAAAATAAAAAAAAAAAGAAGAAAAAAATATTCGGTTGGTTATATATTTAAATATATCTCGAAAAGAGCTGAAAAAATTTGATTTACTGCTCAAATTAGGCGCGAAATTTTAATTTAGGCGAACGTTATTTATTCGCAGAAAGAGCAAACAATTAGCTTCAGGGAGCTCCTTTAAGTACAGGTTTTATAAAGTTTTGTTTTCCGAAAGTCCTGGAATTAGAGGACAAAATTTAGTTTGAGCTGTGAAGGAAGGAAAAGGAAGTTGTACAGTAAAAAGTGAGATATAGTTATATATATAATTACTTTAAAAAAATAAAAAAATTTAAAAAAGAAAAAAACAGTGAAATAAAAAATAAAATTGATTTTCATATTAGTAGATAAGAGTTTTTGTTCCCATGTTTAAAATTTGTAAAATTTTTTTTATTTTGTTTTTTGATAATTTTTAGTACATTATTAAATTTGAATTTGTTTAGGTTAAGATATATCAATAAAATATGTATATGAGTATTTGAAAAAAATGATATTTGCAGAAATGAAATAATTTTTTTTAAGGTGATGTCGATGACGGATTGGTAAGTGTGTGTAAGTTGATCGGGCGGGTTTTGGGTCACAGAGGAATCGTGCTGGAAGAGTACTGTGACACGGTTGGGTGGGCTATAAGAGAACCAACATCTGTCCCCAAGATTTTCGGTGGCGTACTGTTTTTTTTTTTTTTTGAGCTTATGTTTTTTTTTCATGAGTGTAATTTTTTTTTGTTATGTTACCTTTTCTTGCCTGGCGAAAGGGTTGGAACCTCCTGAGTCGAAAGAGCTAGTCGAACTGAACGTCGGGATAAGCTAACCGTAACATATTGGCCAAGGATCTTAGTATACTTTGGTCTGAAAACGTCAAAATTCATTTAAATTTTTAAAGCTAGTAAAAAGGGTTAAAAATTCATTTAAAAATTTATTTCAAAGTTTTGATTATAAATTTTATGCTATAGTTCTTTTTTTCTTTGTATTTTAATCTGCTGTTTATGAAACACTTTTGTTCGAACATGCACATAGCAGCCAAGCGAATCCATAACATGTTATCTTAAGAGACCCGGTGAACAGTTTTTACATTTGTGCATTTTGACTTCTTTAAATGTCAAAAGTGAGAGTAACAATTTGTTTTTGACAGCCAAAAAAGATTTTTACCATGGCGAAATAATGGCAGGTGGTCGCGATGGCGAATTCATTAATTTTCGCTGAAACGCTAAATGTCAAAAACCATATAAAAATGGCGTTAAAACGACTTTTCATATCATGATAATTTTACTAGTCTATGACCTCCGAAAATTATATCATAACGATAATATAATATTAATAAATGAAGTCTACACGGGATAAATTTTCATCATGTTATAAATTTTACTTTCATCAGGATTTAGATTTATCAAGTGTGGAGTCCCTGTAAGGAGGGTAGTGCTTATAATATAAGTATTTTTATTATGGAAATAGTAATTTACAATTAATGAAATCCCATCTAAAATATATATTTTATTCTAAGAATTTTCATAAAAACCAAAATTTAAAGCTTTGGTAACCCGAAATAGCTGTTTTTCAGATAGCTTTAATCCCAAACTCAAAAATTTTACTCGACTACATTCTTATCTGACCATTAATTTGTTTTTAAAATCGAAGCACCCATTTAGAAGTTATATAGTTATCTCCAGTTTTGTGCCAAAAATCTCTTACACTTTTTACAACGACACTCATTATCATTATATGATGACGTGGATGCGCAGTACAAATTTTTTTGTACGGCTGAGTGCGCAATCTTTTTTTTTTAAATTTATGTAAGGCAACCCAGGAAAACCCAGGTGAATATTTTTTAAGCTTTTGATTTTCGCTTCTTCGAATATCAAAAGTTATAATCTCCCAACAAAATGTACGTATTTCTTACGCAGTGTTGTATTCATTTTTGCCGTGTGTTTACCTGTTATGAATTTGCCTTCGATGCATGTAATTATACCTTGCAGTCATGGGCAAATAATACTAAGTGGTCGCAATGGCGAATTCATTGATTTTCGCCGAAACGTTAAGTGTCAAACACCATATAAAAAAATTATACACATGTTTTTTATTTTTTTGACTAATCAAAACGCAGCTTGAAAATGATGTCTTTACATCGAAAGCGCTCGCAAATCGTACCAAATAAACAGCCAGTAACGACGGTCTTCACCGAAAGGTATGACAACAGTATTTTATTTACTGGCGGAATAAATCCAATTAACTTAATTTTAGTTATATTATAAGTATTATAAAATATATCGTAAGCGTTATTACATTAACAGTTTATAAAATAGTTTAGTTTTTTTTTTAATAAAATATTAAGATTGTATTAAGAAACATAAAGAAAAAACTCGAATACTTATGCCTTGGTGTTTTCAATTACGACAATTAACATCATTTAGTATATGGCAACTCGTATAAACGCATTTTTAATCAAATGGTATCACTGTGACATAACGGTAAAGTATATGTGGAATTCTCCTTGGTAAAGTAAAATGGCAAGGTGCATTAATAACAGGTAGTCTTAACCACAGATGAATAACCAGATCCGAAACGAAAAATTCAGTGTGGCCAGATTCCAGCTTTCGTTAGAGAGGGATAGTAACAGTTCTTGCTTTTTTAATATTGCTACCTCCTTCTGATTATAGCTGGAATTTGACATTTTATTTATTTACAAAATTGTCAAGATTCTGTGGTTAAGATATTGTGAGTTTGTTTAAAGTGTTATAATTTATCAATAATTAAAGTGATTAAATCATTTTAATGTTGATAATAATTCTAAAATTAAAGTTATTAATTTTATTTGAATATTTTTGTGTGTGTTTTTTTGTCTCAAAATCATAGAAAATAAGGGTTGAAAAATCAACCACAACAACAAAGCAAAAAATCTAACAAAAGATGTAAGTTTAACAAAGTTGTTTTTAATGTAAATTAGATTTAAATGAAATTATCTGGTTTCTTTCAGGAGTCGCCGCTGCATCATGGGTTGTGCCGAAGGAAAGAAGCTGCACTAGTTCCCGAAAAATCCGGCTAAGTAAGTTTGTATATAAGTTTCATTAGTGCCATGCTTGCGGCAGGTTTTGTACATTAGAGGAACTGTGTTCCTTTTCAATGTACAAAATCTTATTTAATTTAGTTTAATTCCCAGATAATTGGAATTGTATGTTTGATGAGATTTTATCTTACCAAACATACATATTACAGTGTTTCTCCCAATCAGAAAAATTTAAGGGATTTAAAAAAAAAAGTGCTTGTGTTAATAAGTGTTTTAAACAAATAAGAAAACAAGTGCAAAATGACTAAAAAAGATTTAACAAAATAGTGAAAGTATAAATTTAATTGAAAATTCAAAAAGAATATTAATTGTCGTACAAGAATATGAAAGCTCCAATAAAATTCAACAAGCAGAATTAGTGCAGCAAATTCAGTAGTCTATTTATATTAGTTTTATTTTCCTATTAAGTATTTGGCTGGGGAGCCAATATGTTTTAGCTATTAGTTGCATTTTTTTTTATTTAATAAAAACCCTATGGCTTTAGTTTACATAGTTTTTATTCTATAATTTACTCGGTCAATTCCTCTGTAATATATATTGATTGGCCCTTAAGGACTGTGTATATTATTGTGAAATATAAATAAATAAATAAATAAGATCGTACTCTTCCAGTCTTCAAATATTTTTTGTTTTTAATTACTGAAAACTGGAAGTAGATCGATGAAATTATGTTTATTAAAATAAAGGTATATTAAAATTTTCTTTTTTATATTTTAACACAGATTGTAGCGATGCATTGCTAATTGCCCTGAGATGGAAATCAATAATTGCTGAAATTATTTTAAAACTGCTGAAATAAAACATAAAATTTTACTTATTATAAATTGTTTCTTTTTTTTATTATATACTTAAATAAAAACCGTAAAAGTTATTATTAAAGTTAAAATATATTATAACAAAAATTGTATGTTTTTTCTTTATATAAGATTTTTGAAATACAAAAGTAAGTATTATTATTATTATTGATTACGACTTTCACTTTTATTCACATCCTTGGAATCTGTAAATTAAGTGGCTAAAGCATATGTATATGTTGTCGGAGAAAGTATGGTTTGAAATTGATTTCTCACAAAAAATTGTTGTATTTTGAATCAATTTTAATAGATCAGTGGATTACAGTGGGTGTAACGGTCGCCATCGGTTTTATATTGGAATTGTTCTAGATTTTCTTAGCCGTTTTTGCTTTAGGTTCTGAAGTTCATATACCTTAAAAAATATAAAAACACAAATATTAGTTTTGCTGCAGTAACCTAGAATATCATAACTAACTTACCTTCTGGCGTAACTTTTTTCTTTGCTGGTGGGGCATTAATCGAGTTTGACGAATCACCAACATCATCAATGTAACGTTTCACTTTTATTTTCCGTCCACTTCGACTAACAGGTTCTGTTAGATCTGTACCAAGTGGGACAGACGAGACGACAACTGTTTTTATCTTTCCCTAATAGCTTCGTTAACCTTTTTAACACTTTCTTCCTTTATATCCATTACCTGCGGTTCGTAAACCGTAGTATTATTGATACACTTTCATCCACAGTACTTTCCAAAGCTTCTTCAGCTTGAGAAATATCTATACCTTCAGACGCTACATTTGGCAAATCAATAGGCGCTGAATCTTCGCCATTGGCTGCAGCAACTATTTGATCAATGGCCTCTCGAAAATTATTCCGTTTCATATTTTTGTGTGTGGCGAATGTTTCTTTGTTTTCAACTGAACAGAATTGATGTTATTCCAACAACAATTGTGTTAAAAAATAATCTTTCTTATGGGAGAATCTTATTATTATACTATAAGATCTATATTATTTAAGTTTATAGCAAGGACGTCTTGTTGCTCGCACTGTTCAATTGGTATTGAAAAAAGTAAGTAAAAATCGTTACCTCAAGGCGCGAAAAGCTTCGGCAGATGTAAACCGAAAGTACCATTGGAAAATTTGGAGATTTTCCAATATCAGTGTGGGCAACCTTACAGGGTTTTTTCTCTTATTATTAACATTAGGTAAATTCAGGTAAGTATTCAAAGGGTAAATATAAATTACATAATCAAATTATCGGTAAGTATAATTAGGGTAAGTATTCAACGTTAATAAGTATAATATAGGTAAGTATTAAGATAAGTAAATATAAACAATGGTAAGTATCAAATACTAATAAGTATAAACAATGGTAAGTATCATTTTCATTAGATTATAATTCAACTACCTTACAAATGTTTATCTTATTCAATTATAAAATTTAATAATGTAAGTTATTCATAAAAAAAAAAAAGTTTATGTCCAACTTAGCTTGGACATGCCGCCGGCCTTGGCGTTAGGCAACAAATGCCGTCTTATCGGTAGCGCAGAGTACTTGCGCCAAAGATTGATGATGATGCCACAGGTAATGCTGGGGTTGGTTGTTGTCGGTTTGGCTCTTGTTGATTCTGTGACGTTGGCTTTTTTGTAGACTTTCCCTTTGACCTTGCCGCACGCGGAGGAGAAGGGTGCAACAGGGTATGATGATACTTATCGCATTTCCTGCATGTATCCAGAGATGCACATCCCCGTAAATCGTGGCTGCGAGCGAGACAATTTTCGCAATAACGATGTCTCTCTACCACTTCTTGCCTCTTCTTTACGGTCATATTAATAAATTGACGGCAAAACCTTAGGCCGTGATAGGCTTTGCATATTGCGCATTTATAAATTTCGGGATCACGGCGCCTAAAACGCTTGGTAAAAATTTCCCTAGGACGGGTAGCGGTAAGTCTTCTATTTGATCTAAAGAAAAAGCGCTTTATTAGTAATTGTAACTTTACGAGCAAATAAGTGTATAATCCTGTGTAAATGAAATAAAACGAAAACAAACGAATACACAAACGTACCCTTTCATTGTACTTGATCTTCGTAGGGACGAAGTCTTGAGTTCAAACGGTCCAGCAAAGTCAATTCCAGTTGTGTGGAACGGTGGTGACAAGTTACATCTCTCAGCGGGTAAGGGCGCCATTATCTGCGAGCACGATTGCTGTTTGTGAATGATACAAACCTTGCAGTGGCGTAATATAGCTTTGACTTTGGGTTTAAGTCTGAAAATGTAAAATTCTGCTTGCACCATTCTACAAATCTGGCTACATTCGGCATGAGCTAGAAATTCGTGCAAAAAAGTAAGGTATAAATGGCAGAATCGTGAGTTCCCGGGTAATATCATGGGAAAGCGTTCGTCATATGGCAAATATGATTGAGCTAATCGGCCGTTAGCACGAAGAACTAAATCTGAATCGAGAAACGGGTTTAAGTTCTCCAAAGAGCATTTGTTGGGCAGAGTGTTTCCGTTTAATAAAATATTATACTCTTCTTGATAGAAGATTCTTTTAGCAAGAGATATGAGGCGCTTTTTAACAAATTTCATTTCGGTTTGGGATACGCTATCACAAGAAATATGTTTTACATTTCGCTTTGAATCTTTCAAGCATTTGTTGAAAAATCGGAAGATATAGCATACAACTCGTAGGGCTCTGCTGTATGACGAGAATCTAGTCAGAATTTCAGTTTCTTGAACTTCTGTGTGTAGGGCCTGAATTAGGTTTTCCTGATTTCCAACAGTTTTGAGCGGATTTCGTTTTGGCCATTCCGATGGGGTTTTATTTAACCATGAAGGTCCATGCCACCAGAGATGACTATTTATAAGATCCTGAGGTTTGCAGCCACGTGTTCCTAGGTCAGCTGGGTTATCGTGGGTTGGTACATATCGCCATATTGCATTAGATGACAAACTATGGATTTTAGCAGTTCGATTCGCCACATAGGTTTCCCATGAAGAAGGTGGCTTTGATAGCCAGCCTAACACTATAGACGAATCTGTCCACAGATTTATTTGACTTATATCAAGCTTTAGAGAGGATACTACATAATTAACAAGTTTTGCTAGAAGAAATGCGCCATTAAGCTCTAATCGTGGGAGACAAACTGTCTGTATGGGAGCAACTTTGCTTTTGGCAACTAGCAAATTTGAAAACGTGTTGCGAGAATCAGTTTGACATCTTATATATAATGTTGCACAGTACGCTGCTTTCGATGCGTCTGAGAACCCATGAATTTGAACTTTATCCGAAGGAGTGTACTGAAACCAACGTGGGATAGAAATTGTTTCAATGTGCATGAGATCTTGCACGAGCGTGTTCCATTTATGCAGGGATTCTGCAGAAATGTCGTCATCCCAGTCTAACCCTTCTAGCCACAATTGTTGCACGAGAATTTTTGCCCGAATGACTATAGGTGCTAGCCATCCAGCGGGATCAAATAGCTTTGCAACAGACGAGAGAATCCGACGCTTTGTGATCTTTTCAGATTGTTCAATTGGAGAAAAATTATATGTGAAAGAGTCAGTGAGCGCATTCCACTTTATACCAAGAGTTTTGGTATCGCTTGTGTGGTGGAAGCGAAGAAAGTCTAAATCATAAAGATCTTCCTTTGGTAAATGCGCAAGAAATCGAGGATTATTTGCAGTTATCTTTTTTAACGGGAACCCTGCTGATTTTAATGCTTTTATGAGTTGATTTTGAGCAGATAGAGTTTCTTCTATGGAATAGCCACCAGTAAGTACGTCATCGACATAAGTTTCTGAGCGCAATATAAAAGTTGCTTTGGGAAATATGGATTCGGAATCAGTCGCAAGTTGCAAAAGGGTCCGAATCGCGAGATAGGGGGCACAATTGACGCCAAAAGTTACAGTTTTTAACTCGTAATCTTTTATCGGGCAATCTTCTTGAGGCTGGAACAAAATCCGTTGAAAAGACCTGTCAGCAGGGTGTATCAATATTTGGCGATACATTTTTTGGATATCGCCACTAAAAACATACCGATACTTTCTCCAATTGATTATAATCAGTATTAAATCGTTTTGTAGAGTGGGGCCCGTGTATAGAACGTCATTAAGAGAGAAGTTCGATTTTGACTTCCTAGAGGCATTAAAAATGACTCTTACCTTCGTCGTTTTATGGTCTGGGCGAACGACTGCGTGATGTGGTAAATAATAAGAGCTATATTTACCATGGGAAATTATTTCATTTGATGAGGTTTCTTTCATGTGATCAAGGGTAAGATATTCGTTAAGAACTTCCTTATATTGAGCTTTAAGATCAGGGTTTTTCGATAAATTTTTTTCCATACTTGAGGATTGGGCTATGGCAGTGAAACGGGATGATCCGAGAAAGACTTTCTCTGGAAATTCTGCCTTAAATGGAAGTCTAACAATGTACCTGCCACTATTATCACGTGTAGTGGTTTGGGTATACATTTTCTCACAAAAGTCATCTTCATGTGACTTTGGTCGAGTAGTAGGAATTTCTTCCTGTTCCCAAAACTGCTTTAAAATATTGTTGAGCTCTACAGTTTCAGATACGAAAACAGACGTCGTAAATGTCTGAATAGATTGAGTTTTTATAGGACCACTGAGAACCCAACCAAAAATAGTATTGTACGCTGATGTTTGACCACATATATTTTTCTTTACCCCATCAATATTGATAAAATGTTCACAATCGTTCCCAAGAATGAGATCTATTTGGGACGCTTTATTAAATGTTGGATCAGCTAGATCTAATTTTGCGAGTTTAGTTGAGAATGGGATTTCGAGATTGAATGCAGGAAGCCGTTTTGTGACTTTGGGTAGTACAATAGCCTTAATAGGAACACGCAAATTGCATCTTTTAGCATATAAAATGAATTCACATTCTTTTTTTGCGTACTGTTTTTGACCTCCAATACCTACAATTTCGAAATGTGAGGTTTTGTAGGGTAGTTGAAGACGAGTTCTAATTCGTTCTGTTAAAAATGTTCTTTGGGAACCGGGATCAATCAGAGCACGAACAGTAAAAAGTTCACCCCAATGCTCAATTTGAGTTATAGCGGTTCGCAATAAAACGTTCTCATTACTAGTAGAACAATTGGCTTGAATTTGCCTAGAGGTACATGGGAGCTCATCTTGACTTTTATCTTCAACTGTTTGAGACACATTTGCCATAGACTTTTTAACTAATTTTTTCGACTCGATTGATCTCTCTTTAAACCGGGAATTGTCCAAACTGCTAGTTGAGCTTTGATGAGTTTGTTTCATATGTAACATTGTATGATGAGTTTTCTTACAATGTAAACATGTGTTTTTGCTTGAACAGTTTGACTTAATATGAGATGCGGCTAAGCAGTTATTGCAAAATTTGTTTTTGAAAATGTAATCAACTCTCTGTTGCACGCTAAAGGCTCTGAATTTAGGACATGCTCTTAAAGAGTGATTTTCGCCACATAGCTTACAAGAGTATGAGTTCAAGTTTTCATGAGAAATGTACGTTTGAACATTGGAATGGGAAGGCTTGGTTAGTGTAAAACAACCCTTTGAAGTTTTAATGCTTGTGAGACGTTCTACCGCTTCATATCTATCAATAAGAAACTGAGACATTTGAGTCCACTTTGGGAGCTCTCGAGGAGACGTAAGAGACTGTTCCCAAAGTGAAAGAGTAACTTCTGGCAACTTCGTGGAGATTAAGTGAATAAGGATAGGGTCCCACGTGTCCACTTGAACACCAAGCGTTGTGAGTGTTGCTAACGAGTCATTTACAGACGACTGAATTCTTCGGATAGATGCGCTATCTTCATTGGTTGCCGCCGGTATATCGAAAAGCATTTTTATTTGATTATCAACAAGAACTCTTTTATTCTCATAGCGAGTTTTTAGTGCATTCCATGCCAAATCAAAGTTTTCGTGCGACAGAGGATACCTTTTAACGATATCTCCTGCTTCGCCTCTCGTTTTGTTACGCAAATGGTATAACTTTGTAACAGGCGTGAGCTTCGTGTGATTAATATACGCCGCTGTGAACATATCACGAAACGAAGGCCATTGTTCATAGCTTCCCTTAAACACCTCAGTGTCGCAGGAAGGAAGCTTTATGCAATCTGAGCTATCTTGCACGAAATCTTGTAAGGGAACTTGATTTTGCATGGAATATCGAGAAGTTGATTGGCCTGTGGGGCAATGGACTGGCTCCAATCTAAAACTTTTCATTAATTCGAGCATGTAAGAAGAACAGAGATAATAAGAGTCAGTGCATTCTTCAAATATCCCTGTAATTTCCTTTTTTACTTCAGGCGTTATAATTCTGTCCTTTGACAACATTATTGCCTCATATGAGCCATCTACTCTGCCCCATCTTGTTTCCAAGTCTTTTAGTTTAATCTCAAGAAGCGACTCGTTAAGACTATCACTTGGAGACTTTTCAAATCTTTCGCAAAAATTGAGCAAGCGATCGCTATCAAAATCGAACTGCTCTCTTAGAGAGGGACTGGATTCATCGCGAGATTTTGAGGTCATCTTGTATGCAGATGGATAAATATTAATTGACATAAGCAAAGAGCTAGGCTTGCTATATATTTATTAGGGTAAATATAAAAAAGAGGCTATAAAATAGCAATTGATATAAACTAAGGTTTAAACTAAATTTGCTGTATGAGGCAAAGAATAAGGGTTCCGATATTTTTTGCAATAAGTAGAAGTGTGAAATTGGCTTCCAATTTTCCGATAAATAAGAGATTTATAAGTAAAATATGAATATAAATAATTGAGCAAGATATTTTTAAACTTGTGTATGAGTTGGACAGTGGCTATTTAGTAATAGCAACGAATTACTTACTCAAAACATGAATATTAAGCTTTGAGCAGATTATTCGTTAAGTTATATTCCATTAATTAGATTGGGGGTATAGAGTAATAGAGTGATAGAGTATAGCGTAGAAATTTCCAATCGAATGTGAATTCAGTTAGGATTCTTAATGTTAGTTTATATTCGTAGGGTAGGGGCTTTACGATAATAGCAGCAGAAAAGGTATTCTAGCTTCAAAATGAATATAAACTAGACAAATAAACAATTTCCATCATATATTGTTTCAAGTTTGTCCACATTCATTGATTAGGGGCTATAGGATAACAGCATTGGAAATTTCTAATTTATTGTGAATATAGAGAGTTAAATAAGAATTCTGAATGTTAGTTTACATTCTTAGGGTAGGGGCTATATGTTAATAACACTAGAAAAGAAATTCCAGCTTCAAAATGACTACAAACTAGACAAATGAAATTGTCCTGTGTTAGATAGTATAGTTTGAGAAAAAAAAAAGAATTAAAACTCAACCCAAGATAAATTAACCCTTAGGCAAAATTCAGTACTTTATACGCTGTAAGAAAGTAAAAATAATAAATGTATATTAACCCAAAGTATTGATCACGTATCTTCTCAAAAGAAAATTTTAATTTTCTTTCTTGTTTTAATAAATTATTTCTAAAATTTTAAAATTTTTCCTTCTTCTTATTCTTTCTTAGTTCATATGAAATATTTCGTGATTGTCATAATTTTTTTAGTGTATTTATTGCACAATTGAACTAACGAAATTTTTTTAGTTTGGGTGTGAGTGTTTTATTATGGCAAAAAATTTTTGGGTGTATTTTTACTTTATATATATGTATGTATGTATATTTTTTTTGATTACGAGTGTATAAATGTACGTATAGTTGAGATGGGTAATAAGAGATAAATTGAAATGAAATGATAGTATTCCACTTTAAGAGATTTTCTTTTTCTTTATGTTACCTTTTTAAGAGTTTAATGCTGCATTTTATTTGTTGAAAATTGCCTTTAAGTTGAATAAATTTAAGGGTTGATTTTAAACATTATGTAATATTTGTTTTGGTTTGAATTATCTCAAATTATATGTTATATTATTATATGTTATTATTTTAAGTAACAATTTTAATTTCTTTTTATAATTAATACTGTTATTTTTATTCGCGATCGATTTATTTTAAATATTTGCTTTGTAAAGTGGCATTTGATTAAAAATGGATTTTGATGTCAGTAAAACATTCAGTTTTAATAAGTTGTTTTTTTTTTCTTTTTCTAATTTAAGATTATGATATTTTATAGGTATCAATTTAAACAATGTATTTTAATTTTGAAGTGGACTGTATTTATGAAAGAGAACACTTTCCAATATTTGAGTGCATATAAATTGTAAGGTATTAAAATGCATATACAGAGTCTTTATTATGAAAAGCAAGCAAAGAATTGTAAATTTGCGATCTTTTATAAAATTAAGAGAGCAAACATTTGTTATTCACCACGCACAAGAAGTATTAATGTAGAGTGTATCCCTATAGAAATTCTTAACCTTGAACTTGATTTTGAATTTTTTAAGTTGTTTTTGTATTTTAGCGGTATCTATGTTTGTATGTATATTTTATGTTTGTTTTATTTAACGCATTACATAATATACAGACATCTATAAGAAATATTTTAAAAACAAATACCTTGTATTCTTAAAAAAAGAGTTGTCCGTTGTAGGTAATTTGTGTTGTTTTGTGCTTCAAACTGTTTTACTTTGTAGGTATGTATGTACAATTGAGTGTAGGCCTGTACACATATATGTATGTATATAGGGTAGTACCGCAATATAAGTATGTATATATATTTTTTTTTTATGTTACTATGTTGTGTATGTATTGACACCTTTTTTTAAGAATTGTTTCACAAATTTTTATTTTTTCAAATATTTTGTCTTTATTAAAGATGAATGTTTTCTGATAGGTATTGTTTTTTGTTGTTTTTGTTCCACATATGTATGCATGTATATAGTAAACGCGTATTCTATTTTTTTTTTTTGTGTGTGTATAAGAAATAATTTTTAAAACGGTTTTTTTTTTATTTGTTTGCTTTTACAGTTATTTTATAACGTTTTGTTCCGTATAACAATTTTTCAACTTTATTTTCTTTAATCTTTATATTTTACATTAAATAGTTTTATATGTTTTTTGAAATTTTATATTAATTATTTTTTATGTACATACATACAATATTCTTACACTTGCACTTGGCTTGCACTTCTGTTTTTTCGGTTCTTTTTTAAATTTGCATTTTTTTTACATTGATTTTATTAACTTTTTGGTTTTTGTTTTTTAAAACAACATTTATAAATTTGTTCACTTTTTTACTTTATTAAAACTGGTTTTTAGCTCTTTATTCTATTTCTGTTTTTATTTCTGTTTTTTATTTTAGTTTTAAATATTGCATTTATGCTTGTTTGTCCGTGGTTTATTTTTTACTGATTGGTTTTGTTCTTATATTAAATTATTTACTTCATTGTTCTGCTGTTGTTTTTTGTTGTTTGTGTATTGTTTTTATAAAGAGATGAGTTTATGGTGTGTAAATGTTGCGTTTTAATCAGCTTTTAATCAAAATAACTTTTAGGCTTCGAAAGGACCATGAACAGATTTGATGTTATTCCAACAACAATTGTGTTAAAAAACAATCTTTCTTATGGGAGAATCTTATTATTATACTATAAGATCTATATTATTTAAGTTTATAGCAAGGACGTCTTGTTGCTCGCACTGTTCAATTGGTATTGAAAAAAGTAAGTAAAAATGGTTACCTCAAGGCGCGAAAAGCTTCGGCAGATGTAAACCGAAAGTACCATTGGAAAATTTAGAGATTTTCCAATATCAGTGTGGGCAACCTTACAGGGTTTTTTCTCTTATTATTAACATTAGGTAAATTCAGGTAAGTATTCAAAGGGTAAATATAAATTACATAATCAAATTATCTGTAAGTATAATTAGGGTAAGTATTCAACGTTAATAAGTATAATATAGGTAAGTATTAAGATAAGTAAATATAAACAATGGTAAGTATCAAATACTAATAAGTATAAACAATGGTAAGTATCATTTTCATTAGATTATAATTCAACTACCTTACAAATGTTTATCTTATTCAATTGTAAAATTTAATAATGTAAGTTATTCATAAAAAAAAAAAGTTTATGTCCAACTTAGCTTGGACACAACAGAAAGAGGTCTTCCACCTTAATATTGGCAGTCTCACCGGTTCCATAGAAATATACATTATATTTTTTGTTGCTGTACTTCGGCAAAAACCAAATCCTAAAATACAATAAATTTGGCATAAAAACGTTTAATGGGCAATTTTTTTACTTACCAATAAAACCACGCAAGCTGTTTTGACTTTTGTTTGCGGAGCCTCCAATGGAATTGTAGTACAACCTGAAATTATAAGGGAAAACATTATTTTTTTAGTTGTTCTTATACACTGTAACATTATAAAAACATTTTATAATATTTTTTTAAATTTCTTTCACTGATATTTATAAAATTTTTTAATTTTTCTTAAAAAACTAAATTTTTACCACAACTTTGTTATATATTTTTTGTTTGATTAAATAAAAACATATGTTTGCAATAGGTATGTGTAGCGGTTTCTTCCAACTCATTGCTTTCAGTGTTTTTGAATATTTTTTTATTCACTTAAACGAAAGCTGGAAGAGAATATGATAACACACTTTTTTAAACGTCACTAGTGAGTTATCTGGTTATTCATCTGTGGTCTTAACAGCACAGGTGACTTATGATTTTTCCTTCTTCGAATGTCAAATGTTAAAATCTCCTGTTCATGGCGAAATAATACAGGTGAACGCACGGGCGAAAAAGCTCATCAGCTGTATACGTGGTAGTTGTCAAGGCGATTTGTGCTTTCTTAAGAATGTTGTCTAAAATAAATTATTTATTAAACAAAATTTTAATGTGTTTTGTTTTCTGATAAAAAATGGAATATTTAAATTCCTTAAACAAATTTGTGCGAAACAGAATCACATTTTAAAACTTTTAATTTGAAGAAAATTAGAAATGGAACGCGGAGGAAATTAAGGGCACTTCAAGTCGAAAATAATTTTGTAGATGCAGAATTTGAGATTTCTTTGAAGTCTCCCTACACAAGGGGCATTCATCGCTTTCCTCAAACCAATCCAAAATACAGCTTCAAAGAAACAAGTAGCCACAAGGCGTTAGACTAGTATTATAACGTGTTTCCTAGCACAATATACACTGGGGAACATATCGTTCATTTTCTATTTTTCTCGTAAATGTCTGCTTATTAAAAAATCGTTCAGGAGACCTTTCAAGTTCAGAACGTTTTCTGTTATGTTCCTTCCAAGTTTCGTATGCTGCTATAGAAAGAGAAAAACTCACTTGGAGAAAAGTAACAATACACAAGATCTTATAGCCCTACAAGAAGAATTCTGGCTGTAAGCAATGTCGAATAAAAACATAATTGATGCCAGTAGTTCGTTTAGAAATTTGATACCTATCCGCAGGTAGATAGAATAAAGATTTTCAAGTAGGTGGGTGAGCATTGCATTAAGTTTAAAATTGTTTTTAGTTTCTTTTTTGTTTCCGGTACTATTTCATCTTGCTCTTCATCTTATTTTCTCCAGTTTTTTAAGACCTTTAGATATAATAGAAGCATACACGTTGCGACATGTTGTACAACTTTGCTATTAATAAAGTTGGGTGTTTTGTCTATAAATTGTGCAACTTGCATACAATCGCCAGTCGCAACTTTATTTTATATGGAAGCCATTACAGTAAAGATGTAATCCGATATTGTTTCTTATTTTGTAATCGATGAATTGTTTGATCAAGAAGAAAAAGAATGCAAACAAAAGTTAAGAAGGAAGCAAAAGTGGTCAAAGAATTGGTTAATAAAATAGAAAAAATATTCTAAAAAAAACTTTAGAAACCTTGCACGCATTTCATTTAAGTCCTCCATTTTAATTCACATATTAATTTTTTTTAAATGTATAGATTACTTTTGCGCTGTGTTTAGCTATGTTGTCACTACGAAAAAGAAAAGTAAAACACAATAATGTTGTGCGACATGTCCGTTGCTAAAAAATCAAGACTTCTTGACCTTTTGTACAACCAACACGCAACTTCATAAAACTACACCACAAATATTGCAATCTGTTGTACATCCTTCTCAAGTTGTACAACAGGTCGCAACGTGCATTTCTTGCATAATGCATCACCGCCGAATTCTGGTAAAAAAATTAAATAATACTTGACTAATTTTTTCAAATTTTTTCCGTTTGTTTTTTATTAATTTTTTCTTTTCACAACATACATATTTTTTGTAGCAATAAATTCCCTGTTGTTTTTTGTGTTGTTGCATTGCTTTAGCCGTGCAAATACCTGTATTAATTCGCCTTGATCCTGTTGTACTTCTTTGTTTTTGACAGCCGAAAACGAGTCTTATAAAATTAAAACGTACATATTTCTCACGCTGGGTTATAATCATTTTCGCCGTGAGTTAACCTTTTACCAATTCGCCTTGGTAAAATGGCTCGCAAGGCAAATCAAATACTAGGTAGCCTTATCAGTTCAAAAACAAAAAACGCATGTATTTTGTTTGTGTAAATTTACGTCTACGTGTCAGTAAACAGTGATAAATAATATAAAAAAACAGAGAAGAAATTGGAATTTACTGAACAAATTCTACTTCATTTCATTTTATCTTTCGTCATATTGAACAAAGTTCTACTCCCGCACTTCTTATTTTGCAAACCCCTCAAATATTTTTTATTAATGTACATACTTCTTGACCTTTTGTACAACCAACACGCAACTTCATACAACTACACCACAAATATTGCAATCTGTTGTACATCCTTCTCAAGTTGTACAACAGGTCGCAACCTGCTTTTCTTGCATAATGCATCTAGTAAAAAAATTATATAATACTTGTCTAATTTTTTCCAATTTCTTATGTTTGTTTTTTTTTAATTTTTTCTTTTGACCACATACATAAATTTTGTAGCAATAAATTCCCTGTTGTTTTTTGTGTTGTTGCATCGTTGTAGCCGTGCAAACACCTGTATTAATTCGCCTTGCTCCTGTTGTACTTCTTTGTTTTTGACAGCCGAAGACGAGTCTTACAAAATTAAATTGTACATATTTCTCACGCAGTATTGTAATCATTTTCGCCGTGAGTTCACCTTTTATCAATTCGCCTTGGTAAATTGGCTCGCAAGTGCAAATTTACGTCAACGTGTCAGTAAACAGTGATGAATAATATAAAAAAACAGAGAAGAAAATGGAATTTACTGAACAAATTCTATGTAGAAGCAAAAGTAAAACATTAATTAAAAAAGAACGAGCGAAATCTTTGTTAGGTTTAAGCAACTTTATTGTTTGATGATCTAACAGCTACAGACTTCAGCCACCAAAAATGACATTGTAAGGAGTGTTTGAAATGTTAGGAATGTAACTATATACATGTTATGATACAGTTAAAGTTGAAGTGACAAAGTAAGTAAAAGAATAAATTAAATAAAATAAGAATATGAAAATGTAACAATACAAAGGAAGTACGAATTATTATTAGAGTTCTGACCGAACATACTGCCCCCATTAAAAGTTGCTTTTAATTAGTTCCGCTTGGAAGGTCAGTTTCAATAGGTAGAGGTGCAATTATGTGGATAGATCGGCGAAGGATGCCATTTCTGTGGTGGCATGTTGTCTTCATGTACAATTACAAGCGCTCCTTCTTTGACGTTTTCCTTCGATTTGAACCATTTACATCTTTTTTGTAGCTCTAGCACGTAATCGCGGACCCATAGTAGCCAGAACTGCTGCTTGAGGTATGCTAAAATTTTCCATCCCTTCAAATATTTTATATTGGTATTAAGCAGAGTTTCCTCTGGAAGTGCCATTAAGGATGAACCAATTAGCAAGTGGGCCAGAGTCAACGCTTCACTTTCATTCGGGTCATCAGACCTGGATGCTAATGGCATATGTCAGGCTCGCTTGAGACATATTTTTGATCAAGAGCTTCTTAGTTGATTTCACGGCAGACTCCCAAAGGCCACCGAAGTGCGGAGAACGAGGTGGGATAAAGGAAAATTTGAAGCTGGTGACTGGACTGAAATTCATAAACACTTTGATATTGGCATCATTGAAGAAACGTTGCTTAAGTTCTTGCAGTTTAGAGCTGGCCCCGACGAAATTTGTAGCATTGTCGCAGTAAAGTGTTTGAGGTATACCACGTCGACTGATGAACCTTTTTAACGATAAAAGAAACGCATTAGTAGATAGATCCGAAACTAATTCAATGTGGATGGCTTTCGAAGAGAAACAAACAAAAATTGCGACACAAGTCTTGTAAGACGCTCTCCGTTGAATACGATAAGAAGTGTAGAAGGGACCACAAAAATCTACACCCGAAACGAGAAAGGGGCGCTGTGCCTTAAAGCGATCTGCGGGTTGATTACCCAGACTTGCTGGCGAAGGATTGCAAGAAGTGTTTTGGAAGCAGAGTGTAGATGCTCAATGAATAGCATTGTAAATGGATGGGATTTGGGTAAAAGTGCAGGGAATTTCGCTTCGTAGGGGTTTGGTGCATTTGCTAGCCGGCCGCCCACTCGAACGATGGTTAAAGTTGAACTGTAGCATTGTATCTTATCTAAGAATGGTGTTAACTTTTGAAGGTGTGGTTTTAAGTTTTCACCCTTGTTGAGTAGACAGATTTCCTCCTGAAAGGTTGATTGTTGAATGATATGTATTATTCGATAAAATGCTGATTGTAGTTCATCAGACGTTAGAAACTGATTTCGATTTTGTTTGTTGAACACACAAAGAATATACGACATTATGCGAAGAATTCGGAGATACAAGGAATGGCGAGAAAGCAAATAATCGATGAGAGAATCAGTGATAACTGTAGTTTTTAGAATAACTTTTTTCATTTCTTGCTGAGCAAGTTCGATGCTTTCTATATTGTAGTTGGGCCAGTTTGCTTCTGGTTCAGAAAGGAATTTAGGACCAGTATACCAAATTGTATTGTTCAATTCGTTTGCCAAGCAACCTTTAGATGCCACATCTGCTGCATTTTGGTTTGAAGGCACGTACCTCTATTAAATGTTGTTAGTGAGATTTTGTATTTCAGATATTCTGTTTGCAACAAAGCATACCTAAGACGATGCATGATGTGTAAGCCAGTTTAGAACTGTTTTTGAATCCAACCAAAAGACTCTTTGAGAGGTGAAACGATAAAATGTGTGTTTAATTTTTTCCCAAGTTCGACTGAGTAACAAAACTGCGCATAGTTCTAGGCGTGGTAGAGATTGGTGACTACTGGAGCGACTTTAGATTTGGCAATGAGAAGAGTTGTTTTAAAGACCTTGTTATGACGTACTCGTATGTGGATGCAATATCCGTATGCCATTTGAGAGGCATCAGCAAAGCCATGAAGTTGAATTTCTGTTTTTTCAGACGTACCTACAAACCAAGGGGTTTCAATTTTGTTAATATGGGGGAGACTACGTTCGATTTGACGCCAACGATCTAATAAACGCGAGTTAAGTGGGACATCCCAATCTAATCTTCGCTTCCACATTTCTTGAATTAGAATTTTACAGGATACGACAATTGGACAAAGTAAGCTGAGAATATCGAAAACCTTTGCAGCTGCAGACAGAACCGACCTTTTAGTTGGGATTCTGATCAACGAAAGCTCAAACCGGAAACAGAAAAGGTCTTATTTAGGTTTCCAGGACATTCCTAGGGCTTTAGTAACGTATTCATCAGCTGTTTTTATATGCAGCCCGTTATCACATGATGCAATCTCTGGACAGTTTAAATTCCATTTTGACAGTTATAGACCAGCCTCTTGTAATATGTTAACGACTTCACATTTTTTAGTTTGGAGATCAGTAAACTCATCTGCGCCCGTAAGGAGATCATCAACATACAAGTCCGTTTTAAGAACTTTAGAGCCAATTGGAAATTCCTTTTCAAAGGCATCAGCGATAAAAAATAAGCTTCTTACAGCCATAAATGGAGCTGCAGAGGTACCGTAAGTCACAGTGTTTAATTGATATAATTTAATTGCGTCGTTTGTATTATTCCTCCACAATATCAGTTGAAATTTGCGATCTTCTTCATCCACTGAGAATTGCCTGTACATTTTGCAGATGTCGGCTGAGAGAGCGAATTTGTTCAAACGGAAAGACAGTAAAGTTAATATAAGCTCATTCTGAATTGTCGGACCAACCATTAAAGTTTCATTTAATGAAACATTTGCTGACGTATGGCATGAGGCGTCAAAGACTACTCTCAGCTTTGTTGTTGTGCTTTGAGGGCGTAAAACAGCATGATGGGGAATGATGTAGTGTGAAGAATTTAGTTTTTCGAGGCTAACGGGTGACATATGCCCAAGTCGAATGTATTCGTCCATGAATCCTGAAAACATCTGTCGAAAGTTTTCATTTCTCAAAAGACGTTTTTCCATACCTAAAAATCTACAATGAGCTGCTTCGAAAGACGTACCAAGTTGTTCAATGTTGGATTTAAAAGGCAAACGTACCTGTACTCTGCCGCAATCATTAAATATCGTATTCCTTACGAAATGGTCCTCACAGAGCTGTTCTTCCTCGGTCCAAGTCGATTCTCACGGTTTGAATTCTTCAATCTCCCAAAACAATATTAACAGTGAATCCAGATTTTCATGTTGGGTTATAACGTTACAGGATAATGCTCGCTGTGGAGACTGTATATTGACACTGCCACCGACAACCCAACCAAATCTCGTGTTGATAAGACAAGGTAGACCACTTCCAAGGGTAATTTTGCCTTCAAGAAATAACTCAAAAAATACTTCAGAACCCAGCAACATGTCAATGCTCTGAGGCACATTAAATAGAGGATCCGCTAGTATGACACCCTAAGGAATAATCCAGTTAGATGTATCTGTTTTTCAACTGGATGATGAGAAGAAATAGATTTTATCACTAAAAAACATGTTGTGCATTCAAAAGCTGAATCACGGGATTTAATAGTTGCGGTAACAGTGTATTTTAAATGAGTGCGGAGCTCTGAAACGCCGGAAATTTCTATATTCGATTTATTTTGTTTTAATCGAAGTCGATTGACTGCATCTTGGGTGATAAGGTTGACCTCTGAACAGGAATTCAGTAGGGCTCGAAGAGGTTGGAGATTACCAAAGCAGTCTTTGATGAAAACGATGGCTGTTGGAAGCATATTCATACGATGATTACGTGTGACGAACGATGAAAATTTTGTGAAATGAGTTGAAGCTGATTTATGAGCTCCTAATTGCGATGAAGACGATGAGGGCTGAAATGACGATGAGTGTGGTTGTTGAAACGACGAATTTAAACATTGACCTTGTTGGAGCGATGAACTCGAAAAAGCTTGATGTGGTATGCACGAAGAACTCGAAGGTGAGTGATGTTGTTGCGAAGAATGCGAAAAAACCTTTGTATCATTTGAGTGACGTAGAGATGTGTGATGCGATACGCGGCCAATACGACATCGCGATTTGGATGGACATTGAGAAACAACGTGACCTTTTCTAAGACAGTTAATGCATAATTTTGAACTTTTTACAAAATCGAAACGCCGAGGGGTAGGTTGTGCAAGATAGTTTAAACAGCTTCCAGTGAAATGTTTCTTCGATTTGCAATATTCGCATAAAGAGCTTGAAACAATAAATGATGAACCCGGGCGTTAAGTATTGTAAGTAAGCTTGGTGTCTCGAGTCTAAAGCGATTCTTTTTCTGTTGCACGGCTTTCCAAATATTGACAATGACGACTTAAGATAGAGTAACAGTTGTCCCACGATGGAAGAGAACTAAAGTCTTGTTTCTCATCGTATACCTTCTTCGAATCTGCATCAATTTTAGATAAGACTATATGAATTATAACAGCGTTCATAACATCAAGTTCCGATCCTATCGCGAGCAACGAACATCTTAGAGAAGACACAGTATCCATAATTGAACGCAGTGATGAAGCATTCGGTTTCAATATAGGTGTATTTATTATCAATAAACATTAAGGCTTTGTTGTCACAGCGCTCCTTTAGACCGCTTTGGTAATTCGCCTCAATAACTTGGAAAGGTTCAATTACAGCCAACGCTTGGCCCGACAGACAATTAAGTAAATAGTTAAATTTGTAAATAGTTGGCATCTGTGACTCATTATGCGCTAGAGTGTTAAATGTGCTTATAAACCGTGAAAACTCTGAATATTTACCATCGAATTTGGGTAATTTGAGCTGAGGTAAGCGATTTTGTCGAGATAAAATGGGTTGAGTGGCATTGAAGATGCTTTGATCCATGTCGCTGGCCGTTCTTTTTTGGTTCATAAGAGTCACTAACTGTGTCTTGACGGAAATAAAAATTTCTTCTATATCGGTACGGCTGGGTTCAGTTTTAGCTAGTCTTTCAATCTGCGTCTTGATATGGCATATTTGTTTGAAATATGACTCAAGAATTTGAAGTCTGCACTCTAAAGATGTATAATCCGACGATTTACCCTGTTTTTCAATTTTGCTCTTCATTTGCGCAATATTCCGCTTCATTGTAGAACCGTTTTGCTTCAAGGAAGGGAGCGAATTGGGTCCAATATCCGCCTTATCGTTATTCATGTCTTTTTATGTCTTGTGCACACTTCCGATTTTATTCCAAATAAAGATGAGTCAAATTCACGATTGGTATTTGCTGTGGTAAATGCAGCGGTATAATTTGATTTAATTAATTAAAAGCGATAGCAATTTAATAAATTTAACGACTTAAATAAAAAAAATAAAGTATTATACGTTTATGAAAAAATACCACACGTTTTTAAAAAGTACCAAATATATTTTAAAAAGTCCAACACTGATCATAAGTGCCGGCACTAATTGGTGTTGATATTTACTGCAAATGTTCGATGATGTATATGTACATGCGTATGTTTGTGAATATGAAGAGAAAAAACAAAAGAGATTATGAGCGACAGCAAAGTCTTTACTTGTTTCACTTACTTGTAGCTTTTATTGTTAAGTGCAGTATCAAAGACAAATACGTGTTTGTGTTGTTAATAATGAATTACTGTATTGGTAGACCAAACCTTAGCAGAGAACAACGGCAGAAAATTCAAAACGATGAAGGTGTTTATGATGATGGATGAAGGAATGGAAACTGCAGCAGGGCGACGGCTAACAAATGCAAAACGATGACGATGAAATGTATGTACATATGTTGATGAACGCAAACCGCAAAAAAAAAATACTTAAAACGATGAAGATGATAAAGTTTTCGATGATGGTAAATGTAGGCAGCAGCAAAGAAACGATGGTTATTTGCTGATGATGATTACGACGATAAATTTGTTTTTGGTTTTCACTTCTTTCGTTAAATGGTTTTTTTTTTTGTTGTCGATAGGAATTTTATGTTCAGTTATGTTCTTTTTAATCACATTAAAATGTTTTATTTTTGCTTTTAATAATCGGACTCAGCAAATTTATTTTTAAATATTCTTTTAATTTATTCAACTGAGTCCTATATACTATATACATGTTATGATACAGTTAAACTTGATGTGACAAAGTAAGTAAAAGAATAAATTCAATAAAATAAGAATATGAAAATGTAACAATACAAAGGAAGTACGAATTATTATTAGAGTTCTGACCGAACATTCCACTTCATTTCATTATATTTTTCGTCATGTTGAACAAAGTTCCACTCGCGCGCTTCTTGTTTTGCAAACCACTCAAATATTTCTTCAAATATTTTTTATTAATGTACATACATACATATATTTTTACAAAAAAATGAACAATTTTTTAAATGTTTCTCAAAGAAACGTTTTCTTTTTAATAAATGTTGTTTAATATGGCATATATCGAGTATTTGGTGGCAGAATGGGAATATATGGGTATCATTAGAAAGTTAATTTAAGCGGTTATCTAATTAAACAAGACAAAGAAAAAAATCTGCTTAAGACAAAAAAAAAGGGAATTTTTTTTCATTTATACCAAATTTTACTAAAAATTATTCAGTTCATTTGAAATACTTTACAAAAAAAGTTATATAAAGAGTGAAATGCAATTCTAAACAAAAAGTATTAAGTGAAAATTTCGGGAAAACCCTTTGTTTTCGGGATACGGACCTCCACAGTTTTTACGTATAATGCGGCATGTATCGATAACGCAGGAAATTTTTTGAAAGCGATGACGGTGTTGGACATACCATAGAACAGAAAACCTTTGCGCCCGGCCGAAGGCCAGCTACGGAGGAAATCTTTAGAAAGCGAAGTCGGTGTTGGTCATACCATAAAGAAGAAAATCCATGCGCCCGGCCAAAGGACGGCTACACAGGAAATCTTTAGAAAGCGAAGCCAGTGTTGGACATACCATAGAGGAGAAAATCTTTCCGCCCGGCAGAAGGCCGTCTACACAGGAAATCTTTAGAAAGCGAAGCCGGTGTTGGTCATACCATAGAGTAGAAAATTCATGCGCCCGGCACAAGACCGGCTACGCAAAAAATCTTTAGAAAGCAAAGCCAGTGTTGGACATACCATGGAGGAGAAAATCTTCGCGCCGATGGAAATCTTTAGAAAGCGAAGCCGGTGTTGATCTTACCATAGAGGAGAAAATCCGTGCGCCCATGCTTTTTATATGCTAACACTATTTAGTTATTTTTAATTAATTTAACTATTTATTTATTTATTTATAATAATAAAAAAATCTAATTTATTAATTTATAACAAAATAGAAGCTTTCTTTGGCTAATAAAACTATAGCGCAGAGTGAAATGCCTAAAAAATACAATTTAAAAGATTTTTTTAGTTATATGCTAAAATAAAATAGTTTTATAGTTTTAAAACAGAAGTTCAATTGACCTTCAATTTTTTTAACGGTAAGTTTTTTGCTTATAACACGTTGAATCTTTAATGTGAATTATGCATTGATTCATTTGTGTTTTAGTTGTGATTAAATAAGTTACAAGAAGCATAATGGAAATAAATAGGAGTACCAAATTATATGATTTATTTAATTATAATTAAAAAGGTGTAGTACCAGAAGAAGTGATACCCCTTCTAGTAAATTGGGGAGTAATTGCAAGAGAAGGGGAATATCTTTGTCCCAATTGCCATGTTTTAAAACTAGTGCTTTACGACGCGATTGATGGATGGATATAGCGGTAGGTACAGTATATATATTTTTAAAATAGTGATAGAGATTTTTGAATATTTTTAGTTGCTGGAGTAAAACAAATATTAACAAGTCCCATTAAAACGTGTGCCAAATAATAATGTTTTTTTTATTTTAGGGTTTAAATTAAAAGAAACAGAAAGAGGAAATCAGACGGCTGTAGATTGGAACAACTTTTGTAGGGAGGTAGTTATTTACGGCAGTTTCCAGACTAATTGTGTTATAGGAGGTTCAGGAGTCGTGGTCGAAATTGATGAAAGCTAAATTGGAAAACGGAAGTACCACAGAGGACATCCGGTTGAAGGCAATTGGGTCTTTGGTGGAGTTGAAAGGGTAAGCGGAAAATGTTTTATGGTTCCGGCAAATACCAGAGACAGCAAAAAAAAAATATTTTACCCTTTTCAATTATTGTTTTCGATTGTTGGAAGGTAAGGAAGTTTCAAGTTTATTTTTTCTTTATTAATATACATGTTTTTGCATTTTTAGGTCTTAGACAATATAGCAAATGAAGGCTATATACAGCGGAAAGTCAACCATTCAGTGGCTTTTGCTGATGAAAATAGTGGAGAGCACACAAATACCATTGAAGGTTTGTGGAGGCATTTGAACGCTCGATGCCTGAATATACTCGCAGGAAAAAAATGTTCAATTGATACGTCCAAAAGTTTATTGTTTTGCGATTTTGTACGCCGGAAAAAAATAAATTTGTTGAGTTTTTGAAATTTGCGGGGTAGATTTATAACCCTCTTCATCCAACTGAAAACTTGGTTGAAATTAGGCAAATGGCGGTAGATGAAGACGAAGACTTTGAGTTTAATTAAAAGTATTTTTTTATTTTATTCAATTTTGAATTATTCATTTAGTTTTTATATTTTAATTAAATATAATTATATACATGATAGAAACTTTTTATTTCTATTATTTTTCAATTCTGTACACTACCAACTATTTTTATAAAAAAATGACAAACTTTTCAGTTTAACTTTTCCCTTTTATACATTCCAGGTGTACAGATCTGACGTCATATTCTTTATGACATTAATTGAAAAGTACTTCAATATGAATTAAGCAAGTATTTATTTGTTTTTGCTCTAACACGGCCATCCTGTAAAATCATCGCTCTCGATGAATTTGAACTTCCTGTTTTCAAAACAATAATTTGTTTATTACAGAAAGATCAATATAAAATCAAAAAAAAAAAAAACAAACAGTTTACAAAAACCACGAATTCATTATTTCAAATTCCACATCAGTTATCTGTCCCCTTGCATAATTAACCACCAGATATCTAGAGCTGTAAACAGAATCATTATTTCAGATGTTACTTTTTGAATCGCAACTCAGAGGCAATCTTAAGCTTGTTTGCAAATCAACACTTATCACTTGAAAGTTATGACTCAGAGGCCATCTTAAGCTTGTTCAAAACTTCAACACCTAAACTGAAAGTTATGACTCAGAGGCAATCTTAAGCTTGTTCATAAATTCGATTCTTATTGGATGAAGAATTTTGTTTTTTAGAAAATTTACCTTATATTCTAATATCCTTCTCGTCTTTACTGTCATTTAAAGGACGAATGGATTAGGTAACTTGTCCTTTTTCTCAATATTGGATACTAGTTTATCCTCTGGCAAACGGCGTGTTATATTTTCTACTTCTCTCAAAGGTTTTTCACGTATCGAAGACAAATGATTGATCAAATTTTGCACAGTTGATGGCATAACAAATGTAAGAGAATTTCTCAAACTAACCTCACTAATGCATCCGATGACAATTTTGACCATTTTGTCTTCTGGAATTTCAAAAGGTAATTGATTAATTTGACAAACCTTTTCCATTACGAACTCCGTATAGGAAGCATATTCATTGCTTTCTGAGTTGAAAACCTTCCTGAGTTGTGTAATAATGTCTGCACCATTAGAAAAAGCGTGTATCAAAGCAAGTAAGTCCGACCAGCTATAAAGCTGATATCCGTACTTATTGAACCATAATTTTGCTCTCCCAAGCAGAGAAACTTGTATTCTAGGCAAAATGTCAAAATTCTGCATACCGTCTCATTGTACCCTTATATCAATATCCGCGCACCACTTCTAAATATCAATGCGGGAGTGATCCGGATTAAAACTCGGAAAGCCCACCAATGCGTCGGTTGATTGTGACCTTTCTGTGGATTCCAAAATTTTATTAATTGCCTCCATCGTAATTACAAAATTGTTAGATCTCGACTCTGGACTTTCCTCCTGCAGGTTCAAAATTTCCGAAATCTGACCTCTTAGATTGAAGTCATTTTCAGCCATCTTCCCAATAGAGTGCGGTGTAAACTAAATTTATCCCACTTCTGATGATAGAAACTTTTTATTTCTATTAATTTTTCAATTCTGTACACTACCAACTATTTTTATAAAAAAATGACAAACTTTTCAGTTTAACTTTCCCTTTTATACATTCCAGGTGTACAGATCTGACGTCATATTCTTTATGACAATAATTGAAAAGTACTTCAATATGAATTAAGCAAGTATTCATTTGTTTTTGCTCTAACATACATATATGTATATATATATATATATATATATATATATATATATATTTATATATATATATATATATATTTATATATTTATATATATATATAGATACGATACTAATATGTGAGAATATAAATAACGTGAATATTCAAAAAAGGTTACATTCTTTTTTGGCTTAAATTTCAAGTTTAACTCATTATTTTAGTAAATAATAAGTACTTAAGTCCTAATAACACTACAAATATATATGATAATTAAATTTTTAAATTTACTCAATAATTTGTTGTTTACACCTGATTACTAAGAAATGTTCTTTTTTAAGGCTAGAGAATGTTGTCTAATGAACCACGTGATCTTAAGCATGCGATGGTCTTATTCATTCAAAATTTTATCTAAATTTGCACTAATATATTTTATATATATATATTTTTTTCAGAAAAATATCACGTTCTATATAGTTTTTTTCTTTCCCCTTATGATGTTTATTTTACCAGTTAAACTTTGTCAATGACTTTACTGTACAAAATAATCAAATTCTTCAACTTATTGTTCAAAAAATCCCGTTTCAAAAAGCAACTAAAACTAATATTGTTTGAATAGAGCAAAGTAAGTATTTGCTCACAATTTTTGCTTATCTTCACTCATTACACATGAGTGAGAATCTGCTGACAACTGTGCACATTTTATGACAACTGTTCACATTTTATTTTGCTCATCCTCATGTGTGAGAAGAACAAGATATTTATCATGTGCGGTGAGGAAAAACAGCAAAGCAGATTCTCACTCGTGTGCAGTGAGCATGAGTTAGCTTACAAATACTTACCATGGAATAGAGTAACCTTGAAACGTAATTTGATTTATATAGTAAAAAACGAAATAAATTTTGATGTATGTATAAAGAAACACAAGTAACAGTTCTACTCACATAAGAAAACTGTGTGTCAACAGTGTCCACAAAAAATAATAAAAGCCTAAGAGAACAAGTGTCTTCCCTGCACTTTTAAGGAAGTAAAAAATGTATCATATTAAAGCACAGTACGTATTTCGCGCTTCTTTCATTTTCACTGTTCATGAAAATACTGTTGCTTTGTTTTTTCTTTTTACATTGTCAATGAAATAAATTTTGTTTGGCTTTTTTTTTTTGCTTCTTGATTTTTCACTTCATACAAATAAGAGCGTATAATATTTTTCATCTCCATGAATGTTTGTTTTTTCTTACTGGGCAAAATTCATTGCTCAGAAAGAAATTCATATTTTGCTTCTTTTTTCTTCATATTTATGAAGTGTGAAGCCAACATAAAAGAAAGCTAAAAAATACTTCATTCAATTGTGTGCGCAGCAAATTATTTTAAGGCAATAAAAATATGTGTTCAATGGGTTATAAAATTGATGTTCTTTACTAAATTTGCGTTATGTACATATGATTATCAATATGTAAGATATGTATGTCATGAAAGTGTGAATTGATCTCTTGCTTTTTAAATTTAAGGACGTGTATGCTACGAAAAAACGATATTTTAATCTCACAAAATAAAAGAAATAATTTCAAAAGGAATTAATACCTACATAGTATGTTTAAAAAAATACATTTATTAAACTGTGTGCAATAATTAGCTTCTTATTGAATAAATATAAAATAATGCATTGTTAAACATATTTACACAAAAAATAAACCTAAAATTACAAAAAAGGAGATTCTCCTAATTTTTATTATTTTAAATTCTAAGGAAATTTAAACATCTATGTAATACATAGTGGCCTTAAGCTAATGTTTGCTATTCTGAGATGAAATCATTTTGTAGTCGACCTTTAAAGCGATTGTAACGATTAAATTTTTAATAAGAAAATATGAAGTACTATATTTTAGAAAGTGAAAATGAAGCAAAGTGTATCGAGTGCGGTAAAAAGCTAAGTGAGGCACACAAGAGCAACCTTGTCGGGCATTATAAACTTATTCATAATAAGGTAATTGTGCTTGTTAAAATACGCCAAAATTTAAATCGATTGTCCAAGAAGCCAACCATTTCAGTTAAGATAAATATATGTAGACGAAAGTACTTTATTAAAATGTTGTGTGGGTTTAGTTACAGTCAAGAATATGCCATTCCGATTATTTGATGTTCGCCAATTTGTTAAAACTCTAATTTCTCCTTATGAAGAAATATTTAACATAAACTTAATTCGCGAAATATTGTTAAAGTGCTTGAATCTTCTTGTATTAAAATAAAAAAAAATTATAAAAAGCAGAATAAATATTCAAATGGTTTCGTTAAAAATTATCAATTGCAACGAGGATGGATCGAAGTATTCTAGGAGTAAACATTCAATACATTTATGATTCTAAAATTTGAATTAACACATTGGGTAAATACCTACAGAAACAAGGTTTACATATTACTGCAAAAAAATAAAACAAAATCATGTTTGTGTTAATAAAACATAACGATATTGGTTCATACTATTTATATTTACTTTTCATATTTTAAAGGTATGATCAACTAGACCAAAAACATGAGGCAACTTACTTGAGAGATGAAGTATTTAACTGTCTTAGAACATATGATATGGTGCTAGATCAAATTTACTCAAGCACAATAGATGACGTAGCAAATTTCGTTAAATTCGGTTAAATTCTACAGGCACTGCAAGTGGAACAAATTGAAGAGAACAGTGCAAATGAAGTCAGTGATAATATTGATAAAATTGACGAAAACGGTCAAAGAACTTTGACGCCAATAATATCAGTTGTAAGATGTGCTGCGCACACAATTCAATTAGCAGCTCATGATGTTATAAAAACAGTGCAAGCACCAATAGCCGATTGTAGACGAACTGTTAAAGTAATACGTCATTTGATACGCACTACCGGTGTACGTAAGGAATTGTCAGTTCTAGATAACATTACGCGGTTGAATTCCTTATTTGAAATCTAAAATCATTACTCAGCCCCAGTATAAATTGGCATTTTGTGTCGGTTTTATTATGTCATTTACACCTCTATCTAAATGCACGAAGCAGTTGGAAAAAAAGCAGTACGTTTTAGGAGATTTTTACAGAGACTAACTTAGCTGCGAATTAGAACTGTAAGATATCGCCACCATTACTACGTCTTTGCTATATCAATCAATGCAGCATAGAAAGAAGCTTCTGCTGAAGAACGATGCATTTGCTACGGCATTATACTTGGACCCATATATAATTTATATATATGTATGTGTGTATTTATTTATATTAACATATATATATATATATATATATATATATATATATATATATATATATATATATATATATATATATATATATATATATATATATATATATATATATATGTATATTTTTTACGTAGAAGCACTTCCTAAAAATTTTTGAAAACATTAGGAAACTGTAGAATGGAAAGGTTCATTTGGAACTGGCTGAAAATACACATTATTCTTCAAATGACGAACCAGAAGAAAATATAGAAAAACCATCTGCTTCTCTTAGAGCTTATGCCAAACTAGCACACCGCATTATGGATTCCGTTATCAATACGCCCAAAAGTGCTAAAATGAAGCAATCGTTTAGAGAAAAACTAATTTATTTTTCCCACACAAAAATGGTTCCACTTGATACGAATATTATTAAATATTATAAATCCAGTACTTTGGACGCAATTATTTTGAACGGAATTAATGTTGCACTTGCAGTTCCATCAAGCCAGGTTGCAGTAGAAAGATCTTTTAGTGCACTTGCATTAATCCTTACAAAATTAAGAAATAATTTAAACCAAAATAATTTAAATAATTTAATAATTATAAAATTTAATTTTAACGAAATAAATTCCTGCAATGTTAGTTTAGATTTCCTTAACTAAACAAGATACGAACTTATATTTGGTATTCTTCTTATTTTATGCAATACAAGAACTTTTTCCCCTTCATATTTTATATTACTTTGCAATATTTTTTTTAAATTTATAAATAATTATCTAATTTTAAATAAAATTTTATTAACTCCAAAAATTATAACTTTTTAAAGTTTTTGTTTTTGGCTACATTTTTTTTTTTTGACAATGTTTATATTAACGTCTACTGTCCTTTCGACAGTAACTCTTGAGAAAAACGCACACATTTTTATTGCCTTAAAATAATTTGGTGCGCACACAGTAAAATGAACCATTTTTAAGCTTTCTTCAATGTTAGTGTGAAGCCATGAAAATTAGGAAAAAAAAAGCAAAATATGAATTTTTTTCTGAGCAATGTATTTTGCCCAGTAAAAAAAAGGGTTGAAAAATAACATACACACTCATTGAGGGTTTATACACAAGACTTATTGTGCTGAACTAAAATCGCCGTTTGTAGGCTTTTTCGGTGAGGAGAATGGTTTTTGGTTGGCACAATTTTTCAATCACTTCAACCCCGCACAAGCAGAACAAAACTAACACATACACACTTATGAAAACAGAGGTTCTGCGTTTTTTTTTTTTTTTTGCAGAGCGATTTTTAGTGTAGTAGGTGGTTGGCCGCGCCAACAAATACTAAAACTAATAAACAAATTTAAAGAACGCGTTGTAGTGTGTTTGACTGTGCCGTCATTGCCATGCCTTCTGCATTGCAATCGAACACCTCGCAGTTTGTTGGAATGCGAGTGTCCACATAAAGCCTAACCCACGTATGGGAATATGCAACGTTTGCATATTTCCACAACACACAGTCTACATTGATTGTGTGTATGTGTTAATTCATTAGTTGTAAGTTAGCTAGTAAGATTATTAAAAATTAAGTTAAAATAACAACTGTAAGAACCGTGAGCACGGTCAGTCGTACAAGCGGCTGACCGTCTCATTTAAATAAAAATAATAAATATATAACATGTTTTTTTTTCATAACAGCGTGTTTTTATATAAAGTGACGCTTCCGGATTGTTTGAAAGGATATAAAAAGCAAGAAGCGTTAGAGGAGATTGCTGTTGCTTTGCAGCCAATAAAACCGAATGTAACTGCTGCAGATGTTAAGAAAAAAATTAAGATTTTGCAGCAGCAAATTTCTGCAGAAAAAAAAGGAGAGCAGCTACTAGGAGCGGAATGTCGGCTGATGTCGTGTATGTCTCCAGGCTATGGTGCTTTAATGAACTAAATTTTTTGTTAAATGAAGAGGATGAAATTCGTGGGCAATCTAATTTGGAATTTAATACGGTGAGTAAAATGTGTTTGTTTTTATTTGATTATTCGTAGGAAAACAAAATGATTGTACTCAAGGGTGATAATTTTTGGATATATCAGATCTGTACATTAGGGCCGATTGAATGATATCCAAAAAAAGATGTTACCCTGATGTGAATATTTGAAAAGTCTTAAGTTAAATTTTTTTATGTTTTTAGTTGGACGATTCATTTACCGAAAGTGAATGCAGCTCAAAAAACGTTAGTGGTTATTTACATATTTAACAAATTTATTTATTGTTAACAAAACACTTTTAGATTAAGCGATCGAGGTTGGATGAGGCAGCTGCATTGCAGGAATCCGCAAAAAATCACTGGAGCTCATGACCACCCTGTTTCAAAAACGATCAGCAAAAGAAGAATCGAAAGAATAAATTTTTTGCAAAATGTTGTGCAGTGAGCTCAAAGAGCTCAAGTTGACAGAGACATACTAAAACGTCACGACAGAAATGTTGCTGATGGTTCGTAGGGCAAAAGCTGCCGAGCGTAAAACGTTATCTTGGCAGGTTCCACGTCAACCAAGAAGGTATTCTGACCCTTGCATTTCTGAGCAATCGTCACTGCAGTCATTAAGTCTGCACTCTTCAGTGTCAGATGAATACCATGATGAATCCTTCCATAATTCGACGTTGTTGGTGGAATCATCGGGAATTGAGTCATTCGACGATGTAACATTTGTGGAAGAGGGAGAAGATTGTATCAAAAACCTTGAAGCCAACAACAACAATACTGGTCATAGGGTTGAAATCCAATCTGTGGAAATATTAAAAAAAAAAACCTACTGCAGCAGGCAATTGAATCTATTTTTGACTGATATTTTATTAAGTTTTTATATTATATAGTATTTATTTTATTATATTTCTAAATAAATCAGATGAAGTAAATGATAATAATTATGTACATGATTGAGATTTTATTATGATTAAATTCAATTTTCTTATAACATTTTATCAAGGGAAATTAAGTTTCAAGTTAGTTCGAGTTGACTTTTATATGAATTTTACAGGGAAAAAATTAAAAAGGAACTTTTTGTCAAATATGAATAAAATATTAATTGAAATCTTGTGAAAATGTGGCATAAGTTAATTTGCCTTCTGATTAACCCTTAACGTGCTTAAGCCATAAAGTTAAAGTTTAAAGTTTGCCTTCATTGTTGAAATATTTTTTTAATTCCTCTCTTATATTTTCACAGTTTCTGTTGTGGTTACTTGTTGATGACGTATTTGGAGATTCGGTGTCAACGCCGGGACCAATTAAATCTGCGTTGTCCATATATGTTTGGCTATAGTCCAGTAAAAAATTGTGAAGTACACAACATGCCTTTACAATAATTATTGTGTTGAATTCGGCATGTTGAATTTTTGTTTGGAGTACTCGAAACCAATTTGACAAAATACCAAAAGCTCTTTCAATATTTTGTCTGGCACGGCTTTATCTAGAATTATAAACAATTTCGTCTCCTGCCAAACTTTGCTTGTTATAGGGCGTCAAAATACGTTTACCATTTGGAAACGCATTATCTGCAACTATAACATAAGGCAGTGTCCTGTTGTTGCCAATTACTTTAGGCTGCGGGAAATTGTCATCGTTGTCCAGTACACGTATTAAATCTGAACGATCTAACACTCCGCCGTCGGAGATCCGGCCATTACACCCCACATCAACAAACAAAAACTTACAATTTGCGTCTGCCAAAGCAAACAAAACAATACTTGTAAATCCTTTATAATTGTAAAATAGATTGGCTGAAAAAAATTTTTGGCTGGAATGCAATATCCTTTCCGTCAAGGGCACCTAGGCATAAGGGAAATTGCCACCTCGTTTTGAATTCGTTCGCAACTTGCAACCATTTCTCTTTAGATTTAGGGAACTTTGAAGTTAAAACAACAAAAAATATTAGTATTTTGTATTTATTTAGTATAAATTCATATCCATGACCATACCTTTAAATATTCGCTTTTCCTGTTTGCACTACATATTTCTATAATAGCTAAACGTAAATACGCTATAGACAATTTACTATTTTGAGCAATTTCATTAAAACTTTCCCCTGTCGCTAAGAATTGTAAAGTGGCAGCCAATTTTTCTTCAACTGGGATACATTTCTGCATATATGTATCAGTACGCTGAATATCTGATTTCACGTACCTCAGTATTAAGGAAAAACACCTCTGATCCATCCGCAAGAACGAAGTATATGCTTCTTTATCACAAAACAAGTTGTATTCTTTGAGGAGAAACTGGATATTTCCACCAGAATCACTGGTCTCTCTCCATGGCTTCACCCAGCAAGATCTGGGTTTCTTTGCCTTCTCAGCTTCTATGAGTAATGATGCAGCTTGCAAGTTACAGGCACTAGAAATTCCTCCTAAAATTATTGCCAATTCATCATCACTTATTTCAGCCATATTTCCGCCCAGTATGTTCCGCAATTTATGTATATTGTTGCGAAGATGCTTTATTTAGGTCATAAAAAGAAATAAAAATAATTGTCACCAAGAAAGTAACACGAAATGACCTGTTGTGTATGTTCATAACGCCAGAAGTTTCTACAAAAACTTCTTAATCATAAAGCAAAAACAACTAGCATAAAGCAATAAAAATAAACGCAACACATAACTACACTTACACCTACATAACGATTAATAAAAAAAGACAGCATGTATAAATAAATTCAAATTAATAATGGAAGGTTCTGGAATCAAATAACAATCATCATGTGTCTCAGATGATAAATACATAGTAGAGAAATATTCTACCAACAGATGAAGTAAAATTCTAATATGTTTAAGAGCCTTAACATTGGGTATATAAAAGCAAAGGTCATACATGCTGAATCATTCTTAGTGAAAACGTCAACCAGTAAAGATCTTGTGGTAAAACGGATAAATAGTGGTGAAGTTGCTATCGCGTATTTTTGTGTACTAATCGCGAATAAGTGAATAATCGTCTAATAAAAGTGTAATTTAATTAAAGTAGTAAATAAATTGTGTTTATTTATTTTGCAATAAAAGAACTCAGTAAAATAAACGTTTATAATTTTAAATAAACGTAACAATTGGTGTCAGAAGTGGGATTGCAAATAATAAATAAATCACGATGAAATTTGACGAGCTTAAAGTTGAGCAGCTAAAAATGGAGCTAAGTAAGTTGGATCTGCCGACAACGGGCAATAAAGCGGAGTTGCAAAAGAGATTAATAGATGAATTCAAGCAGCGTGGTATTGATATTGGGACATACGAATTTGGAGAAAAAGAAAAACAAGAAGAGATTGAAGTATGTGCCCCAGCAACAATCAGCGTTATGGATTTGAATTCTATGTTTGCAGCAATGATGAAGAAAATAGAAGAAAACAACCAGAAGCAGGACAGACAAATGAAGAAAATAGAAGAAAACAACCAGAAGCAGGACAGCCAAATGAAGAAGATAGAAGAAAACAACCAGAAGCTTCAAGAATCATTTAAAGATAGCCTAAGAGCAATACAAGAAACCTCTAGTGTCAACGGAGAAAGGCTTTTAGCAAAGGTAAATGAGAAATTTCAGAAGCCTTCAGTAAACGAGTAGACGCCGTGGAGCTGAGAGTCAGTGGCCTAGAAAAAAAAAAGTGAACGATTAATTACATAAATTAAAAGTGCAAATGGGAGAACTTCAAATACGAGAGGGACCGGTGAGAGTTATTTCTAAGCATGCTAGCAAGATAAATAGACCGAGCTTTGAGGGTAGCGCACCTTTTAATGTTTTTAAGTTCCAGTTCGAAACAGTGGCCAACAGGAATAGATGGAACAGTGATGAAAAAGCTATAGAGCATATTTTGGCCTTAAAGGGAGCAGCAGCAGAGGTACTCGAAAGCTTACCAGCCGGATGTAGAAATAAGTATGAGGACATAATGGATGCCTTACAACGTAAGTACGGAGGTGAGCATAAAAGAGAACTTTATAGAATGGAGTTACTAGGCAGGGTTCAAAAGGCGAACGAGACGCTTCAAGACTTCGCCATGGAAATTGAACGTTCGGTGCAGCTGACTTACCCAGGCGAACATCATCCGTTTCTCGATCAGTTTAAAATGGAAGCATTTGTGAATGGTATACGAGATCCAGATGATAAATATGCGGTCTGTGCTGTGCAAAAACCAACCTTTGCAGAAACTATCTCGTACGCGCTAGCACAGGAGACCGCAAAAGTCATCTCGAAGCCACAGGTGTACAAGGTGCGATGTCTTAAGACTGATGAGTATACCCACGGCGATAAAAGGAGCGAGATAAAAGGTATTGTCAAACAAATAATGGAGGAAGAAAGGAGTAAGCCTCGCGCAAAATGCTTCAACTGCGGAAAAGTTGGCCACCTCCAGCGCAACTGCAAATCTACAAAGAAAAGATCAAGATCTGTGCCGCCAGCAAGGGACAACCAGCGGGCGAACAATACCAAATCACTCGAGTCATCGTTAAACTAAATCGAGCTAGCGCTAAGGGGCAAGTGCTTGCTCCCACAACCGATTGCCTCACAATCTCGACTTCAATTATGCAACAGAAGAATAACAACCTAACTGCTTGTGGTTTTATCAACGGAAGAAAGCAAGTCCTTACCATAGACACAGGAGCGTCCCAGTCGATAATAAGGCCCGATTTAGTAAAAGGCGCTGTGGAACCGTTAAATAATGTACGACTGCGCACGGCTACTGGGGACTTTGCCACTGTCTATGGACGAGCCAGGGTAAGACTGACTATAGCAGACATCAGCGTTAACCATGTATTTGTTGTCGCCGATATAGTGGATGAAGTTATCATTGGTGCAGACTTTATGATAGCCAACGGTATTAATCTGCACATGGGCGAGCAAATAATGATCTGGCGTAATGTGGAGATACCCCTGGATGTTGGTTATGAGAGCAGGACCGCAGTAAGGAAGCTATTTGCCGTTGAACGCCAGAAATTACCACATCAGGCGGAAACTATAGTATGGGCACGTGTGGAGGCAGATTGTGTGGATAACCGGTTGTGGATGGTAGAACCAACAGAAGTAAAAGAGGACATTTTAAAAGCTAAAGCCCTTGTCAAAATCTGCGACGATGGAAGAGTTCCTGTGAGAGTACTCAATCTGTCCAATAACGAAAAGGCCATAAACAGAAATTTTGAGTGAGCCAGCTGAAGCCATAATACATTGTGCGGTGAATACAGTATGCCCCAAAAATACAAGCCAGAGAAAGAGATTTACTAGCAGAACAGGTGCAAAAATGGGTGGCAAAACTAACACCTTTTGACAGAAACAAAGCAAAGCAGTTGTTGAAAAAACATGCCTCCGTCTTCGCCCTAAGTAATAAAAGCCAAGGTAGAACGGCAGTTGTGAAACATGAAATTAATACTGGCGAAGCGAGGCCTATAAAACAAGCACCGAGAAGTGTTCCCCTAGCAAAGCGAAACGAGGTCAAGGAACTTGTCAGCGAAATGGAGCGGAAAGGAGTCATTGAGCCATCCTCGAGTCCGTGGAGTTCGCCAGTAGCTTTAGTAAAAAAGAAAGACGGCAGTACCAGGTTTTGCGTTGACTACAGGAAGCTCAATGACGTCACCAAGAAAGACAGTTATCCGTTGCCTAGAATTGACGATACCTTAGACACGTTGGCCGGAACAAAATGGTTCTCTACCTTGGACTTGCAGAGCGGCTATTGGCAAGTAGAGATAACCGATAAAGACAAGGAGAAAACTGCCTTTAGCGCGAGTGGTGGTTTATGGCAGTTCAAGGTGATGCCATTTGGGCTTTGCAACGCTCCAGGTACTTTCGAACGTTTAATGGAACGTGTTCTTAAGGGTCTCAATTGGAAAACGTGGATGACATAATCGTGATGGGGCAAACTTTTGACGAAAACCTTAAAAACCTGGATGAAGTATTTAAGCGTATAACAGCTGCAGGATTAAAATTAAGTGTTAAAAAATGTGCCTTGTGTCAAAAGGAGGTAAATACCTGGAGCATCGTGTAACAGCTGAGGGCATATCAACTGATGAAGACAAAGTACTGGCAGTAAAGACCTGGCCTCGCCCACAAAATCTTCATGAGCTGCTTAGTTTCCTGGGGCTTTGCACATACTACAGGAGATTTGTGCCACGCCTATCCAATAGCTGGACAGAAATTTATATTGGACACGGATGCAAGCGGCTATGGAATAGGAGGAGTACTTTCTCAGGAGATTGATGGAACAGAAAAGGTCATTGGCTACTACAGCAAGGTACTCTCGAAGCCCGAAAGAAATTACTAAGTTACACGACAGGAGCTTTTGGCAGTGCTGGAGTGTGTTAAACATTACCACAAGTACTTATATGGTCAACATTTCATCTTAAGGACGGACCACTCCGCACTACGTTTGTTGATGCAATTTAAGAACCCCGAAGTGCAGCTCGCACGCTGGGTTGAACGTTTGCAAAACTATGATTTTAGTATTGTACATAGAAAAGGCGGAAAACACAACAACGCTGATGCCCTTTCAAGACGGCCATGCAATGTAGAGTGCAAGCACTGCACAAATGTCGAAAAAAAGTAGTGCATCATTGACGTGCGGTTTACCCAAATTGGTTCAAACGAAGACTGGTCGAAGGCACAGAATAAGGACCCAATTTTGGCAAAAATTATATTGGCTAAACAAAATAACAGAAGACTAACCCATAATGACATATCGGCAGAAAGCCGCCTAGCAAAATCGTACTGGGCTGAGTGGAATAGCTTGAAAGTGGTAGATGGCTGCTTATACCGATCTTGGGAAAGCACAGGTGGCAAAACCACAACAGACTTAATTGTCGTGCCAACTTCTAAAAGGAGTGAGGTAATGAAGCAGTTTCATAATGGTTCCAGCGGGGGTCATATGGGGATAACAAAAACGCTGGAAAAGATAAAGCAACGATTTTACTGGGTAGGCTGCCGACAATTCGTATCTGATTGGATAGCAAATTGCGAACAGTGCATTGCGTCCAAGGGTCCTACAAGAAAGAGTCGTGGCAAGCTTCAGCAATACAACGCAGGTGAACCCTTTGAGAGGATAGCTATTGATATAGCAGGTCCATTTCCTGTTAGTAATGCTGGAAACCGATATGTACTAGTGGTTATAGATTATTTGAGCAAGTGGCCTGAAGTGTATGCCATTCCAAACCAAGAGTCCAAAACAGTAGTGGACGCTCTTGTGAACAATTCGGTGTGTCGATACGGTGTTCCACTAGAACTGCATTCAGACCAGGGACGAAATTTTGAATCGGCCGTATTCAAAGAGATGTGTGACGTATATAGTATCAAAAAGACGAGAACGACACCGCTGCATCCACAATCTAATGGCATGGTAGAAAGATTTAATCGTACCCTAGAGGAATATCTCAGAAAAGTGGCCAGTGCACACCAGAAAGATTGGGATGAGCATATACCAAAGTTCTTACTAGCTTATCGGTCAGCTGTACATGATTCAACCTCACGTAGTCCAGCGAAAATCTTGTTCGGGACAGAACTAAAACTGCCAGCAGATTTAGAATTTTGTATTAAACCTGGACCTGCAGACGAAAACAATGGAAATGTTCCTCAAGCACAAGAAGACCTGCATAAGCTTCATGAGTTTGTCCGTAATCGTATTAAAATGTCTAGTGATAAAATGAAAGCCAGATATGATCGAGCAGCAAACACGGAGGGATTTACTGAAGGACAAATGGTTCTAGTATATAACCCACAACGCAAGAAAGGACTGTCTCCTAAACTGCAAACTCACTGGGAGGGACCATACAAGGTGATCAAGAAATTGAATGACGTGGTTTACCGGATACAGAGATATCATAATCACCTGGAACGGCTGGCCAAATATGGCACAGGTAATGTTGAGCCTATTCGGGACGAAAAAGCTTAAGTGGGCGGCAGTGTTGCGAAGATGCTTTATTTAGGTCATAAAAAGAAATAAAAATAATTGTCACCAAGAAAGTAAAACGAAATGACCTATTGTGTAATTTTACAACGCCAGAAGTTTCTACAAAAACTTCTTAATCATAAAGCAAAAACAACTAACATAAAGCAATAAAAATAAACGCAACACACAACTACACATACACCTACATAACGATTAATAAAAAAAGACAGCATGTATAAATAAATTCAAATTAATAATGGAAGGTTCTGGAATCAAATAACAATCATCATGTGTCTCAAATGATAAATGCGTAGTAGAGAAATATTCTACCAACAGATGGGGTAAAATTCTAGTATGTTCGAGAGCCTTAACATTGGGTATATAAAAGCAACGGCCATACATGCTGAATCATTCTTAGTGAAAACGGCAACCAGTAAAGATCTTGTGGTAAAACGGATAAACAGTGGTGAAGTTGCCATCAAGTATTTTTGTGTACTAATCGCGAATAAGTGAATAATCGTCTAATAAAAGAGTAATTTAATTAAAGTAGTATATAAATTTTGTTTATTCATTTTGCAATAAAAGAACTCAGTAAAACAAACGTTTATAAATTTAAATAAACGTAACAATATGTTTAACGAATGAAAGGCAAACGTGAAATAAACAAAGAAAATACTAACACACACAAAGCTGTGTATACGTGCACAATTTTATGCCAGCATAATTACTCTAATGTGAATACGAAAGAACAAAAGTTGTGCGGATTAAAAATTAGTCTTGTGTGAAAACCCTCATTTGTATGAAGTAAAAAACCAAGAAGCAAAACAAAATTTCATTCATGGGCAATAAAAAACAAAAAGCAAAACAAAATTGCTTTCATGGAAAATGTAAAAAGAAAACAACAAAATAGATGATCATTCTGAAAAATGATACGAGAAAGAACAAGAATATACTACTCATGATGAACAAATACCTTCCCTGTATTAAAGAGTGTAACATTAACAGAGTGTAACTTTTGCACTCTTTAACTTACTTTACACTCGCCCACAATGATCATTAAAATCGAGAGCATTCTTAATAATGACACATATACATATTAATATGTGTAAATATGATAGAAAATAAAAACCTTGAACTTGAACTTGAAATTAAAGAATGCTGGGACGGAATCCGCAAAACAATTTTCGGAATTGCCTTACAATGAAAACAAACCTAAGATACGAATTTTACAATAATTCAAAAGAAAACAAAAAATCGTAACATTAGTACAAGATAAATTATATAAGAACAACAAATTCCATAATATAAGGAATTTTTTTATCCGCAGCCTTAACGTTGTTTTCCTTGTAACCCTAGATTATACTTAAAAAATATTTAACCTAAGTAAAAAATTATCAAATAGTCCAGATATATTTGTACTATTAAATTCCTTAAAACCTAAATATTGTTTTGATATTTTATTTTATTATTTATTAATTTTTTTTGTTGCATTAAATTGAACATTTGGGCATTTAAAAAGAATATGCAAAAAAAAAAAAAAAACGCCTGTGGTCTGCCTAAAGTTTCCAAAGCTTCACATGAAAATAGTAGATATTTTCTAAGCTAAAAGTTTTGCTTGCTATCAGAAGCTTGTTGTGCGTAATTTACGGTACTTGTAACAGTTCTTTCATTTTCTTTGTTTATCCAAGAATTGTTTGAAAAAATTAAAAGGAGGACTATATTTGCTAAAAGGTTATAAAGTATGTGAAAAAAAGACTTTGATACTGAATTTATTTTGTTATGACTGTGGCACTACAAATGTCCTTTTAAAATAAATCAAAGTTTGCAAAAAAAAAAAGAAAAGAAACAGCAAGTCCGATTACGAGTAGTCATATTAAACTATTTCAGGTAGCAATTTAAAAGGTTGCTAATATATTTCTGATCTTTAAAAAGAAATTTGGTGGTGCATCTGCAAAGATTTTTACACCATTTCTATTCGTTAAACCCAACTACACAGTATTTACTCTTATGCGCAATTTTAATATTATTTTAAATAATTATGTATTTTGGAATCACACATTCTTATTTAATAAATAATTAAATCAAGTATGAAATATTATAAAAAATCTTAATTTAAAGCATTTACTGAAGAATAAAAAATACAATTTTATTTGAAACAAATTTTAGAAATATATGTTTTTAAAGTAATAGACCTTTTTTTATTATTAATTAATTAATTTTTTTATTTTATCTTTATTAGTCATCTTCATGAATTATTGTTTTATAACAAACTTTTTTCGGTTATGTCTTCATTAAACTTTGTCACAAATATTATATTGTCAAAACTTTGAAATTAATAAAATCTGCGAATGAGAGAGCAGCTGCTTTTCGAAATAGCAATGAATAAAGTTTATATTAAGCATGCATTCTTATTGTTATTTGTAAAATTGCTGTCGGAAGCTTTGTCAAGCGTTGAAGCTTTAGTCGAACTAAGCTCATAAAAACTACATAGAAGTTAGTAAATTAAGAACTTCTAAATTTACAACTAATATTAAATATTATTTTGAAATTTTGTAAAAGTCCGTCTACTTCTTTAAATATTCCCCACTGTAAATAGATGGAGCGAAAGAAAATGCAGAATTTGGGGTAATTTTACCGTCGTTATGTCAAATTGGGTAAAATGGACACAGGAAATACAGTCAAACCAACAAACCTAGACTTGGTTACCTTAAAAATACAGATGGAGATGTAATTACAAAAATACAAATTTATTTTTATGTCACACACACAAAAGCACACCTGCAAAAACCGATTCACATGTAAGGAAATAAAAACTCTGGGAGAATATGGGCAAGGAAAATACAGTAAATTGTTAAAAGGTGACTATGGATAAAAAGAAAAAGAAAAAATGAATGATGCACGTACTTATGTTTTCTTTACGTGTCTTTGAAAAAGTAATAACATTCATGTTTAAGAAAGCAACTACTACAACAGCTTACATCTTATCAGATGAAAACAGAAGGCGTTTATTTAGATTTACGTGTTTGGGTCAATAATATGAATATTAAGTGACCCAGTTAAAAAGCATATTAAAATGTTTCTTTTTTATTAAATATCTTTTTTGCAGCTTAAACTATTTTCGCTTTTACCATCATGTTTTGAATTTCTTTATTCCACATGGTTTGCGCTTGAAAGTACATAATTATGAAATGGTTGAAAATGATATACTTTACTGAGCCATACTTACAAATATGATATTTAAGACTTGAAATACAAACAAAGGAAGTGAAAGTATTCTCGTATATAAATTAAAAGCTTTTATTAAACCTGGAGAATTTTTGCAGATAATCAATTGTTGTATGCAGATAGCTTCTCAAGGTTATAACTGAATACTAAACAATATTCGATTTCCTTAAGGTAAGATTGTTTAGATTAGTCTGGAGATATTTCTAAAATACCCAGATATTATCATGTACCTGCGAATACTCTAAAAACACAAAAAATCATATCAGTTATTTACGCAAAATGGTAAGCCCATATTGGCCGAATACTTATTGTAGCATTCAAGGCCAAAATATGGATAATGTGTCTCGAAACGGAGCTGTTGTTTTGTAGATAAATAAAAGTCATCGTTTAGCTCTCAGATACCGAAAAATAAAAAGTAAATTTTTTTCTTTTTGACGTATAAATAAATTCCTAGCAGCAAAACAATGTCTGTTGATCCATGGAACGTTTCTCAGCAAAAATCCTAAGCCTTTGATAATTACGTGCCTTCGGTTAATTATGAATAAACATTTAATTCAGGTATGGAAACTTCAATAACACTTTTAAAAAACATTATTAAATTACGAACAACACCGTTATACCGTTGTATTAGTATAAGACTGTTATTTTTCAGCTGCTGATTGTTTAATTTAAAAATATTTAATAACTGATGCTTTTTTAAAATTTTGGCAATAAATAATGCACTATAAATTTAAAAAAATGATAATGAATTTTGACAAAAAGGCTGTCGGCCTGTTATCAATATTGACCACTAACTAATTTGTTATTGAAATCCAATATCACAAGAGCAGATTATTTAATCTTGATTTGCCTTCGTAACTCTTTTTAGAAAACAGTGGATGGGAATTTCCGTTGGAAAATCCAGTATTCATGGACAAGCACTAAGAAGGTATAATTAGAAACGACTTCTGCCTTCTGTTGTGTAAAGGAAAAGCGATTATATCTAAATAAATTTGTCTTCAGTAAATGGTTGTTTTTGTCTAATTTGTCTCTGAAAAAGATGTCCCAATCATAAAAACATTTAGGAATAGAATGCAGATAAAACAAGCATCTAAGTACTTTTCTAATTGTTCTATATATTTGAAGATATAAGACAACAACTGCACTGCAGTAACGTTACATTTTTAGTTTTCTTGGATCATTCCGGAGCGTTTGACATGATTGATCATAACATAATGTGTCCTAAACTTAGGCATATGTTCAGATTTTCATCAACTGCTACCAATTTGATATATTCATATCTAGTCGATAGACATCAGAACGTTGAAACTCCTACCTCAAATTCAGTAAATTTGCCGTTGTGTCGTGTTCTATTTTCGTTCTGCAAAGCAAGCTTTAATATTGCAAGGTTAGATTTTATGCAGACGATGTTCAGATTTACATAAGTTGCAGAAGTACTGCAGTTGAAGACGGTGTGGCAATTTTAAATCACGAGATAAATCGTGTATATGAGTGGGCCACCGCAAATGCTTATAAATTAACCCTACAAAGTCTAAGTGTTAAATTGCTAACCAGAGATTAATAAAATTTAATCATAATCCTATTAAAAAATTAAGAAACAAGCCCATAGTTATTGTTAACTCTGCTAAAAATTTTGGTATATATTTCAAAATTAGTCTGACTTGGTCTAATCATGTTAATTTTTTGTGTGGTAGAAAGTTTTCAATCCTAAGAAATCTTCGGCAAACTCACCATGCACCCCAATCAAATTAGAATGCTTCTTGCAAAATCATACCTTATACCTTTTTTAGTTTATGGATGTGAACTTGTTGCCAGCTGCGATAGTGAAAGTAAAAGAAAACTTAATGTGGTGTTTAATAACATTATACGTTACATGTATGGTCTTAGAACGTATGATCATATATCACCCTATGTAACTTTGCTTTATGGCATTGGCTTTGAGGATTTTTTAAGAGTTCGAGTATAACTATTCATGCATAAAATTATATATGCTTATCAATCTAAACATCTCGACGAACGCTTAAACCTTTCAACGCTACATAGAGGCAAAGGGCTTCTAGCATTTGGGCATCGAACACTGCTTTCAGAATACCACGTTTTTGTTAGTGCTATTAGTCTCTGGAATGCAATACCCTATAGTCCAAATGATTCGTAACGCACCTAAATGTAGGCAAAATATTATCGGTTACTTTTTGTGCTGAATAACGTATACTTCTTGCTTTAATTAATTCCTTTTAAATTACTTATATCGTGTCACTGCACACATTTGAAAATATTAGGTCTACTTTAGGATCCCGTGGGATCCCAATTTGCACGAGTAGCGTTCCTGAACTTAAAAGTTAAAAATGAGAGCGGTTTTGAGAGAATAAATTTCCTTTTCTTCTTGCACGAAACAGTCCAAATTTTTATTCGTGCAAGTTAATTATTTATTTAATTTTATAGATACAAAATTAATGTTTTTTCTCTTAATTTTAAACGATTATTTATTATACATTGTATTTGCATATACTCAGTTCCATACTGCATTCTAAGACTTATTGCCGGTTTCTCTACATGCGGATGAACATTTTTTTCGCATATTTACATTGAATACAAAAACAATTTATTATATTATATATTAAAAATAAACAAAATAAATAAAAAATAATATACTCGTAAAATAATAATATTTAACTTTTTTACGATTTTTCTATTATTATTTTTATTTAAACATAAAACATTTGTTTATAAAAATTTTCTTTTCCAATATTTCAAAATTCTTTAGGAAACATAAAATACCACCCAATAAAATAGTCCAATGAATTTCGAACAAGTAGGATACTACCAACAAAAGGCATTTCAATAAATAAATTAAAAAAAAATTAATTATGACTGCATGTACATTGTACATGAATATTTAAATGCTTTTTGTAAAATATTGTTCACTTTTCGTCCTTTTTTATTACAATAGCTTAATAATCGGCTTACGATGTATAATGTTGTGATAATTATTTGCTGTTTTGCGATCATAAATATATATTATAAAATCCTATTTAATATTTATTGTTGTTAAAGTAGTTATTTATGAATATTCTGAATTTATTTTTATTGGTATGAAGAGAAAAAATATTAACAACAATACTGCTGCCAACCAGCGTTGCCAAATGTACAGGTTTATCTGATTTTTACAGTTTTTAGAAGCCTTGCTCAGTTTTTCAGTTTTTTTTTTGTTAAAAAAATAAGTTTTTTTCATAAATTTGTCAGTTTTTACGGTTTTTTGCAATTTAATATCTTTTACTTCAAAATCTATTTTAATAAAAGTAACATGTGGCAGAACAAAAAAGTAATAGGAGAAACTCATCTAGAAGATCTTTACAATATTCTGAAAGTAAACAGATTTTCAATATGCGTTCACAAATCGACAGATATTTCAACAACAAAGTTGTCATCTCTGGTCGTAAGAGTTGAATTTAAGAACAAAATATGTTATTTGTTTGGATTTAGTTAAAGTGACTGATTGTTCTGCCAATAACATTTGTCACTCCTTCGCCCTTTGTGCAAAGTCTGCATGTAACTAGTTGTTGGTGGCGCTAGGGATATTTATAATTTTATTCAAAAAAGGTAGATTAATTAGCGAATTACAAGTTTTGCTTGATTTTTAACATAAACAAATTTTGCATCCATCTCAAACGCGTAGGCCATAACTTAAAACTACCGTTATTCACCTGTTTGATGTTTTAAAATTACTTTTTGTTCACGAAGACTAAGAAAAGTGTTGTTCAACTAAAATAATTTCGTATTATTTACAATACCTAGAATTCAAACTGTTTTTATTATTTTTAAAATTTATATTAAACGACATTAATAAGTTAAACCGTTTGTTTCAAAGTGAAAGTTCGCAAATTCATTTGCTGAATAACGCAATAAACAGTTTGTATGGAAAAATATTTGAAAATATAGTTAAGGAAGAGTACATATCTATGCATTTACACAAATTCCAAAAAAACTGACGTAAACAATTCCAAATTTTTTAAGGATCCAAAAGATTTTTATTTTGGTGCAGAAGTCTCTTAAGCCTTAAACACAACACACATTTTACCTGAGGATATAGAAAAGGATTTTAGAAACAACTGTTTAAATTTTTACGTTGCGCTTTGCAATTTTCTGTTAAAAAAGTTTGATTTTGATAATGACTTTCTAAAAAGTGTTGAAATCTTAGCACCTGGTAATGTTGTCAAAAGGCAAATAAAATTTTTTTTCAATTGATTTGTCTTGTCCAAAAAGTAGCATTCAAGATATAGATGACGAGTGGCAAAAATTACATTAATTTTGCTGAAATAAATTTATTGGAAGAAAATAATATTAAAAATTTTTGGGCTGTCGTTTTTAAAACAAAACGTAGAGATGGAAAGGAAGCTTTCCTCTTTAAAAAAAAAATTAGTATATTCAATGTTGTCGGTACCTGTTGCAAGTGCTAACGTAGAACGTATTTTTTTTTCAAAAATATAGATAAAAATAAAGCTAGGAACAGACTAGAAATCTCAACCTTGAGCGGCATTTAAGAACTAAGGCTTTTAAAAAGTAAATGATAGCGACTGCAGATAATTTGTGCAGTCCAAACAAATGGCAATTAAGTTTAAAAAAGAAATGTATAATATATACTAATTATTAAATTCAAAGAATCAAATCCAATTTTAGTTTACGTAAATGTATATTATTTTTTTCAACTAATATTGTTATTTAAGCTGCAAATTTGAAAAAAAAAATATTTTTGATAAAAACTATACTGCTTTACAATAAGACAACTAAACTTTTCAAAAAATCTTTATTGAGATACAAATTAATTATTCTTAAACTTTGTTAGGTAAAATTGTATGCTCGGTTGCATCAAATACTTAACACCGCTATTTGTATTTTTTCTTATTATATTTCAATGAATTATTTTCTATTTATTTAAATAAATTTTTCTATAGATATCTTTACAATTACAATTGAATTATTATAGTAGCTATTTATATACATATGCATGTTGGTTTGAATGGTTTTGTTATGTTATTTTTTTATGTTTTAATAAATATATATATGAAAATAAAATTTTATGATTAGATATTTTATGTGCAGTTTTTTTTTCTTTTTGGAAAATCAGGGTTTTTTTTTTTTCAAAATCCATAGTTTTTTTGAGAATAGCATATGGCAACACTATTGCCAACAAACAATGATATGTATTAATCTTTTTATATTACACACACACACTCTTGCGTGTAAATAAATATTAAAATGAATTCATATCAGCATAAAATAGCCATTCATTCTGAACAGACCTAATATGTTTCTTTACTTTTAGGGTTAAGCGCGTGAAAATGAGGCCACGTAAATTTTCTCTCATAAAGAGACAAGAGTGTATAAAAGTAAGGGAACACAACATTTAAATTTTAAACACAAAATAAAAAGTCAAAATGGTTTAACTGTCTAAATAAAGAAAAAAAATCAATTTAAAAAAAATATAAAAAAACGGAAGAGGAACGAACCGCCTGAACAAATTTGTTGCGTTTATCAGCTCGCAAAGAAGCATATGTAGAACTTTCTGCAAATTCTGCGGATAAATTTAAATATAATTCTTTCGATATGCGAAAGAGTCGTTTAAGTTCTTTTTCCGTATATGATGGAACAATTTTATTCAGATAATTTGGCGTTCAAAGACTTCAAAAAGATCCAACAAAAATGATTCTTCTAAGTCAGAATCATGGTCAATAAGGTCTAGGATGTCGTTGCAATCACTAGAATCACTTGAACTTTTTACCAAATTTGCAACAATGTCTTTTAATTCTTCTTCATTTGCCATTACAAATTGTCTTTTATATTAGAATAATTATTTTACCCTTTTTATATATTGCTAATGACTTTTTTTATTTTGTTATGTTTTACAGCTGTTTCACAAATATAAATAACTTGCACAAAAAAAAGTTTTGTGCTGTTTCGTGCAAGAAGAAAAATATTTTTATTCTCTCCAAACCGCACTCATTTACCCAATTTTTTAGTACAGGAACGCTTTTCATGCAAATTTTGATCCCACGGGATCCCAAAGTAGAGTAAAGAAACAGACATATTGTTTATACAGGAGCTTAACAGGGAGTCTACACCTGATGAATTTATATCTTGATGAAAGTCAAATTTATATTATGATGAAAATTCATCCTGTGTAGACTTCATTTATTAGTACTATATCATCGTTATGATATAGTTATCAGAGCTCATAGACTAATAAATTCATCATGATATAAAAAGTCATTTTATATGTGATTTTATTTTTGACATATAATTTTTTTAATAAAATTTTAAATTATTATAGCTTAGGCATTTTTTTATTATATTATTATTATAACAACCAACAGAAAGTTCAAAAAATAATATTTACACAGAAATATTTGGACAAATTGCCTTTACAATGACCAATAAAGAATTATTCATCATAATATTAAATCATCAACGTCTACCCCTTTGAAGTGATATTAATATAAATTTGACAATTGTTCTGCTGGCGTTTTATTAGGCATTATGATGAAAATTTGTCTCGTGTGGACATAGTGTAAGGCATATTAATTTAACAATTAAAACAATAATAAAACAACTACAACAATAATAATAAAATATGTTTTCAGATGTCAAAAGAAACTAACGCTGCACATAGGGACTAATTACCGAATTACGACGGCAAAAATAGAATTTTGTATTTTGTTCAATGTAACCACTGTTGTTCTTTATATGTATTATGTACACAGTAAACCTATATTAGTCTGAACGTGCAAGTTATAGTGCTGCTGAGATATAAGTAAAAGACTTGTTTTTTGTAATGAAAAAACAATGTTTCTTTATAAATCTTTACGCATTACTTTAGTTATTTAGCACTCTTAACATTATATACATATGTATGTTTTTCCATGGGCAAAACTGTTTATGTTTATTAGTAAGAATTGGAATTTTGTTATTATCATATTATTTCTTATCTTAAATTAGGTTTAAAAATATTTATCAAAAGGACTAAACACATATTTCTTGTCATAAAATAATGTTTGCGGTTAAAACTAATCGTAATATTTTGTTCTGGTAAATATACATATATTTTTATTTTTTCCAATCAGGATTGAAACCGTGAATATCATAAATGGATTACCATTTTTATTTTTTTCAGTTTACGTAAATGAATTATTAATTTAAATTCTTAAAATTTTCAAAAAGAAAAATTGTTTACAAATATATGCGGACGTTTTCAAAGAAAACATGAAATATTAGACACTAGCAGAATGAAATACAGCTTTTTCTGGATCGGTACATCCTTCATTAGCATTTTTCTTTTTTTTTCTACTTAGGTTATGTATTTGTAAATATCACCTATTTAACCAACTAATCAGTATTAATTTGTTTAGAAGAAGTCAAAACACTCATATTTGCTTTCTTACAACATTATAGATGCTGTTCTAGTATCATATTAACTGTTGTTTAGTTAAACGAAGCCTGTTACAATATATATATATATTTATTATAATCCTTGTCCCATGTATGATGATGGATCTAAGTTACTTAACTAACTCGGGTAACAGATAATAATACTTTGCACGCACGTACAGACTAATGTAATAAAACAAAAAAAATACTTATTGGTTGCTTGCGTACTAGCATATAGAAGATATAACAAAATTCCATTTGTGTCGTCGTTATTCGGTTATTTGCCCCAATGTGCGCTGTAGGAAAAAAAATTAATATTATTATTATTTATATGTAATCATTTCACAGATTTTACATGCGATGAAGAAATATACGTATGGAAGCCGTAATGGTTGTGATTACGCGGATGAGGTGCGGTAAAGGCATAAAATGCAGCTTAATAATAAATTTTTTTTAAATTTTTATGTTCTATAAATGTTTAAAATATATTTCCTCGACACATGATATTCCAAAAAAAAAAAAAAAAATCTAGGAAAAATAAGTGTAAACAAATTTAGACATCTGAAAACGTAAACAAAAAAGTCACCTGATCTACTGCTACTACCTAGTATATTAATATGCCTTGCATGAGCTCTTGATTTAAGTAATTATAAAAATATATAATTTTATATTAAAAGAAAACGTCAATCTTAAAATAAAAATCATAAAATACAAATTGAAGAACAATCTCGCTATCATTATCGCTCATAAGAGTGTTTTATCGTAACGGTTACTCTCAATAAACAATCAAAAGTGAAAATAAATAAACAATAAAAATGAATGAACCACCTGATCGTCGCACTGAAGGGTATTTGTCCAATTTAAGCGGCCAAAATTCGAATTTTCAAAACTCAATTTTTCTTTAACTACCCACCGCAGGCTGAAGAGAATAGAATGCTGGACTAGATTTGGTTATTTTTTAATTTCTTTTTGCTTTCGTTCACTCTCGCCACGCAGTCAAAGTTTCGTGTTGCTAAGTATGCATATGCTTTTTTTCTGTGTTTGAGGCAAGTCAACGTGAAAAAAAATTGAGTAAAAGCGTGTTTTCAGTTCATGAATTTTGTTAAAATGGATAATTGTAATACAAGTATATATGATATAATTCACATAGTTTAATAAGAATATAATATATTCTGATACCGGCAGAGCTAAATTGAAAATGATGTGTTTTTGTTAATTTTAATTGATTAAAAAATTAACTATAGTCTCGCTCGGGTGTGTTAATTGATATTTCATGGTTTAAAAAAAATGGCTGCGGATATGTGCGGATGACTATTTTATGGCTCTTTGAAGTATGCTACTTCTGTAAAATGTACCAAAACTTCTGATGCTTTACTGTACATGCTGCTTTATTGGACACTTCTTTTACACATTTAATTTTAAAATTTAGCAATTACAGAATTTTTTGTTTCCAAATCTAGGTTCTTCAAAGGTCAAATTCATAGTTCCTGAAGACGTTTTACGAATTTCTGAAATCAGCAATATTTCATCAATAATTGCTAATATAGCTGCTGCCGAAAAGCATGAAATGCAATCCGGAAATTATTCTAAAGAAGATATAAGGCTGACTTTCAAAATGTATTAACACAAAGTTTGTATACAGTTTTGATGCGGTATTTAGATCTTGTTCATACACAAAGTAGCGAAACAAAGCATCAATTAAGAAACTGATGCGCTAGTTGCTCGGTTGCAACGTTTCTAATACTTGTGCGCGACATTTTGGAATGGAATGCATTGTAAACATTTAGTACCACGGCATAATAAAACACAATACACTGTTCGAATACAAAGCAACTGACGTTTTGGAAGTCAGCCTAACTTTGTTAAAAAATAGTTTTGCGAAATACAAGAGCGATTTAAAAAAAAAACGTGCGCTGAAGCCCATAGAAAAGCCAGTGTTTTCATTAAAGCTAATTAGCCATGAATAAAAGGATCTTTTTCTATACCAAAAGTGGTTAATCATGCTGGGCGGCCTACCAAACTTTTCGACGAGTCCAGCGATAGAACCAAAAGACGTAAAACGGAAACCTTACGCAACTGCAGTGATACGGGAAAGTTGGCTGTATCTACTCGGATTAAATTACGGTCAGTTGGAATCAGAGATGCTGCCGAAGTGCTTAAAGAAGTAACTTCTTCACCAAGTCGCGTGCATAAATATAAAATTGCGTACCAACAGAGTCAATCCAACCGAAAAAAACACAAAATCCTTTCTTAAAGGAATGCTTAGAAGTGCTTGTCCCAACCGAAGACAACGAAGACAACATTTGTGAATTATATAAAGAAGATATTTTCAGCTCAGGCAATGAAGAAATGGCCGATTGATTTTATTTTATATCATATTTTTATCTTTTCAAAAAACAGAATTGTTTGTTAATTTTTCATACTGCACGACTTGGTGTTTCTTTAAAAAGTATCCTCTTATAATTGGTTTGGGGAAATAACGTCTTAATACCCTACGTCTTTTTGCTTGTTTATATAAATTTACAATTTTACATGCCACAACATGTCTTTTATAAATATTTTGCATACAAAATTCAATCAAAATAATTTTGGCCGCCTAGATTGGCCAAATATCCCTCTGTGCGTCGCATAGACCCAAAAAGCTGACCAAAATTATTAAGCGTGGTTTTTGCTTTAAAAGTTTAACTTTTTTGATAGTTTTAGCTTTAGTTTAATAGAAAAAATTTAGTCGCAGATTATTATTGGGTTAGTGTTATTTTTGATTTTGATTTGGTTTGCAACTGTACTTTATTCTAAGAGCAAGTCAGATTAAAATTAGATAGTCGAACTATTGTAGTTGTGTAGATACAGGGAAATAAATCATAGCTTTTTGTGGATGTTACAATATCCCCCTTCTCAAAATTATAATTTTCCAATATTATATATTTAAAAAAATTGGTCTCGTAGCTTGGCTTCCTATAGGGGTAAACTATTAAATAAACAAAAACATATTTAATTCTAATATTAATCTTATATTTTTAAATACTCATCACATGAAAAAATTAAACTAATTAAGAAGTTTAAAATTATGATCATGTCATACCTATTTTATCATGGGCGGCATCATTTGTATAAGGAAACAGTAGTTTAATAGTATCTGAAAAAGGCTTTTTTGTCTTTCGTTTTTTTGTGTATTGCATTAAAAAAAAGGGTCACTGCTCAACAATAACCTATTTAGAACATCTCGATTTGTATCAATTTTGCTGAGTATTCTCGAATAATTAGCACGATATAATCTGAACTGCATATTTTAGGCCTCGGTAGCTTCTTCTGACAATTGTCCAATGGGAAAGATTGCATGCTTTATTACAGTACCGCCATGAATTAGAACTTTGTGCATCGTTGGACTCATGGGATGCCAATTGTAGAGCTGCACATACATATCGACTGTGTTATGTGCATATTCATCAAATTTTTTAATATTAATGCGGTTCCCACTTGTTATTGTTTCCAATGTTATATTCAGGCGTTTGAATAGTTTTTCATTTATGCAAGTAAATTTCGAAACAGTTTCTGGATATGAAAAAAATCTTCTTGATGCGTTGACTTCATTAGTGTTGCCATATCCTGGCTTTGGGATATCTACAAGTAGCCTCATCTCTTCCTTAAGCCTCTTCTGGGTGATTATCTTTCTTCCTTTAAAAAGTGCTTTATCTGCATTGCTCCTTACTTGCCACTTTTGAAGTGTCAGTTTATTCGAAAGATGAAGTATCAATTCTAAAAAGCGTATGCGTGCGTGTAAAGTTGATAGCCCAAAATTCAAAGCATCACGGTTTTTAGGAAGATTTTTCCGCAATGTGTTAAAATCTTTTGGAGTTTGTCTGCAAACGCCTGTTGAAGCATTGCAAACTTGTGCATCCATGCCATTGTCAATAGCATTGTGTGTTTAATTTATGCAATATTTCTATTACATGGTACTTTACTTTTCTTTAACAATTGTAATAATAAGAATAATAATAATCATAATAATAATAATAATAATAATAATAATAATAATAATAATAATAATAATAATAATGATAATAATAATAATAACAATAATATATTGTAAATAATATTTCACACCAATAATGCGAAAATCACGGAAGTTCATGACGACAATAAAATAGAAAAATGATAAAATTTGTAAGAAATCACAAAAACATGCTGCAAACTTGGGCAAACTTTTTTTCTATTTTCTTAAATTAGAGATCTCATATTTTATTGTGGTATATAACACTATTTGTTTTTTTTGTAAGAATTTATAGTGTAATATATATATATATATATATATATATATATATATATATATATATATATATATATATATATATTTTTTTCAGGTAAAAAAAAATCAATTTAATACCTCTATTCGTTTAGCCACAAAAAAATATCATATAAATATATTGAAATCGGAAATTAGATAAAAACGCATGCAATTTTCTGCAGTTTCCTGACTTTAGCAGTGTCCCACAACTACAAATCTTAACTCACAATCTTTAAAATGCGCGATATGATGTAGAATTTTGTTCTCTATCGATCTGCGTAATTACTTCTTAAGATTTCATTAAATTAATTTTTGCCTTTTTGGCCAGCTTTTTGGGTCAAATACTCCTCTGGCATCGTGGGATTTTGTGCCCATCGATCACGTTTGATAAAATCAAAACACTTAGTGTACTATCATCTGGTGAAGAATTTTTAGCCATAAAAAGGATCGAAAGCAATAAAAATTTATCTAATGTATCACCCTTCTTAAATAAAAAAGTAATTGACAATGTAGTAGAAGGTGAAGTGCAGCAGTGCAAAAAGGTAATAAGCGGTACCATACTCATTCAAACAAAAACATGCGTACAACCTTGCTCGTACAACTCACGTCTCTATCTCGAAAAATAAAATTTAATATTAGGGAACACCCTGGATTAAATTTCTCGAAAGGAGTAATTTATTCCAATGATCTACGTGGCTTAAAGAATCTGAAATTCTAATGGAACTAAAGCAACAAAACGTTATATATGTAAAAAACATCTTAAAGGAAGTTGAAGACAGATTAATTGAAACCGGACTGGCCGTAACTACTTTTGCTTCCACTACATTACCTTCGGATATCGCTATTGGCTATGAAAAGATAAGGGTACAACCTTACATCCCTCCATCACTGAAATGTAAAACTTTCATCAATATGTTCATTTGGCTAAAATATGTAAAAATCAAAAACTTCGTGTAAATTGTTCCAATGTTTTCCATGTTAATAAAGAACGTAACGAAAAATGTCATATGCAACAAAACACTACATACTCAACAAAAGTCAAAAGCAACATCGAAGAAAAGCCATCAACTTCTACCAACCTACCTTCACCACCACCTCTAGCTAATACAAGCATCAAACCAAGACTTACAAAAGATTATTTGGACTTCATTAGTGATACTGACCTATTATTATATGAAATGCAAACGAACCAACAAAGCAATTCATCTCAAACAACCAAGGCTAATCAACCAAAAATTTTACCTTAAAACATTAAAAAAAAAACTTAAAGATAAAATTAAGCAAACAACTCGAAAATTTAAGGAACAGTAAAAAACGATTTATATAAGTATACTCAGTAACTCTTAAACATTTGTGGTATAGTGGCGTCTCTGCTGGTGCCTTGCCTTCCGCAGTTGGCGCCGGGTTAAATTCACTCTAATCCGTTTCCGCATTTGGCTCGGCCACTGCAGTCGCGTTGGTTTACCATATCTGGGCACTGATATTGCTTTAAAAACTAATTTAATTATTCTCACCTTTCTTCTTTCTGTTACTTACAAATAGCGTCATCTATACCTTTTTACGTTTGTGCTATCTACGACTTCAGTACCAGAAGCTCTGTCTTTTATTTTTTATCGCGCATCCGCACTTCTCTTTAATACGAGAAATGTATTTTTAATACACTTTGCTCCAAACTAATTAGAACATGTAAAGTAGCAAAAACTCTTAAAAATTTAACAAGTCCTCTCTCTTTTATACAGAGTAAAAATACCAGCAGTAAACCAACTCTCTCTCTCTCAGAGATTGGCTTAAGTCCATGGCATAACAGACCTTTACACAACTTGGACGAGAAACAAATACTCTATGTAGACTATCAAATTACTAACTGCCTCTCGCTACGAAAACACATTATAATTGTATCATTTGATTTCGAGCGCGCTTTTGAAAAGGTAGGCGTACACTCGATATTAGACCTATTGATGAAATGGAAAGTGGGACAAAACATTATAAGGTACATTGTTAGCTTCATGTCTAAGAGGAAAATCGTAGTACGTGTTAGAACCAATACTACCAAACTTTTCCATTTCACAATAGAATCCCCCAAGGTTCCTCGTTGTCTGTAATAATATTTCTAATAGCATTTAATAAACTATGCTCCGTTATTGTTATTCACATAGAAATTGATTTTTACGCATACGCTGATGGTTTTAATCTAATTATTAAATCTCCCCGTATTAAAAGACTAGCAATTAACCTCGTCAGTATATTTAACGACATTATTAATTGGTGCGACTATTATTTAAAAATTATTTTTAATGTTTGTTTATGTTTTAATAAAACTACGAATTTTTTATTATTATTTAATTAACTTGTTGTTTCATAATTGCTTTTTTTCCGGGAATGCGACAATTTCTCCCGTTTCCCGGGAAATAAAAAATTCCGGGTAATTACAAACCCTAGTATTCAGTCATAATAATCGCAGTAATACAAAACGTACGATAAATATTTATTTTCAAAACTAGAGATTTTTTAAAGTGTGCACGCACTATGTAAATGTAAATACAATTTAATTAAAATTATGCTTAATAAATAAAAAAAAAATGCAACTAAAGCAAATTTAAACTTAAGTTATTTTTATGTAAACAAATGATTTATATGACTTATTAATCACCACTTCAAAGTAAAAAAATAAATTTTGAAGGTTTGGAATTTATGATACAAAGACATGTTAAAATCAATAATTGAATTTACTTAATGAAATGATTAATAAATTAATGCTTTTCATTTCAAATTTCAAAATTTCTTATGAATTAACATTATACTTTGAAGCTTTTTGATACGTAAAAATGTGGTTGCTACTTAAATTTTTTTTACAGATGTTTTTCCAGACACATTGATCTGTTATATTCAAAATAGCAAATTTATTCTCTCAATATTTCTTACTTTAAGTCAGTGCTGCCGCTAGAGAAAAATTGAGTGAAGTAGATTTTGGAAAAAAGTGGAGTAGATTGAATAAAATTGAAGTAGTATACATTTTTGAAAAGAAAACAATATAATTCATTTTATTTAATAAGAAAAACAAAAACATTTCATTTCAAATATAGATACATATAATAAAATAAACATACAAATAATAATATAAATCACATTTCGTTACTATGATAAGTACATATATGTATGCAAATATGTTAAAATAATTTTAAATTTAATTTTTTGGTATTTATTTATGATTTCTTTGGGTGGAACCCAGTTTTCAAATTCAAATTCTGACATTATTTCTTTAACTAGAAGTATAGAACTCATTGTTTCTACGTTAAGACAATTAAGGATAGCCGTATTATTTAATTTCATTTGAGAGAATACACGCTCCGTGGAAGCCCTGCTATGAGGCAAGCAAAGTAAAGGACTTATAAATTGACGCAAATGTGGATACATGTGCTCTCCTAACCTATTTTTTACTTTAAAAACATTTTGCCAAAACATTTCAAGAGTCATCTCTTCCTCGGAAAATGCATGTTATAATAAAAGTCTCCATTCGTCATTAATAACTTTAATGTTCATATTTCCGAAGAGATTAGGGAATATATTAATAAGTGGCACAAGGCTTGACCCAAAACTGGGTCCTTAAAATTTATTTTTTTTTTAATTTACTTGCTTGGCGAAACGTAAAAACGTAAACAATTTTTTTGCATAGAGTAAATCTCTTCCGCGGTTAAAGTGCCTCCTAGAATAAACATTTCAGTTTGTGCTCCAAGATAGAGATCTTCAAGTTTTTTGTACATTGTACTATCTTCTATAGTATCTTCACTTAATGACTCAAAATTTAATAGGTTTATGTGCATGAAATTGTTAAAAATACTTTTTAAATACAATTTTAATGTTTTTAAGAGCTGATGGAAGCGTGGTTCTCTTGCCTGAAACTCTAAATTTATTTTATTTACGTTTTTTAGACTGCTGCTTAAAATCAGCAAGTAGCATTTATTTTACGGTGTCATTTGTTCTAAGATTTTTTCAGCAATGTCAATATTTTCCTGAAAAGCAGCGCTAGCCAAAGAAGTTTGAAGAGCTGGCCATTGCTCTAACACTCTTTCTATGGCGTGTTCCAAACTAAGCCATCTAGCATCAGCTCTTTTTAAAATCTTATACTTTTTCAAGTCAAAGTAATCTTGAAATTCTTGAAATTCCACTTGCCTCTTACTACTATGTGCAAAAAAATAATAAATTTTTCTTACTAATTTTTCTATTTCTGGAGGTATGGTTTTCGTGGCTGTTGAAGCACATAAGTGCATTGAATGGCAAATGCAGCCAAACACATAAAGATTGGGGTTCCATTCTTTTAATAAGGTGTTAACACCTAAAACGCCACCCATCATTACAGCGGCATTATCGGCGGCAAATCCAACAACATTTTCAAATGGTATTTTCAAACTAATAAACAATTTTTTAGCGCCTCAAATAATGATCCTGCATTACATTTTTGTACTTCAATCAGTTTTAGAAAAAGGTCTCGAATTTTGCCTTTTTGTTGATCAAAATATCGAGCAACTACCCCTAGGCATTTTAACTTATGTCAGTAGATTCGTCTATAATAAGCGAAAACTTATTGTGTCTTAAACAATTAGCCATATCTTTCATAAAATTTTCAGCCAATACACCATTAATTGTCTCTGCTGCTTTGGTTCTACCGCACTTTATTTCTTTCACTATTTCATCGTTTCCGGCAACACTTTTAATAAGACCAATTAATGGTGTAATCAGTGCAAAAGGTAAATTGTGAACACACAAAAATAATATCATTTTCAGCTCCGCAATTTTTATTTTTCGAATTTTCGGTTCAAATGCTTGCACCTTTTTATTTTGGTTTATTTTCGGCTGCTGCTTCAATGTGCATTCATTTTTTTATGTGACTCACCATAGCCATGTTTTTCAATATTTGTTTTATTGTTAGAGAGATATTTTTGGCAAATTTTTTAAAATGCTTTACCTTTGATGTTATCTAGCTAACTTAAATCACGCTTCCATTCCTCTCTGAAATGTTGTTTATATTTTTTTTGTCGTGATGGAAAAGTCGCTGCAGGTTCATGGTCGTCAGATTCCGAAGAAGAAATACTGTAACAGTTACATATGTATATCTTTTATTAAAAATCGGAGAAAATGTTTGATAACAAAATTTACCTTTTGTCTAGACAAGTCCTTTCTTTTTGAGGATACGAATCACTTGAAGATGATCTGCACCTGCCACTGTAAAAGTCAATTGACAAAACTTGATATAGCCGCCATTTTGGTTTTCATGTGCTTTTTTATATGTATAAAACACAAACAAATTTTTTCAATGATATACTAACCCTTCATTTTCTGGATCTGAATTTTGTGCAGGTAGCTCCTTTTGGAAATAGCTAAAAAAGAAAGTTGAATTTTAAGTTATTCTTTCACATTACAAATTAAAACGCACCATGCAGAAATAATTGTTTGCAAAGTTAGATTAAAATAAACATATGTACATACACTACTTATTAACCCGTTCTTCGTCGGTGAGTGTATTCCTTTGCTAAAGATATTAAAGAATTTATAATTAATCATATATTTATATTTTTTATGGAAATTATTGCACTACTTACCGATTCATCTTTTACATCACATGTCCGTACGCTATTAACTCACAACATTTTAAAAGTTCACGCAATGACACTTTTACAAAGCAAAAATAAAGGGTTGCAATTTCAGCGATGAAAAATAGCGTTTGTATATGTTCAGTGATTAAAACCACTATTTTTACCGTAATTAAGGGAATAGGAAAAACAATTAGGTAATATAGGGAAAAAATATAAAAATTTGAAGCAGAACAAAAAGTGAAGCAGATTTTTGGAAGAACGAGTGACGAACTAAATTTTGTGAAAATGAAGCAAAATACTTCGATTGAAGTAGTAGCGGCAGTACTGCTTTAAGTACGATTAACAATGAGCTACTATTCTTTCCCAACTGAACTACTGCTTGGCTCTATACATAACCCTTGAAATCGTTTTAATACATTTCCGCAAATTAATGATTTGAATATTAAGATCAGTGAATATTCATTACTCTCATGTCAAATAAAAAGAGTTTTAACATGTTGCATGTTTTAAGACAGTTATTAAATATTTTATCACAGAAGCTCCAATTCAATGAAGTATTGTTACAACATAACTACATCCTAATTATCTCTATTTACACTTTGCAGTAAACATCGAAATTTATTTTATATTATCTTTTAAAGTTGCTGCTGTTGTTAAAGTACGTGTTAACGTACTCTGATTCTGCTATGACTTTGGCTACTTACTTTTTTGCGTAGACTGAAAATTCAAAGATTTCGGAACGACAAAATTTCGAAATTTTTTCACCTATATAAGTAATGGACACTTTAAACCACACACTACCTGTAAAAACTTACAGATTCTTATTAAATTTAAACCCAATAAATGTTGTTGCAATAGTATTCTAATAACTGACAGAATAAAATCAATCTAACCCACCGTAAACTTTATGTTTGAGACTGCCTTTTGCTTTTATACAATGAAGTTATGTTTTTTTTTTATTTTATGTTTATAATACCAGTTTAATCTGAAAAACATACTTTCAATGCATTTAAATCACCTCATGTTTGCGCTCGATAAACACAGGACTACGACTGTCTTTTTTTTTTGTTTTGTAGTGAACTTATCAACGTAATACAGTCGACTTTTGATAATTTGAAACCCGTTAAATTGAATCTCTCGATAATTTTAACTGTCTTTCAGATCCGTTTAAAAACAATAAATATATTGAAAAAAATCTATGTAATTTGGTCCCCTTAATAATTTGAAATTATTTCAAGGGAATTTTGATCGCCGACTCTCTATAATTTGATGTTTTAAGCTCTACGCTCTATAATTTGAGTTGTTTTAATTTTCAAAAATAAAACAATCATATATTTTTGTTTTTTGTGATATGCTACCAAATGACATCTTGCCTGCCAACATTTTATAATTTGAAGTTCGATTTTTTACACCATATAATTTAAACCCCTAATGTAATTTTGTTTTTGTTTTTTAAGAAATTTAAACAGTTTTCTTTAGATTTTATGCCAGTTCCTTAAGCTCTTGTTAATTTGAATCTTTTTTTTCTTTCTTTTGATATTTTGAAGTCTCGTAAATATGAAAACTTCATTTTTCAAATTTTCAAGAGTTGGCTGTACAATATTAATGAAGTGTGGATCCTAAAAATTTAAAAACAAAGAAAACTTAAGGCAAAAGATCTTTAAATTCACTGCCACTGACAATGATGCCAACTTGAAGCTACCATAGCTTTATTTGTTCCTATAGACAGCTCACTCGGCACTTATTATCTCTTTCACGTACAAAATCGTAAGAAAAAGGATGTTAAAATGCACCTTCAATCGCATAGAAACTAATATTTTATTGAATTTTTAAAGGAGGAGCGAACTGAACAGACTTTTCAAGAAATCTAGAAATTTTTACTTTATTCATACTTTTTTGTTATACGTGCCATTTTTTACAGATATAATGACTAAATCTCATGTATATTTTGGCATTAAATGCTACAATCAAAAAATTTTAACATTTACTGTTTGCAGCTTATTTAAGAAGTTTTCAGTAAAGTTAAAAATAAATGCAATATATTTGTTTTAGGAAGAAAATTACCAGTTCACATTTTTTTACTGTTGTTAAAGGAGCAAACGATAAAAATATTTATTTTCGGTGCAGTAAAAATTATCAATTAATTTTTATTTGGTTTCAGTAAAAATGAAATACTTAATTAAAACAAAAAAGTTTATCAGTAGAAAAACATTATTGTACAATAGCTTAAAAAAATTAAGTACAAAAAAACATACAGGCATGTTCTGACACTCGCAAGTTTTTGAAATCGCATGTGATTTCAAAAACGCCAAATTTTGTTTTACATGTTCTGAAACTCACGCGTTTTGCTTGCGATTTGCTTTTTTTCTAACTTATGTTCGAAAAACAAAAACATATGTTTTTGAGGCGCAAAACATAAACAAACAAAATAAAATTAAAAGCAAAATGCCAGCAGCTTTCTTGCTTAGAATAATTGCTTTAAAAAAAATGCAATTTAAAAAAGAACGCATTAAAAAACGGACACTTAGAGATTATTCTAATCCGATGGATATTCCGGAACAGGCGTAAGTACATACATATGTAATATACATACGTATAAACATTTTAAAAATAAAATTCATTCTTTGTATGCTTTTAGTTTCATAGCTCTCTACCGACTTAATAAGAGTTCATTTACAATGATTTTAAATAAAATTTCTGCTGATATGAAAAAGTGTTCAATTCCTGAAGTAGTGCGACTAGCCAGCACTTTAAGATTCTTAGCAGTCGGTTCTTTTCAAGGTGTAATAGCCAATGACCTAAATATCAGTATGGGTCGAACAACGTTTTGTAAAATCCTCTGGGACATTTTAAATATCATTGAAGATAAACTTTGCCCACTTTGGATAACACTGGAGATGACCGAAGCAGAATTAAAAGCATCAAAAGTGCATTTCTATGAAAAATTCAAAATTCCCGATGTTGTTGGAGCTCTCGACGGAACGCAAGTTAGGCTAGTTAAACCTTCATCCGGTTCTGAAGTCTATTACTGCAGAAAAGGATATTACAGTGTTAATGTGTTAATCGTAAGTAATTTGATTTTCAGCCTTTATACATATATTTTTTTTAAATTTAAATCGTAATAGATTTGTGACTTCCAAATGAACATACGTGCTGTCGATGCATCAAGGCCTGGATCATGCCACGATGCTTTTGTGTGGAACTTGAGTGATGCTCACACCTACTTTGCCGAAAAATATGAAAGTGGTACCCGTAATTGCTGGTTGTTAGCTGATTCCGCTTATGCTTTACAACCTTACATTATGGTACCGTATAAATCTTCAGTATTTGGATCCATGCAACACAAATTTAACATGGCACATTCGTCGGCCCGAAACATAGTGGAAAGAACGATTGGCAACTTAAAAAGCCGTTTTAGGTGCCTCCAAATGTGCCTTCCCTACAGCCCCTTCAAAGTGGTAAAAATTACAAATGTTTGTTGCGCTTTGCATAACATTTGTAAGTATTACAATGTTCCAGTAGAAGACGAAGATATTTCCCCTGCCCAGAATGATGAAATTCAGGAAGAAAATAACGAACTTGAAAGCAATAACGAAGGAGCGGAAATAAGAGACAACATCGCAAGGTCGTTGGTTTAAAAAAGATATTTATTCAAAAACAAAAATAAAATATTTCATTTATCACAGATATAAAAATTCAGTTTGTGACTATCTTAAAATTAATTACCTTAAAATTAAAAGCTTATTTATTAAAAAACAAAAAAAGAAAAACATATTAATTCATCACAGTTTAAATTCAGTTCAGTTAATATGACTTAAATTACATAATTTCATACCTACTCGTCTAAAATATCCAACTTCAATTTTTCTAGTTTTAAAAATTCTAGTTTTAATTCGTTTTTTTCCTTTGCCAGCCGTTCCATATTTAGATTGTGCCGTTTGGTTTCTTCGTATTCCTTTTTTTTTTAAAGAGCGAATATCCTCTAGCGTTCGATGGATATTTTTTAATTGTCTCGTGTGGCTCTCCAACATACCATTTGTTGCTTCAATTTTAGAAGCAACAAACTCAAAGTTTTTTGCTTCTTCCCCCAGTAGATCTTCAATCTCTCCTTGAAACCTTTTTCTTTTTCTCTGAGGCGACATTTCAGGGTTTGCTAAAACAGATGTTGTCGCCTGTGAATCGTTTAGAGCAGACTCGGACGCACACATTTCCACCACTTTTTCAATCGGCACATTTTCCTTATTTTTATTTTTTTTTGCTCCAAACGATTTTGCCATCGATATGCCTTCAACTGCGTGGAAAATATCGCATATAATTGCTAGCTGTTCCTCTACCGGCGATAAATAATGTTGCTGAAAATCGCCTCCACCTGTTTTTTGTAGGGAACTTTTATTTTCTGCTAGCCTCGTCTTAATGCTTCTTCTCCAATCGCACCAAGTCTAAGCAAATGTAAATTAAAAGTTGTTTCTATGTACATATGTACATGCAAAGCCTTGTTTAAAAACATACATACCTTTTTCCAAGCAGCAACATCTCTTGTAGGTGGTCCACAGGCGTTAAGCTCGCGTGCCAGCTCACTCCATAGCTCGTCCTGTTTAATTTTGTCCCCTTTGGAGAACCCCTTGGCGATATCTGGGTGTCTTTCCATAAAATTTAAAAAAACCTTACATTGTTCGGCAGACTTCTGTGGCGCCCTGTATAAAAAAGAATGTATGTGTTATATTTTCTTAAAAAGATTTTTGCGTACTTACATTAAGTTTAATTTTTTAATCACAATATGTCAATTTAATGTTTAAAATGATAAATGTATGTAAACAAATTGTTTTTTATTAATTTAAAAAAAGGAAACAACAAGAAATGTTATGGCTGGCAAATGAATTTTCTATTAGTGATATTACATTAAGCAACTCTGAAGTAAACGATTATTTACGTCGTAAGTAATCAGTACATAAAAGGGATTTTTGTTTACTTTGTTAATTATAACATACACGTTCGGAAGTCAGATCGTCCTAAAACTATTTTTAATTAATCCTTTAAGGTACCTTAACACTTAAATCGCGCACTTAATAATCGTCAAAAATTTTTATAAGACTATAAAATTAAAAAAAAACCCATATTTATTTGATTACCGACTATACGTTCAACAACACTAATACTAGTATATTTTCGAACATCAAGTAAAACAGCTGTTTTTATGAAATCGCCAGTACTCAAGAAAACAATCAAAACAAACAATTGATAAAACAAAGAACATATTTTAAATTTATTATTTACGACATTAATTGTGTAAAAACAAAATTAGTTTTTGTTAAAAATAAAAGAGAACATATTAAATTTAATTTGTGTATAATTTTATTGTTGTTTTCAAGCTTATTTTAAGCAAAATTCATAACTTCACTTCAGTAAGTGCTTGCGATTTGAAGTCGCCAAATTTCTTGCGATTGTGAACTACAGAACACCTTTCTTGCGATTTCAACTCACATCGCAAGTTTTAAGCGATTTGCGATTGTCAGAACATGCCTGATAAGCTGTTTTAAAATATGTCAATAAAAAATACAATCTGAAAAAATAACTTATGGAAGAAACACATTTAAAATTTCTATTATGTTGTAAAAACTAATGTTAATTTTTTACAGATAGAGAATTAAGAAAATAAATAATATGGTCTTCAACATTTATCGACTGTGTTATGTGCATATTCATCAAATTTTTTAATATTAATGCGGTTCCCACTAGTTATTGTTTCCAATGTTATATTCAGGCGTTTGAATAGTTTTTCATTTATGCAAGTAAATTTCGAAACAGTTTCTGGATATGAAAAAAATCTTCTTGATGCGTTGATTTCATTAGTGTTGCCATATCCTGGCTTTGGAATATCTACAAGTAGCCTCATCTCTTCCTTAAGCCTCTTCTGGGTGATTATCTTTCTTCCTTTAAAAAGTGCTTTATCTGCATTGCTCCTTACTTGCCACTTTTGAAGTGTCAGTTTATTCGAAAGATGAAGTATCGATTCTAAAAAGCGTATGCGTGCGTGTAAAGTTGATAGCCCAAAATTCAAAGCATCACGGTTTTTAGGAAGATTTTTCCGCAATGTGTTAAAATCTTATGGAGTTTGTCTGCAAATGCCTGTTGAAGCATTGCAAACTTGTGCATCCATGCCATTGTCAATAGCATTGTGTGTTTAATTTATGCAATATTTCTATTACATGGTACTTTACTTTTCTTTAACAATTGTAATAATAAGAATAATAATAATCATAATAATAATAATAATAATAATAATAATAATAATAATAATAATAATAATAATAATAATAATAATAATAATAATGATAATAATAATAATAATAACAATAATATATTGTAAATAATATTTCACACCAATAATGCGAAAATCACGGAAGTTCATGACGACAATAAAATAGAAAAATGATAAAATTTGTAAGAAATCACAAAAACAAGCTGCAAACTTGGGCAAACTTTTTTTCTATTTTCTTAAATTAGAGATCTCATATTTTATTGTGGTATATAACACTATTTGTTTTTTTTTTTTTGTAAGAATTTATAGAGTAATATATATATATATATATTTTTTTTTTCAGGTAAAAAAAAATCAATTTAATACCTCTATTCGTTTAGCCACAAAAAAATATCATATAAATATATTGAAATCGGAAATTAGATAAAAACGCATGCAATTTTCTGCAGTTTCCTGACTTTAGCAGTGTCCCACAACTACAAATCTTAACTCACAATCTTTAAAATGCGCGATATGATGTAGAATTTTGTTCTCTATCGATCTGCGTAATTACTTCTTAAGATTTCATTAAATTAATTTTTGCCTTTTTGGCCAGCTTTTTGGGTCAAATACTCCTCTGGCATCGTGGGATTTTGTGCCCATCGATCACGTTTGATAAAATCAAAACACTTAGTGTACTATCATCTGGTGAAAAATTTTTAGCCATAAAAAGGATCGAAAGCAATAAAAATTTATCTAATGTATCACCCTTCTTAAATAAAAAAGTAATTGACAATGTAGTAGAAGGTGAAGTGCAGCAGTGCAAAAAGGTAATAAGCGGTACCATACTCATTCAAACAAAAACATGCGTACAACCTTGCTCGTACAACTCACGTCTCTATCTCGAAAAATAAAATTTAATATTAGGGAACACCCTGGATTAAATTTCTCGAAAGGAGTAATTTATTCCAATGATCTACGTGGCTTAAAGAATCTGAAATTCTAATGGAACTAAAGCAACAAAACGTTATATATGTAAAAAACATCTTAAAGGAAGTTGAAGACAGATTAATTGAAACCGGACTGGCCGTAACTACAACCTTACATCCCTCCATCACTGAAATGTAAAACTTTCATCAATATGCTCATTTGGCTAAAATATGTAAAAATCAAAAACTTCGTGTAAATTGTTCCAATGTTTTCCATGTTAATAAAGAACGTAACGAAAAATGTCATATGCAAGTCCCATGCATTAACTGTAAAACTAACAACATTGAAAATTACAACCACACAACATACGACAAAAGCTGTCCCATCTTCTTGAAGAAAAAGAAATCCAATCTATTTCTATTCTTAAAAAGTAGGAAGGAAAAAAGCTGATGTTATTTACAAAAGCAGACACTCGCAACAAAACACTACATACTCAACAAAAGTCAAAAGCAACATCGAAGAAAAGCCATCAACTTCCACCAACCTACCTTCACCACCACCTCCAGCTAATACAAGCATCAAACCAAGACTTACAAAAGATTATTTGGACTTCATTAGTGATACTGACCTATTATTATATGAAATGCAAACGGACCAACAAAGCAATTCATCTCAAACAAACAAGGCTAATCAACCAAAAATTTTACCTTAAAACATTAAAAAAAAAAAACTTAAAGATAAAATTAAGCAAACAACTCGAAAATTTAAGGAACAGTAAAAAACGATTTATATAAGTATACTCAGTAACTCTTAAACATTTGTGGTAGAGTGGCGTCTCTGCTAGTGCCTTGCCTTCCGCAGTTGGCGCCGGGTTAAATTCACTCTAATCCGTTTCCGCATTTGGCTCGGCCACTGCAGTCGCGTTGGTTTACCATATCTGGGCACTGATATTGCTTTAAAAACTAATTTAATTATTCTCACCTTTCTTCTTTCTGTTACTTACAAATAGCGTCATCTATACCTTATTACGTTTGTGCTATCTACGACTTCAGTACCAGAAGCTCTGTCTTTTATTTTTTATTGCGCATCCGCACTTCTCTTTTATACGAGAAATGTATTTTTAATACACTTTGCTCCAAACTAATTAGAACATGTAAAGTAGCAAAAACTCTTAAAAATTTAACAAGTCCTCTCTCTTTTATACAGAGTAAAAATACCAGCAGTAAACCAACACTCTCTCTCTCTCTCAGAGATTGGCTTAAGTCCATGGCATAACAGACCTTTACACAACTTGGACGAGAAACAAATACTCTATGTAGACTATCAAATTACTAACTGCCTCTCGCTACGAAAACACATTATAATTGTATCATTTGATTTCGAGCGCGCTTTTGAAAAGGTAGGCGTACACTCGATATTAGACCTATTGATGAAATGGAAAGTGGGACAAAACATTATAAGGTACATTGTTAGCTTCATGTCTAAGAGGAAAATCGTAGTACGTGTTAGAACCAATACTACCAAACTTTTCCATTTCACAATAGAATCCCCCAAGGTTCCTCGTTGTCTGTAATAATATTTCTAATAGCATTTAATAAACTATGCTCCGTTATTGTTATTCACATAGAAATTGATTTTTACGCATACGCTGATAGTTTTAATCTAATTATTAAATCTCCCCGTATTAAAAGACTAGCAATTAACCTCGTCAGTATATTTAACGACATTATTAATTGGTGCGACTATTATTTAACAATTATTTTTAATGTTTGTTTATGTTTTAATAAAACTACGAATTTTTTATTATTATTTAATTAACTTGTTGTTTCATAATTGCTTTTTTTCCGGGAATGCGACAATTTCTCCCGCTTCCCGGGAAATAAAAAATTCCGGGTAATTACAAACCCTAGTATTCAGTTATAATAATCGCAGTAATACAAAACGTACGATAAATATTTATTTTCAAAACTAGAGATTTTTTAAAGTGTGCACGCACTATGTAAATGTAAATACAATTTAATTAAAATTATGCTTAATAAATAAAAAAAATGCAACTAAAGCAAATTTAAACTTAAGTTATTTTTATGTAAACAAATGATTTATATGACTTATTAATCACCACTTCAAAGTAAAAAAATTAATTTTGAAGGTTTGGAATTTATGATACAAAGACATGTTAAAATCAATAATTGAATTTACTTAATGAAATGATTAATAAATTAATGCTTTTCATTTCAAATTTCAAAATTTCTTATGAATTAACATTATACTTTAAAGCTTTTTGATACGTAAAAATGTGGTTGCTACTTAAATTTTTTTTTACAGATGTTTTTCCAGACACATTGATCTGTTATATTCAAAATAGCAAACTTATTCTCTCAATATTTCTTACTTTAAGTCAGTGCTGCCGCTAGAGAAAAATTGAGTGAAGTAGATTTTGGAAAAAAGTGGAGTAGATTGAATAAAATTGAAGTAGTATACATTTTTGAAAAGAAAACAATATAATTCATTTTATTTAATAAGAAAAACAAAAACATTTCATTTCAAATATAGATACATATAATAAAATAAACATACAAATAATAATATAAATCACATTTCGTTACTATGATAAGTACATATATGTATGCAAATATGTTAAAATAATTTTAAATTTAATTTTTTGGTATTTATTTATGATTTCTTTGGGTGGAACCCAGTTTTCAAATTCAAATTCTGACATTATTTCTTTAACTAGAAGTATAGAACTCATTGTTTCTACGTTAAGACAATTAAGGATAGCCGTTTTATTTAATTTCATTTGAGAGAATACACGCTCCGTGGAAGCCCTGCTATGAGGCAAGCAAAGTAAAGGACTTATAAATTGACGCAAATGTGGATACATCTGCTCTCCTAACCTATTTTTTACTTTAAAAACAATTTGCCAAAACATTTCAAGAGTCATCTCTTCCTCGGAAAATGCATGTAATAATAAAAGTCTCCATTCGTCATTAATAACTTTAATGTTCATATTTCCGAAGAGATTAGGGAATATATTAATAAGTGGCACAAGGCTTGGCCCTAACGATAATGGATCAATTATTTGTAGTGCTTTCAAAACTGGGTCCTTAAAATTTTTTTTTTTTTTAATTTACTTGCTTGGCGAAACGTAAAAACGTAAACAATTTTTTTGCATAGAGTAAATCTCTTCCGCGGTTAAAGTGCCTCCTAGAATAAACATTTCAGTTTGTGCTCCAAGATAGAGATCTTCAAGTTTTTTGTACATTGTACTATCTTCTATAGTATCTTCACTTAATGACTCAAAATTTAATAGGTTTATGTGCATGAAATTGTTAAAAATACTTTTTAAATACAATTTTAATGTTTTTAAGAGCTGATGGAAGCGTGGTTCTCTTGCCTGAAACTCTAAATTTATTTTATTTACGTTTTTTAGACTGCTGCTTAAAATTAGCAAGTAGCATTTATTTTACGGTGTCATTTGTTCTAAGATTTTTTCAGCAATGTCAATATTTTCCTGAAAAGCAGCGCTAGCCAAAGAAGTTTGAAGAGCTGGCCATTGATCTAACACTCTTTCTATGGCGTGTTCCAAACTAAGCCATCTAGCATCAGCTCTTTTTAAAATCTTATACTTTTTCAAGTCAAAGTAATCTTGAAATTCTTGAAATTCCACTTGCCTCTTACTACTATGTGCAAAAAAATAATAAATTTTTCTTACTAATTTTTCTATTTCTGGAGGTATGGTTTTCGTGGCTGTTGAAGCACATAAGTGCATTGAATGGCAAATGCAGCCAAACACATAAAGATTGGGGTTCCATTCTTTTAATAAGGTGTTAACACCTAAAACGCCACCCATCATTACAGCGGCATTATCGGCGGCAAATCCAACAACATTTTCAAATGGTATTTTCAAATTAATAAACAATTTTTTAGCGCCTCAAATAATGATCCTGCATTACATTTTTGTACTTCAATCAGTTTTAGAAAAAGGTCTCGAATTTTGCCTTTTTGTTGATCAAAATATCGAGCAACTACCCCTAGGCATTTTAACTTATGTCAGTAGATTCGTCTATAATAAGCGAAAACTTATTGTGTCTTAAACAATTAGCCATATCTTTCATAAAATTTTCAGCCAATACACCATTAATTGTCTCTGCTGCTTTGGTTCTACCGCACTTTATTTCTTTCACTATTTCATCGTTTCCGGCAACACTTTTAATAAGACCAATTAATGGTGTAATCAGTGCAAAAGGTAAATTGTGAACACACAAAAATAATACCATTTTCAGCTCCGCAATTTTTATTTTTCGAATTTTCGGTTCAAATGCTTGCACCTTTTTATTTTGGTTTATTTTCGGCTGCTGCTTCAATGTGCATTCATTTTTTTATGTGACTCACCATAGCCATGTCTTTCAATATTTGTTTTATTGTTAGAGAGATATTTTTGGCAAATTTTTCAAAATGCTTTGCCTTTGATGTTATCTAGCTAACTTAAATCACGCTTCCATTCCTCTCTGAAATGTTGTTTATATTTTTTTTGTCGTGATGGAAAAGTCGCTGCAGGTTCATGGTCGTCAGATTCCGAAGAAGAAATACTGTAACAGTTACATATGTATATCTTTTATTAAAAATCGGAGAAAATTTTTGATAACAAAATTTACCTTTTGTCTAGACAAGTCCTTTCTTTTTGAGGATACGAATCACTTGAAGATGATCTGCACCTGCCACTGTAAAAGTCAATTGACAAAACTTGATATAGCCGCCATTTTGGTTTTCATGTGCTTTTTTATATGTATAAAACACAAACAAATTTTTTCAATGATATACTAACCCTTCATTTTCTGGATCTGAATTTTGTGCAGGTAGCTCCTTTTGGAAATAGCTAAAAAAGAAAGTTGAATTTTAAGTTATTCTTTCACATTACAAATTAAAACGCACCATGCAGAAATAATTGTTTGCAAAGTTAGATTAAAATAAACATATGTACATACACTACTTATTAACCCGTTCTTCGTCGGTGAGTGTATTCCTTTGCTAAAGATATTAAAGAATTTATAATTAATCATATATTTATATTTTTTATGGAAATTATTGCACTACTTACCGATTCATCTTTTACATCACATGTCCGTACGCTATTAACTCACAACATTTTGACAGTTCACGCAATGACACTTTTACAAAGCAAAAATAAAGGGTTGCCATTTCAGCGATGAAAAATAGCGTTTGTATATGTTCAGTGATTAAAACCACTATTTTTACCGTAATTAAGGGAATAGGAAAAACAATTAGGTAATATAGGGAAAAAATATAAAAATTTGAAGCAGAACAAAAAGTGAAGCAGATTTTTGGAAGAATGAGTGACGAACTAAATTTTGTGAAAATGAAGCAAAATACTTCGATTGAAGTAGTAGCGGCAGTACTGCTTTAAGTACGATTAACAATGAGCTACTATTCTTTCCCAACTGAACTACTGCTTGGCTCTATACATAACCCTTGAAATCGTTTTAATACATTTCCGCAAATTAATGATTTGAATATTAAGATCAGTGAATATTCATTACTCTCATGTCAAATAAAAAGAGTTTTAACATGTTGCATGTTTTAAGACAGTTATTAAATATTTTATCACAGAAGCTCCAATTCAATGAAGTATTGTTACAACATAACTACATCCTAATTATCTCTATTTACACTTTGCAGTAAACATCGAAATTTATTTTATATTATCTTTTAAAGTTGCTGCTGTTGTTAAAGTACGTGTTAACGTACTCTGATTCTGCTATGATTTTGGCTACTTACTTTTTTGCGTAGACTGAAAATTCAAAGATTTCGGAACGACAAAATTTCGAAATTTTTTCACCTATATAAGTAATGGACACTTTAAACCACACACTACCTGTAAAAACTTACAGATTCTTATTAAATTTAAACCCAATAAATGTTGTTGCAATAGTATTCTAATAACTGACAGAATAAAATCAATCTAACCCACCGTAAACTTTATGTTTGAGACTGCCTTTTGCTTTTATACAATGAAGTTATGTTTTTTTTTTATTTTATGTTTATAATACCAGTTTAATCTGAAAAACATACTTTCAATGCATTTAAATCACCTCATGTTTGCGCTCGATAAACACAGGACTACGACTGTTTTTTTTTTTTTTTTTTTTGTTTTGTAGTGAACTTATCAACGTAATACAGTCGACTTTTGATAATTTGAAACCCGTTAAATTGAATCTCTCGATAATTTTAACTGTCTTTCAGATCCGTTTAAAAACAATAAATATATTGAAAAAAATCTATGTAATTTGGTCCCCTTAATAATTTGAAATTATTTCAAGGGAATTTTGATCGCCGACTCTCTATAATTTGATGTTTTAAGCTCTACGCTCTATAATTTAAGTTGTTTTAATTTTCAAAAATAAAACAATCATATATTTTTGTTTTTTGTGATATGCTACCAAATGACATCTTGCCTGCCAACATTTTATAATTTGAAGTTCGATTTTTTACACCATATAATTTAAACCCCTAATGTAATTTTGTTTTTGTTTTTTAAGAAATTTAAACAGTTTTCTTTAGATTTTATGCCAGTTCCTTAAGCTCTTGTTAATTTGAATCTTTTTTTTTTCTTTCTTTTGATATTTTGAAGTCTCGTAAATATGAAAACTTAATTTTTCAAATTTTCAAGAGTTGGCTGTACAATATTAATGAAGTGTGGATCCTAAAAATTTAAAAACAAAGAAAACTTAAGGCAAAAGATCTTTAAATTCACTGCCACTGACAATGATGCCAACTTGAAGCTACCATACCTTTATTTGTTCCTATAGACAGCTCACTCGGCACTTATTATCTCTTTCACGTACAAAATCGTAAGAAAAAGGATGTTAAAATGCACCTTCAATCGCATAGAAACTAATATTTTATTGAATTTTTAAAGGAGGAGCGAACTGAACAGACTTTTCAAGAAATCTAGAAATTTTTACTTTATTCATACTTTTTTGTTATACGTGCCATTTTTTACAGATATAATGACTAAATCTCATGTATATTTTGGCATTAAATGCTACAATCAAAAAATTTTAACATTTACTGTTTGCAGCTTATTTAAGAAGTTTTCAGTAAAGTTAAAAATAAATGCAATATATTTGTTTTAGGAAGAAAATTACCAGTTCACATTTTTTGACTGTTGTTAAAGGAGCAAACGATAAAAAAATACTTATTTTCGGTGCAGTAAAAATTATCAATTAATTTTTATTTGGTTTCAGTAAAAATGAAATACTTAATTAAAACAAAAAAGTTTATCAGTAGAAAAACATTATTGTACAATAGCTTAAAAAAATTAAGTACAAAAAAACATAAGCTGTTTTAAAATATGTCAATAAAAAATACAATCTTAAAAAATAACTTATGGAAGAAACACATTTAAAATTTCTATTATGTTGTAAAAACTAATGTTAATTTTTTACAGATAGAGAATTAAGAAAATAAATAATATGGTCTTCAACATTTAATCAAGGTAGGTTAAATAAATTTCCAAATTGCAGATATTATATTGTAAATTTTGTTCTGCATAAAATAATCCTGAAATCCGTTGATTTTGATATTTTTTTTAGTACGTTGGAAAAATTGTTTTTTTTTTTTACATACATACATATTTTGTTAGTTACAAAATCAACATTCAATAACAATTAAAAAATACTTTTATTTTAAATGAAATGTAAGTGGACCGTTTTTTAAATGAAAAAGTAGTTGTTAAAAGTGTTTTTTTTCATTATATTTTGAGTGTACGACAACAACACAATAGTACGATTCATTCGCAAGAAAATCTAATAAAATTTTGTCCTACAGACTATCGCACAAGAGCGATGCAAGTCCAATCGTGTAGAAGGGATTATTTATGAAATTTTTTAATGATGACAGACATACTGTAACGTTTTATATATATATATATATATATATATATATATATATATATATATATATATATATATATATATATATATATATATATATATATATATATATATATATATATATATATATATATATATATATATATATTTATATATACGCATCTTTTAACAGATATAACAAAAAAAAATTTTAAGTGTATTATATTATGATTATGCTCACGATATGTATGTTTTTGTAATACATCGATACAAAAATTTAGAAAAAACTAATAGCTTTTAGATAGAGGAATATCATTAAAATTATTTACTGGCGGAACAAATCCGATAAACCCAATAATAAATTTAATCATTGCTGTAAAAAAAATTAATAATAACTAATAGCTAAATTATTTTTTTAGCATATTTAGAAAATATGTGCAAAATGTTAAAATTTTTGTCATTAAAAAGATAAAGATAAAATTTTTCTGCAAAGATACTAATTTTCCTGTATTACGAATTAAACGAGTTTTAACCGCTTCAATCAGCTCCAATAAGGGAATAAAAGTTTACCATACATACTTAGAAATAAAAATTCAGGCACTTTGACTTTATTGAATTTTCAATAATATTTAAATTACGAATTTAAGAAAGTAAACAAACAGAATACAAATCTATAAAATCAGCGCTCTTGCGTTTTTGAACATTTAAAACCACACCGAAAAATTGAAATTCGCGTCATTTTCAAAACAGCACCAAATCGTTGGCGTGATTTTAAAACCGTTCGTGATTTCTAATTACGTGACCTGATAGTGTATGTTTTTACGAAAATAAACTCATATATAAAAAAAAACTTATGACCAGAAGGAGAAAGTTATATTTTGCCTTATTTAAAAAAAAGTATTTCTTTTGAATTCTACCTATGCTAATAATAGTATTTATTAAAAAATTAAACCCTAAATGATCTTTCTTTGTAAATTTAAAAAATAATGGATGTATAAATAAATTATGCTCTTTTTTACTGCTTGGTTCACGACATTGTTTTTGTATCCTGGCCGTTGAGATAAAATTTATTTTATTTTCGTGTCGGTTTTTACTACGAGTATATATTCACATTAGAGAACAATAACACGTAGAGTTTGCCAAGCACAAAATTAGTCGACATGTATTCCCCACGCAAAGTGAAAAGTTATTATTGTTTAAGGTGTGTTTACATTATGTGTACAAGTCATATGGAATGTCAAAATGGCTATCCATACGTAATTTCGTTTGTACGTCAAAATCAGTGTGAGGTTTATAATTTTCATGTTCAAACATGCATATGTTATGTACATATGACATAACCTCTTGTCGACGAAAAGAAAACAAATATACTAAAAACAGTGATACCAACTAATAAAACTTTCTTGCGTTAGCTATTTAGAACTTTACAATTTAAGGTTAAGCACAAGACTGTCTTTTCTTATAAAAATTGCTACAATATACATACATTAGAGCACTGCACTTAGGAACTTGGCGTAGTTCGTACAAAGTACATCTTACCAATGTATTTTCACATTTGAAATTGTTAATTGCCTTAATGATGCAATTATCATGCAATTCTTGTTTATTGTTCATTAATATGTATGCAAATGTTATGATAAGTTGTAAAAAAGAAAAAAAATTCAAAAATTTGCGTTGAAGAAAGGATTATTGTAAACAATTCATTTTTAGGATGTTTTATAAAGTTTAAGTTACATAAAAGATGCACACACACCTATATATAAAAAAACCATAGGAAGTTAAAAAATTTAAGCTTCTGAAAAACCAACATATGATTATTCAAAATCAATAAAAGCTATTATATCCAAGAAACATAAAATATTTACAAGTAAAATTTAAAGTTATTTTTTTTCCTTTACATACATACAAATACTTAAAAATAATTTTTAAATACTCGTCGCACCAAAAAGTAAAGTGATCATGATTTCTGAAGTACACTTCAATGCAATAATCTAGATTTCAATTCATTTTTTACCATATACTTAAGCGCTGAGTTTGGCTGACGTGGTTATCGTATTCGTGGAAATGCCTATATTATTACTGTTTAGCCGATTAAAACAAGTTAAAAAAAATAATTTTTTATAGAAACCTAGGTTTTATCGTCTAAGTAGTTTGAATAGAAATTTTAAAAGCAAAAGTTAGCATCACTAAAATCATCTGTTGTCATAAGGTTCTACATATCAAATAGAGCGTGCTCTAAATCAAAAACTAACACATGGAAAATAACATATGCTATATTTCATGAGGTTTGCACTATGTGTGTTGATTTACATATGGAAAATCTGACATTCCATATGACTTGTACACATAATGTAAAAACACACCTTTATCAAAGTAACTGTAATTGTTAGACATTGACTGTAGAGATGAATGTACTTTTGACAACTTCTATTTGACTGGAAAATATAAGAGTGAAAAGGACGCGTTTAAACATAAGTACCAGGGAGTAAGCAGGCACAATACATGTGAGTGAACAGTCAAAGTTGTGTTTAAGTGGAACTTGTGTAGGTCCCTAATTCTGAAGTAGTTTAAACTTAATATGATTGCGGAAGAGATTCTTAATTTAGAACGTAGGGCGGTAAATTGCTTCCAAGAAAGAGTTCCCAGATGTCGGAAAATATAAAATTGACATAAAAGCAAAATGAATGAAACCCTTTTTGAACCAACTTAAAAATTTGCTCCTCGAAGCAAAAAAATAAAAATATATCAAAAGTTAAACAAAAAAATTTATATATTTTTTAATGAAAGAAGTATTGCTATTCTTTTTGAGTTATTTAGTAATTTTTAAGAAAAATATTGCTCCGACTGTCTGAGGATATACTTATAAATTATTCCGTAATTGTCTATCCTTACTGTCGTAAGTGCTCAGTGCTTGTAGCGCAACAACAATGCATCATATCTCAGGAGTTGTTTTTTCTTTCATTTTAATATATATATATATATATATATATATATATATATATATATATATATATATATATATATATATATATGTATATATATATATATATATATTTATTTATTTATTTATTTTTTTTTTTTAATAAAAACATATACTCAAAGCATGCGTACATTCAGCATATCATTGTTGTTATAACTTTCTATCAGGTACTTGTACGTTCTCCTTGTTTTATGTTCCTTGATTAAGTTAAAGAAAGAGTGAATTAAATGTTTTGATACGAAGTGTTTTCGTATGATTAATGACCAGTTATTGTAAAAATTGTTATGAAAGCTACAAAATACTGTTTCTATTTATTTGTTTCACAAAAAAAATCAATCGATTTCAGAAAAAAAAAATTCTTAAAAAGGAATTTACATCAAGCAAGCTCACAGTCTGAATTAGTTTAGATAAAAATCATGAGAATTATTTAAAAACAAATCTTTTTTTACTTCCCAGTTGCCCATCTTTTACAGATCTGCTAAACAGGAAAACTCTAGACTAGAGATGGTGGACAAACGGTTGCAATCAACAAAGGCACATCGACGAAAATGAATCACTTGAAAAATGGTAAAGGAAAAATAGTCTGTTGTCAAACCTTTTGGTGAAGACCTTCGTCACTTGCCGTTTATTTGGTACGTTTTGCGAGTGTTTTCGATTTGAGAACATCATTTTCAAGCCGAGTCTTGATAAGTAATTGAGAGATAGTGTTAGGTATTTGTTGTATACCATTCACACTACCCTAACGGGCAAAATTACCTTAACCCACCACTATTTATGAAATTTATATATTTTTGGTGAGTTTCGCCGAGTCTACCCTTATTATCTACAAAATCAATGGCACGTTAAAATAATTTATATATCTATGTTCTTTTTTTGCAACGTATGTTTTATTTTTCTTGTTGCTTTGGCATGGCATGAAAGATAATGTATTTTAGGGGACATCGTTTAGTTTGTTTGAAATGTAAGTGAGAAGTTTCCTGAAGAGCGAAATGGCCATCGAAACGAACTTTCATCCTTAATGGCCAATATCGGTGATTTTAATAATTCGGTCGGGATAATCAGCACGACATTTTAAAGTTAAATTAATAAATATTCCCGTGGTTTAAAATTTTAATTATGAAATTACAAGTGCTCGTGCAAAATACAAAAATTAATTATTACTTTTTCGGCTTAAGGTTCATTTTTTAATTTCTGAACATTTTCCATCAGCCGTATACAGTAGATAAAGAAAAATAAAATCAATGTTGGTTATTCTTGTTTTTGCTTAAACTGTGATTCTTGTGTTTACTTTATTGTATGGAAAAAAATCTGAAGTTTATATAAAATGTAAGTGAGAAGTTTCCTGAAGAGCTAAGTGAGCAGTAGCGAAATGTCCAACTAAACGTGCTTTCACCCTCAATACTCAATATCGGTGACTTTAATAATTTGGTCGAAATAGCCAGCACGATACTTTAAAGTTCAAAGTTAGACCTATAGAATAGTTGGTGAATTTCTGGGCGATTTTTACATGACTCGATTAACGCTTAGTTTGTCAATGTATGTCTATATAAAAAACCCGGATATTACACCAATTGTGTAATAAAAAAATTAAACATTGTTTGGTAAACTTATATATTATAAATAATAAAATTTATAATTTAAACTTAAAGTACGGTCAGATTAGCCAAATATTTGACCAAAAAAACGAAACTACTAAATTATGAAAAAAAAATTTTTTTTTGTTGTTCTAAAATACTTATTAAAAAATATATAAAATCTGCTCAATATAACAGATACGATATCACATTTAATAAAATAAAAATCATCATTGGTAATGATACCAGCCAGAACTAATTGAATAAAGATTTGTAAAAATAGTGGTTATGCTTTTTGGGTCAAGTATTTGACTAATCTAAACACTGCATTAGAATTTCAAACAGACAGGAAGTGTGCATCAAAAACTGTGTTGAGGGAATAGTCCCAACGCCATGTTTTTACCAGATTTTGAACAATAAATACAAATTTGTGTTCAGTTATTTCAATCCAATTTTAGTGTATCTATTCGTTAAAATTCCTGTATATATGAAGTTTATATTTTATACTTGTAAATAATTCAATTCATTTCACTAGTTAAGACGTACTTTTTTTAGTGTAAAAGCTAAGCGTATTAAAATATTTTCTATTATTATGGATGTAAAGAAATTTACTTTCATTTCAATGAATCTGATTTGTGTAAAAAAGAAAAATGGCGCTTATATATTTTGCGCGTTGATAGGTAGTTGGTAATAAAATAACCGGTAATTGAAATAAAAAATCGGTAATCGGTCGACAGTGGTGATAACACCCCTCCACAGTGTGGCAAGAATTTATTTTGCTGCTTTACTGCTCAGCTTTGAGCCACGTCGAGTACAGCCAACTTAACCACGGGTCTTTCTAAGACGCCTACTGATGTCATAACCTTAGCTCTACGAACTTGGCCGTCGCTGGAAGCTGTAGTCTCTAAGACCTTTCCCGTTGGCCAAACATACCGTAGAAGCGAAGGGTCAACCACAACCACAAAGTCACCTGCACATAAGGGTTTTGATTTTTCAAACCATTTTGTCCTGCACGTTAATGAATGTAAATGTTCAGTAAGCCGTCTTCTCCAGAATTGTTGAGCATACTGCCGTGTATATAACCAGCTAATTTTTACCGCCACACCACATTCCTCATACTAGGCTTAAGGTTTTATACCATTTGAACAACCCAATAGCAAATAAATAGGTGTGAGTGCCTCTTGGTTTTCATTTTTTTATTGGCACTTACGTCAAAGGACACGAGTTTATAATATTTTCCACCTCAGCCATCATCCCCCGGAGTACCTTATCATTTGGTGTTCTCGATGTTGATATCTTATATAATGCTGTTTTTACAGAGCGCACCAAACACTCCCAGACACCTCCCATGAGCAGTGCAGAAGGCGGACTAAAGTTCCAGTTAGTACAAAGGGTTGTTAAGTTGCGTACGAATTCGTTGGAGTCAATCTCATTTGTAGCTTCTCGCAATTTGCGTTCGGCTCCAACGAAGTAAGTGCCGTAGTCACTAAAAATTCTCTTGGTGTGCCTCGTCTAGCCATGAAGTTACGTATTGCTTAAACGCATGAGCTAGCGGTTAGGGAATATACGATCTCGATATGGACTGCTCGAATTGTTAAGCACGTAAACAAATATTCGTATCTTTTCTCTTTATGTCGATTGACCACGACTTAAATCGGACCGAAAAAATCAACTCCTGTGTATGTTAAGAGTGATGCATACGCTGATAGGCGGACTCTTGGCAATTTTGCCATTTATGGAAAATTTTGTATCGCTTTGTTTAATTTTAACACTTGACATTTATGTACTATTTTTTTAAAAGTTGTTCTTAATCGGGGTACATAATATTTTTGTCGAATTTCGTTTATCGCAGTTTTGTGGTTTCCATAATAGTACTGAATATGAAAGTGTAGAATTATTAATTTCGTTATGTAACTGTTCTTTGGGAGAATGGCTGGATTTTTTAATTCATTTGAAATAATATCATTATTTATACGACTTTCAATAAGTAAGACTTGGATTTCATCTAAATAAGCGGATAGTCTGAAAATAGAGCTACTTTCTGTAACTTTGCCTGTATTTTTAAGGCATAAAATTTCTTCTATATAATCTTCTTCTTAAGCTTATTTGATTAGTAAAATTTATGCAGTTTTAAGCTCATCTTGCGAAAGAAAATTTATAGTTTTGCCTTTTCTAAGTTTGTTAATATAGTGTGTTACATAAGCTGTTGCCCTTAACGCTCTGCGATATTGTGAGAAACCTTTAATATTTAGTAAGCAATTAATTTCTTCTATATGCAATTAGCGTTCCCATGTATGTCAGTTTGTACTGGCCAAGAAACTTCACTTGCTTTTAAGAACGGTGGGCTATTTAGCCATCGACTGATGTTTGTTAAGTCAGGATTACTTTGTAGCCTCAGCCGCAACGTTTAGTTTGCCCGGAAGCCATCGCCATGTTTAACGTCGGTAGTTTCGAGAATTTCATTAACACGAAATGACATAAATTGATGATATTTTCTTTATTCTGACCTTCGCCAACTGATCACGGTTTTAGAATCGAACCAAAATAATTTTTTGTTAATTATTAAAGTTACACTTTGGATTATGCCAGTTGCAAACCGTGATGATATTTGTGCTGCCTAAATCAAGACTTTTGTTTTGTTGACTGTCATTACCATTGACGAAAACGTATTAAAATGGAAGAGAGCGAACACAGTACATCTGGACCTTTCATTAACATATCATTTAGCGCTATTCCATTAGCTTTTGCCGCTGCGTCCCATACGATTCTGATCTTTCCTGGTTTATTTTTGTTAAAAACGGGAAATATGGGTATATTTTGTAAAATATTAATAGCCTTTTCCTCTTCTGTGCTTAAAATCTTGCTTGGATTGCCAATACCAGCATTTTCGATACTGTAAAATTTTTTCATTAGATCAGAAAGTATTTTATTACTACATACAGTTGAATGGCTGTGATGATGTTCTACAAACGAATTTTTTCATGTAGTACCATATATAAGTCCGCCCAGGCGAGTGCGAATTGCAACAGGTTCTGTTGTCATACCTTTCGGTGAAGACCGTCGTCACTGGCTGTTTATTTAATACGATTGGCGAGCGCTTTCGATGTGAAGACACAATTTTCAAGCCGCGTTTTGATTAGTACTGGTTAGATAGTGTAAGGTATTTGTTGCATAGATAGTGGTGGGTTCAGGTAGTTTTATCCGTTAGGATGGTGTCTATTTAAAAATGGTATTATGCAGGTAGATTGCCTGATATCTGTCATCTTTATTAAAGGTATATAATTTTAATATTTCAGTCTTTTATTATTAGGTAGGTAAGTGTGACCATCTGTGGGTGTTTTGCGTTTCTAAGTTTCTTTTAATAGTTTAAGTGGTGTTAAAATTGTGTCCGAGGTTGTATTTACCTGTTCGTTAATAATATCCCATTAAACGTTCGTGTTTTGTATATTTCCATGTTTTCAAGAATGTCCAGTCTTCGTCCTTTTTTACTAGGATGTATTAACGTCATACATTCATCTATTTCCCTTGGCTCGTGTTCATGTGTATTAAGGTTTATTGCGAAATTAGAGTCTTCTCTTTTCCATTTATATGATCGTATGTGTTCTGTGAATCTTGTTTTTAATGTTCGTCCAGTTTGTCCTATGTATGTATGGTTGCAGGTGCAAGTAAATCTGTATACTCCGCTGGTGTTAAATTTATTGGTTATTTCTGTTGATGTCTTGAGATTGTTTCGTAGAGTGTTGCTCGTCTTTAGTGCTGTCTGTAAACCTTCTTTCTGAAAAAGGTTAGTTAATCTACATATTTCTGGTCCTGTGTAAGTAAAAATGTGTCGTCGTGTTGTATCGATTGTCTCCTTGTTTTCTTTCTTCTTGTTTTTAGTGTTGTATTGTCTAAGTAGTTTGTCGAGAGTAGTTCAGTTGTAACCGTTATTTTTAGCTATAGTGTAAATTGTGTCGAGTTCTTTGTTATATTTTTCTGGGGAAAATGGGACTGTCTTAAGTCTGTTAATCATATGTCTAAATGCTGCGAGTTTATGTTGGAACTGTGGATAGTTATGTCTGTTGTGGTTGGTTTTCTGTATATGTCAAAGTTTAATTAGTCAATTCTTCGTGTTATTGTTATGTCAAGATAATGTAAAGTTCCGCCTTTCTCTTTTTCCATTGTGTATGTGATTTTATTATGTATTGTGTTTAAATCCGTTAGAATTTCTTCTGCGTTGTCTATTTCTAGGATGCATATTATGTCGTCTACGTATCTGTAATAATGAGTTATTTTATGTTTTTCTATTAGGGTTTTGACGTGTAGTTGTTCTAAATGTTGCATAAATATCTCTGTGAAAATTGCGGATGTCGGGTTTCCCATGCCGAGTCCATCAGGTAATTTAGAAAAGTTATTGTTAAATCTTAAGTAGTTTTGTTCTAGTATCGTTTTTGCAATATCCATTATTTCGATATATTGATTGTCGTATAAGTTGAAAAGCATGCTACGTAGAATTGTTAACATTTCTTGCGTGGGTATTGATGTATATAAATCCTTAATTTCGTAGGAAACAAGTCTCGTATTTTCGGTAGTTTTGATGTCCTTAAGTTTATTGATAAGGTCTTGTGTATTGTGCAACATGTATATGTTCTGCAAATTTATTTTCTCTTTCAATAATATGGTGAGGTGCTTAGCCAAGTTATATGCAGGTGCAGGTTTGTAATTTACTATAGGTCTGACCGGTATATTATCCTTGTGAATTTTGTGTTGTGCTCTAAGTGTAGGGGGTCCTGGATTCATGTTCATGTATATGTATAGTTTACCGTCAGTAAACGTTTTACAGCGTTTTAGTAGGCTGCGTATTTCCTTTTGGAATGAATCGGTTGGGTCATTTTAAAATTTCGTACATTTTGTCTGTTGAATGAATTGTTGTGTTTTGTCTATATAATCTTTTTTGTACATTATTATAGTCGTGTTACCTTTGTCCGCTTTAGTAAGTAATAGATCATTATTTCGTAGTTTTGTCTGTATCTGTTTAGTAATTTTCTGTTCGCTAGGATTTGTTTTGGATATAGTGTGTTCTTTTATTGTTTTTTCGAGTACATCGGCTATCTTGTGTCTTAAGTGTTCTTGTCGATCAGTTGGTAAGTGTGTTATAGTAGCTTCGGCGTCTATGACGTTAATACATCCTAGTAAAAAAGGACGAAGGCTGGACATTCTTGAAAACATGGAAATATACAAAACACGAACGTTTAACGGAGATATTATTAACGAACAGGTAAATACAACCTCGGACACAATTTTTACATCACTTAAACTATTAAAACAAACTTACAAACGCAAAACACCCACAGATGGTCACACTTACCTACCTAATAATAAAAGACTGAAATATTAAAATTATATACCTTCAATAAAGATGACAGATATCAGGCAATCTACCTGCATAATACCATTTTTAAATAGATACCATCCTAACGGATAAAACTACCTGAACCCACCACTATCTATGCAACAAATACCTTACACTATCTAACCAGTACTATTCAAAACGCGGCTTGAAAATGATGTCTTTACATCGAAAGCGCTCGCCAATCGTATTAAATAAACAGCCAGTGACGACGGTCTTCACCGAAAGGTATGACAACAGTATTTTATTTACTGGCGGAATAAATCCAATTAACTTAATGCAACAGGTTCATTAGCAGTACCTTTTTTTATTTTATCATGAAAACACAGTCTCGAATTATTCAACCCAATCAATATTTGTGGAGTAGCATCAGCATGACTTTTCATGGGTAACCCTGTTAGATAGGAAAAGTCTTTTTCTAATTTCTGTGTATTCACTCTGTTTTCGTAATGAGAGCTGTTTAACTGTACGTGCGTCAATACTATAAGCGTTTTTGTTTGGTCCCGATACTTTTACATAAAGCCTACTAAAGTTTTCCTTATGCCATTCGACAATTCCAGTCCATTTAAGGCACAATGGTTCGGCAACACCGGAAAGATTTATGTCTTGAATTATTTGTTCATAAGACTCGTGGAAGAACCTTCGTCAATAAAAGCGCAGGTTTCTATGAATTCACTTCCGTTTCCATAAATTGTTATTGGTATTATTTTAAACAAATTGTTGGAACTTGATGCACTGTGCGTATAACATCTCTATGTTTAACCATTATTATCATTCTTATTTGAATCTTCTTCATATGGCGTTTTTGTTTCATCAACATTTTCGCTTTTTTTATGTAAGAGATAATGATGCTTAAATTGGCAATTATTGACATCGCAAACATTGTTATTAATTCATCGCCCAAAATGCTCTTGTAGACATTGTTTACAAAGATTTAACTCTTTCACGTAAGTCCATTTTTGTGCTGTGTCCGCAGTTTCAAATCTTTGACAAATAGCAACATTAGTGCAATTACCACTGTATAAAATACAATTTCTTCTTCTTTGCTTTTTTTGTCTACTGCTTGAAGAACTCTGCAGCAGCGCTAAAAGTGTTTTCTATGCTGACGCCTTTTGCAGAGACACTAATGTCAAATATCCATTCAGGGAATTCTGACAAATTTACTTTTTTGTTCTGTTGCTAGATTCATTTTAAATGTTACCCAATTAATTTAAAAATATGATGGTAGTTTAGTAATCACTTTCTATAATAAAGATGGATTATTCGTCTCATCAGTGAGACCATAGGCTTAGAGACCTAGGCTTGTCGCTTAGAGACCTTTAACTGTGTAGCAAATAAAGTAAATGTTTCAAGTTTATTGATATTAACTGTTGAAAGTGCTCTTATTTTTAGTTTTAACGAATGCAAATTTTCCTGGGTAGTCCGTATAGTAATTTAATGTTGATATTGCAGCTGAAACACACAAAGGGTGGATGAGAATGTATTGGCCTTAAGTGCATATCCTCTGAGTGCTTTTTGCAGGCGGATTAAATTTTCTCCATCGATGTCATCGCATACTGCTGTTGACCAAGTACAGGTTGATGGAAAGAGAGGCCACTCGCCCGGATAGCCTGTAAATACTAGTAACTCTTTGGGAACTGAATGCCTAGCGTTGTTGTGTGTTATATTTGGTATAAAACTGCTATGGGGTATAGAAGAAATTGATGGACGAAAAGTGTAATTGACAAGTGCTTCTAAAAAAGTGTTATGCTGTAGGATTGCTGTTGTCTTTGTTGTTGACGGTTGTGAAGGATTTGTATTAATAAATGTGGCTTTGTTGTTATACGAAGTTGAACTTGAAGTGGAATGTGGCAGTTTATTTTAAAAACTAGTATGTATGTTGTATGTAGTAATGTTATTATTATTTAAAGATTGTGTTGGATATTATGTTGATTATTAAGTCATTCGTGTACTGAACTTATATCAACAGAAACGTGATCGCTTCTGCTAGAAGTTGGTACTTTTGTTTTAAAAAATGAGTGTCCCTTTCTTTAACAAGTCGTCTTTCTTCTTTTAGACGGAAAAGTGCTAAGATTTTGTTACGAAGGCTTAGATTTGGGGAGTTATGACTATTGACTAACCTATGACCATTAACAGAATTTGTTGAGTCAGAGGGACAATTTTGATGTGAACAATTAAGGTGGTGTGTCTTTTGACATTTTTGATATAATATGGCTTTAAAGGTAGGTGGTTCGTTGCAAACTGCGCAATTACCTGTAGATTTTGATCTTGCGGCTTCTTCTTGGTATGGTTGACCCTGAAAAGAAAATTCTTACATATTTAGGACTTACAATACAATAGATTAATACGACTTTGAGGTTATGAGTGCGACAGCGTGACCTTTTTAGTTTTCAAGTTAAAAAAGAATTTTGTTTTATTTGTTAATACGTAGTTTTTTTAGTGTAAAAGCTAAGCGTATAAAAAACATTTTCTATTACTATGGATGTAAAGAGCTTTACTTTCATTTCAATTAATTTGATTTGTAAAAAAGGAATAAAAAAGTTGCTGCTAATATTTTTTGCGCGTTTAAATGTAATTGGTTATCAAATAACCGGTAATTGAAATAAAAAATGGGTAATCGGACGACAGTGGTGATAACAGACTGTATTCCAATTTAATTTTATTTTCATTCAAAATGTTTAAGTCATCATTTTATTTAATAATTTATGAAGAAAAGAACCATATACTAAACACAGTCCTGCCAGTGAATGTCATTAACTATGGGTCAACATTTAAATTGAATAATGTTAAAATGGATGATGAAACCCTTCAAACTTTACGAGAAAATTGTTTTTCATATTTAAGAATGCTTTAAAAGGAGCTTATAAATATGAATGAGTTTAAAGTTTACGAAAACTTTCTTACTACAAAATGTTATTTCGGTTAGGTTATTTTCGTAAACAAAATTCGCAAATAGACCATTAAATGTACATGAAACTCAATGAAATTTATAATGGTTGAAAAGATTATTTTAATAATTATATTGCCACTAATTTACACAGGTTTGACCAAAGGTACTTCTGGTATGTACCATTTAAGGGACTTGTTTTGGCCGTTCTTTATTGCTGGTAAATCCAACTAAAACTCTTCTACAGAATAGAATGCAGTATAAACTTCTTGACGCTTTATTGCGCGTTATATGTGAATGAAGATAGCATATGCTGCATTTCTAGAAATGCTTTTTAAATTTAATTCTCATACAATGTATTCCAAAAAAGAGGACGCTGCCGAATTTCGTAGGAGTGTTGTGTATAGCATATTAGAAGCATGAAAACTGTAAAATCTTTATTATATATTATTTTGTTAAGCAAAACGTTTTAACTGTCATGTGTTCACTAATTATTTGCTGTTTTTTAATTAAAAAATATGTTACATATGTACGTATTTTTGCAATTTTTCCTATTTTGGCGAATTTTTGCCAGTTCGATGAAATTTTATTTATTTTTTACAAAAAATATTTTTAATTTTTAAGTTTTTCCCCATTTAGGATTTGAATCGTAAATATTTAAATGAATTAAAATTTATTGTTTTCTAGCTTAGGTTCATTTATTAATTAAATTTCTAAAAACCCTTAGAAAGAAAAATTGTTTACAAATGTATTCGGACGTTTTCCAAAGAAAACAAGATAAATTAGACGCTGGCAGAATATAATGCCGCATTTTCAGGATCGCCATATACATTTTCAGCATTCTTCGCATCTATTTACCTTAGATTGTGTTCATTATAAACACCGTCTATTTAGCCAACTAATTTTGTTAATAAGAATACGAGAAATATTCATATCAATATTAATTTGGTTAGACGAAATCGACACACAAACCAAAGTATTTCTCTTTGCAACTTGTCTCATGCATTTGTTTTTGCAATTGTTGCTTTTGTTTTAAATCGGTTCAGAAATGACTAAGCTCTGCAGGCATAAAAGTAAAAAACAACATTCAGTCGAATTGATAAACTGCTTCTTTTTTTTAAGTCGGTTAAAAAGGAAAACCTTAGATATTTTTATTGTTGTTGGTACATAAGATATAGCCGAAAAAAATTCATATAAATATTTCTTTCCATCTTTTAATTTTTCCCCTTTTTTAAAGTTGAGAAAATATTTTTATGTTTTGTTAGTTTAATGAATAAAAAATAATAATAATAATGAATAAAAAATATAGGCAGCTATATTCTAAAAATGCTAATCTATATTCTCTGCAAAAAGACTTTATCTGTAGATTTTAAAAGAAAAAAAACCTACCAAATCACCGATCATAATTTTTGTTTTTAAAATTAGAAAAAGTAGTAGATTGACCATTGAATGCGGTCGACGCTGGTAGCGCAGCAGAAAATATATGCATATTCCATCCTGCTTTGTGTCAATTGTTTTTTCTAATATTTCTTTGCAATTATTGCATTTTCAATTTACAAAATTTGTCTAATATGGAGAAATTTAAAAAATATAAGAAATGTATGAAATGTAAAAACTTTATGTTAATTGAAAATTTGTATCTTAACTTTTTCCTGCAATATTTTTAAGTTATTTTATCAAAAGTACACAGAATTTATATACATTGCCAATAATGGCATACATATATTAAACATTTTTGAAATAAAATAGTTTGTTGATCACTTTGACGCAAGGGAAATTTGAGAGTTAGTTCCCAAAAAAACTATTTGAGTGTCCTCTTTATTAAAAGTCTACAGAATCCAGATGATTTTGTAAAATAAAGTAGAAAATATATGAGTTTCTCAACTTTATTTCATACTAGTTGTGAAATATGCAAATACCTGACCTTTGACCTGGATGCGCGTCCAGAAAACGTTGTCCGATTTAGCTCAAATTTTCGGCACAAAACTCTTGGACCTATTGGCACAATATTCCGTTGAAAAAACTTTAAAATTCGAACAAAATTTTTATTACAAACAAACCATTGTCACCCTAATGTACATACATATATAAATATATGCATTTATTTTAAATAGTAATCTCTTTGTTGAACTAATAGTATAAAAAATTGAGAAACGATTGCTTAGAGACTAAGTGTGTATATTTATATGCAAATATTATGTATGTGTGTACGCATGCTTGTTCGATTTACAGTTTAACTATTTTTAAAAGAAAGAAATGTAAAGAATTTCAAGGTTAACAAAAATTGAAGTTCAAGGCTAAACAATTTAATATAAAAAATATTTAAAGCAAAATCCAGGGACGTATCGGCTGTTAACATTCATTTTAAGCATAGTTTGTTCCTAACATATCTAAGTTAATTAAGCCTAATCTTTTAGAAACTTCAAAATTATTTTCAAACCCCCACTGTGCTACGTCCAGCTTGCAGTTAAATTTTAAGACTACGAAGGAGATATTTACGAAATAGGTTATGAACCTGACAGTACTAATGTAATAGCCGACGCTATATCCAGAAATAATATGGTATTGAATAATTTATATAAGGTTCATCTGAAATTTTTTTCATTACTATTTCTGATAACTAATCTGATTCGATTATTGTTATTTAAAAGATGGTATCTTTTGTTGCATAAGAAGAACAATATTAAATAAAAATACAAAATAATGATCATTCTTAGATACAATAGATATTTTGTACTGAAGATACCTAATACATTAGTAATACAATAGTCGAGGGTACAAGTTTGACTTTGCCGATTCTGCACAGAAGTCATGATTTACAAATTTTGGCCCAGAAAATGACAAAACTGCCATTAATAATCTAAATTGCTTTAATAATGATTTCTACTATAATTGCAAACAATTATATTGATGAGGGGTGTGTGAGGAAAATCATATCTTAGTTTATGACTTTACTATTGTTTGTTACTTATATATTTAAAACAATTAAATTGTAAACTTTATGGCTGTATATAAAGTTCAGAAAATATATTTTTAATGTAGTTTTAATTTCATTATAAATTTTCATTATTATTCTGTGTGGTGCCGGCAACGTCGTCAAAAGGCAAAATCACTTCAACACAACATCAATACATATTTGGTATTCCCTAATACTACGTTTCTACGGAGCCAAATATTCTTGCTTCGCTCTCTTATTCTTGATTCGGAGACCAATAATGTTTGAATCAATGTGCTTCGACATACAAAATGGTGAAAGCAAAGCGTTGTTTTAGACGATTCAGTTCGAATCTACTTGCGAAGCATAACAAATTTTCGTCTTCTCTAATTTTTATCGCAAGTTTATCTAAACTAGCTGTATAAAATGTAAACAAAAAGAGTATAACAATGTTAAAACTGGCGTTGGAATGTGTGTAAAAAATACGAATAATTTAAATTAAATTTTAAAATTCCAAATAAATAGAAACCAAAAATAGTATTTTACAACAAATTATTTGCATATTGATTTAATTTTTGTGCAGAAAACAAATCGAAGCATGTAGTACGTATCGTGTACACGGTATGCTTCGCAATCATGATTCAAAGAGCGAAGCAAGTGCATCATTTTGCCGTGGAAACATGCTATAACAGCTTACTGTCGACGTTGCCTGTTTATCGATAATATCAATAAAAAGTTATACCCATATCTAATTTTGGGTCAGTTGACTAAATTGTTTACTATCTTTGATTGTGTTAAAAATAACAATTATGTTAAAATTTCTGACACTGACGCCAGTGATGAAGAAAGTAAGCAAAATCTAATAGTACAAAGAATACTCTTTAGACAGAAATCAAGTATTTTTCAGTTAACAGATGAAAAGTAAGTGATAAATTTAAGGTTGTCAATTTCAATTTCTTCCTATAAACATAGTAAAATATCAATAAATGCAAGTGGAAATCTTGAGGCAAAATGGCTTACCATTTCAGAAAGTTCCATTTACTTGGGACTAAGCCATACCCTTAGAATTGGATTTCTTTTGGAACTGGAGAAAATTTGGCACAGTTTCTTTGAAAGTGCTTAGTACTTGCAGCTTAAATATACCGCCTCAGTAGCTTTACACTATATTTTGCTTGAAACTACCTTTTTGAATAAAATTTTAAGTTGCACCAAATCTGTAGAAAGAATTTTGTCAAAAATAAATTTGTAAAGCACTATATACCACACCTTTTGCCATCCATCACTCGTTGTTTTTAGTGGATCAAAGGCGTTAAGAGTAGTCGCAATACTTTTCCCCTGCTCTTAAAATCAGAAGAAACAGTGCCTTTTCGAAAACCTCTCGCAAGTGATGGATTTTTTTTGCAACTCTTCATTATTTTAAAATTTGTTAGGGTTGGTTATCTTCAACTTGTCCATTTTCAATTTTATTTCTACTAGTTTTAAAGTTGAATTAACTTTTTTTAAGTTTTTTGTTTGTACACGACACTTAAATTACAAACGAAAATATCAACGTTAGTTTGAGTCATTATCAACGTCACATTTCCTTACAAAATACAAAATTCATTCTTCCAGTCATCGATAAATGGCAATATTGACAACGAGAATACCGATTATCAAAAAACGATTAAAATTGACGCGGAATAAGGGTGATTATTTTGTTTTAAGTAGCGTTGGACCTCTGTATACTCAAATTCATAAAAAATTTATATTTTGGGTTTAAAATTTAAAATAATGATTAATCGTTTAATATGGTTTTAAGAATACTTATTTTTAATGCACAATAACATTTCAATAGCTAATCTACACTTACACTTAAAATTATACGTTTTTACTTCACAACTTTTATTATTATTTATTGCTAAGTGCTTTTTAATTTATTTTATGCAAAAAAGGAATTTCTTTAGTAAAAATATTTATTTTAAAGACTTAATTAAGTAACTGGTATTTTAATTTTTATCTGTTAAAATCCTTCCTAAAAATGTCCTAGAGAAGCATTGACAATTTTTTAATTGATTAGAAACCTTTTGAAAACTGCAATTAACAATTGTTCAGAAAAAATCGATTTACCGAATTAAATGATTAAATTTAAATGTTTATTCTTTTTTTATTCTCGTCTTATTCATTAAGGTCAGGTTTTAAAATAAAAATATTTATTTTTTCAATATTTCGTAACACCGCCTTCAAAAAAAACCAGAAAAAAATTATTAATAATGTGCTGTTTTTGTATTTCAGGCAATCAATTCGTTTGAAAAATTTATATGAAAAACACTCAATTTTTTGAGTAATTTCCATATAAATTTTTCAAACGAATTGATCGCCTGAAATACAAAAACAGCACATAAAATTGTGTGTTTTCAAATACAAATTAAAAATTCATTTGAAAAAATTTGTCAAACTAACTCAAAAAAAAAAAAAAAGAAACATACACATACATATAAAATTTCAATACTCAAAATACATTCAAATTTTTAAAATTTCAAAAAAATTTTAATTATACAAAAACAATAAACATATACAAACCCATAAATTTTACTTGATAAAAAAGTTACAAACAATTAAGTTAGATACATTGTAACTATTTTTTATGCACTAAATGTCGTTTATAATTATTTTTTGGGAAGATAATGCAGTTTTTTGTGTATTATTAACGTCTCTATATCTTTGATCAGATTTATGTCCAGCTATTCTAGTTTTAAAATTATTCTTTGTTGTACCTACATATACCTTATTACAATTTGTACTATCATTACCATTACAAGGTATTTTGTATACTACATTGGACATGTCTCATTTTTTTCATTCTATCTTTTGTTTTACTAAATAATCTGTTTAAAGTATTGAAAGTTTTGTAGGATGTTTTATATTTTTCCGAATCAAAAATTTTTAATTTTTCTATCCTTTCTGATATTTGTGGTACATAAATTAAATACTTGTTACTTTTGTTTCTATCACACTTCTTGTGTTACATGCTCTTCCGTACCTAAATTGTTTAAACAAACTTTTTATTAATTGTATTGGAAAATTATTATCGGTTATATATCTTTATCTTTATTTATCTTGTGAAATTCCTTATCACTTATCTTAAATAATTTTTCTATCAAATTTTTGCCTGTATAAATAATTACTTTTTTGTTGTGTTTGCAATAAAAATTAATAATTCTTCCGGTAGATAATAATTAATTATTATTTATTTTAGTTCTTCCTTATAAATAAATATAACGGGAATCTTAATAATTACTTAAACATTATTTGTTGTTGTGAAAAATTAAATTGAGTGTGAACTGAGTGAAACTTAAAAAAACATAGAAAAAGTAGTGTAAGAGAAAGTAACAATAGTTTATGTTTATACGTGAAAGTGAAATGATATATAATAAAGTGTTTGACAAGCGTAAATAAAGAGTTAAGGTAAAAGGTGATTTTGAAATACACTACAAATTGTATTACTGTCAGTTTGTGTCTTTGTTTTTAGATTTGAATTTGAAAGACAATGTTAAACGTTCCATTTTTAATGTGGCTGACTATAAATACTAAGACAGTACTTTAATACTAAAGCTGCTCTTAAAAGGATTTAGATGTATTAAGATATTAAAAATGACGTCAACACGGTCTTAATTAAGCCTTACAAGCAAAAAAGGAATAAAAGAAATATTTAGTTAAGAAGACAGATATCAGAAGAGTATTCACCAGAAAGAAACTGAACAGAAGCAATCACTCCAAAAAAAAAAAACAAAGACAAGAACAAGGACAAAACGCGGCTTTGAGTCAGGGCTACCGTGGGATGTTCCATACGTTATGTGGATGTGTGAGTCGGCTTGAGTATTTTAAAGAATGGATGTTGTTAAAAAGAATGTTGGTTAATTATCTGGATGTTAGCTGACTTTTTCGTTGGCAATGGGTTAGATGCAAACGCCATTGGACGACTGCAGCATTAAGTAAAATATATTTGCGCGTTTATTAACAAAATTTTTATTATATTAACACAGTCAAAAGCCACTAATTATTTTTAGTTAAGCATTTAGTTCTGTTTTTAAGCACAGTATTTTCTTTTCTGTTAAAATGTTTCTGTGGCTAATTAAAGTATATCAAGGCTAAAACTGCTTTGGTCAGTTTTGAGTTTTATGTTGGGGAAAGTATCTTTCCATTTTGTTGTTTGATATTGTTGCTAGAATACATTAAGTTTTATTTTTATTGCTAAGGGACACTACATCCAGCTAATAGTATGTAAAACGTGACATCTATTATTTATCAAAACTTAACAATGTGTTTTTTTTTTTTATTAATAGGGTTTTAGCTAAATAAGCAACATGTTGACAATTCTTTTAATTAGCAAGAAAACATAAATTTACTCAGTTAAATAAAAATTTAAAAATTGGGCACATTCCTAAAATCAGTAGTTTTACACTGCTATCACAGTGATTCAAGTCGGGCGGTCGTTAAAGCAATTTCTCAACCAATTTTTTACGTTAAACGATTTCTTTTAATAAGCAATTTTTTAAGCTGCTGCAGCATTTTGTTTTTTAAAGAAGATTGCAGGATGTAAATTTATTTATTTGTTCCAGAACTCATCTCATTCTTTGTTTTCGAGTAAATAACAGTGTTTTGATTTTTTTTGTTTTTATGAATGTTTAAAATAAAATGACTTTTTACTTAGATTTAAAATTTGTATTCAAATTTGCGACAAGTTGTGAGTAGTAGTGGCATAACGTCTACAACTGCTAATCTGCGAGAAAATTAAGTTGGTAGATCTGCTGCAGAAATGCAAAAACTAATCGGATTTACGAATCGTTAATAGTCAAAACTGCTTTACTTCACCTGATGGTCTAAACAAATGACTTAAAGATGTGCAGCTGTTTGGTGAAGGATATTTCCAATCTTGCGAAAAATTTCATACCCTAAAAATAGCAAAGGCCTTGAAACGTTCAATAACAATTTCTCATTACTCCTACGTAACTTGATTGTTCATACCATGCTTAAAACTTAACAACGCACTCCTTCCAGATTTTGGTTTAAAACGCAGCCACCACGTAGTTATCGAAGGCACTTATCAGCTGTTGTTAAAGGTCCCTTAACTACTTTGTACTAGAGGAACTCGTGTTAGCGGTTCTCCTCGAGTAGAATAATAAATAAACAATTTCAGTAACTTTGCAAGCCATGATTTCATCGTGAGTGACGATAACAGCCATTCTTAAATTTTAATCTTAAATGTGTCATGACTAAACTAAATTTAATTTAAATGTTTTTATTATATTTTAAATGCTTTAAGAACAACATCTCGTCCTTAGAGATAATCTTCCAGCTTGTTTAGTGTACAAATTTACATTTGTTTGTATTATGTAAATAAACGTGACTAAAGGCATTACAATACATTTAAAGTGCATTTTGTATGTACGAACACAGGAAACTCGCTTAGTTTTATTGTGTTTTGTGGTGTTTTTGTTAGTGTAGCACACTGTATTCATAAATTTTTTGCATTGTTTTTTGCATGGTTATAATTCTGAATTAATTTTTTTAAATTAGTAGTAGTAGTTCATTCGCATGTATGTGGTCAGTGGCTGTTTACATTGTATGTTGCGTTCTCTTCTGTACTGTCATTGTACTGTTTTTGTTTATCTATATTACAAAAGTATTTGCATGGCTCGTTTTATCTTTTAAGGGTACTGTCATTTTTCTGACTCTCACCTGGTTTTCTGTAGACAGTTATGGTCTAGTTTCACTGATAGTTTATTCACCTTTTTTCAGGTTGGTATTTGTAAATGTTAGTGTATTTAACGTAATAAAAGCGGTATATTGTACCTTTAATGTAAAAATTGTCGTGTGCATCCTGTGCATTAATAAATAATTTAATCCTGGGTAATGTTATAATATTGAAAAAAAGTAAACTAAAACAACAAACCAAGGCGAATTGATAAACAGGTGGTATCATCAGCATGAAGTACTGTTCGATAAAACGTCAAAGTTTTCTTGTTTTTTTTTTCAATTAAGTTTCTTGTGCTTTTATTTGTTATGTATGAACATACACTCTAGTTCAAATGATTAGAACCGATTAAATTTTTGTTTTAGTAGGACAAATTTTCCTCCAGAGAGCTAAATTTTACTTCAATCGGAAAAGGAATTTTTTTTAAGATTCCAAAAATAACAACGAAAAGATCAGAGTTTAAGGCAAAATTTTTTTTTTTACAAACGCAAAACACCCACAGATGGTGACACTTACCTACCTAACAATAAAAGACAGAAATATTAAAATTATATACCTTCAATAAAGATGACAGATATCAGGCAATCTACCTGCATAATACCATTTTTAAATAGACACCATCCTAACGGACAAAACTACCTGAACCCACCACTATCTATGCAACAAACACCTTACACTACCTAACCAGTACTAATCAAAACGCGGCTTGAAAATGATGTCTTTACACCGAAAGCGCTCGCCAATCGTACTACGTAAGCAGCCAGTGACGACGGTCTTCACCGAAAGGTATGACAACAAAATTTTTTAAGTTTATTTTTTATATTTACAAGTATTTGCATTTAATTAAGTTAAATAAGTATGAATATTAGCAGAAAATAAATTATCTTCTACAAAACATTGCGAAAAATAGACAGGAAGAGTATTTTAAATAGTTAATGGCCTCTCAAGCCATCGCAAAAGGAATTGGGCTATATCATTAACTGTTGTCGGAAACTAAAAAAAGATGGAAAATGATGGGAAAAAATGCGAGGTGTTTCTATGTAAAAATGAATTTACTTGTATTTTAAGTAGTTAAGAATATTTTTTGGCAAAAATTTAATTTCATGTTCCATGATTAAGCTTATTCCGCAACTTTTTTTAATGTTGTTTCTTTACTGAAACGCTATTTATTATATAAAAGGAAAAAAATATATTCAAAAACAGAATTTATTTTTGTTATGTTAAAATTAAGTGCCTGGTTTTTTAAATATTGTTATTCTTGTTTTTAATTTTTTGACTGTTTGCTTAGTATTTTTTCAAAGCAAATAAAAGTTTAACTCGCCTTAACCATTTATTTTTGACACGGCTTCGTACAAAAAAGTTGCTTTGTTGTATCAATTCGCCGATGACTAAACCTTACAGATTCGCCTTGTAATAAACCTTTCATATGAAATCGAAGGTGCTGACAACAAAACTTCAAAACTGAGGATTAAAAATTAATTAAACATTAATTTATTTGAAAGATAAAAGCTTAAAAGATAAAACTTACATACCTAAAATTTAAAAGTTTAAACATAAAAATTTGAAAGTTTTAAAGTTTACAAACATAAGCCAAAACCTACAAAACTAAAAACACAAACTTAATATTTAAAGGTTAAAACATACAAATTTAAAAATGAAAGCTTAGATTTAACCAAAAAAAAAAATAAATAAATAAATAAATAAATAAAAACTTAAAGTACAAAAAGTCAATTTTAAGCAAATGTTGAAAGAATTTGCTTTACTATCAAAATGCTAAGTATACTTAAACACTAATATAAAAATAAAAGCCAGCACCGAGCCACCACTGTCACATCCAGCGTGGGAAGAAGCCGGTAGCAGTTTGCATTGTCACTCACGGCGGTGCCAAGTACCCCTGCCAATAAAGACCCGGACGGACGTCCACGAACGACAAACGGACCTGTGTTAATAAAAATAAATATATATATTTCTCAGAGACAAAATTTTATCATTTGTAAGGGAAAACATATTTTATATCACTTTTTTATATACAGTCCATTTTGGGATTTATGTTCAAAAGGTGCGCGAAGGAAAGATTGCCCCCAATTTGCCCCCAATAAAGGGTAAGTGTTTCCTTTAAAAAGGTTAAAATTATAAAGAAGCTTATATATATATATATATATATATTGGAAAATTAGTTAACAAACCCATTACAAAACACCCGTACGTTTTTTTTTCGTTCAAACTCGCCCAGAGGCGCTGAAAAGAGAAAATAGATAAAAATTTTAATACAAGCATCTTGCAATATTTTAATTTTGTTTTAAAAATTTAAATAACAAAAATAATAATTTTTTTATTGTTTCCATGAAAGGTTTTTGTTATGATTAATTCAACAAAAAAAGTCATTCTCTAAATTTAAATAGTAACATCCTTTTCTTCATATTTATATAAATTTACAATTTTATGTATTGTCTTATATGAATTCTCGATTAACTTAATAAAATTAGAATTTTTAAACGATTATAATGGAAGATTATATGGAAGCATAAGTTAAGTTAAAGTGATGAAAAGGTAAGTTCGGTTGTGTAGGGATAATTTATATAACTTTTCGCATAAATTTTGATGGTGATATCCGCCCGGATATCAAGAGGGTGGGCGACCGAAGCTAGCCCAACATACACTAGCGAAGATTGGTGAATGAACTAAATATAGCGCAAATACTTTGGGGTGCTGAACTAGATTGTGGATTCTTGTTTCTTTTACTTTCGGGCTCCAATTTTTTATTTCATTTAATTGTCAGACTGGCATGATTTTTTTTTGCTTGTAGTTGAAGCAATTTGCAGGAAAGTTGGCAAGATCCCCCCAAGACGGCGAGCTTCGGCCGGAGCGAGAAGCCAGCATGCCAGCACCGCCAATAAACTGGCCACACAAGTCGTTGGTGTTTAAAAGCTATTATAAAATAAGGACAACTAAAACAAAATATAAATAAAACAACGGTCCGTGTAATAGATTTTACAATAGATTAAGGGAGTAATATGGAAATGTTTTCTTAAAACGAAAAATGAACAAAATTTTAATGTACTACATGAAGAATGAAAAATAATAATTTAGTCAATCAAATGAAGTAATTCAGCATAATAACCCCATTAAGCGATAATATAAGAGGTATTTAATCAAGATAATGATAGGTTTCATTTGAAAATCGAACAAAAGTAACAAAATAAGACAATCACGCCTCAAAGTTACATCTTAGGGAATTTCTAAGATATGTTAATCGTACCGCCTTGATCAACTTACGTATTGATACAGTCTGCAGCCCAGCTACATTCCACAAGAATGAAGCTAGTATTTAACCACCGATCGCTTCATATAAAGAAACTATTGCTGGGCGGATCTCTAACCGAATTTTTAGACAGTCCAGCATAGTAGCACTTTTCCAGCAACCTTAATACGCAAAAAAGAAGAAGAGAAAATTAGCTACCTACTTTCCTGACAGCTCCTACAGCAAACGTTGCAGTGGAGTCCCGTCTCAATAGAAATTTCGGAGACAGGGGTACACATACTTGTTTGCCAGGTGGTCAGTAAAATGACTATCCACAAAGTCTCCATCTGCACACATTCAAGAAAGACTGTCAGATTAACCGTCATACTGGCGAAGTACCTCAGGCAATTAAGGAATAAATTTAAATTAACGCCCCCTGCTGTAGTATGCATGGCAATTTTCAGCACACTTCACATCAGATAGTCTGACATTTTGACGAAAATCTCCTACATATACAGAAACCACTGTCAGCGCTCATCCCTCTACAAGTTACGAGTATGGTGTACCCTCTAGAAAGAAGGCTTGGGGCTAATTCTTTACAGAGAGAAGTATAGACTTTTTGTGAAAAAAGGGTTGATGGTGCTAAATTATAGAAGATCTGGAACACATACCAAGTCCCCAATATCTACATGACTCCATAATCAATGGTTCCAATGAAGCTAAATTTGAAAACAAGAGTTTCTAGGTGTAACTTGGTCACGATGGTCATGTTTGTAGTTGGTTCGAATTACAAGATTGATACTTGTTTAGATATTTTTCAAGAAAATATACCAAAAAGACGCCTCTCGATAAAAAGGGACTTTTCAACATCGGATATTAACACGTGCAGTGCTGTTTTCACAGATTTCCCTTTCGTGTAGGCGTGCTGCGAGCCGGAAATAAGTGCGCGACTTATGGAGTTCCTGATCTGAAGATCAAGAATCCTTTCCAGCGTTTTGAGTAAGAAGGACGACAGGCTTTTTGGCCTAAAGTCTTTGGTTTTAATATGAGATGTCTTTCCCGCTTTAGGGATAAAAACAACTCGGGCTACATGCCAACCTACCGGCATGTAAGTATTTTTCAAGCAAGCATTGTAGATTCGCAATAGCCATGGTTTAATGAGGTCCATGCCATATTGCAAGTCCGCTGGAATAATATTATCAATTCCAGGGGACGTAAAGGCATCAAACGACATGATGGCCCACTCTATGTAAGCATTCGTCACCCGGAAAGTGGGTGGACAAACCGACGCGGAATTCACAGTCCCCATCGCTTCGTCAATCCCTTCACTCCAGGGAAGTGAGTATCGAGCAGCGTCTCCATTGACCGTCCGGCTTCTGAATACTCTCAATAACTCTCGAGGACGTGCTAAGAATCCTGCGTAGCCTGCTGGTTTCGGACGGGCTTTCTATGTTGCCACAGAAAGTTTTCCACGACGCTCTTTTGGATCTTCGTATGGCATACTTAAACTCCCTTTGTTTATCCTTATAGGGCAGCCAGTTTCCACCATTTTTGGCCCTATTAAAGAGTCTTCTACATTCCCTACGTAACTCTGCAATCTCCGTATTCCACCAAGAGGGTTTCGGTTTACCCCTTGGCTTCGGTGGATTACAGGCCGCCTTTGCCGCAGAGCATATCTGCAAGGTCAAGAATTCAACCGCCCGATCAATATCGCAGTGGTCATTAATCTTGAAGAGAGCAGGCCTTAGGCCAAGCTCTATATTGGACCGAAATTTATTCCAGTCCGTTTGTTTCCTATTTATGTAGGAGTGGGATACTCCGGAACCTACTGATTCCAGATATAAGTTTTAAGAAAAATACCTATGGTTAGAAAAGGAGCACTCTTGAGAGAGACTCCAATTGCTGACAATAGCAGACCAGCCACCACCTGTCAGGGTAAGATGGAGAACCTCGCTTCTACTTGAAGTGACAAAGGTAGGCTCGCTTCCCCTATTGACATTACTTAAGTCATAAGATATTATAAAATCAAAAAGAGACTCACCCCGTTCATTGACATCTGTGCTGCCCCACATATGGTGATAAGCGTTAGCATCGGCTCCAATGATGACCGGCATTTGACGGTCGTTAGCCTCTGCAACCAGAAGCTTAAACAGGTCATGTTGTGGTGAATTTCCATGATCAGGGGCCATATAACAGGAGACCACCCAGACATCCTTCGAGCCCGTCTCCACTGCTATGGCAACGCTGTCTCTGTCACTGAATCTACGAAGAAAGAAAGAAAGCGCAAATATTATACTTAATAATAATGCAGGCCCTAGGCTTACCTTGACCTGTGACGTAGACAGTTTTGTAGCCGTCAATAGATAGTCCAGAAACCCGATCATTGATAACCCATGGTTCCTGGACTAGAACAATATCTTCTCCTTTTTGTGACAGGCGATGGAGTATGACCGCAGAAGCAGCGATGGAATAATGAAGGTTAATTTGCACAACTTTCATCATCATTATTTTTGGCCGTAAGGAGTGATTCCTCCCTTTCTGCCAGATATTCGGATCCGAGCCTCATTTGCCAGAAAATGTCACCGGCAAACTTGAATGAAAGATGAGACTTTTGTGCCCTCCGACGTATCTGAACCGCACATGGAGGCCGGAGCCGTTTGTATAGGTTCAGTTTGTCCTGCGGCAACCTCTGGTATCAGAGGTTCCATGGGAGGTTCAGAATTTTCCCCTTGTATTGTCCCTCTTATAGATCCTGAGAGAGATCGAGTCGAAACCGTAGTTGATCCCCCCTTACAGGCGTTGAGTGGGGCGAGGGACTCGTCGTTAATGACGATGACAGCGTGGCGGAAGTGGCCCTTTGGCTCGCTTACTTAAGCGACCTTCCAGTCGGCCGTAGGCAGCTCTTTGTTGCTAAGTTAAATCAGCTCCAGAATTTCATCCGGAGTGGAGGGATCTGCCGGGATTCGGCGAAGGATCTTGGACGGTTCGGAATCTGATCTTTGGATACAGCTGAGAGCTTAGCACTCGACCAGATTTCACCTAGGCTCTCAATTGCCTGCTTTTACAGGTCCGCTGAGCGTTGATCAGCACAAGCGATCAATTTAACATGCTTCTGATACAAGCCTGCATCACGGCCGCTTAGACTAACCTCCAATTATCTGGAGATATACTCCCGTCACTTTTACCAGTGTCTATTATAGCCAAAACGAGGCTATCCCTAACTATCTCGCTAAGGGGACGTGAGGACATCGGTTTAGACGTTGAAGTCTTTGGCCGTTTAGGCAACTGAGGGACTGTCGTGGCAGCTTTCTCAGCCGACCTTTGTCATTTCTGAGATGCCAAGTTAGGTGGAGGGCGAGACTCCAAGTTCTGTTTGGCCCATTTAAGTTTTGTCTGGTACCTTTCAGACAAAGTGTCCGGATCTTTCCCACCGAGCTTTTGCAGGAAACGATAGGCAGATCTTCTGGTTCTATACGCCCACGCCGACGCGTTGATGTGTACAGAAGAAGAGGGGGACGTGCTAGAGCCCAGATTACCAGTTGTTTGGGCTGGCTTAACCGATTCCCTCCCAGCAGTAGTTGGACCAATATGCGGGGGAGTCCCTCTTTCACTCTGTTTTGTAGCAGGAGTGATTAAGGTGCTCGAAAAGGGCATTACGCAACCTTTGGAGATTGCGGTGCGGGATGTTGAGGCAGACAACAGAGTCGCTGCACCCAGCTGTGGTGTGGAGGTAGAGGCCTCAGACGAAGGTTGTTTCTGGATTGCCGGCTTTTGCCGCTTCAATACAGTCGGCTCCCTTTTAAGGTTGGCCTTTGTGGTCTTTTTTGTTTATTTGGTTTTGTCTATGTGAAATACGTCCTCACTCATAGCTGCTATCTCCACCCGTATGTGTAGTCAACTCAAAGGTCCCATAGTTATCTATGCAAGCAGGGAGGCCATGTTATCTATGCAAGCAGGGAGGCCATGCGAGGGTTGGCACCAGCCTTCATGGGGACACGTGCTCCTAGCCAGACCGTGTCTAATTGGGAGTAATCTCAACCAAACCTACACCACCAACTTAACGGTGACGGGTATCGAACGTACTATGAGGACTGCCAGGGTTTTAACGGCACGGAGATAGTTATGACCTTAAACTGGAGCCATTCCCACAAGGTTTCACCCCGGTGCTACTAGGTCCAGAAGCCATAACTACCAGCCCAAGTCAAACAAAAACGTGCCGCAAAAATCGGATAGAAAGGTCCTTGAACAGAAAAAGGTCGTGCCAGGGGGGGAGGGTATAGATCATTTAGCCTTCCCCAGGATGCACTACGTGGAAGCGATCTATGTTACATCCCACCTTTAAAAGACCATATCCATTTATATCATTGTCTCTAAGGAACCTTGTTTTACTCCTTTTATAACTTAGTTTAATTTTTAGCATTAAGCCGACATAAAAATAAATAAACAGCTTATTTTAAATTTTTTTATTTTTCTTGTTAAAAAAATTTAAAACAACATTTTTATGGATATCACGTCACTTTCGAAACACTCTATAATATTTAGTACTTCTTTTTATACCGGCATACAAAAATTTAGCTTTTACGGTTCCAGAGTTAAAGAGCTATGACAGACGGACAGACGATGCAACAAAAATATTATTACCCCATGTCAACGGAATCACTTAAAATAAAAAACTAAAAAAAAATGAAGCCCTTGAAAACAAAACTCAATGTCCTTTTTTTAATCTCATTTTCGCCTTTTCGGAATATAAGCCGAAATAGGTTACATCTGGTCTTCAAAATTTCCCGAATCCTTCTTTTTTTTTTTGAATTAGGACCAGCACTCAAGGGATGACCCCTGCTTATGCAATGTATTGTGCCAGAACTTGGAAGTTAGGTTGTGGGATGGGGAATAGAGGGAGTAGTGCTTGTGAACATTTGATTTGAATCTTTGCACATTGAAAGTGGCAGGAAAGACCTCTATAGGGAGTTTATTCCACGTACGAACTATTCAGCTAAAAAACAAATTTTTTCTGTAATGCGTTGTGCGATTCACTGGCCAATCGACCACTAAGGAATGCGCTCTTGATGCAGATCGCATTGCGCGTTTAAATTACGTTTTTCATGAAAAAGTTCCCTGATTTCATAAGAGCACATTCCGTTGTAGTAACGATAAAACAGAGAAACACACTCTACATTGCGTCGATGCTCCAGTGATTCAAAAGAGCTGGATACCCTACTGCCACCGATGAGTTTCATCGCTCATTCCTGTACGCGGTCGAGTAACTTCAAAATAGACTCTAAAGCACCGGCCTATACATGAGAGTCGTATTCCATTTTCGGTCTGATAAAGGTGACATAGATAGTAAGGAGATCAGATGGAGTGAAGTATTTTTTATGCCGTTTCAGAAAACCTTGGCATTTGAATGCTTCTTTTGCAACATGAAGAATGTGCTTGTTCCAACGAACATCGCATTGAATTTTCATGCCAAGAACTTCGAGAGCTTCTGATTCCTTAATATATATATCACCCATAATTGCAGATGACGTAGTATGTTCAGCAGTACGCCTGTGCGAAACACAGCACTGGATTTTATAAGCGTTAAACTGAACCCTGTTGGCCAGGCCCCATTCGGAAATTACCAATAGGTCGCGATTAAGAATATCGTCCATGTGCTTTCTCATAGCCTCAATTTCCCGAAGGCTTGGTCTACTGCGAAACGAAAATGAATGGCACATGCTACTGTCATCTGCAAAAGAACAGATAGGGTCGGAAATCTCACGTATAAGGTCGTTAAGAACAATAAGAAATAGGGTAGGGGAAAGGACGGAACCTTGCGGTATCCCTGAATTTACCTTGAACTCATTTGATAAGATCACATCTATAACAACTCGTATAGTGCTATGCCTGACAAAGCTCGATATAAGTCGAGTGAAGCTTTTACCGACACCACCGACACTTGCGTCTAAAAAATGTTATTGTTATTATTTTTTTACCGTAGCGGTCACATATTTCAGAATTTATTTGAAAAAGCTTTCAAAAAAGTCTTATAAACTTATGCACCCTTTTCATATGCTTATAGATTTCAGAGCTATATGTATATCTGAAAGTTTCTGATAGTCCTCAATATTAAAACCATTCTTACTTTCTGTGTCATGCATTATCTTAAAGATTTGATATTTGTTATTTTGCTTATTTAATAATTTAGCATTTAGTTTTAAACATAGAAAATATTTATTGATTAATTGGTACCAGATGTGAAAAGGCTTTCTTGATTCGTTAAAATAATGAAATAAATTTTAAAACTTTCTTATCATAAACGTGCGTTTTTTCTCATCCTAATTCCGGTCTGAAGAAGAAAAGTTCATCTTAGGCTTTTCATTTTTAACTGGTTTAAAAATATGTTATTGTATATTTTTAAGATAAAGTTCATTGAAGATGACGGACCGAAAAATGCATTAGTTATGTCATTAAACAAAAAAAGTTCACTCTAAAATAAGAGCTTGCCTGACTAAAAAATATGCTTTTAAATTTTGTTGTTTTGTAATAATGTGTAATAATCTGGAAATATCTTAATGATCCTCGCCTTATCCTTATTTATTATTTCTTATTTTATATGTAAAAATAAAAATATATATAAACGCATTTTGTTAGATATTGATTAGATCTTGAGGAGGCAAAAATAAGGAATCCTTAGATTAAATATATGCTCGATTTAAATGTGAATGGTACCAGAGAAAAGTTTATGACTTCCAGATTCTTAATATTATAATAAAAAATCACGTTATAGTGTCTTTTGGAGAAATAAAATGTTAATTTGAAATTCCCGCTAAATAAAAACTCTTTATTTTATCATATAAATATCCGAAACACCTATCTATCAAATCCTCTTTGGAGTATGTAACCAACAATTTCGATATTAAAAGTCCGTTTACAGAATTTATAAATTTTGTTTTGATTTTGCTGTGTAAGGATAGGGCTGGAGAGCAAATAAAGTAAATGTCTCAAATTAATAATCCGATCCTAAATATTTAAACTACGCCAAAAATACTAGGTTAATGTCGGAAAAAACCAATTTTCTTCCAAGCTAAAACAGACAACCTTCACACGTGAGAAAATTTTTAATAGATATTTTCAAGGTCAAATTAAATTTAAAAAATCTTAACATTTGAGTTAGAAATAAACTTTTTATTACATTTTGAAAAAAATTATATGCCCAAATTTAGGTGTTACTTTTTAGCCTCCCGTCGACCGCAGCAGCACTCAGAAACACCTCTTCTTTGTCTGTGTAAGTTTATTTAGATATCTTTAGTGGTTCATGTGCTAATGAACTGTTATATAAATATGTATTGAATTAACATCAATGTATGGACTTAGTCGCTCTTACACTGCACTATTAAACGTGCTTTTGCGTTTTTACGTGAAAGTGCTAAGTTTGTGTGGATTTCAATTCTCAATAATTAACGCCCTTAATGCACTATAATTACTCACTTGCTTTGTGTAATTAATTTTGCATTGGTCTTTGATGATTTGGTAACCAAATTATTTTTGTACTTTAATGAGGGATTATTAATTACATTCATATGAAGAAATTTATGCAACTTTAAAAGGAATTTATAAAGTACGTATATATAATAGTTTGTAATAATTTATAGTATTCTGTATTTAATTGTAAAATTTAATAAGTAATTTACATTTTATTAGAGAAAAAGATCTTTGTCAATAATAAAGCGATAAAAATGTGTGCAATAACAGATAGTTATATCCTACATTTAAGCAGCAATATATGAAAATCTAGTAATTTCATATGCTTTTAACATAGAAACACACCACATACTTAAAATAATAACTTCTTTATCTCTTTACTGTCTGTTTCTAAAAAGTCGCAGCAAGATTAGAAATAAGATGTTTTATACCCTTCATCACAGGTGGAAAAAGGGTATATCTAAGTATGTCATTCCGTTTGTAACTTATACATTATCCTTTTCCGACCTCATAACATCTGGATATTTTGTCATGTCAGTCTGTCGGTGGGTGTTCGGTTGGAAATCAACTTTGCAATGCACTAGATGAACTAGAAAAAATTTAAATACTTCAATCGATCATACAGTTTCAAAACAGTTGCTATTAAAAATCAGAAAGGCAACGGGCAAAACACCATGCCTGCTCTAATTTCTCCATATCATTTGAAGCAATGAACTAACTCCAATCAAAAAACAAGTTCAATATCCACATTAAATAGATAGTGCATTATAAAATTTTTAAATGTTTGTTATGTTTTTTTATGGCTCGATTATCGATTGCAGCTGAACTTCAGTGGGGTTGTCAGTTGCCAATATTGCATTACAGATGGCAACTTGCAACTATCAGCTGATAATATCAGTTGCAATACCAGCAATCACTTTTTTGTGGTGGTTTATGATCAAAAGTTGTTGCAAAATTTTTTTCAAATTTAAAATAGTTTTTTCGCAAATAAATATATTAAAAAGGGTTAAATGTACAATCAAAAAACAATTTGAGAAACTGGTTCGACAGATGGAATTAAATTCAAATATTGGCCGAGGAATACGTGCCTTTGGAGAAACAAAAGCCAGAGCCGAATTAGTATGGGCTGATGTGTCCAACAAATGAAATAGCTATGGTCCGCCAGTGCGTACTTCCAAAGAATGGCAGAGAGTTTGGATTCACTATAAAGCTAAACTAAAGAAAAAGTTGGCTAAAAACGAAAGAAATTTTCATATGACTGGTGGTGGTCCGTCAGAAGAAGTAACCTTATCGCCATTGGAGTAGTCCGTTGCAGATCTCTTACAAATTGATCTCGTTGTTAATCCTAATGGTAATATCTTTGGTGTAAGCCAAAAAGAAAATACTCCGGAAATGGAATTTGATCCCGAGAAGTATAACGAACAGCAGTAAGAGATTGATGACCCTCAAAAGAAAAAACAGCAAGAGCCACAAAAGAAAAATAGAAGAGCAAAGATTTAATCTTCTACAGGCACAAACTGATACCCAAAGTGAACTGGTTAAAACTATGAATAAAATTAAGAAACAACTATGGAAGAAAAACGAAATTCTAAAAGAAATAAAAAATTTAAAAATCAAGAAATATGAGGTCTTAAAAGAAATCAAGAAATTGAAACAAAAGAAATATAAGGCCTTATTAAAATAACAGACTCTTAATACAGAAATTAAGGGAAAAAAACTCCAAAATTTAAGTAAATAACTTATAGAAGTAGTTCTATTTTTTTTTTGTTTTTATTAAATTAACAGCCAGAAAGGTGATATAGTTTTTTTTAATTAATCAAAATAGTCAGGAAGGCAGTAATAATTTAATATTGTTGAATAAAATTTTTTAAGTTTTTGTTTTATAAACTATTAAATACACAAATTTTAATTACATTTATTAGTCTTTTTTAAGAATAAAAAAATATTAAAAAGTAAATACATTATTCAAGTTTTATTTATTTAAGCATACCATTACGCGTTGTTTTATATCTTTGGCCAAAACATCATTATCGTTTTCAATTATGTTTACTACTTCTATTTCGTTCGAAATTCTTGAATATTCCTCTCAATCAGAATTTACATTGGATATGGCCTTTTCGGGTTTATAGTGCAGTCCACGTTCAGCAAAAAGACACCGAAATACAGCCTTTAAAACTCCATTTGTTCTCTCAATCACGTTACGGGCTTGACAATGAATGATATTATACTTGCCCTCAGACGACATCGGTTCAGCTGAACGGAATGGTGTTAAAAGCCGTGGTTCCAAAAGAAATCCTGAGTCACCTATATTTTTAATTAAAATACTTGTATTTATATTGATATATGTAGTTTTAATTTGATTAATGGACCAACCAACCAACCAACCAAGTATTTTGTCCAAAATCCAAATTTATCTCTTGCTTTAGTCCGCTATTATTCCAAATAAAGGCATCGTGAGTAGATCCAGGATATCTGGCGTCGACATATCTTATTTGCATTTGGTAATCTCACATCTATAAGTAGATCTTTGTTAGGAATATTATTACTTAATGAATTACAATAGAACTTACAAGTAAAACATTTAAGCTGTAATAGCCTTTCCTGTTCATATACAAATGACGAACTTCTTCTTTAGGTGCCATTATATGTACATGTGTGCCATCGATGTACCCAACAACACCAGGAAATTTTATTTTTAATACAATTTTTTTATTTTGGGACTTTACTTCCTCCTACATTTTTGAAATAATCCACTTTTTGCAAATTTTCTTCTCTATAAGATTTACAACTTCCGTCAAGATAACAAACACTGTAGGTTGAGCTACTCCAATGTTATAGTCATTTCCATGAGACTTTTGAAAGCCTCCCTCTAAAAAAACCTCAAAGCGGCACATAATTTTAAAATAGGAGGTATTACTGTGACCCAATGGCTTTTTCTAAAGTCGTCCCTTAAAGCGTCTACTAAATGAATAACTGCTTCTTTTTCTTTTCTTTAATCTTTCTCAATATGCAAATTGACTCACAGGGTAGGTGGTAATTTTAAGGGATTAGAATTATCTCTTAACCGTCTTTTAATGAATGCCACATTTTTGACCTCATCTTCCTTGACCTAAAACAAAAGATTCACGGAACTAATGATGGTTAATTTTATTTTAAACAATTTAATTTAAACAAGATGTTGTGCAATTATATATTTTAATTTCTGTTAATTTCTTTTAATATATTTTTTTCAACAAAAACGATTCTTCACAAACTTTTGATAAATGCACTTTTTTTCAAGAAAAATTGTTTGTTTAATTTTTGTAATTAGAGATGTGCAAAAAACAATAACTTTAGGCAACTGAATAAGGTTGCCGTACATAATAACATTTTGGCCACTAGTTGCGTTGCTTGTAGTTAACTCCACTGAAGTCCAGTTGCAATCGGTAATCGAGCCATTATCGTTTTTACAATAACAAATGTAATAGTATGTTTACACGGCAAATTGAAGCACTTGTTTCGCTCTCTGAAACAAGATTGCGAATCAGCCTGTTTACACGACACATTACCATTTCGATTTGACAACAATATTTTAAAGTGTACATGCATACATATATATTTATTTATGCACATAACAAATTGCGCGCGTATACGATTTGGGTTAAAAATGGAAAAAAAGGTGAGTAAGAATTTTAAATATTATTATTTTATAACATTTTTCATTTTAAGAGGTCAGAAAACGAGCCAGTAATTGGGAGCAGATTGAAGAGCGCGCTTTGTTGGAGATATGGGCTGAAAAGATGCCCCAGTTGCGTGGCTGCCGGAAAAACAGCCATGTAATTCAAGAAATGAGTGCTGAACTAAAACGACAAGGGTTCAATTATTCCGCGGATGAGCTAAAAACCAAAATGCACAACATGACTAGTCGATGTCGGTAAGGATATACCTATGTCCATAAAGGTATTTAAACATACTCGGTTTTGTTAAAATTCGTGAACACCACTCTTTAAAGATATGTAACTCTCTTATGATTTTTAATTAATTCTACCAATATTCATATGTATTTACAGAAAAGAAAAACAAATAATAGGGACAAACGGTGGTTCGCCCTCCGATATGGAGAACTTATTAACTTCATTTAAAAGTTACCACACACAGGGTCTAGTTTTTGACAGCATAGATAGTAAGTATAAAACACAAACCAATTAATTAAGAAAAACTTAAAATTTATTATTATTATTTGTTTATTTTAGACATTCATTCAACTATAGAGTCTACTCCACTGCCATCTCCGTCACCACCGCACCCGACACATCTCCGCCGTTGCTGTTAACTCTAGATTCACCGCCATGTACATCATCAAACCCACTTCGCACACCTGTAAATAAGAGAAAAAGTTTTGACAAATTAATTAGGTGTTTTGAAGTAAGCATGGAAAAAATGCAATCTACAGCAGAAAAAATTGCTTCTATTGAGGAAGATAAAATAGAAATTTTAAAAACATTTGCTGCCAAGGAAGCAGAGGTGCAAAATGCACTTATTGAATTTTTTAAAAAATTTTGATAATAAGACTAATTTCATTTTTTGATTCTGTTTAGTTTATTTTCTGTTTAGTTTAAAAATATTATACTTATTTTTTTTTTTTTTTTTGTTATTAGTTATGAAATGTGCTATATTTTGTTTAGTTAAAAATGTTTTTCTTTAAAATAAAACTTACATAAATATTCCGATAACGCATGTCTTATTCTTTCCGAATTTTGGTTATGATCCGATAGAGTCACAAGGTATTCGGGATATGACCGATTTTGTTCTGCAACTGCTAGAGAAGCTAACCACACTTCATGTATTGCGTCATTATTTTCTATAAGATAATTACGGGGAGCACAGCAATATAAAACTATAGCATTAGCGTTTGTTATCGCATTATCTACGCCTTTTCCAATGCGTCTAAACCGAGCTTTAAGGTGTCCAAAAGCATTTTCCACCACTCTCCGCGATTTTGACAATGCGTAATTAAAACACTTTTGCTGATAGCTTTGTGAGACACGAAAAGGAAATGGCTTCATTAATTTTTCATTGAGCCGAAAAGCTGAATCTCCAATTATGTGTACAGGAATATCTACGCCTGAAGTATTCCTTTTTATATCGTCCAAAATTTTACATTGATCCAGTTTTTTAGAGAAGATTCTTGGAATATTCGGGAATCATTACAACGTCCTGGGCTGCCACAGCTCACATAAATAAAACGACATCTTTAAAAAAGAATAGATTTAAATGATTCGTACAAATTTTATTTTGCTGTTACCTTGCATCCACTAACGCTAAAAGTACAATTGAATACCATCCTTTATAGTTGCGATAGTCTATAGCGTCCTCATGGTGTGGGTTAATTTCAATATGGCACCCGTCTATAAATAATAGACATATGTAAGTACATACAAAAGCACAAATTTAACAATCTTTATGACGATAGAAGCAACTTACCAAGAGCCCCCATGCATTGGGGATATCCAAGGGTTTCAAACTCTTTTACCAATCAATTTCCTCTCTTGTTAATGGAAAATTTTTCAAGTATATTGGCGCCAGAACTCTCCACACCTCTCCACAATGACTTAAAAGTAATTTGCAAACGGTCGCCTTTCCTACGCCAAACATGTTTGCAATTGTTCGGTACTCTGCAGAAGAGCCCAACGCATACAAACTTATTGCAACCCTTTTTTCTAGTCGGATCGCCTCACGCATATTTGTACCCTTTATTCGCATCGCAGGTAGCAACATACATAACTTATAAAAGATGCTTCGATTCATCCTAAAGTTATTCTTAAAAAAAACATCATCGGTTTTTTGGCAATTAATTTCCCAGAATGATTGACAACGGTCCTAAAGTTATTTTGTTAAATTATTCGTATGTCTGTAAAAAAGGTTAAGAAGAAAGCTTACTATTTTCCAGGTCAATCTTTCTGAGTTGAGAGACATATTAATATGATGCAGCTGGTTCAAAAGATAAATATGTCGCCTTTGTAAATCTTTCAGCGCCTCGAAGCACATCTCTGACTCCTCAAAAAATTTCATTTTTGTGGCCATCCTCCTGGACAAAATAATTTTTTTTACAGCGTGTTTTATTTTTCCATTTTTAAATTTCGCACAATGGAAATTTATTCTGTTTGTTTGTTTTCCTTTTCCTTTTGTTTATGTTTTTGTTTTTGACAATTAGCGCAGATGAACGGTCGATAAATATTAGGGATGATAGTAGTTTCTTTGTGTTTTGTAAGCTGTTTAAAAATTAAACATGATAAATTGAGATGTTTTGCTCTCAATATTTTGTATGGCGAGACATGTTGTTTGGCAGTAGTTTGGGCTCTTAAATATGAAAAGATAGCGAAACAAGTGTTTTAAGTAGCCGTGGAAACATGGTATAACTATTATTAATTTATTACGAAAACCCTTTTTTTTAAGTCAACGAAAAATTGACGAAACGTCATGGTAAAAAATGTAATAATATTGTTTTATTTACATTTATTATAAGGTCCAATTAGCTTATTTCAACAATTAATAGAAAGTTCTAGTACTAAAGAGTTCACACCCAGTTATCAGGAAACGATCTATCCATCTTGTAATTTTAATCGTAATCTGTTAATTGATAGAGTAACACACATTCAAAATAGAATTTATGAATTAAATCACGTGCTTCGTCTTAACAATAAATAAAATATTTAGTTATGCTTTTCTAATTGCTGCATAATTGAAGTAAAATTATTTAAACGAACAAACTGATTATTCGAAACTATCAACGAAAATAGAACACACTGCCAGAAAAATTCATTTAGTTGAGAATGTCATATAGTTAGTGTTGTTATTTTCAATTAATTGAATTTTACATCTGGTAGTTATACAATTACACATTTGCAAACTCACAGTACATTTGTATAAAATGCAACAACAATCATTGATTAAATAATTAAACGACTTTATTATATAATTTGTAATCAGATATAGTATTGTTGTAAGCTTATGCAGAACTGCGTTATGGAGAGTGACAAGGTATTGTAGCAAAATTATTTTTTTAGTGTTCAATTAAATATGCAATATTTAAAATATAAAGGTTCAACAATAATTGTGCTAATAAAAAATTATTCAAACTTATCTAAAAATTACAATTTGCTGTAATTTGTGACCGTCCAGTACCTAAACGGCAAATCAAAAATTATATACCTCCGCTAAGCAGTCGCAATGCAATAATCCCTTTGTATAAACACTTAATTTAGTAAAGCCATAGAGAAGCAATGCTGGCTCAAGTAAAATTAAAATCAATAAAAATAGATACAACATCTAAAAGAACACAACTTTAAAATATGAACCTAAAAATAATAAGGCCCTACCGATTTGGCCTATGATTTAGATTTTTTAAAAACATGAATTACGGAATCAAATGCAACTGTAATATATAACTCCTTATTTTGAACTAGCGGTATTACCGAATTGCGACATAATAACAACAGAGTTTTTTTTTCTTCTAAATGGTATGATATCAGTATGAACTATGTTTAGCTAATAAGTCGAAAATAAATTCAATTCGATTTAGTTAAATCCTAATGCTCGTTCACCAAAGAAGATTCATAACAGGGTTTGCTGTAATGTATTCGCAGGAATACGCAACGAAATCACTGATACTTAAAACGAAATTAATTTTCAAAATAAATAACCAACACATTTTTTTAAAAAGTTTTATGAAAAAAATTCAGTAATCTATTTAATTTCTTTATTATTTTACTTGGAAGTAATATTGCAACATCTTAGTCACTACAGTGCTAAATGAAAAACTTTATTTTAATAATATTATTTAAACATTTTAACTGGCCGTCGGTCTGCTAATTACACATTTACGAAACTGAAAAAATTAGTTATCGTTCTTTTAAATCCTTAAACAGCAGTTAAACGTCATAAATCCGATTAAATTGTTTCACATATTGTTAACTTTTGTATACAAATGTATAAATTTCATAAATAAACTTAACAAGTTTTTAACTACAACTGAGAAACGGTTTATTATATTTTTTTGGTGTTATACAACAAAAAATTTTTTTGAATTTGTTTTATAATGTTAGCGTCTAAACGTATTATACACGTTTGTCTTGCATCAATAAAAACGATTAATGTAGCCTGCGCAGAAAAGATTTAGCCCCGAAACACCAATTTAATATTCGATTAGATATCTGGTTATTTTATACATTCCCGCATACAAAAATACTTCGGTGTAGGACTGCAAAAAGGCGCTTATATGTGTTTTGGCGTTGATGTATTTTTAGCACACGATTGTAAATAAAACATAAAGCAACTGAAGCTCTCTGTCATAATGTTCGTACGTTTCATGAGAAGGCAATAGCCAAACGACCTCTGCTTCTTTTATTAGCTAAAGTGGATGGCAATAATGAAAACAATAAAAATTTCCAATTAATAGAACTGTTTCTTAAGTGACCATAATAGCTTTTATTTGTAGTAGAGCCAACACATCCATATCCACTTTATGTAAATAATCTTACATTTAACCAATACGAATTTAGTTTGTTTTCTTGAGAATAAAATATTAGTAAGAATTATTGGATGTACTGAAATAAACTTATTTAAATAAGGAAAATAATATTTGTTAAAGTTTTGGGAAAAACAAAATTAAAATATGTTATATATATATATATATATATATATATATATATATATATATATATATATATATATATATATATATATATATATATATTATAATATTAAAAAAAAAAGTTTAAATCAATAAAAATTACAAATCAAAAACGAAAAATATATTATAAAAAGCTAGGAAAAAGGTATAAATTTGCATAAAAACGCTGACATGATTAAACGATATTTCATATTGATTTTATGCATTCAAATGTTCCTAATATATCAGAAAAATAATATTTTAACGTTAAAACTTAAGCGGATTAAAAATAAGCAATGGGAATAAATATTGCTAAATAATATTGCTAACAGAACAGCAATCAATGCCGTTTTTAGAAAAAAAGTTGATAGCAAAAATATAAGAAATTTATCAAATAATAAGCAAAATAAAAAGAACATCATCTATGAACATTGAAGTTAAAATCTTTATACGGATATATTTAAGATATAAATTAATGGAAGCATAACCTTAAATATTTATTTAACCAATGTCCGCCAGTATTAAGCCAAATATTATTTACGTTTTGAAAATAAGTTTGTACACTGAGAGAATATAAATCAAAGATCGATGCATATGGTTATTGGCCGAATATAAAAAACAGATTTAAAATAAAATCGATTTTACTAATTTACAGTATAAAATGTTTACCCCCAGCCGAATGCTTGAATAAGTGAATCCTGTGTTCATGAGTTGATATTTCGGTTCTGAAGAATTTTCCAATTTGCTTGAACTTTAAGCACATTTCAAAAACTAGTAAATATTTTAATTTTGTTCAATACACACGCTATTAAATTTACTTAATCGACAGTTTTTGTTGATTGCTGATTTCAAATTATATTGAAATTCTTTATCCAGTTTCTAAAGGTTATTGATTAGGTTGTCAAAAATTATAAATCATCTTAATATTAAGAAAAAATAATTCGGTAGTATTTTATTATTATTTTGTTAGTAATGGATCACAATTTTATTGTTTCTTTTATATTTTTGCAAAATTTAAGACTTCAAATTTAAATAAAAAATTTTTCCAAGGATACACTTTCTAGACTAGAAATTATATTATATGAAAAAAAAAAACAATTTACCCTTTAGGCGCTAAACTTTCTTACAAAGAACGAAAACTGAAAAAAAAATTCAGATTCAATGCGGATGATTTTTAAGAAAATTTATGAAGTTTCAAAATTTTCAGTAATAAATTTATGGTAACCACCAAATACTTCAATGGCTTACGAATATTTTGGAAAATTATTCTTATTGTTGTGAAAACCTTCTTCAGTCTCTTTAAAATTTTATTGACTTAGGATAGAATATATATATATATATACAGAGGATTTATAATGTGTGCTGCCATATTATTGTCAAAATTTTTTACATATTACAATGATATTAATTTTAAAATATTGTTGTGAATTCAACACATAATTTTCCTAAAAAATAACAAAATTTTAGTCCAATAATTAAGTTAAAAGTTGTGATTACTGATTTTATAGTAACTGATGGGCTGCCTTTTTCTTATAATCTAATCTATTCCTGATGTAGAGTAGTTGGCAAGAAAATATTACTGTTGCGCTATTTAAATATAAATGATATATAAGAAATTTATAATATCCACATGAAAATAAGACAAACTATTTTTGAAAACCTTCAACTGTAGAAGAAAAAAATTCACTTATGCATAAATAAAACTCACAATTAAATAGAATGTATCAATAAAAATCAAAAATATTCTTTGTATTAAAGTATTTTAATGATAATAATTATACTTTTTAGTTGTCAAAAATGCCGACAAATGCTTCTGTAGTATAGGCGTCCAGATAATAATAATGACAATTTATTATTAGCAAAAATCTCACGTTCTCCATTTCTATTGTTATACTCGTATCCAAAGAAAATTTAGTAATTAAAATTATAATAAATCGAAATATCATTTGCTTAAAATAATTATAATAAAATTGTCGGCACTGACCTATAAATAGTCTTACGCGATTGTTTTCGGAACATCGTAGACGAGTCTTACGGAAAACTCACTTTCATGATACATTTTCTCCCATTAAACTAAACTTGCACGATCGGAATACGACAGCGCAGGGGATTAATATAATCGCCTGCTCCAATCGTGGAAGAGTCTTTAACGACTAAAAATGCTAGTTGGGCAATTCAAAAAGTTTATATGGATTAGTAAAAAATTGTGTAATTATTGTTATTGTCATTGTTAACTGTAAACGTGGTGTTAGCAAGAAAAAGATGAACAAAATCAGCAAGAAATATAACTTAGAAAGAAAAAGTAGATCGTAAACCTAAAGTTTACGAAAACTTTATTCGAAACTAGCTTTTAAATAATGTATAAAATTATCGTTATTTTCTCTTTGCTCAAGCCCTGTATAAGGAAGAAATTAATGAAGAAGTATTGTAAACAATGCTGATTTCTGCACATGAATATAATAAAACGGCGTCTATAATATGCGTGGTCATTTCTGCACATGAAATATTTTTTTAAAACTTTTAATGTTGTTGTAGGTATTAAGCAATATGAAATACAAATAACTTTTTTTTTGGAATTTTTGTTTGTTTGCCTGTCTGTCTGTCTATGTTCGCATCACGTGATAATTTCTGGATGGATTGGAATACAATTTTTTACGGAAGTCCCTTAGAGCCTTGGTTCAAATATAAAATACCTTTTCTGGTAAAAATTAGTCATTTCATAGAGAAACTACACATGTGAAAGCACTCAATTTTACCGGTATATTTGTGCTAGAACAGCTGTCAGTACATATTATTTTTGTAGATTGAAAGTTTTCTAACACTGTTTACAGAACTCTGCAACAAACGTTTAAAAACATATTTTTATAAATTTTAATTTTAAGAAAATTAGAAATGATACGCGGACGAAGTCGTGGGACCTGCTAGTCATTTAATATTTTGTGGTAATAAAAAGTTCAGTACGTATGAGTTATACCGAATATAAAATTTTTCATACGAATGGTATTAATTAAAATGTACAATCTACAGCAACGGTTCTCAAAGGGTTCCGCATAAAGAACCGTAAAAACAGTGTTTTCAAAAATAATAAAAGTTTTATTTTGAACTTGGTCTTCAGAGGGGTCCGCGAAAAAAAAAATTATTTTACTAGGGGTTCGTGAGCAGGAATTTGATGAGAACCCCTGATCTACAGGAAAATTGCAAGAAGAATCAATTACCAGGTGGTTGCCGAAACCATCTATTTTTTATTAGTTTAAATTAACGTAAATCACATAACAATTTATTTTAGTATGGAAACAGATAGAATAGAAAAAAAAACAATAGTTTAACAATAGTTTTGTTTTAAAATTTTTAATTTTAGATAAATTGAGAAAATTGAAAATATTGGACAACAAACGGGAAATTTTTTGAATTAGTGTTTTTCTATCAGATAACAATTGAAGAAAATAAAAAGAAAAACGCAAATTTAAAAGTGACAAAGGCAAGGATTTTTTTAATAGTACAATCATAATTATTACATATCTAATGTTTTACGCTTATATTAATACTGATCACAAAGATATTTTAAGGCAAAATATTATAGTTTTATTTTTAATAAGAAACAACAGTATTAAAAAAAAATATTCAGACAAGGAGAAAAATTACTACTCCAAAGATTTAAGCTTTTTGTGATCGCAAAAAGTAATAAATAAATCTTAAGTAACTATTTTTAAATGTTTCAAATAAAAACTAATATCAAGACGAAATATAAGAGCTGTTATACTAAAAATAGAGGTATTTTGTGTTAGTTTCTAAAAATAAAGTATCAGAAAATTTAATGTAAAATTCATTAAACGTTTATTTAATATTAAATATATATTTAAAGCTCAAGCTTTTATGTAGCGGCTATGATATTTTATTCTTGGAATGTCTAGCTGGTATTAATAGATTTTTTGTGAGTAGATATAAAATTTAAATGTCACCGAGAAATTTGTCTTTTGACAAAGATATTCTACTTTATTAAAAAATTCTTTTTTTTTGGGTTTTTTACTATTTAAAATATTTAATGGTTTACGAGAAAGTTTTACCCTAAATTTAAATCAATAAACGCAAAAGTAATATTGTAATTTTCTGCTGCAACAAAAACTTATGTCAGATTTTAATGAGTGCAAATGCACTTCTTATATTTTATATACTTTCGTACATATGATATATATATATATATATATATATATATATATATATATATACATTTATGACAAAAATTGACAAATTATGTCTGTAAATAAAAATAAATACAAACACTTGAAATTTTTTTAAGAATTTAGAACCTGAGGAAAATATTACTTTTAGTTTTGACTTATTGCTCAATGGCGAAATATTAAGTGGGATTTTCTTTACCTTAATATTATTCTAGGTTTAAATGCCTACCTGGGCTAAACTCTACTTAAGGTCGATATTTTTTTGAAACTTAATACCAATTGCTTAAATTCAAACCTCTGTTACGGCTTTGGCTATTCGAAAGATATATAGAAAATAATTTAAAATACTTTTATCCAGGAATGTAAGAGTTTTAAGATAACTGATAAAAAATCAGGTTTAACAATTGTTACTCATTCATTTACGTAATGGTTATAAAAACCATTAACAAGTAATTGAAATGAGAAATATATTGTTTTAGGTTATAAATAATCGTAATCTAAACCAAAAAATGTTGGTTAAAAATAGCCATTATTAATTTTTTTCTGGTAAATACCACATGTATAATGTATATTTGAGTTCGATACATAAACAATATACATTGTACGTATGTATGTATACATGTATGGAAATTTTTCACATATGAAACCAAAAAAAAAAAAAAAATAATAATTTTTCTCGATAAAGGTTATATTCAACCAAACAATTTTTTTTTTGAATTAATAGTTATATTTATAACTATTATTTTTATTCTCTCAATTAATTAGTTACCCCAACCAATATAATATAAAAGCCACGATAATGGTTAAAAATTCCAAAGTGCAGATAAAGGGCATTTTTGCCTTAGCTTTTTACTCTAAAATAAAAACATAAAAGTTATTTTCTGTCCCTGCTATTATCACCTATTGGATGCTATACACAAAAAAAAACTCATATAAATCGTATTTGTCTACAAATAACGCAGATTCAAAAGAAAAAATTATTAATTTCCGGTCTATAATTGTTTTTGTTATACTGGCAGAACAATTTAAAGCTGTTTGTCAATCTGTTTTAATTACAGAAACATTAATTGAACGAAGAAATTTTCTGAGTTATACCAAACTAAAGGAGTTTTTGATAAAATAATTTGTTTATATCATTATGTTATAAACTTTTAATTGGGTATTATGCTTATTTCAATTATAATCAACAATGATTAGACAAAGAGCTTTAACAATATTATAAATCTCTTTCCTCCTAAACCAAAATAAATAATATTACTATATATTTTTCCATTATATAAACTTAAAATTGCATTAATGATAGTACATATGTTATTTGAATACTTTTTTCTGAGTTAAGTTTATAAAAAAAATTAAGAATAAAGTTATAAAACAAATGGGAATCTTTAGAAAACATCAAGTTAAATACACCACAAAAAGAGAATTCAAAAAATATCTACAGTCGTAATTATTTGTACCACTTAAAACTTTTTTACGAAAAAGAACATTTTCTTAACAATTGAAATATAACATAATAACAATAAAAACAATAAAAATGTGCCTAAATTAAAAAGTTTAAAAATCCTTGATTTAAAAATGAAATACATATAAATTTAAAACTAAATAAATTTAAAACTAAAAGGATGAAAGGTACTTAGTTTGCTATCCTTGTGACAAATATCCTTTAAGTATTTTTGACGTTTTGGTTAGCAGCATGTACAACAATTTACTTTCATTAAACAACCACATATCGTTTTCTTAATAAAAGAATAGTGTGTAATTTTTTTGTCTTTTCGAAGTAATGAAGTTTAAAGTTTTTGTGTTATAAGACATCTGAAAAATAGTAATATTTAAGAAAATAATCGATAATTTTAAGTCATGCTCATTTAAATATGTAGTGGAATAATCAGGCTACTAGCAGATGATATTTAGTTAATTTACAAATTATTTATTTGCAAATAAACAGGATTCGAAGTACCATGATGTCATTTAGACTATTTTATTTGTTTACAATATGTATGAAAATCATTATACACTGTTTTATTTTGTATAGTATACACTATTTTACTTGAATCTTTTAAACCATTTATCACAAAATACTTTTAAATTATCGGACGAAAATTCATGCAGGAAGACATAGCATTTGTGTTAAACAATCAATTTTATTTATAATTCACAGTCATTTTTTTTTTTTTTGGTATTTCAATGAAACACTGTTAATTGCCTTGCAATACGGTTTTAATTATTAAAAAATGTAAGAGTAAAAGGCAATATTCGTCAATAAACATCTATAGAAATATTCTCCTCCAGATCGGGCTCATGCAAGTAATTTTTTTCCACAATTTAGAGATTAAGATAAGAAAAGTGAAATTATTTTGGAAGGACATTTTTGGTACACAGCTCCCTAAGATCTTTGTACTTTAAGGAAGATACGGTAAGCTGTCACCTGATTTTAGGGCACAAATCACAATTTTAAGTTGTTGATTTCTTCCTCTTTCTTTTCATTAATTTAATTGTTTGCCACTCGGAGTCCCAATTCCCTTTGTAGAGCAACAAATTAGAATTACCTTTTTCCTCTTTTAATTGCTTAATCTTCAACTAATTCACTGGGTTATTTTCGTTATTTTTTTTGAAAGTGTGACCTAATCTGCTGAATCATTTTTTGAGATCATAAATGTAATACCAGAACATTTTTTGCACAATGTGTGGTTGTTTTCTGTTGGTAAATAGAAAATCTGGCATTACACCTAAGCAGCTGTTTTTACTGCACTTCAGTGCAACTCTTTATATTGTAATCTTTACTTACTTTCTTTCACTTCCGTTTTTTACATTGTCTTTGAGATAACCTTGTGCTTAAATAAAAGTCCCATTTTAATTATTATATTACACTAGCTATCGTCTTTAATTTACACAATCACAACATTTTCTAAGGTCTAATCCAATATTTTTACAATGTTTTTACAACAACACACTAGAAAAAGCACAATTGTCCTATCTATTTTTTCCCCAGCAAATTCTACAATATATCAAACAGCTCATATTAGCAGTGTAAATAGATTTTGAGCTATTTTTTGCTCCAACCGTAGAACAAATATAGTGTTTATCAATATATATCACTTTCGATTTCATTTTGTTATGAAATAATAGAAATAGTGAATAATAAAAATAGTGTATGCTCCTTGTACACTATTTTTCTTTGAAATTATGGTTAGAGTAACAACTAACTAAAACACCATACCTGCACTTACACAATTATTAATGAAAAATTTCAAAATTTCAAACACAAAATTATACGCTAATATTTCAATTGATCGTTTCACCCATTTTGTGGAAGTAAAATTTTACCAAATTTTGACCACATTTTAAATTAGTTACATAGAATCTTATTATATTATAAATAATGGTGTACATGCGTATACACTATTGTTTTATTAAGGGGACGATATGACTTTGGCCTGTGTATACTTCAGATTAAAATCTATGTTAATATTTTGACACTTTTACTTTTATATACAAAAAACTATTTGAAAATAAAGCTGGCTTACCAATGTGTAATTGTGTACTAGTCTCAATTCCAAAATCCCCGATGTAAATTTCGATTCTTTAATTTGTTGAAATCTCTGTTGGATGTTGTTTCCATTTCTTAAATTTATTTTGGATCGTTAAGATATTTCCTATTTGATGACCATAAAACTGCATATCAATATTTTAATTCTGTAAGAAGGTACATACATCCTGTGTAACTTTAGATTCGGCAGGTTGTGAAGTTTTTTAAAATTATTTTTCTCTAGTAAGTTAAAAAAATAAATTTTTAATAAATTTTAGTTATATTTAACTTTTCAATGCGATTTTCTTCTGAATCTATATTTATTATATTACGAGTATATATTATAGGTATGTTTCATCACAGCTGTTCAAGCCAACCATATGCGAAACATTGTATTGGATTATTGGTAACATGCCGTAATGCTATAGCCATAACCGTCACCATCGATATCAATTTTATTTTATTTTTTCACCATAACCATATGTACTTGACTATTGAATATTGCTATTAACAGTTTATTTTTTATATTGTTCGTATTTTTCACGTTTGATGCATTATATTGGTGGGTTTGAATTTGTATTTTTCGTTTCGCTTTTATTTAACAAACGGGAACACAAATAAGATTTGCTTATGCCTATTGCATCACTATTCGCAGTCAATAAATATAACTACGGTTATCGTTATGGTATGGCACGTCTAATTGAACCTTAAGGTATTTAACTTTATTAAATAAAAGTACAATAAAGAATAATTTCATATGCAATCAACTGGCGTGTACATATGTGTACATACATATATATATATTCCATTTTTGCAGCAGTCTTCCATGAACTTCATCATAGTAACAACAACAAAAGGAAGAGTTTTAAGTGCAAAAACTTAATTTTTTTATCCAATAAATTAACTTTTTAATTAAAATTGGATTTAAACTAATTTTATAATTCTTAATAAGTATTTTATATTTCTTAATAAGTATTTTTATTTCCATAACTTTAGACGACAAAGAAAAATGGCATTTTTTACTAACATTTTGTTTCACCAAATAAAACTATATTACCGGCCTTCGACAAATACAGTTGGTCAATTTATACTTTATTGAATATTATGTCCTGCGTTCATTCAATATGTGAACAAAAATTTAATAACTTACTATATAATTTTTAGTAAACTCATGCTGGTATCTTGCAATACAAATTTCAAGGTGAAAAACTTTTGATGAAGAAATGCCGATTAAGAGGTAGAACAAAAATATAAATACAAAACGCGTAATAATACTTTTAAACATGCAAGTCCAATCTCTGATGAGTGACGCTTTTTCTGAGATGTTTCCATTAAAAATATTGTTTCTGATGTGTTCCGGGTGGGGCCTAATAATAAGCAAGGTTATAATATACATTTATAAACAATGCTCCAATACTAGGAAAAATGTGTAATTATTTATAAAAATATATGCAATCCATGTTTTTATCTTTATGTGCTCACAGAATTATGTATATCTATATTAGTGAATTTTTTCATCTATAATTAAAAAGTTTTCATGTAAACAAAGAAAAAAAAAAAAAACAATCCGAAACGGTACTTGACTAAAATTTTAAATATTATTAAAGTATTCTAAATTATAATTAATATTTTTATCCACATTTGTTGGAAAATACAAATAGAAGCTAAATAATTATGTTTACGTATATAAATATCATTAGTGCAAAGCTGCATTTAAATGCATTTACCTAAATAATAGATTTGATTATTGTTTAAAAACAAATCTATGTCGACTATCTCACAGAAATAAATATACATATGTATTTATTTGATATTCATTTTTCATAGTTCATATATGTAATTTTAAAACTTGAATATGAGCCTAACAATTTTTATGTTTACTGAAGTCGTTTAATTTTTTCTTTTTATTAAAACTTTAAAAGCAAACAAAGTTTTGTGCGCCAAGACAATGAGCATTATATTTATACAAACTATTGTTTACGTTTATGCGCCCTTAATCCTGTTTAAGAAGCATTTCTCTAAGATTAATGTAAAAAATTTTAAGGTTTTCTTTTGTATGTTAACGTTTCATTGCGCAACTCTTTCTACAGCTAATAATGCGGGTACAGTGGCTAAAAAATAAATGTTGTAACAAACTAAGAATTGTTTACGTCTACTTTGGCAAACATCAACAAACAAATATGGGAGTTTCTCTTTGGCAATGTAATTTCAGGGTGTGATAAAAAAGTAAAATGATGAAACTGTTTGACTACATCTCTCTCTATTGGTATTCTTTATTATTAAAAAAATAAGATCTGAGCTTTGAATGCTTTACACATAAAATCCTTTCTGGGGAAAGATGGCATCACTGCGGCAAGATATCATTCAAAAATAAATAGTTTATAATAAAAAATATTATAATATAAATTTAGCTTTAATACATATGTATATAAATTTTTTTAAGCATATCAGCCAAGACACTCATAAAAAACTTAAAAAATTTTTTTTTGCATCTATTCATCAAATGGCAAACTTTGAATGAAAAAGCCTCCTTTAGGAATATCCTGCCGACCTGTACGTTTGCTGCATTACGGTATATAAATGATTTCTAAATGTCTCTCCACCAATATGTTATACAAAATTTGGTTTAATTTATCCTTTATGCCCGTCTAAAAAATTGTAATCACACACTCATTAACCTAATCATTTCAAAATTTAATTTAATTTTTTAAATTTAAATGAAAATATATTACAGTTTGTCGTTATCTCGAGTGCGACTTTAAATTCTAGAGAAAAGATATTTAGGAATATGCCCGATTCATGGAAACCTGGGGGAAATTACGATCCAAATTTACATTTAAATTGTATTAAAACATCGATCGATCCCGAATGCCGTAATTTTCCCCCTCAGCTGCTTTAAAACCAAAGCTACTAAATACAGTTAATATTTTTATGAGATCAGCGGTATATTTTTTTGCCATTCAATAAATTTTTACTCAAATTTTTACACAAATACATATTTTCCATGATTTAAAACGGAACGGAAAGTTAAGAGTAGTACTTCCTTAAGGGTAAATATTTATATAATGAAAGATGTCAATTAAAAAAAAAATTTTTTATCATCTGTACACATAATAAAACAGTAACGGTATACTTTCTGTCCGTCTGTTTGTGTTCGCTTTTCGCAAAAGCTGCTGGATGGATTTGAATAAAATTTTGAAAGAAAAAGTAGTTTGGTAGAGAATATAGAAATACAAATGTGAAAGCACCAAATTTTAATAATATAATGGCACTAAAACAGTTGTCAGTACATTTAATTTTTGTAGTGAAAAATTTTAAACAGAACTTTGCAATAAATTTTAAATAGAACTTTGCAATAAATGCTTAATAACGCATTTTTCTAAATTTGGATTTTAAGAAAATTAGAAATGATACGCGAATAGGGTCGTGTGCTCTGCTAGTAAAGAAGAAATCTATTTTTTTAATCATAAATAAAAGCATAATACTAACAATTTCGTTGTTATGGTTCACATAATAACAACATTATAATAATATATAAATTCTGGTTTGACTATAGCAATGTTCTCTAATCGTACACGAAATCGTTTATGAACATGCTTTTAATAGATGAGTATTCGATTTTAAAAGAATACAATTGGTAACAGTTGAGAGCTAAGGCGAAAAAGAGAACAGTTTTGAAATTATATTCAGGTAAAAACTAATAATGAGCTTCAAAAGGAAGAGGAAAATGTCCTTATGGATAAAGCGGTGATCTTCTCGGTTTTAACCAGGCTTTCTTACCATATAGCTGTCTTTTATTTTTATTTTTAATGTTAATGGTAATGTTACTTATTTATTTGCTTTTTTTTGGTTTAAACAGAACCAGTTCTTCAAATATTTTAAGATTTGTTTGCAAACGATTTTTTAAATGATATTTTTGAAATGAAATTAAAGAATTTGCAGATCAAAATATCTTTATAAGTTAGATAAAGATGAGTTAGAGATAAATTTAGTACGATCCAATTAAAATCCAAAAACAATGTTAAAAAAGTAATGAAGGCTTTTAAAACTTATATGCTTGAGCAGTTATTTAAAACTTTCTTCAATTTGGCGTTTTAATGTGCAATTTTATCAAAGCTAAGAAAATTGAAATTTTTACTTATTTAATTTAAATAAGTTTTTATATTATTTAATTTCTATTTTTAACTCGTCTGCAAATTTTAAGTTTTCAGTTATCTAAAATGCATACACTAAACTAAAAATAACAATTTAGAAAAATGTAGTTTTTGGATGCTTTGAGGCAATTAAAATATTTGAAACAGTTAAGCTTGTTAGCAATATAACTCAAACTGAAATATGCTAATTTTAAATGAGTTGCATAAGGCTGTTTTATTTAAAATAACCGTTGCCTTTAAAAAATTAACATTATTTGGAGCAAATATTATTATTTTGAAATTAAACTCCCATATCTGAAATTATGTACATGCAATTTAAATAAAATTTACCAATAGCCAGTATAATATACGAAAATAATAAAGAGAAACTCACACATGCAAATGTTTAATGTACTGGATTCAGAGCCAAAGTTATTAAAACAAATGCAAAGAAAGAAAAAGAAAAGAAAAATTAGAATCAAAAGAAGTCTTCTGCTACAAACATGCACAAAGACGCAGTTCTATACACATGACTAGAGTTTATGTAAGTGCAGCACTTCTTAAGCGTAACTGAAACCATCATAAAATGTATTTATTTACACTAAAACGCTAGAAGCAAACAAACTAGTTATGCACTTACTCAGTTACTCTTCATTCGGTCGTTCATTAATTCAAGGGCTCATTTATTCTGTTGTCATACCTTTCGGTGAAGACCGTCGTCACTGGCTGTTTATTTAGTACGATTGGCGAGCGCTTTCGATGTAAAGACATCATTTTCAAGCCGCGACTAATCAAAACGCGGCTTGAAAATGTGATGTCTTTACATCGAAAGCGCTCGCCAATCGTACTAAATAAACAGCCAGTGACGACGGTCTTCACCGAAAGGTATGACAACAGTATTTTATTTACTGGCGGAATAAATCCAATTAGCTCATTTATTCATTCATTTCTCTCGTTTACTTTTGTTTTAATATAAACTAAGAGGGAAAAGAAGAATAAGATCTCATCTCTTAACCTCAAAATGTAAAATGTTAGCTTACAAGCCCTACAGGCAAGCTCTGAAGCTGCCAGTGTTGTTTTTAACAACTGCAATTGCAAAAAAACTCATGAAGTTTGTTGAACATTGCTAAGTTTATTCACGCAAATGAATTACTAATGTATTGCATTCGTAGTATTAGAATGTTTAACTGCTGATGTATCTGTGAATATTAGGACTGGCAAACATTAAGCAATGCATAGTGAGCAATATCGTTAATAATGGATTAAATTAATTTTCTAATACTGCAAAATTACCATTAGCATAAGTACTTATTTATGTTAGCATGCACAGTTGCATTTAAATTCTTAGCTACATTTCGGTTGGAACAGTTGAAACAGTTTACAGCGGACCAAGCTTTATGTGACTTAAAACAGCAATATTTTGCATAGTATAACAAAAATTTTTACATATAAACTATCCACAAATAAATTTTGATTATGTCATTAGATAGGAAGGTGGGAGATAAGTTATGGAGTCCGCAAGCATATAATTTAATTGAAGAGGACAAAACTGATCCGGTTATTGTTAAGTGTTTCATAGTTATGTCTTAATATACCTAAGTAAGTGAAGGTAGAAAAACAATTAATAACAAAATTAGGCCAACAAAAAAAAGTTTATAAAAAAAGTTTACAAAATAGACATTATAAAAAGTATTTCTTTAGATTTTATTAACCACTTGACAGACAGTACGCCGTTCAGCAATTCTGTAGAAGCCGTACTGAGTATACGACAAAAGTGAAATAAAGTCCTCCAAAAAAAATTATCCCTAATTCCACTATTCTTGTATACATTTTAAAGCCAAATTTTGCAGCAAAAGAACTAATTTAAAATTTCTAAATAAAGGAAATTTCTTCTGAGAAAGATTTTTAATATTAAATAATAGAGTAGACCAAATAGAGAAAAAATAATATAATAAATTTTATAAATAGTTTCATTTATTTAATAAAAGAAACAGGTTTTGTCTAGGTGATTTTTAGTTTTTATAATTTTTTTTTTTGTATACTTTTTTCTTTTCTCTAAAAAGTGATCTTTTTTAACTAAAAACATAAGATATCGAAGTAACTGGTTTCTCTTTCTAATCCTCTGGTTGTCTGTTCGGAAGAGGTTCTTAAACATCTCATCTGTTTCTCTAATATGCAAAAAATAATACCTTATGTAGCTCGGACCAGAAGGTTTGCACTGTGGCCTCTTATTTTTTTTTTTTTTTTGCATTTTCAACCCACTCATTTAGTACCCAATATTTTTATACCGATTAGCAGAGCAAAAAATTTAAAATTTTTATTCCGTTTTGAATTCCTGATTCTCAATAGCAACATTTTTGACACTATTTCTGATCGATTCGCGTACTTAAATTTTCTTTAGATCACCTAGTGTCTTGGCAAAGTTGATTTCAACATGAACGCGGAAGGGCGGACGGGCCACCGGAAATCGCTCCATCGATTAAGCTATGCATAGGAACTCAGAATATATATACTTTATGTGGTCGGAAATATACATATATAAGGGAAATTTTCAACTTGTGGTGAAGGGTATAAAAATTAATAGAAATATTACTTAACAATTGAAAATTCATCACACATTCTCGCAAAAAAAATTTTATAAAAAAAAAAATAAATAAATTAAATACTCACTAAAAACTGAAAATATACAAACAAAAATAAATTGGAACTATTGATAATTTTGAGTAAGAATCAAGTTATGTCAAAAAGCATATTTCTAACCAAAAATTACCGAAATGATTATTAAACATAAAATTTTTGAAATACGAGATCGAATCCTAACTGATTTAATTTTTTATTTAAGTTATAGTTTTGCCACATACGTTTTTAATTTACTAAAAATCGGCTATTGAAAAATTTATATATGTATATATATACAAAAACTGAATGGTTTGTTTATATTGTAATTATACAAATCAAAATCTAAAAAAAATCTAGATTACGAGACTAAGTAGCCAGAATATTACTTAAAAATCAATTTTACATCAAAATATTATATTTTCACCAAAAAATCATTTAAAAAAATCAAGGTTTGTTAAGAAATTGTTTTTCTAGCAAAAAGAAATTTGAAATTTCACATAAAATCGAAAATCACAAACGATCGAAATTTTAAATATATCATTATTTTTAGCGAAAGTTCATAATAAATTCAATTCAATTCATAAAAAATCTAATTAACTATGTACCAAAAGATTTTAACTTTTTCAAAAAATTGTACAAAAACTGTACGGGAGAAGTTTAAAACCGTGAAATTAATCTCGGCAGTGATGGATTTTTAATTAATTTGTTTTTTTAATGCATTGATATGCAAAGGAAGCAGTGGTTACCGATTGCACCCTGGTGGACCAACGTTAAAATCTTGTTTCCAGATTTTTAATTTTTCTCTGAAAGAATGTACTGCAATATGCATCCAGGTTGAAAAATAAAATGAGTTTAAAAGGATAAAGGGTTCTTTGGTTGACAATTATATTACACTTGGCAAATAGTATGGACTATCGCAGGAGGCACAGCAACCCCGGGGCTTTTTGGTGAACGAAAAGTCAAATGAACAACCCAGAACATTTTCATTGTATCAAAGCTACATCCCCGAAAACAAATGTATCTTAAGAAAATAATGACACAATTCCTTTGGTGATTGGGATTTTCAATAAAAAGCTGGATGGATGTCAGATGGATGTCAGAAATATTTTTTCATAAGAAACACTTACCCAAGGCATATTAATATACTAGGTAGTAGCAGCAGAGCAGCTGACTCTTTTGTTTACGTTTTCAGATCTCTAAATTTGTTTACACTTATTTTTTTCCTAGAATTTTTTTTTTGTAATATCAACTGTCGTGGAAATATATTTTAAACATCTATAGAACAAAAAAGTGTGTAAAAATCTATTGTGAAGCTACATTTTATCCGTTTACCGCACCTCATCCGCGTAATCACACCCATAACGGCTACCATACGTATATTTCTTCATCGCATGTAAGTTCTGTGAAATGATTAAAAGTAATAATATTCTTTTTTTCTACAGCGCACATTGGGACAAATAACCGAATAACGACAACAAAAATGAAATTTTGTTAAATGCAATTTTTTTAATAAATATGTTCTATAAGCTAGAACGCAATCAATCTATAAGTATTTATTTTTTCATTTTATCACATTAGTCAGTTACACGCGCTACTTAAGTTACTTAGATCCATCATCATACCTGGGATAAATATTGTAATAAACAAATAAATAAATAAATACTGATTAATAATTAATACTGATTAGTTGGTTAAATAGATGATGTTTACAATATACGCAACCTAAGTAGATAGATGCGAAGAATACTTGTGAAGAATGCAGCGATCCAGAAAAAGCTGCATTTTATTCCGCATAATTTCTAAATTTTTTTGGAAATTAAATTAATTTTAATTTTTATATATAATATTCACGGCTCAAATCCTGACTGAAAAAAAAAACGATTAGAAAATAAAAATATATATTTACCAGAACAAAAGGTTATGACTAGTTTTAATCCCAAACATTATTTTAGAATAAGAAATATTTATTTTTCGTTATGATAAGTATATTGTAAACATATTTTAAGATAAGAAATATTCTTAAACAGTTTTGAGATAAAATTTTTGGAAAGAAATTACATAAAAGGATGTATCCTTAAAAAACCGACATTTATTAAGAGGATGCCCATATAAAAACATACATATATAATGCTAAGTGTACTAATAATATTCAAAAAATAAAAATACTAAAGTAATGCGTAAGCATTATAAAGAAACATTGTTTTTCCATAACAAAAAACAAGTCTTACTTCGCTTATATCTCACAAGCACCATAGCTTGCACGTAGAGACTTATATAGTTTAAGTGCATCAGTGGTTACATTTATCAAAAAACAAAATTCCATTTTTGTCGTCCTATTTCGGTAATTAGTTTCTATGTGCAGCGTTAGTTGATTTTGACATCTGAAAACATATTTTATTATTATTGTTGTAGTTGTTTTAGAACTGCTATTACCTGTTAAATTAATATGCCTTGCACTTACCAAAGTATTAGGTTTAAATAAAATTTCCAGGCGGACTGTTCGTCTGGAATATAAATGTAGCATTACAAAAAATTATTTTTGCTATTCTTTTTTCTGTAAAATGTAAAAGTCGTTTTTTTTTTGTTTGTTCAACAGGTTTGCACGTATGTTATTTAACATATGTTTCCATTGATTGTAAAAGCATGTTAAAAATGTTCACTTTTTGATTAGTTATAGACTCGTTCTTGTATGTAAAAAAATGTTACAAAGATGCAGCAATAAATTTTGTTCAAAAAATGCAACAATAAAAAAGAAACACAAATAAATGTAATAACTGGGAACTATGAAGATTTGCATTACTTATGCCATTGTTATCTTAAGTTGTTACATTGCTGATATTATTTACATGCACATTTATACCCAGTCAACAAACTTTCATTGGGACAACTAACCTTGTGGTTTTCAAAAAACAATTACATATTTGCTTAATTAAATTCTTTCTCCTGAGGGAGATGCTATCAGAGGTTTTGACGAAAAAATTTTTTGCAGTATTTGTCAAGATTAAAAAATAAAAATATTAACAGTAAATAATTAAAAATATGTAAGCGAGATACTTATTATGTTAGTGACTGATAGATTTACAAATTTTGTTCGTTGAAACAAGAAATAACTTGATCAGCTAAAAGAAAGTATTAAAGATAATAAAACTGAAAACTCAGATCATTTATCTAGAGGTGCGGTTACATTAGACACATAATTTGAAGCGAATGCGTAACCACTACTTTTGTGAAAGTTAACTGAAATATTTCTCTGACATAAAATAATGCTTTTCTGAAATTTGACTACAATTTCCATAAGTACATAATTGTAAGTTAGAGCTTTGCAGAAAAAACTTTATTTCAAGATAGCGAAAAATATATGTTTTTTAGTTATTCTGCATTTGAGTCAAATAACATGCTGAATGTGGCCTTACCTCAAAGTAAGTTTTGATCTACACGTAACCAGTTTCTATATTCTAGAAAAATATTTGAAGTCTTATTTGCAAAGTTTAGCTTCAGTAAAAGATAAATATTTCAGCTGAATATTATTTTCAATAGTTTGTGTCCAGGGACACAGTTTACGCCCAGGGACACAGCCATATATTGACTTGTTACAAGTAGAAAATAGATATTCGTGTTGGTGCGTCGTTTTAACAAAATTTATTCAAGACGACACTTTGCAACTGTATTTGTTTTAAAGTGTTGCTCTCAAATAAAATCTTCGAACTAATAACGATTACTTTTTGCCATAAAATGGTCAATGACGCAACCAACAAACATCAAACCTTTTTTCTTCATATGGGTCAGATAATTGTCACTTTCCTATTTTTCAGCTTGTACTTATAATGCGCATTGGGGACTATGGCAAAGTAAAGGGCTTGTGAAGGGAACCTCTATACAAGGCCAGAGATAGTTTAGGAAGATTCCTTCCTTTAAGGTGTTCCTTATTCTTGAAAAATATCAATTAGCAGATTTCAAATTCTTAATTTGTTATCATTTATTTTGCGAAAGTTCTCACTTCGTAATGTATCTAAGGGCATTAAAAATTGGCTATGTTTGGGTTGCCTTACATGAAACAGTAATTTCGTTGTTTTTCATTCCTTGGCTGCCGTCCCTAAAAGTTCTTTAACTCTTCTCACCTTTACCTTCTCCGCAACATCATTATACGTATGCAACTGGATGAATACGGGTAAGACTTAGTTCTTATTTAGTTATCAACTTCGGGTTGGTCATGCGTCCTTTGTTGTTTCCCTCCAGATTTTTGTAGTTTTTCTATATAAATATGGATAGATCACAAAATTTTAAAACGGATAACAATTTCTAAAAAAATATCCCCTCCTTACAAATAAATACATAAATTTCATCGATTGATAAGATCAAAGCAACATTTTTCATTATCCTATATTTAAGTGCAAAAATACTTATCGTTAAGTAATGAAAGTTTTGCTTATAAGCTTAGTATCAGTTCTAGTTAGACTTAATATTTATATTTCAAATAGTGGCGATATCCTTCCATAATATAAATTTGTATACGAGGGCTGCTATATAAATTTCTGGCCTGGCAACACTGAGTGCTGCCAAGTGCAATCTGACATTCCATTGGAAAATTTGCCATTTTTAAGCATAATCGTACTCAAAACGTTTTGACGTACGACCATTATTTTTGTTGTTTACAGTGACTATAAAAAATTAATATAGAAAAAAATGGAATTAACTCGTGAACATTTTCGTGCCATCATTTTTCACAACTTTCGACGTGGTTTATCACGACAAAAGTGCATTAATGAACTTAAATCTTTGTATGGCGATGAAGCACTATCCTATAGCACTGTGAAAAATTGGTATAATGAATTTAATCGTGGCCGAAGCTCGCTCAAAGACGAGTTCCGTGAAGTTCGTCCAAAAACGGCTGTTGTGCCAGAGAACATTGATGCCGTGCGTGAACTCATAATGCAAGATCGACATGCGACATACCAAGAGATAGAGACATCCTTGGACATTTCTTCCACCAGCATACATTCGATACTGAATGAACACCTGGCCGTAAAAAAGGTTTGTTCTCGTTTGATCCCGCACAATTTGAAAGTCGCTCAAAAAAAGGCTCGTGTCGATTGGTGCAAAGAAATGTTGCAAAAATACGATTACGGTGCTTTAAAAGACGTTAATAAGATCGTCACAGGTGGCGAATCATGGATCTATGCGTATGAGCCCGAAACAAAACAACAATTGACCGTGTTGGTCTTCAAAGACGAGCAAAATCCAACGAAAGTTGTTTGTGGAAGAAGCACTTCGAAGCAAATGGTCGCCTGTTTCTTCGGCAAAACTGGTCATGTGGCGACTGTTCCGCTTGAGCAACGTAGGACGGTCACTTCTGAGTGGTACACTATAATTTGTTTGCCTGAAGTCATCGAAACAATTCGAAAAAGCAACAAGAGAAGACGAATCATTGTTCACCATGACAATGCGATCTCTTACACATCGGCTCAAACCAGAGCGTTTTCGACCGGCCAAAACATCGAATTAATGGGTCATCCGCCGTACAGCCCTGACTTGGCACCTAATGACTTCTTTTTGTTTCCGCACATCAAGAAAAAAATGCAGGTGTTTCCAACATGATTCAAGTTTTCCATTTTTATTTTAAACAAGAAACTACATTATGAGCCAATAATGTTACTAATCTATATACATTCTTGAACTCTTGTGAGAAATAATAGGTTTGACCATTTTATTTTCGAAAATAAATTAGTAGTTTACCTGTTTGAAAAAAGATTAAAAATAAATATTTTTTAAATATTTTTTTTAGTTTAATTTGGTCATATTGATTTTAGATATGTACGTTCTGTGGCAAAATGTTACCGGGGCTTATTCATCCTCTTATCACAAGTAGAGTTAAAAAAAAACTTGTAACAAAAAAAGCTCCAACAGAAGAAGGAAAAAAGCTTTCTAAACAGAGTTCTTTCGTATGACTGCTTAAACTTCCGCAAATCAGAATTTAATTTATTTTCTTATGATAGTTGTAGTTTTATGTTTAAGGGCATGAGCATGTTTTTGTGAATATAAGAATAAGGTCTTGTGTTAGCGTTTTTCTTGTTTTTTATATTTCTATTCATATTTTTATTGTGCAGTCAAACACATTTTGCGCATTCATTGTTATTCATAATTTTATTTAAAATGGTGTTTATTTAATTTTGTTATTTTATCGTTTATTGCCAAAAACTTCCTTAAAATAAACGCACACACACGCATCAGTTTACTCGTATGCACATTTCATGGCAAAACAACTAACATTTTTTGCTTGCGCTACTTCAGTTATACTCAGAGTTGAAAGTTTAGTAATAATTATTATTTAAAATCTGCTAACACTTGAAGGAATAAACATTACTTACCTCCAGCAGGTCATCTTTTTTCTAATTTAATTGTGATAGATTATCCATAATCATAGTGGTTAAGATTCTCCAAAGATCAAAGAAAATTTTAAGAATATTGAATGATTTCTTTTTAATTTTATATACAAAAAACACACGTATATGCTCGAAAATGGCAATAAATGCCAGTGTCATCATATAGCATATTGACCCCAGTGAACGAAATAGTCGTATGTTAACCTTTACCTTGAAATCTATTTAAATGTTATAGCGAATTTTATTATATTTAAAGAGATAACATTGAGTACATTTTATTATATGTAACAGCGTTATTTGCTGTTCGTCTAAGTAATCCTTTTTTTTTTCTTGTTTATCACGTCTTCATTTGCTTTATCTATGCTTTATATATTAATTATTTTAAAAATAAAAAGTTGACTTACTTTGTGATTATCATTATTATAGGTTAAAGTTCTGTTCTGTTCTGTTGTCATTCTGTATTACTAATTTGACACGCTTTTATTTTTAACGTTTGTGGTGCCAAGGGCAATAAAAAGTGTGTCAAAATTAAAAAATTTATGTCATCGCCTATGTGTTTGGCAATACAAAATCTATGTGATGGCAGAACACTTTTTTTAGAACATAGATTATCTCGAAATTAAACAGAAACGTTTGAACTTAAAAATTATTGGCCGTATGTAAAATGCCAATTTTATAAAGTGACAAGTCCTAAGACATATACACACCATCTTAAGCCGCTTTAAACTTAATAGTACAAAGTTTGTAAGTAAATAAACATATAAATACTAACGAAGTATCTGCGAGTGAAGTAGCTATTTAAAAATGACGTTAGTTTTTGTTTGCATTAGCTGGCATGAACAAGACAATTGAACTTCCAAATTTAATTTTTAAGATAATGAAGAACATGATACAATATATGTATTTATAACTGGCTCTTGTTTGTTACAATTTTGTTAGTTGTTTTTTATTCGGCATTCATAAAGTTGTCTGCGTTAGTTGCAATATATTTGTAAAAAATATTAGCAAAGTATTTTAAGCATTCTGTGAAGTTTATACTTATTCAAATAATATTAAGAATGCTGATGCATTTATTCATTGCTGCAGCACTTTTTTTGAGCATAGCAAAACATGACTTCCCGTAGCTATTTTCTATATTGTTTTGAATATTAAACTTTGGAATCTTTCTTGTCCTAGGACAATGAAAAAAATGTAACTCATAAAAATATATTAATAGTAAAAATACAATAATATTTTTTATGGGCAATTTTTAGATGCATGCTGCTTAGAATGCTTTAGTTTTTTTTTTTTTATTATACCCTTCACCACAAGTGGAAAAAGGGTATATCAAAGTTTTTCATTCCGCTTGCAATTTCTACATTGTCCATTTCCGACTCCATTAAGTATGCATATATATATATATATTGCGGCTGCAATAGTTTTGTGTTGCGGCTGCAACACAAGGTTTGAATTATAATAAAAACAGCCCCTAGACTTAATGTTTTTTATAAATTGTACTTTATTTTATATTTTGTGTGTTAAGTCTACAATAGGCGATATTTGTAGGGCGACGTTTTATTATCTAAACGAATATAGATAAATTATGATTAATTATATAAAATTAAATATAATTAAAATTATAAGATGCTTACACAATTCTTACTCCTCGTGCTCTTTTCTTTATAAAACGGACATTTTGTCTCGACTCGTTGTTAGCAAAGTTGCCAACGCGCATTATTACATTGTAGGGTTTAAACTAATACATCTAAGTAACGATTACATCTATGTCATAACTATATGTTAAAACATAACTAAACGGACATTAACATAAGTTACATAAAAATAATTTCGAATTTTAATTCATTTAAAAACAAATCTAACGTTCTTTTTTTAAAAGTAAATAACGATATAATTTTTAATACGTTTACTCCGCAACATTCCACCGCCCGTGAGTTGACTAAGGAGACTCACTAACCAAGTCGAGCACTGCTAGCTTTGATGCAGGACGTCGTAACTTGCCAAGTACAGTTCTAACTACTGCCGAACGAACTTGCCCATCTGCTGCTGTAAATACTTCCTCCACCACACCACGTTTCCATTTGCCTCGCTCTTCAGTCTCGTCAATTATGATTACAACATCACCTACTCGTAACGGTTTCACTGGCTGATACCACTTTCGTCGCCTAGTTAAATCTGGTAGGTATTCTAAAATCCACCTTTTCCAAAATGTCTGCTTGAGGTGCTGTAAGATGTGCCACTGCTTTCGAAGACAAACCTTTTCATCAACAGCAGAAGTTTGTACAATATTTGGACATCCGATGAGGAAGTGATTAGGCGTTAGTGGTTCACTATCATAACTATCAATGGGTAAATGCGTTAACGGACGGGAATTTACCAAATTTTCCGCTTCAATCAAAAGGCTAATCAGCGTTTCGACTTGCGGCGATTTTTCCTTCAAAGTAAATGCCAGCACATTCTTAATGGCACGGACCAATCTTTCCCACACGCCACCTGCGGAAGGATGAGCTGGAGTATTAAATACCCATTCTATGCCTCGCCGTGTGCATTCGTCGGCGATTTTTGTTTCACTTTTCACAAAGTCTTCTTTGCTGGCTCCAACAAAATTGGTACCTCTATCGCTCCTTATTCTAATAGGCAGGCCTCTTCGATTAATAAAATTTCTAATACATAGAATTACAGCATCGGTTGACAAATCTTTAGCGAGCTCAAGGTGGACTGCTCTCGTTGTCATACATGTAAAAAGTGACACCCATCTTTTTTCACATCTTCGGCCAATTGCCACTGTATAGGGTCCAAGGTAATCCATACCTGTATAGGTAAATGGCCGTACGAACGGGGTTATACGATCAACTGGCAGTTGTCCCATCAATGGTGTTTTAGGCGCTGCGTTTCTATTTTTGCAAACTTGACAATTTTTCGTTGCACTTCTTACCAGCTGCCTTAAACTTGGAATCCAAAACTTAGTTCGTATTGCTGCACAAATTAACTCTTGATTTTGATGTTTATATTCCTCGTGATAGTGTTTCACTATAAGTTTGGTAATTAAATGGTTCTTTGGCATAATAATTGGTTCCTTTGTATATTCACCAACACATGTTGCTTTATTAATACGACCTGACATTCGTATTAATCCATCATCTTTAAGGCACGGGTTTAATTTATAAATATCGCTCTTCTTAGACACTGGCTGGTTACACTTTAAAAGATTATATTCTGTCTTAAAGGTTTCTTTCTGAGCTGTTTGACACCAAAATATTTCAGCCTCATGGATTTCTTGAGGAGTGAGATATGGCTTCAAATTCAAAATAGATTTATTTTGATGTTGTGCATGACATTTAAAAATTTTAACAGCTCTATTAATCCAACACTTTATTCTTAACAACTTATAATAATTTGAATTTTCTTCGTACCGTATTAAAGGGTGAACTTTGGCTATAGAAAATAGGAACTTTGATCGCACTTCAGAATCACATAGTTGTTTGTCAGTTTCACCACTTAGTTTTGGCCAGTTATTTTCATCTAATTTTAAGAATGACGGACCGTTTAACCAACGAGATTCTTGGGCATTTGCCGAAAAATATTGTTGCCTTGTCGCGTCGTCAGCAGGGTTCTGCGACCCAGGAACCCATCGCCATTGACTAACTTCGGAATGTTCTAAAATTTCTGAGATTCGATGCGAGACAAATTGTTTATAAATACGGCAGTCTGACTGAATCCAGTTCACCACTGTCTTTGAGTCTGACCAGAATGTTATTTTTGTTGGTTTGATATCATGGCTTGAAATAATCGCCTCTTTTAATCTTATTCCAAGCACAGCAGCTTGAAGTTCCAGCCTTGGTATAGAATGAGGTTTTATCGGGGCACACTTGGATTTGCCAGCAACAAACATTATCTCCACACAATCTTTATAACGGGCTCTCCAATAACCGACAGCAGCGAACGCCACCTCGCTTGCATCCACAAATATATGCAACTCAAGTACAGTTAACGGGTCAGTAAACATTAATCCATAGCATCTGGGAATTCTTATATTTCGCGCATTTTGTAGTTCTTTATACCAGTCATGCCATTTGCTATATATTTTATCAGGAATTGGAGTACTCCAGTCGATATTGTACATCCACAGTTCCTGAAGTATAATCTTGGATCTGATAACAATATTGGCTAAGAACCCGAACGGGTCAAAAATTGACATAAACAAACTGAGCACTTCGCTTTTTGTGGGTTTTCGGCTTCCGCTTATTACTGCTTCTGGTACTCTTGAAAATTTTAAAATAAAGCAAAATGTATCATCTTTAGGCGCCCAAAAAAGTCCCAGAACTTTTTCTTTAATTGACTCACTTATAGTAAGGTTTTTTAACTCTGGTGTTTTAGCATCCTCTGGCTCCTTTATAAAATTATATAGAATTAGAAATAAATCCACGCAACTCGAATCCGGCGTGTTTGTGAATGTCAATTACATTTTTTGTTACAGTAATAGCATCACTAATTGTGTTGAAGCTGTCTACATAGTCATCTACGTAATGGCAATCAACAATTGCCCTGTAGGCACTGGCACAATTTTCTTTAAATATTTCAGCATTTAAGTTTTTTATGTATTGTGCTGAACACGGCGAACTAGCAGATCCAAATATCATTGCCCGCATTACGTATATATCCGGCTCATCACTTTTATCCAGTCTCCATAAAAAACGTTGAGCAGTTTGGTCTTCTTCGCGAATACGTACACGATGGAACATCTCTCGTATGTCTCCGCAAACTGCTATCTGTTTTTGGCGGAATTTAAATAAAATTGAAAGAAGCGGCTTTGGTTGGTATCTGGCTGGACCCTTCAGCAATCTTGAATTAAATGACTCACCGTCCACAGCCGCTGCTGCATCAAATACAAGTCGTTTTTTGTTACCCTTATTAACATTTTTTATAACGAAATGTGGCAAGTACCACGTTCGGTCGGTTTTCACGGCTGCTTCTTCAGCCGATAATTTTCGTGCATAACCTTTTTTCACATATTCTTGAATTTTATTTTTATACCAATCCCCTAAGTCTTTATCTTTTTTTATTTTATGTTCCACTATTTGCAAACGTTTATAAGCCAATGAATAAGTTTCTTTAAATTTGTAATCATCCTGTTTCCACAGGAGGCCGGTCTCATATTGTTGTCCTTTCTTTACAGTAGTATCTTTTAATATTTTTTTCAGCTCTTATATCTTCATCAGATATAATAGGATTTACTGGTTTCATCCCAAAACTCTCTAATGAAAAATAGTCATACATTTGTTGCTTAATATCATCCATGATATTACATTCAATCACAAAAACATTTGGCTCTAAATTTTCTTCGTTTGACCCATACAGAATGTTTCCTAAATCTGTTTTGTGTACCGAAAAACAATCGTCTAAATTTAGGACCTGGTGTGGGCGAACCAGTCTTACGTGTGGCAAACCAATCAGCAACTTTGGCGTGATTTCAGAATATTCATCAATGGCAATATCCTTTAATATAGGAAACTTGTCCTTAAATGCCTTTAGTTCCAAACTTTGTGCTGGTAATCTTAAATGCTCTGTTGTTCTGACATTCTTCATTTGAAAACTACAATTATTTCTATTGATAATCTCTAAATTTATTTTCATTGACATTTCGCTTGATCGTTTGCCGCCTATCCATCCAAGTGACAAATTTGTTTTGGGTCCCTTTAACCCAATTTGATTAGCAACATTATCTTCTAAAAGTGAAACTTTTGACCCATCATCAATGAACGCCATTATATTAACGCTTCCACTGGGTCCTTTTAAGCAGACTGGCAAATATTTAAATAAAGATTTCTTGCCCAAGCTATTTTCTACAATTGTTGTGACTGAGGCACTGTCGCTTTCATTCTGTACTGATAAGTTTGATTTACCATCACTAGACAGAGTGCCATCACTGACAAATTTATTTATTTGTTTACCTTTTGCATTTTCATTGGTTCTATTATTTATTTTTTCGTGGAGCAGACGATTATGATATCTAACACAATTAGAAATACCACATGGACGACGGTTGTTGCATTGAAAGGAATTGTGGCCAGATGCCAAGCAACAAAAACATAAACGTTCATTTTTTACCAATTTCCACTTTTGGTCGGCTGTGCTGTTCTTAAATTTTGTGCATTGGGTAAGATTATGATTGCTGCGACACATTACACATTTGCGATCTTCGATTGTAATAGCAAATGATGGCTTAAATTTGCTTACTTTGCTTTTGACAGTTTCTTCATTGTTCGAATCTATTTCAGTGGCCAGTGATATGTACGTAGCAACTTTATGTAACCACTCACTAAACTGTCGTACTGTTGGATATTGACCAAGGCTAATTAGTGAATATTTCATCCATTCCTCACGCTTTGCAAACGGCAATTTATTAACGAGCTCCTCAAGTAAAGTTGGGTTAGAAAGATGTGGCGTTGCTCCAGCATTTTCCAAGAATACGGTAAGATTTGAAACCATAGTGGCAAAGTTTACAATTTCGAACATTTTTTTTCCTGAAATGGCAGGAAAGGCTCTTACCTTTGCAATTTGGCTACGAATAATAATATGTGGACGCCCGTAATGAAATTCAAGAGTGTTCATTACTTGATCCACACTTTCCGGGTGAATAAGGTAAGCTTCCACTTTAGCTCTGGCGTTACCTTTTAATGCTCTTTGCAACCTAAACAAATTTTCTAATTTTGAATAATTATAGTACTGGGTGGTCTCCCTATATGAGACGGAAAACATTGGCCATTGTTCCGGCTGGCCACTAAGCTCTGGCAAGTGATATAGTTGGCGAAAGGGTTGAAAGGCTTGTTGTTGCGCAGTTGCGACTGCTGTGTTGTTGAAAGGGTACGACGGTTGCTGAAATGTTGGCAGTGTGCACGGCTGTGCTGACTGCGCCGGCGAAAATGAATCAAAAGGGGGTTGCGTATATCTAGGCTGAGACGATGAAGGCATGTGGATGGTTCGTGTAGGTGACGGTTGTGGCATGTAATTCTGTGTATTAAAATTATGAAATGGCATACTTATCTTTTGGTTCATAGCTGAACAGGCTGATGAAGTTCGGTTAACTGTGGTTGTTGGTGGCAAATGGACTACGTCGGCAGTAGTTGACAGCGTCATGGCGGAAGCTTTCAATAAGGTCTCGAGTGATAATTTTAAATTTTTTACATCTTCTTTTAGCGTTGACACGGGGTCTTCATGTAAATTCGTGTTCTCGGCGTCACTCTCACTATGAGACGATTCGGCAACATCTTCTAGTATTGTCGGATTTTAGGCTCACGGCCTTGGCATTGGCATCCATGGACATCTTTTTTAATCTCTCACTCTGGCGGGACATCACTTACTGCTTGAGACTATTTTTTTTACAACAAAAAGACTTATACAATTTTAACGGATTGTATGGTAAAACAATTGTACAAGGCTTCTACGAAAGGCGTATACAATTTTCAAGAATTGTATAATAAAAAAATATTGCGGCTGCAATAGTTTTGTGTTGCGGCTGCAACACAAGGTTTGAATTATAATAAAAACAGCCCCTAGACTTAATGTTTTTTATAAATTGTACTTTATTTTATATTTTGTGTGTTAAGTCTACAATAGGCGATATTTGTAGGGCGACGTTTTATTATCTAAACGAATATAGATAAATTATGATTAATTATATAAAATTAAATATAATTAAAATTATAAGATGCTTACACAATTCTTACTCCTCGTGCTCTTTTCTTTATAAAACGGACATTTTGTCTCGACTCGTTGTTAGCAAAGTTGCCAACGCGCATTATTACATTGTAGGGTTTAAACTAATACATCTAAGTAACGATTACATCTATGTCATAACTATATGTTAAAACATAACTAAACGGACATTAACATAAGTTACATAAAAATAATTTCGAATTTTAATTCATTTAAAAACAAATCTAACGTTCTTTTTTTAAAAGTAAATAACGATATAACTTTTAATACGTTTACTCCGCAACAATATATATATATATATATATATATATATATATATATATATATATATATATATATATATATATATATATATATATATATATATATATAGGTTTTTACTCTTAAATTAACACTTTTTGCATTCAAATTAAATTTTTTTTAAATCAAACTCAATTTCTTTTAAAGCAACTTCAATTCTGTGGCCACAAGGAATAACAGCTAAAGTCGAGTTAAGAAAAAATTGAGTTACTTCTAATATTATGCTTCTGACACTCGAATCTGTAATGCAAGTCAAATTTCAGGTTTGTAGTTTAAAAACTAAGTATTTTTTACCTTAAAATCTAAACAGCTAAGGTCGATATTCCCTGATTTAACGCAACAATATTAAAATTATAAATGCTGTTGAAAACGTTAAAAAAACGAGTTTAGCTGTTATTCCTTGTGGCCACAGAATTTTATTCAGAATAAATTAGTTTTAACACATATTCATTTTTTTCATTTTAAATTAATTTTTTTTTTTCTTTTAAAATTAAATTTTATTTTTTCAAACTCAAATTTTTCCACTTCAAATTAATTTTTTCATGAATTCAATAAAGAAAAATTGTTTTTTTTTCTTTTATTCGTGATTCCTTTTCTATTATTGAATTATTTATAACAATGGAAAATATTCTCCACTACAGTAATAAAAAACATTTTGTAACGGTAAACATTAAAGTGTTTGAATACTAAGTCAATTAGTTGGTAGATAAAGTAAAATTAAAGTTCTTACAATTTTAAAGAAGTTCAAAATGTAGCGAAGGACGTATTCACGCTGCTAGTTCTGGTGTATCGAATGTACGAAATTATCATCAGCTTCAGTTTCTAGCAGATAGTTGTTCTAAGGAAAATATATGTGAAATAACATCGGCTAATTGTCATCGCGGAAGACGTGGAAAATATAACCATATCAGCATAGATAAAAAAAATATTTTGATCAAGTTTCATAACGTAGGAAAAACCATTGTTAAATTAGCCGAAATAGCCGATTTAAACAAAAATACAGCTACATCCCTCATAAATCGCTACAAGAAGGAAGGGTGCGCTATCATGAAAAACCGTGGTGGATGACGTCACTCCAAATTGACTCCCGATATATTGGAAAAAATTGAAGAGATTATAGAAAGAAATCTATGTATAACATTGAAAGGCATTCGCGGAAAGATTCTAGAAATTCATAATGTGGATTTAAGTACAACAAGCGTACATACCGCACTAAATTCTTTGCGAATTACCCTAAAAACTGCGACAATTAACATAGATCGTTTCAATTCCGATGCTACAATTCAACGACGTATACCGTATGCAATGGATTTTTCCCAAAACGCTCCAGAAATAAGAGAAATAATACTACTTATTGACGAATCCGGTTTCAATTACCACCTTCGGAGAAACAAGGCTAGATCCAAAGTAAATATCGCAGCACATGTAATTGTTCTTATTGTTAAAGGACACAATGTTTCCCTTATTGCAGCTATGAACGTACGTAAAAAAGTAATTGCTAATTCCTCGGTTAATACCAACATTTTTACATCTTTCCTTGAAGAATTATTTGAATCCAACATCACAGGTGGTTGGTTGATCCTTGACAATGCAAACATACACAAAACGCAAGTGGTGAAAGATAAAATTGCTGCGTCCGGCCACATTTTAGTTTTTCATCCTCCATACTCCCCTATGCTAAATCCAATTGAAAAAAATTTCTCAAAAACTAAGCTCTGTGCTCATAATATGCTAGCTGATCCAGAGAGTAATATGGATTGAAAAATACGACAACGCACCAGATATTATTTCTTATTTTTAAATTTTCTGTAACTCTAATATTTGCTTTTATGATTTTAGTTACTTCCCTAAACTAGATTCACATATGCAGCCGAATATAGCACTTTTGTTTTTATTTATTTTCAAGAATAAAATATAGAACATTTTGCAAAATGCCGTTTTGCTGTCGAAGCTCTTCATTCACAAGCCAAATTATTTTGGTTAAAGTCTAAGTTAAGGAATTGATATTAAAAATATCTTTCATCTTAAAAAAGTATTAAGGGCAATTTTATAGATAATTTTGTTATGAGTTGAATACAAATTAGTGTTATTTGTATGATATTTATGATGAGAATAACAAATAAATGCACCCAAATTAAATTGTTTGAAAGTGCAAAAGTTTTAAAACCTTTTAAATAAATAAATATAAATATTACAAAAAACCCCATTTTAAATAAGGCATTGAATAAGTTTATTGAACTACTGCCAATTTTGAAATTTCGTGAAATTATTAGGGTTAGGTATTCCTCTTACTTAAGATTGCATTTAATAATGTCAATAATCATTTCCATTATACTGCTGACGTTCTCTTACATATAATGTGAAAGTTCATTGAAGTTAAAAACGCTGTGTTGAATTCGAACCCCATGTTGCGCGGTGGTCAAATTAAATTTGGTTTTTAATTACTAAATAATGTTTAAGTTACTATAATCATTAGTCTAATCTCTGACTTGCACCGTCTGAAAATTCAAGTTTTTCATACTAAAGAAGGGAAAAAATTACTCATTTGATTAAAATATCTGTGGTCCCAAGCAATAACAGCATAAATCGAAAATGTTACTTATGAGAAAACCACTTTTTGTATACAGAAGTGTTCCTGAAAAAATTAAGAAAGTGGAATAGAAAAAATTTATTGCAAAATTAAAGATACTTACACGGGCAATCCTAAGACCTAAAACGATCACAAAACTCTCATTTGTTTAGGAGATATTTAAGAAAAAGTAACATACATGGTTATTGTATACGGAAAATGTGAAATTGGAAAGAATATGTCTACTTATGATTTTATTGTAAAGTAATGTTCAAATTGTAACCGGTTTTATATTGAATTAAGCCATTATTGCAAATTAAAGTTTTTCATATTATATATTTAGGTCACTTTGTATTACCAAAAGTTCATTAAAAATTTCTTTAAAAAATTCAAGTTAATAGTAAGTAGAATAAAATTTGAGTATTAAAATGGTAACTATAGAATATATTTATCTAAGAACTAGTTCTTGAAATGTTAAACTCTGTTTAGTTAATCACAAGCTCTTTCACAAACTCTTTAGGGTTAACCCACATCTTAAAAACTCAGATTAAGTCATGCTGTTTCAAATCATCTTCGACCAAATCTGGATGTATTTCTATTGATTCCTCCTGTGCCGGTAAACTTTTATAAAAAATCGTTTGCATTTATTTTAACGACGTTAAATATATGTTTAGAACTTATACCTCTGACAAAATTATACCAGTCGTGTGGATGGTGTATTGAATATCAGTGATCTACATCGCATTCCATATGCGTATGTCCAGGTTCTAATAATTTTTATCAATTATTTCTAAATCCTGATTGATTTAAAGAGCCAATATGAATATTGCGTATACGAATAAGTTTTTATTTTGTCCTATACAGGAATCGCCGTGAATAATTGTGTGATTAACTATCTTTAGATAAATTATATGCTTAAACAAGCACGATGCAATTTGGTTGCCACCACGAGCAGATAACGCTTCATGCCACATAAAGCAATATGGGGTGCCAGTTGTGCAGCCGTGAACGGTCAAATTATATTTCCAAAGCTGTCTTTTGTAAAAACTAATTGAGTTTCTCAAGAAAGGCGTAGGCAAGCACTGTTGCAAATCAGAAGTATAGACTTTGATTGTTGAATCATTGACAGCTAATTTTATCATTCTTTTTCGACTCATAAGCTAAATCTGCTTTGCCTTGTTGAGTTATTAGTTCATATTCTAAATCACATAGGTTACCATTGGCTTCCTCTATTGCATTACCAATTTTAGCTTCAAGTTGATCGCTTTTAGAACAGGTGTCTAGTCTGTACTTTTTAAATTTAATGTTCATACCTGTAAAACATTCTTAGGTTATGATAATAATTTTAGGACATACTAAAAAAGATACTTACTTTTAAAAACACTATTGTATGATGAGATGCTTATTGCTTCGGATTTATATATATTGCAATATGACTTATACATTTGAGATAGGGATAAATCAGCATGAAAACATTCGCAACTTGTATCTCTTCTGGTATAATGACTTTCATAATTTGGGAATCTGCTTATGTGGTCGTTTACAAGCTGAATTTTTTCATCCGTCAGTTTATTTGTTCCTCCAACTGGTCCACGCTGGTCCCAAAATTCATTTTAAGGAAAATCTTGTTTCTTCTTCAAAACACTCCTGACAAAACCAGCACTTTCACCAAAACACTGCAAGAAACATTTTTGTCATACCTTTACACTTTGGCCTTCATATTCTACATGATAGTCAGCTCGAAATTTTCGGTCTCGCGGCTTTTCATCGTGCTTTATTAAGTTTTGAGTATTTTTGTTATTAACGTCAATCAGGGCTTCAATAAATAAAACTCGCTGATTGTATGTACCCAAAGACCAACATTGGAATCTTGGAATGCCCGTGGTACCTTTGCTTTACAATTCATACGACAGCTATGTACCAGAAGTCTTTATTATCTCTCCGGCACTATATATCCAACTAAACTTACGTACGATTTTTCCTGATTTCTCCTTTCACATGAAATTTTCCGAGAATAAGCTTTTTGAGACGTGGTCGGAGCTTCGTGGATAACTACATCGTCTTCTATATCGTTAGTATTCTCAGCCTCGACGTGAAGTATTTTTTGATGAACGGAGTTGTTTTCATCCTCACTAAGTAGTTGAGTGTCAAAACAATTGATTGGTAAATCAACCTCGCTTTCTAAATAAGACATTTGTCTTTCATCGTTGACTTGTGAAGCATCTTCATCCTCCAAAAAAGACATACGACTGCCTTCATCATTATCTTATTTGTATAATACAAAAATTGTGTAAATTTTCCTACCTATTACAGTTTTTTCCTTTTGTTTGTTTCCAATTTTATCCATATTATTGTAATTAAAAAAATTTATTTTTTTTTTGCAAAATTCAATTTTAATGTTTTGTTGAGCGACGAAATAACTTAAGTGATATTTTTTTTAAGTTCCTGCTCACGCACCCCTAGTAAACTAACTTTTTTTCGCAGACCCCTCTGGAGCCCAAATTCATAATAAAACTTTTATTTTTTTTAAAACACTGTTTTTCGGTTCTTCATGCGGACCCCCTGGATGGTTGATACAGACCTCCAGGGGTCCACGAATCCCCATTTGAGAACCGTTGGTCTTACAGTGTTTATTTTAAAAACTAAGAGAATATCTCATTTGCAATAAGCGCTTATATTGATTTTGCTCTCATTAATATATACCAACAAAAATGCATTAACGGTACATGTGGAGATAGAACATGTGCATTAAAGTTCTCCATTTGGAATAATCATTTATCTTCACTTAAGCTCTTCTGAAAACTCTCTCTTTTATGAAAATTAATTTTAGAAAAATGTGCAAAAGAGCTTAAGTCATTATAGGTTATTTTAATAAATTAAAATTTTATGGAACTAATTTCGTAAGTATATTTAGGCGCTTATTATAAATGTAATCATGCTTCATTACCACTTATGTCAACATGTTTCAATTAATTACTTTTTGAAAAAAATAGTTAGAGAAATGGGGATTTTACGTAAATATAAAGTTTTATTAGTAGAATACGATAGCATTCATAACTCAAATTGACTTAAGTCGACTTAGGCTGTTATTGATTGTGACCACTAGTTCAATCAATTGTAGTGTGTTTGAATGTGCCGTCATTGCCATGCCTTCTGCATTGCAATCGAACACCTCGCATTTTGTTTGAATGCGAGTGTCCACATAAAGCCTAACCCACGTGTGGGAATATACTAACTTTGCATATTCCCACCACACACGGTTTATGTAGGCTGTGTGTTTATTTCCATTTATATTCAACGCATGTATGGGAATATGCAACGTTTGCATATTCCCACAACACACAATCTACATTGATTGTGTGTATGTGTTAATTCATTAGTTTTAAGTTAGCTAGTAAGATTATTAAAAATTAAGTTAAAATAACAACTGTAAGAACCGTGAGCACGATCAGTCGTACAAGCGGCTGACCGTCTCCTTTAAATAAAAATAATAAATATATAACACTGGAGTTAAAGCGGCAAAGTGAAGCACAATTAAAATCGGCGAAAGTGAAGCTTAGTGAATAGCAAAAGGGGGCTGTGCAAATAGCTATATGCTAAATTGAGAAATCAAAAAAAAAGAAAATAAATAAATAAAAAAAAATAAAAGTGGATAATCCTAAAACTTAACATTAAATTCGACAAAACCACTGAAACTGTACCTAAACTAAAAGTGCCAAATTGTACATTCAAAAGCAAAAATAGACAACATCTTAACATGTACATATGTCCCCTTAAACGCAAACTTTAAATTATAATTAAAAACAAATCTCTGATCTTGAAAAAAAACATGTTAGTAACAAAAACTATTAAAAGCTTAAACAGTTAAAACTATAAAATTTAAAACTGCTTTAGTATCAAAAAAAGTATACGCATATATTCAAATATATATATATGAGTAAAACAGAGACCAATAAAACGTTATACATATATTTCCCGTTAAAAGTGAGACAAGCAAAATTTAAAATAAAATAGTTACAATTGCAAAAATCAAGAGAAAATTATAAAAAAAAACAAAATCCAGACATGATATACACATAAAAATACAGAACATAAAAATTTTTGTAATACACTAATAACACAATCGAATAAGAACAAAAAAAAAATTTAACAGTTACGAAAATGCCAAAAGAATTGCAAGCCGTAAAGAACAATCAAGAAGAAAGAAGAAGCCGTTATATTAGGAGATCCTGCAAGTAATTGTAAAGCCAGCAGCAATAAGCTTTGTACAAATTTATTGCATGCAAACCTATGAATTGCCAACAATAATTGATTCCGAATGCCAAGAAGATACTAGTATGTAATTATTAATAATATATATTTTATATTTATTAATATATATAATTGTTTATTTTTTTAATAATTATATAAGAATGGATTTGTAAAATTAATTAAAAATAAATTCGTAATATATCCCATACATAAATCAATGTAATATTGATTTATTTCTGATATAAAATAACAACCATTACTCATAATTTTTTTAGCTTTTTACAAACACAAAATATTCCTTGTGACTGCGAAACTTACGAGTCCCTCCAGTGGCATAGAATAACTTGTAAAAATACAATTGTTAATTATCTTATAATTTTTGATTTGATTCGTTGCCATCGTTTTATCCGCCACCTTTGATCTCGGAATGGGGGGCCATCAATCTAAGATCGAGAACCCCAATGCGAATGTCATCAATGACATTACAGTTAAGGTAGAGTACCCTGTAATCTATCTCGCGATAATAATTGTAATTCTCGCACTTAACTTCATTACAACTCTGTACCAACTACACAAGAAATCCCTTAGGAACAGGTACATGAGACAAAGTACCGCTATGGGTCTTGACAAAGTATAATTTGTCATAAACAGCCTCATCCTTGTAAAACAGCATTCTCCTTAATAAAGTAAATAAATTTTTTTTGGTCCTTAAAATCATCATCTTTGTTGTTGTCGTTTTGAACGTCATAATAGCCAAATATACAATTTTCAATAATCCTCTACGATCAGAGCGTTCCACTACAAATACCTATGTTGCCTACCTGATTAAGTTACTACCTGTTTGCTACAATCCCCAATTGTTCCCTCAAATTTCATGACATATAAATGGAATGGGAAAAGGTGGTAAGAAAGTCACGTATACTTAAAGAGGAGTTTTTAAAGTCTTATAAATGCCTTAATATTGACAGGGAAACAAAACCTGAAACAGTAGAAAAGCATATCAAGAACCTAGTGCAACAACTACAGCAAATTAGAATTCTCCTCAATGTAAATTACTCTCGCTTATCAACAGGCCACAAAGCAGCAGCGGATGCTTTGTTTCTAGATACTAGAGAAAAATTAGTATCAGTTGCATCAAGGAAAGGAATAGAATTGGAGATACCTTTGTCCTTACATGAAGAAATTTTTGTCCCTCATTTCGGACACAACATAATCATGCCTCAAACAATAGTTGAATTTTTGAGTACCGCATCGAGGCTACTTCCCGATTATGATGGCAGCCCTGAAAATTTACAAAGTTTTATTGATGCTCTGAATCTGGTTGACTCGATAAGAGAAAGTCATGAAGCTGTGGCAATCAACCAATTGAAGACGAAACTGAAGGGTGCAGCCAGAAATTTGATCTCTAACGAAAATACTATTCAGAGCATTATATCAAAACTCAGGAATTCGATTAAAGGCGAATCCGTGGATGTCATTACTGCCAAGCTGATGAATATAAGACAATCCGGAAAGAATGCTAACTTTTACGCTAAAGAGATAGAAGATCTCACAAAGAAACTGGAAACAGCATATTTTTCGGATGGTCTGCCAAACGAGACAGTAAGCAAATATGCTACTCGTTCAGCAGTTACAGCAATGGTCAAGAATGCATCTAATGATAGAGTAAAACTGATCATGGAATCAGGATCTTTCGGTAATATGAATGAAGTCATATCCAAATTTATAAGTAGTTGTACCGATGTATACGGACAACAAAATTCTATTCTCACATATGGTAATTATCGACGCGGAAACAATCGTTACAATTTCAGCTCGAATAGCAACAGATATTCTAATTTTACAAGTCCAAGTAATACTAATCGTTACAATTCCACTTCTCAAAATTCCAACCCTGGCTCTAGATTCACTAACTAGAGAAATTACAACAATCGCGGTAGAAGTAATTACAATCGCTACCAGAATAACAATGGGGGTAACAGAAATTTTGTTGCTCCCAGAAATTCCAATAACACAAGAATGATTAGTGAAGAAAACTCGGGAAACGAGTAAATCTCCCTTTATACTCCACCAAAAGCAAAATCCACAATATAAGTCTTAATCTATACAGCTATCTCAGAACAAGAACCTCGTTAAACGATAATAAATCAATGTTTTTAGTGGACACAGGTGCCGACATTTCAGTTGTCAAGCACAATCAAGTTCTAAACGAACCAATCCATGTTAACAAAAGGACATGCATTAATGGCATTGGAAATGGTCTCATAACTACATTAGGAAAAGTCAAAACAGACTTAAGAATGGAGAACCTTCTAATAGCCCATGAATTTCATGTGGTAGAAGATGATTTCTCGATACAAGTCGACGGAATCATAGGTATGGACTTCATAAGAAAGTACAATTGCATTCTAGATTATAAGGACAATGAAGACTTCATTGTTCTAAGAACAAACGATGTTCCATATGACATCGCTGTAAAACTATTGAATGCTCCCACTGTAAATTCATTATCAATTCCGGCAAGATCTGAAGTAGTTAGACAAATTCAATTAGACTCTTCAGAAGAAAATGTACTAATACCTCAGCAAATTCTTCAAAAAGGTGTGTACACTGCCAACACAATAACAACCAAATCTAAATCATTGGTCAAAATCATTAATACAACAGATAATGATTTAATAATACAAAACGTCCACGAACACGACAAAAAAAAAATAATAAAGAAAAAATGGGAAGATTATCTAAAAACTTCGCTAAATTTGTTGACAAAGAATTGCGAAAACTGTGTCAGGAATTTGTTGATATTTTTGCCTTAGATACTGAGAAAATATCGGTTAACAATTTTTATAAGCAAAAATTGCAGTTGCAGAATAATCAACTGCTATACATAAAAAATTACAGAATACCTCACACTCAGAAAGAGGAAGTAGATAGACAGGTTCATAAATTAATCAATGATGACATAGTGGAACCATCATATTCTGATTATAATAGTCCCATTCTCTTAGTACCCAAAAAACCTTTACCGGGCACAACTCAAAAAAGATGGAGACTGGTAGTTGACTATAGAGCAGTCAACAAGAACCTAATAGCTGATAAATTTCCACTCCCAAGAATAGACGACATCCTCGATCAATTAGGTAGAGCAAAATTTTTTTCATGTCTTGATTTAGTATCTGGATTTCACCAGATCGAATTGGAAGAAGAATCACGGAATATTACTTCATTTTCAACTGAAAAAGGATCATTTCGATTCAAGAGACTGCCCTACGGACTTAAAATAGCACCAAACTCATTTCAGAGAATGAAAATGCTAAGGACCATTTTCAGGACTATCTCCAACCCAAGCCTTCGTATACATGGATGACTTGGTTGTAATTGGTTGCTCTTCAGAACATATGTTAAATAATTTAACAAATGTGGTTAATCTATGTAGAAAATACAATCTTAAACTACATCCAGATAAATGTTCATTCTTTTGTCGCGAAGTGACGTTTCTAGGTCACAAATGTACGGATAAAGGTATTTTGCCTGATGACAGCAAATTCTCGATAATTGAAAATTATCCCACTCCTAAAAACTACTATCGTAGGTTTATTCCAAACTTTGCTGAATCATCCCAACATATAACCAGGTTATCTAAAAAAAAGGTAACTTTTAATTGGAGTCAGGATTGCGAAAAATCCTTCCAATATCTTAAAAACAAATTATTAAGTCCTACTATACTTCAATACCCAGATTTTTCCAAAAAATTCTGCATTACGACTGATGCAAGCAAATTTGCTTGTGGCGCCGTACTCAGTCAAGAAAATCAAGGTATTCAGATGCCAATTTCTTATGCATCTAAATCTTTCACTAAGGGCGAAATTAATAAATCATCCATTGAGCAGGAACTCACTGCAATACACTGGGCTGTAAAATACTTCCGACCATACATATATGGAACAAAATTTGTGATCAAAACTGATCACAAGCCGCTCACCTATCTATTTTCGCTTAAAAATCCCTCATCGAAACTTACCAGGATGAGGCTAGATTTAGAGGAGTATGACTTCGTGGTTGAGTATATAAGGGGAAATGAAAATAACGTGGCCGACGCATTGTCGCGTATTGAGCTTGACGAAATCAAAAATATTGAAGTCAAAAACGTACTGAAGGTAACAACAAGACTTCAGGCACGGCGTAATCGCATAAATGAACAAAATGAGAATACAAGGCTCACAGAACCGGTTAGTTTAAATGTATATGAGGCAATTAATGCCCAAGAGCACAGAAAAATACCAGAGATGCATTTTCAAAGAGTAAGTTAATAATAGGAATAGGAAAGCAAGTCCTTTCCGAAGTTAAGTTGGAAGACTAGGTTATTAATAGAAATGTTGATCTAGATCGCCTCTTTCTAAAGCTTGAAAAAATAGCTGATAACAATTGTTTGACAACCTTACGTCTATCAATAAATGATAGTACATTTGATAATATAGGTACCTTCAAAAATATTTTTATAAACAAAGGGAATGAGATTTTAAAGGACTCCCGTCTACATATAGTGCTCACACCTAAATTGACCAAAATAACTACCGATAACGAAAAATTAGCCATTATGCAAAAATTTCATGATAATCCTATAACTGGAGGACACCCAGGGATCAATCGTACGTTAAAAAAAATAAGACTTCAATACCATTGGAAAGGCATGACTAGAGACGTTGCTCGTTATGTTAAAACCTGCAAGTCATGTCAAATGAATAAACACTCTGTCAAGACGAGAGAGTCTTTCATTATTACCCCGACTCCATTAAAAGCATTTGATATTGTCATAATTGACACGATCGGACCATTACTCCGATCCGATTCACAAAATGAGTATGCAGTCACAATTATTTGTGATTTGACTAAATATTTAGTTGCAATACCCATCCCAGATAAATCAGTCAAAAATGTCGCTAAGGCTATATTGGAACAGTTCATTCTGGTTTATGGCCCCATGACTAAAATAGTCACTGATATGGGAACTGAATACATGAACCAAGTCCTAGTTGAACTATGTTCTCTGATGAAAAAAGAGAAAACTAACTCTACCCCTTATCATCATGAGACACTCGGCACAGTCGAGCGGTCCCATAGAACTTTCAATGAATACCTAAGAACATACGTCTCATCGGACAAATCAGACTGGGACCAATGGTTAAAATATTTTGTGTATTGCTATAATACAACTCCATCAACAGCTCACGACTACTGTCCTTATGAGCTAATATATGGAAAAATTCCACCTTCACTAGACTGCACTAGTAGGAATATAATAGAGCCACTCTATAATGTCGACTCATACGAAAAGGAGGTAAAATTCAGACTCCAGGTAGCGCGGCGAAGAGCTGCCAGTTTCATTGAAAGTGCTAAACTCACAAGACAAAGAAATTCCAATGAGAGTGCAAATCCTTCTAACATCGCACTTAATGATTTCGTCCTGGTCCGAAACGATACCGGCCATAAGTTAGACATGGTTTATAAGGGTCCCTTTAAGATAATAGGACTCGATAAAAATAATAATGTTAAACTTATTGATGACCATGGAAAACAATTCCTGGTCCATAGAAATAGAATAAAAAGGTTCAAACCATGTTAAGTAAAGTCATTAATTGTTTTTCTAATATGCTATTAATAAATTCATTGATTCCTTTTGCGTTTCGATCCGGATCACTATTTTACCGTGAATCCCATGGATCTGGGATTAATGGTTTGACAATGGCAATGAACATTTCAGCATACTAAACATTGAATCAAAAAAAAGGAAAGGTAATTAAATTTTTTAAACAAAAAAAAAAAAAATCTTTTGAAAATATCTGAATTTAATTGTAATAAATCAGAAAATAAATAAATATTAATTAAAGTAAACTCTACAATGTAATAGTAAATACCTATATATATATATATATATATATATATATATATATATATATATATATATAAATCTATACAATGTAATTTATTGGCACTTTAATTTTAATACTTTATTTTTAATTTTAATTCCTATTACTTTTTTAATTTGTTTAATAACTTAAGCTTGTAAAATGAATATATTTATAATTTTATCCTTATTAGCTTTTATGTCTGTTAAAAAAGAAGAATAATCAATCAAAGGTATATTGATTATTCTTTCCGAAAAAGGGAGGTGTAGTGTGTTTGAATGTGCCGTCATTGCCATGCCTTCTGCATTGCAATCGAACACCTCGCATTTTGTTTGAATGCGAGTGTCCACATAAAGCCTAACCCACGTGTGGGAATATACTAACTTTGCATATTCCCACCACACACGGTTTATGTAGGCTGTGTGTTTATTTCCATTTATATTCAACGCATGTATGGGAATATGCAACGTTTGCATATTCCCACAACACACAGTCTACATTGATTGTGTGTATGTGTTAATTCATTAGTTTTAAGTTAGCTAGTAGGATTATTAAAAATTAAGTTAAAATAACAACTGTAAGAACCGTGAGCACGATCAGTCCAGTTGTACAAGCGGCTGACCGTCTCCTTTAAATAAAAATAATAAATATATAACATGTTTTTTTTCATAACACAATAATTAATTAAATAGTTAAAATATTAAAGAGTTTGCAAAAATATCAAACAGTTCAACTATTATTTTCAGAAAAATAAAATCTGTTAAAATCCTTAATAATTTCATGCAGATTCAAATGCGATCTACTTCAACTGAGTTAATTTGCATCCGATCGAAAAAACCTAGCAAAACACTTCAGAAAAACTAATAGAGTGTGGAAATAAGCATTTTTAGCAAAAGGACTTCCCAACGAGATATCAACTTTATGGTTCTAACAGGGCATGAGATCTTTATAAGTCAATTATTGAGAATTAATTACATTGATTTTTTCAGGAAATAATATTCATTAGTACGTATTTTAAGGTATTCTTTTCTAACTTAAAGAAGTAGCTCAATTACTACTTCCTTTATTGCAAACTCAAGTAATGTATTTTGAAAGCGAGTAACAAAATTCGGCAATCACAACAGTAAGTCATTATATGGCAAATACCTTTTAAGTTAATGTGTAATTTTTTGCTGGGAAGTTAGCCATCATACCACGCATAATTTATTAGTCTTTTAAACCCGACATAAAATATTTTAATCAAATTAGTTTATATCAAAGAAACACACAAATGTAGTAATATAAGGTTAACGACCAAAATGAAAAAAAAAAATTAACAATGGAAAAAAAATTTGCAAATTAAAATTTAAAAAGTCATCACTAATATACAATACAATAAATACTAAAGGAGTTTTAGTTTTAGTAGAGTAGTCTTAATGAAGATAAAAGCTTCTCAATATGTTGGACCCCATCATCTACAAAATTGATACTATCACAGATCCAAGTAAAGTTTTTTCGACCAATGCTTTTGTGAACAGACTTTTTGATTCGTTGTAGAAAATATTTCCACTATATCCGAGAAATAGAAAAAAATAAAAGTATTTTCCTTTACTCTGTATTGTGAAGTTCATAATTTAATTTAGCCCACAATAATAGTATTTTTACGTGGCACTGGACTCAACAAGCATCTAAACAAAAAAGTGTATTATTGAGATAAACATTGTTAAATCGCCCCACGGTGTAAATGTGCTTAAAAATGGTGATTGGTTCCATTTTGTCAAATGACGTCACGATATCAAACCGAACTGCGCAAAATATCCCAGATTAAATACTAATAGACGTTGAACATAGCGAGCTCATACAGAAATAAAAGAAAAAAACTTAATACGAAAACAGATCCACAAGAAATGAGTGGCCATAAATACACTTATGCAGAAACACATTTTCAATAATTTTGCTTTAAAAGGCAAAGCCGTTGTAGCATTTTTGGTTCTCAATTGGGATGAATTTTTTATGGTTTTAATTTATATTTTTAATTTTTTACATAAAATTTGTTCTTAAGCCTTATTTGGAAATGTTAGAAGTCAAAGGAGCATGAAGCTTAAAAAAGATAATCCCACAACTTTCAATGAAAAGCACAACGAAGTCCTTAAATACCGCTTTTTAAAAATTTGTTTACAAAGTTGGCATCTATTAATATATTTTATTTAAAAACATGAAATAACGAATGTTTAAAAATTCCTCTTTTGAAATAATATATCTAAAAAATGTTTAAATTAATTTATAATGGCATCAATTCGTTTTAGTTTTGTAGCAAAAATAAAATTTTAGGTTACAAATATAAAATAGAAATAGGGAATTTTCTTTTTGCCATTTGTTATTTAGTTTTTGAGTTTATTATTTTTTTGTAAGAAATTTTGGTATGGAAAAAAATAATTTTCATTTACTTAAATTATGCTTAGTAGCTGTAACAACTTAAAAATATCCCAGCTGTTCATACACTCACTCCCTTGGTGTCATACTATATCACAGAACGTTTTGAGCAATTAAACCTGCTGAGACTATATACCGAACCGAGTTGATGCGTTGAATGAAGTTACTTGTATTGGCTAAATGTTCCAATTAGTTGAAAAAAGCAAAGCTCAACTGAAACATTGGATTATCGGCGTTAAGTTGAAATTCTGTAGCTTTTTAAAAATTTAAATAAAATTAAATTTTTTTTAAATTCCGTAAAATTTTATATGACACTTTCAGGTCTCCAATACTTCTTAATTATTTCTTCTTTATGCTTATTATTGTGAGGCAGTTAGACTTCGTTTCTGAAAATAATTGGAACCTTGGATCTGTCTATGATTTCTTTTGATAAAACCCCAAATTTGCTTCCCAATATTTGTTCTGCAGATGTCTAACGAATATTTCAAAATAATATCTGGAACACCTCATAGAAATCCTACAATGGAATTTTTCTTCATGAAATGCACGAACGATATGGCTGATTTGGCACCTAACAAAGTTTGAATAGCGGTGTAGTTACTAATATGAACTTAAGAATTTTGGAATTATAATATCAGTTTTGGAAGATATGGTTTAGAAAACACACATGCGTAATGAGTGAGGAACTCAACTACAATAGAATTCTCAACAAAGAGAGGAAAAAAATTAACACACATATCGTCGGTCACAAGTTGAAAACTCTTAACTTGCAAAAAATATGAATCGGGTTATTATTTATTTTAATTTTTTGAAAAATAATTTCAATAGCTTTATTTTCTTTACATAATCCCGCAATAAATATCTCTTACTAATTTTATTAATTTTTTTTTATTTACTTCTAATATGGTGTTTTTGGTTTCTGAAAAGTATAAAAAAAGTATAAAAACAAGTTAAGAGTAGTCAACCTGTGACCGCCAATATGTACGCCAGGATCTCAACAAACAAATAAACAAATCCTAATCATGGGTGTTGGATGTGACGTATTGATGATTTTTATTTTTTTTTTTAAATTACAACTTAACCATTTAATTATAACTGGCAATGAATAAGAAACTGAAATAATAGTAAATTTTAAAATATTGATATACAAAATTGCACTACCGGAAGAGGAAATTAGAGGTATACAGCATTTTTTAAAAGCGCTATATGACAAATAAAGATGAACTTTTAATAAAATTCTAATTTTATTTGGACCGATTATTAATATCACTTACTTACGGAGCATGGTGGGATAAAATATGACAAGAAAAAAAAAAAACTGCGACTATATTGTTCAAAGATAAAATTAAAAGTTTAATTCTTTTAAAATGTTATTGTTATTCTCTTTCTCTCTGCTCTGCTTAGTGTGTAAAACCATTTGCAAAAAATAATTGCAATTATATTGCAAAACGCACAAAACAATTTATTAAAATTGTGTCCTAATTTACATTAAATTATGCTCTTAAGTAAATGGTAAATAACTAAGTATAATAAATCCATGTGTTATTTAAAATAAAAGCGCCTCTCCACTGTCTTTGTTGAAAGATATCGCTTACTTAGTTCAAAAAGAAACAATAGAGTATTAAATGGTAGAATTAAGATATATTAATTTTACGTTTTTTTTTTATTTCAATGTAGTTTGGAAAAAATTAAGTAATAAAACCAATCAAAAGAATTTTTTTTTGTTAAGGACTAATTGAAAAATAAATGCAAGAATGTTTAACGTAAGCATTTCTCAAAGTTAAATCAAAACGATAAATTAAACATGTAGAAAATATCAATTAAAACAATATTAATTAACAGTAATCAATTATTTATACGATAATTAAACTACACTGCTCTGCAAAAAATTAGTTTTTGGCTCTCATGTCAATAAAACTATGTTGACTATATGGTTTTTGATTTGCTGAATTCAATTCTGTTTTTAGTTTTCTCCATCACGTAGGGTTTTTTTGGATGGGCGTGGCAAAATTTTCCCTTAAAATTGGTCAGGTACCCACACACATTTCATCCTAACTAGAGAACGACTCATCCGATTTTAATAAAAAAAACACCAAAAGATGCGTAACAAAATTACACATATTTTTTTCTATATTTTATCATTTTTGAATTATTCAAAAATTTAAGAGAGGAACTTTTTTTCTTTAAAAATTCCTTTATTTTTTAGTTTAAAAATGCAATAACGAAAAAAATCAATTATTTTTGTTTTTGCTAAGTATCTCAAAAATATAATAAGTTATAAATAATGAAAATCGATTAACGCATGGGGATTTTGTTCTCAATTTACTTCAGGTACTCAGTATTGAAAGAATATGTGTGTAGTCAACCTGACATATGGCGATATGATTGCGTTAGCTTAGCTAAAATTAAGAAAAAGGGTACTTTGTATGGTTTTTGGAATTTAGAATTTCTTTGTAATTGATAAAATTTTCCAGCTGCTTTTGATTTATACATTAATTAACTTTATTTCAACTTACGATGAAAAACTTCAATTTTTTCTGTTTAACTTTACGGTTACGGTGCCGGATTCCGCATATCAGAAAAAAATAAATAAAATAAATTGCGGCGACGGATGCGGACTTTATTGTCATATCACATTATTTTTGTACTAATTTTTTGTTTCTTTTTATTGAAAAAGAATGTAAACAATTTTATACAATAACAATAATTTTCTTACTGAAATCAATCTTTTCTATTTATTTTTGATTGACTTTTCAGGTTCCTCCTTTTCTTTTTCCTAGTCATTCACAAAAAATATTAAAACATATGAATTTTTGTACTAAAAACAATAAAATAGTGGCAACATGCTGAAAGAGAAAAAATTGAAAATTGAGAGTTTGAGAGTAAACGCATTGAAATTAAAATAGATTCTAATTGAAATTGAAACTAAAATAGATTCCAATTCTAATTTCGTGCCCAGTGATGCCAACTCTTGAGACAATAAACGCGTGAAAAAATATGAAAAAAGGCCTAAATTTAAAAAATTATATTTTTGCTACAATATTATTCCATTTTTTTTAAAAAAAGTGCAAAAAGGGCGCTAAAATTAAAATATTTTTGTTTTTTAGAACAAAAAATTTTATAAATATATATTATTCATTTTGAGATAATTTTACAAGTAATAGATTTAAGGTACACTGTTAGCTTGCTGTATATAATATGAATTAGGCTATTGCATGTATTTAACGACATTTTGTTTCTAATTTTACTTTTAAATAGGTTCATAACGCTAAAAGTTCTTTCAACTTTAGCGTTTGAGTATGGATATATTAGAATATTTAAAGCAAAAGTAGACAGTTTTTTAAATCCATATCTGCTCTCTTAGTTTTTTTCCACTCACAAGTTTTTAAATTTTTAAGGCAGTTAGCTAAGCCATCAACCTTTTGTATATCAATACAAAACTCTTGAAATTATGAAAGCAGACTTTCTATATCCTTAGACAAAATATTTTGTGCGCTTAGTAACGATATTTTATTAAATACTTCAATATTAAATTGTAGCTTAGCTTTTATTTCCAATATGAAATTTTTTACAAAAAGAAGAAGATTTTTTTCAATCATTTTCTTATCATTTGGTAAAATATTGTTGTCAGTGCAACTCTTTTCAAAAGTGTATCCGAAATTTTAAAAGTTGTTTATAATTGGATCAATATCTCCATCCAAAGAATCAAAATTATCCGTTGGAATAATGATTTTGTTAGTTAAACATTTTAGCAAACGTAACTAGTAATGAAATAATTTAACGTGATCAGCATTCAGCAATATTGCCAAAGAAACATAAATGATATTACCTTACTGACTAAAGCAAAAAGGGACAAAAAGAGCTAAGCAAGAATGCTGAAAATTGCTGAAATGCGCGTATTTTCTTGAGATACTTCGAAAAGGGCTAAATCTAGCCCGAAAAGGGTAAGTTGGCATCACTGTTCGTGCGGATTCGTTGAACGTTTTATGTTGTCAAAACTTCATATAAAAAAACAACCTCATCCGCAACCGTGAGGTTGTATTTATACTCTAAAATAACAAACATTTATTGTTAGTAATTTATAAGTTTTATTTTAGAAACATATCTTAACAATAAAAGGTAGCTTAGTTTTATTTAAATAGCTTTTTCTTTTGCATTTCTTTTTATGGTCAGTTGGAGAGTCTCGCCAAATTGACTAACAAAAATCTGCAAGCATTCCTTATGATGGTTTGCCATTATACGGCTTTTGTAAATTGAACATATGTTGGTGAAACATTCCACTATGTTCACCTGATCCAGCAGCAAAAAGAGGTAAGTAGAAGTAGAAAAAAGTCTAGATGCTAGTCCGAAAGATGAATTTAAGATAATAAGCTTTCATATTTGTGGACATCCAAATATGCCGTCTTCAAATATTTGCTATTTATCTTTTTATTCCATTTATTAACTGAAAAACTACAGGAATTTAGTAAGAAAGAACGTTTTCCGCTCTTAAATTTTTTTAATAATTCCAAAATCAAAAAAATTATGTTGGATTAACTTCAATATAATTTTTTTAGGCATCTTTTGGTGTCTTGTTTATTAAAATCAGATGAGTCGTTTCGACTTAGGATAGAATATGTCTGCGTACCTGACTAATTCTAAGCGAACATTTTGCCACGACGATCCAAAAAAAAAAGCCTACGTGATGGACACACATTAATATCATATAGTACACATAGTTTTATTTAAAGGAGAATTTTGCTGCTGAGCAGTGTTATTTAACGTATATAATAAAATGAATGTAAAAAATTAATAAAATTAAAATAATTAAACATTTATGTTTTTGTTTTTACCAGCAACAAATAAGATACTTTAAACTTTTAAATTACTAAACTTTTAATGCCGAAATTTTCTTCAGTGTAAAATCACCAACATATTCTTATTTAAAGCCCATTTTTGTTATCCTGAGAAAGTTTAATGTGGAATACTTGGGGTAAGAAATATTAAAAACAAATATTCAAAACAAAAAGATATATGTATATAATAAATATTCTTAGGATTTGTCGATGGCACAAGCAAGACTTTAATAGATTAAATAAAAACAAGTAAGAGTGATTTATTCGACTATGCAAAACCATATATACCCTTCACAATGTATTTAATCCAGTTTAGTGAAGTAACTCCAATCAAAAACACAAATATTGAGGTGATAGATAATTAAAAAAATAATGGGGTAGCATTTTTAAGTAATTTTAGTATTTTCTTAAAAGCTTTTAAATGAAACCCATTCTTTAAAAGCTTTTAAATGATACGTACATTGATATTTAAAAAAAATATGACGCACAATTGCAATTTTCTATGAAAAGTTCAAGACCTATAACTCGGATAATATGGGCAAGCACCCATACGTGTTTTTATTTGTTAATTTCTATCGCCCCATATATTTGTTATGTATTTTTTTTTTGTATTGAACTTACTTCATTGTTCCAAATAATTTGGAAAAATTAGAGGCAGTCATGGGGTTTTGATCACAGCCTCGAAGGACATAGACCGATCTTGCTGATTTGCAATAGTAAAATTTTTGAAACTATGTCTGATCGATTGGAGAACTTAAATTTTCTCTGGCTCATTTAGTGTTATGGCAAAGATGATTTCAATACTAACACGGACGGACAGACGGACACCGCTAAATGGACTCGTTATGCATTAGAACTCAGAATATATACAGTTTATGTGGTCGGAAATAGTTAAATTATGTTTTATTTGTAAAGATAACAGTAAAGTTTATAGTTAAACAAAAAAAAAAATTATTTAGTTTCTTTCCAATCAATTAAAGCTGGAGTTCGTCACGTCTTTGATCTTATACTGTTTGTGTACATCTGATACGCGAACTCGCAACCGCTTGCACGCAACGATATCTGTATTCACTAACTGACTAATTTTTGTACAGTATGTTTTCCAAATCGAAGATAAAAATTACGTCATGCTTAGATATGTTGGATATTCTATATGGAGAAAAACTTCCTGAAAGTCAATTTGAGCCCATTAATTACGATGAAGGGAAAAGAATAGTATTCTGGATGATTTCAGAAATTGTATGTAATCACCGCTATCTATCCAAAGCTAGTATAACATAAGAACAATATAATGCAATAACGCCATCTCTTCCACTAATAGGAGAGGCAACATACGTACAGGACAGAATGGAGCAAATGGAAGGAACTATTTGTAATATTTAAGCATTTAATTTCATCAACTAAAGACAACAGAGCACACACATATTTACGATTACCTATATACTTTAATCCAAAACCCATGTTGTTAGATCTGAGTATATGAGTTAGTGGTATCCTCTATATGGTGGTCCAAGTAGAAAAAATAAGAAATAGACATTAAATAAAATTTCGTGGCAAAAATCCAGTAATGAGCCTTCAGCTATAGATTAAACATTGTCTGTAATTCTGCCCTACAATATTGGCAGGAAGCTACTCAGTACGATAGTATATCTTCTGTCTTGATACACCGCTACATAGCCTCAGTCATCTGAAATCTGTACACAACTCCTGGACATAAGTTAAAGAGTTAGCATATGCTTGCCGTCATCGATTGACTTCGTTCCTCTTATTAAATTTATTCTTACTTGTTTAAAAAAAAACTTTAGAGTAGATTAGCGAAAACTAAGTATGTAAAGTCTGTCGCAGGGCGAATAAATTACCAGGTGGCAGCGTAGGCTAATTCAGTTTTTTTTTTTTTTTTGGGTAACACGACTGTCAAACTCCATATATAAAAAATATGGGTACATATAATATAAATAAGGGTACATTTTTTATATAAAGAGTTTGACAGTGGTGTATACCAGCAAAAAATACTGAATTCGCCTACGCTGCCACCTGGTAATTTATTCGCCTTGGTCCATCGTGTTACAGATGAAATAAGCGTTTTAATATGTATGATACGTGAAAGGGCCCCAATACATCGAATTGCTTATTTTTGTCCGGCAACGAATTCGGTTTAAATGTGCTCACGTTTTCGTAACCGACTTAAGTGACGTTTAATTATTTAGTAGTATGTATCAAAGTATATCTATATCAAGTACATGCAAGTCTACAACAAATACAATATTAATACAAAAACAGGCAATTTTTTTGTGTAAAAATCTACTTTTGTGTCAAAAAGTTGCTAAATCCAAGTATTGTAAAGTCGGCATACTTATCTTTATTTTTAACATTAATTAAACCAAATTTTGTTAAATAATAAAATAAATTATAACAAATTGATTTCGTCTAATGAAAAACAATGTAAATTACAAGATTGCGCAAGAGTTTATAAAAATATGTTATGTGCAATTTGAAACCTAAATATTCCTTTTAAAAATTTTGTTTACCGGTTCAGATGCAAAATTAAACACAATTATACACATAAAAAAAACTAAGAGATATATTAGAATATTAAAAAAAAATTTGCCAGCGTCTAATTGTTCTTGTTTTCTTTGGAAAACGTCCGCATACATTTGAAAGTTATTTTTTTTAATTAAATTAAAAAATTAACCAAAGCCAAAAGAGTAAATTTTAATTGATTTATATTATTAAAAATTTCATGGAAATAACGTGAAAGTTATACAAATAAACTTTATTGCTGCCTTCAACAAATTTTCTTGCTTAAATAACTTTTCAATGCAGATTTACAAATACACATAACACGCAAAAAAAATATTTTTTTTTATTAAAGAAAGTAGTGCTTATGAAAACTAAAACAAATTTTGACGTGTAGATAGAAAAAACGAATCAAAGATAGGAAGTCAGGCTTTAAACAAAATAAATTTTAAAACTGTTTGCTTTTTAACAGAGTTCGGAAGATTACACTCACTGTACTAATTTACCGTACATAAATGGAAAACACACAGCAATTTTGTGTGTCTCTAAATTTTTAAATTTTCCGTACACATCCACGAATGTGTCTTATTGAAATATTTATTTGCATACACGTTCATGAATGTACGACTGCAGCTATTCTATGTGTACGTGTACGGCTAAAAACGTACATGAAAAAGAGAAAAGTTTGATTGTTCTTTATTTTCAGTACGTACATTTACAAGAAAAAATGAAAATAAATTCGTGTACGGAAAAATGTACATAAAAAAATGAAAATAAATTCGTGTACGAAAAAAAAGGAGATAAAAAAATTTAAATAACTGCGTGTACGAACAGCAAAAAAGTACATATATGATAGACAACAAATTATTCATAAGCGATCGGAAAAACCTCTTAAATGCAAATGACAACAATTGTTTTATTTAGCTTAGAATATTTTTTTACATTTATTTATATTTATATAATAATTTATTTCTTTTATAAATAAAATATGTACTTCCTATATGTACTCTCTGTTTCGGACAAAATTTAACTCTGTTTACTCTCTGTTTACTCACTATTTTCTATTTTAAGGTTTGAGCAGTCGGGCAAGTTAAAGTTTAATTTTGTTATTAATATATTAGAAAAGGACCTTTTTTATAGCTTAGAGCTTAACTTGGTCAGGACTGTAGCAAATGCACTAAATGCACGTTCTACAGATATTTATGTTGCAGGTACAGCAAGTACCACTTCGTCAAGCTGGCTTAATTTGAATTGTGCTGACAATTTATTTTAGAATACTTCAATACGTTAATTTCAAAGGGTTGCATTGTTTTTTTTCATAAAGCAAGTACTTCTGTTTTTATGTGATAATTTAAATTTTTTTTTGTTTTTTTTTTTTTGTTAAATGCGATGTATTTAGGAGTAGGTTGACATTATATGCTAGTTTAGAGTGTTTAGCACTTGACGTAGTTGGATTATTATCTAACGAAGAACATTTACCATTTTCTTCTTGCGAAGATGCCGAATGCGATATTTGATTAATCATTTAATTGTAATTAATAATTTAAACGTCTGTATTAAGTGATCCTGAAAATATAATAACATGTATTACTGTTATTATTAGTTTTATTTAAAATCTTAAGTTAAATTTTAAGCCTACCATTGCAGTTTGTTTTTTATCATTAGTAAGTAATAGCGTTCCTTGAAAATTTAAGCGAAGCTCTAAATACAATGCAGCGACAAAGGCTTTGTTCTTTGTTCTTAGCACCAATAATTTTATGTTTTACCATCAATCCATATGTAAATCAACACATATAATAATAACTTCATACATTTGTATAAGTTATTGCTAATTATACAAAATAAAATTTAATACTCTTTTTTAAATTGTACCGAAAAAATGTACATTGCATTGAATGTTTCATCACTGGCTTATTTGCTTTTAATTCTAAAAACAATACAAACACCTGCAAAGCTCGAAGACTCGAAACTAAATTTCTGTTTATTTAGTTACTAAACTGACCTTTAATCGGCTAAGCAGTAACATAAAGGCATTTTAACGAATACGACAAAAACGTCAGCCAAGCTCAGCGCAAAAGTATATAGTAACAAATGAATTGAAATCTGAATAATTGCCCTTCTTACCTCCTTTTTGGTATTTTTTTTCTTAGTGGACGTGTAATTCAAAAATCATGATCACTTTTTTTGGTGCGATGAGTATTTAACAATAATTTTTAAGTATTTGTATATATGTAATGAAAAAAAATAATAATTTTAAATGTAAATATTTTAAACAAATTAAAAAAAAAGGTTTCTTGAATATATTAAGATTTTATTGGTTTTTAGCAATCATAGACTTTTTTATATAAAAGTATGTGTGCATCTTTCAGGTAGCGAAGATTTTAGAAAACATCCTAAAAATAAAATTGTTTATAACAATCCTTTCTTCAATGGAAATTTTTAAAATGTTTTTCTTTTTTACAACTTATCAATAACTCCTGCGTTCTTATGCATAAACAAGGAGCAAGAATTGTATGTTAGTTACTTTATTAAGGCAATTAACAATTTCAAATGTGAAAATACACTGGTAAGATGTACTTTATACGAACAACGCCACGTAACTGAGAACTTGTAGTTTTGAGCTCGTATTTTTAAAAACGCACTTATCCAATTAGTGCAGACCTCTTATACATATAATATAATACTTTAAATAGATTGTTTAGTAAAAAAAAGATAGAATACAAAAATGGGACATGTCAAATGTAGTATACAAAATACCTTGTAATGGTAATGATAATGAAGATTGTAATAATGTATATGTAGGTACAAACGAACTAAAAACTAGAGTAGCTGGACATAAATCTGATCAAAGATATAAAGACATTAATAAATCACAAAAAACTGCATTATCTTCCCATTTTGCCAGTTTTAATTCATCTTCCTAATTTTGAAAATGCATCAGTTTTAAATATAGAAAATAATATTAACGTCGGTATATGTTACAGATGTTACAAATAATTAAAGTGCCAACAACAAAAAGAATAAACTTTAAGGCTGATACCGATAATGTTGCGCAGTGTTAGAGACATTTAGTGCATAAAAAGTAGTGAACATTATAATGTATCTTAACTTAGTTATTTGTAACATTTTCATTAAGTAAATTTATGTGTTTGTATTTGTATAATGTTTTATGTATTTTTTATTTTTTGAAATTTTAAATTTGAATGTGTGTTTTTTGAGTATTGAAAGTTTATGAGTATGTATATTTTAAAATGTTTGAATTTTTATGTCTGTGTTTTTTTTTTAATTTTTTGAGTTAATTTGACAAATTTTTTTCAATTGAATTAATTTTTTGTTTTTGAAAAACATAAAATTTTTTAATAATATTAGTTCCTGTTTCCTGAAGATGCCACCCAACGGTGTGGCGAAATATTGAAAGAAAAAAATAAGAAATAAAAAACAATATTTTTATTCTAAAACTGACCTAGTGCTTGTTTCATTATAAAATAAAATTAATTATAATAAAAGGTCAAAAAACATTAACGTTTAATTGAAAGAAGGAATACTTTTCAGTACGAATTTGTTTTTGAACTTTTATTATTATTGCTGCCTTATTAGTAGCACAATTTTCGTGATGAAAAAGTTAACCTCAAGCTTTTCATCGGTTAATTTGTCGCTAATAATAGCAAACGATTTACTTTTTCCAACGAGCACCCACGTGAAAATAGTGATTTGTTAAGAGCTGAAGTGAGCATCTTGAATTTCATTTTGATTAATAATTTAATAGTTTTCAGCGAAGTCTATTGGAAAAACCACTTCATCAGGCGTAACATTTTTCTTTTTATCGTTGGAATATCTTTGCTGGCATGCCTTTACAAAACTATGCAGTTTGAAAATCGATAGATGATTTTATATTTTACAAATAAGCTCCGCTAATGGGGCGGTCGTATAACTTAATAATAAACGGTTATCAATTTTTCTCCAATACTTCCATTTCATATTGTTTTCCATTTCTGTATGGAAACGTGGAGGGATCAAATCATGTTATATATCTCGCACGCAATTCTGGCAATTTTCAGCCATATAATTTTCATCCAGTAGACTGCAACAGACTAATTGTAAAAAACCTTTCAAATGTATTTGAAAACGTTGGTATAACTTTTGCACAGGATTCCAACAAAAGCGCAAAATTTGCGTGGTATTTACAAACGGTGCTGATAAAAAAGCTTTTGCAATACTTTCTACGGTGAATTCGTTTTTGTAAAGTTGGTAAGCTTCTCCAACAGTCAAAAGCATAAAGCGTTTGGAAACTATTTTCCCATCATAGATAACTTGTGTGTAGGAGCTTGCAGACTTATTGCATCTCGCATGAAGAATTCTTTGATAATGTTAATACTTTCAATTGGACCAAGGTGCTTTTCCTGTTCACGCTTTTTAGGTTCCAAATATTTCTTATATAAATTTTTAATTTTTTGCTTATGTCTTTTGGCAAGGCCTTATCTACCTTTCCTACAGCTTTACCCAAAGTTTGCCTACATTTAAAAGAAGATTCGGAGATAAAGTTACGTAAACTTTTATTTATTTATTTCCTATGCCCTTGCTGTCGAATGCGATCTATTGCTCGTTTTTCTTGAAGAAGTTTTTTGTTTTTTTGGCTACATCTGCCATCTTTCTTCGATAGAAACGCTGTCTTTTAGCCTCTTTTTTCGGTACTTTTTCATCTTTTCATCATTCTTTTTTAACTCCCCTCTCCACTTTTTTGTAGTCTTATAGCTTCTTTTACCTATATTAACAAAAAATGTATAATTAACAAGTTAACTGTCATAATTTTATTCCAATTGTAGCACTTGCAATATCGTAGGTGACGAAATCTGGAAGCTTATAAAATTTTTATTCCACCGAGCTGAAAGATAGTAATGATCAGTATTTGTTTACGACATATATCTTGCTTTGAATTTTTATTTTGAAACACTTGCGACCGATCAAGTTCAAACGACGTAGACTAATGATGCACTACGTACGTCAAATTAGAATGCCATCCAAAGCAAACCAAAAAAAAAAAAAAAATACCGCAGATCGAACTAAATAATTTCTTTTTTCTCATGTATCTTGTTTATTGTTGTTGTAACGTTAATTTTAAAGTGTAATATCAATGTTACAAATACTTGAATTTAGTCGCTTGTGAACAGAAAATGGATTATTGCAATTTCTTAAAATTAACCAAAAAGATGGTCAGTTTATACTCATATTTATGCTCCTCAATAATTGTTTTAAGCAATAAATACATCTACCTAATACAATTTGAGTGCTTTTTTAGTTATTACCATGTTAAAAAAGTTTCAAAGGTTGTTTTCAGCCGTGGTTGAATTTTTCATAGAAATAGAAAAGTTTGAACATGAAAATTATAAACCGTATGTTAAACACTGATTTTGATATACACACGAAATAACATATGGATACCAATTTTGACATTCCATATGTCTTGTACACATAATGTAAACAGACCTCTAAGAAGTAATAAAACAATAACAAATGCACAAGTAAACATCCCATACCTACAAAATAAACAAGACACAAAAATAACAACACAAAATCAAAATTATCACATAACATAACCACTTGCTTTATGTAAAAAAACAACCCTTTGATATTAACGTGATAAAATATTAGATACAAAATTGTCAATACAATTCAAAATTAAGCCAGGTTGCCGAAGAGATACTTGCTGTACTTGCGACACAAGTATCTGTAGAACGTGCATTTAGTGCATTTGCTACAGTCTTGACCAAGTTAAGATCTAAGCTATCAAAAAAGTCTATTTTTAATATGTTAATAACAAAATTAAGCTTTAACTTGCCCGACTGCTGAAACCTTAAAATAGAAAACAGTGAGTAAACAAAGTTAAATTTTGTCCGAAACAGAGAAGTTTCTATATGTACATATTTTATTTATAGAATAAATAAACTATTATGTAAATATTAATAATTATAAATAAATTTATTAAACTAAATAAAACAATTGTTTTCATTTTCATTTAATAGGTTTTTCCAATTGGTAATTAATAATTGGGTATCTATCGCACATGTACTTTTTGCCGTCCGCACACGCAGTTATTTTAATTTTTTTATGTACTTTTTTTCGTATATGTACTGAAAATAAAGTACACTCAAACATTTCTGTCTTTTGTGTACATTTTTAGCCGTACACATACACAAAGAATTGCTACAGTCGTATATTAACGTACGTTTACGTAAATAAATATTTTCATAAAACACATTCGTGGAGGTGTACGGAATATTTCAATATTTAGAGACACACATAATTGTTATGAAAAGAAAAATATGTTCGGGTTGGTTGTGAACAGAACATTCTTTGTACGATGTGTGTACTTTCTGAACTCTGCTTTTTAAGCAAAAACTTATAGCCTGTTTCCTTATTACAAGTAACTCATAAATTTCGTTCAAACGAGTACTTAAAGTATCTTCGCAAAAAACAATTGTCAAGTCTTGTTGAGTAAAAATGTAAGAGTTGTAGTTTTCTGTTCTTTTTGTGGTTTTTAAATAACAATATTAAATGTCACTTATGTCAAAATCATACAATCGAAAAAAGTACTCGGCTGTGTAGTAAATTACAATTTTATTGTATTTTCAAATTTTAAAAAATATGCATATTGATATAAGTACATAAGTAATTATGGATTCAAACAATAAAAAATTTTAAGTACAAATAAGGATAAAAAAGTAAAAATAACAACTATTTAACATGTAGCCTTAAGAAAGCAAACCTAAATCAATTTAAAAAGCTGGTTGCATTATTGGAAGACTATCCACAGCTTGCAACAGGCAGTCCCTTATTTGGCAATAGAATAGCGGTAGAAGAGATGAGGGATAATGTTGCAAAAAAAGTAAATGCTTTAGGGCCGCCAACAAGGAGTGCATCGGAATTGAGAAAAGTATAATTGTAAAGAAGTATTTTTATAATGTTATAATTTGACCTTTTTAATTATTATATTTTATTTTATTTATAAGCAATTGGTCTTTTATCGTATATATTTTAAATAGAACAATAACTGATAACCATTTGAATAAAATGAGGCTTACGAATAGAGATAAATTTGTATTAGATAAAGTAAAGAAAGCTGAAAAATTGTTTAAAAAGATATAAGGATATACTTATATTAAAGGCTGATAAAGGTAACGCAACTGTAGCTATAACTGGACAGGATTATGACCCACGAATAATTCATATTGTTGAAGATAGTATAAATTATAAATTAGAATAAAGATCCAACAATTAAATTACAGAAAATTAATAATGATTTTTTTGAAGAACTTCTTAGATTAAAAATTATATCTATTTAAAAGAAAAATACACTAAAAGCAAATGTCTCTAATGCACCTAGGTTATATGGTTTACCAAAAATTCACAAAGATAGTTTTCCGTTAAGACCATAAAGTTCTCCATCTTATGAACTATGTAAATATATAACTATTATTCTAAAAAAGATAACTGAGCATTCTATGTACAACATAAAAAATTCTGTAGAATTTAAAAATAAGATTAGGAACCTAAAAATAAAAGATGATGATAAATTACTTTTATTAGATGTAGTGTCATTATTTCCAAGCATACCTGTTGATCTAACAATAAGCACAATTGAGGAAAAATGGAATATTATTGAAGGACATGCCAAAATAGAAAAATGTTTGTTTTTATTGTTAAACTTTGTATAGAAGATAATAGATATTTACAATGTAAGAATAAAATTTATTAACAATAAAAAGGATTACCGATGGGATCTCCTGCCTCTCCAATTGTGGCTGATATTGTTATCGAGGAACTGCTAGACACTGCTAGAAAGATGTTGATGATTTAATTTGTGTAATATCAGAAAATGGCATTAATATTCCACTTAAAACTTTTAATGATTTTAGTCCTTAAATTAGGTTTATAATAGAGATAGAATGTAATTCAAGACTTCCATATTTAGATACTTAACTCATTAGAAGTGGAAATAATTTATTACCAACAGCTTTTGGAAGAATCATTAAATTTTATTCTTAACACAGTAAACGAATTATAATAAATGAAGCTAAAAATTTAATAGAAAGGATGAGTGACATTGAGTTTCAGGAAAAGGACAAGGAGAAAATTAGAAATGTATTAAAGGATAATAATTTTCCTCTTCATCTTATAAATAGATTAATAAGACAGTATAAAAAAATAAATAATATAAATACGAGAAATATGATTGAGCCAATGATTTATAAGTCCTTAGTTTATGTACCAGGATTTTGACTGTAACAAATATAGAATGGTATACTATATACACTACACACTATAAAGGTTATTTAGCAAAACTAAAGATAAAATACCAAATCAAGAATTATCAAATTTAGTCTATAAGATTTCATGTAGCGGAAACGATAATGAGATTTGTAATAACGTATTCATAGCAACAACGAAAAACAAACTAAAAACTAGAATTGCTGGTCATAAATCTGATCAAAGATATACAAATATTGTTACGTTTATTAAAATTTATAAACGTTTATTTTATTGAGTTCTTTTATTGCAAAATAAATAAATACAATTTAATTACTACTTTAATTAAATTACACTTTAATTAGGCGATTATTTACTTATTCGCGATTAGTACACAAAAATACGCGATAGCAACTTCACCACTGTTTAACACAAGATCTTCACTGGTTAATGTTTTCACTAAGAATGAAGTCAGCTTTTATATACCCAATGTTGAATATACCAGAACTTCCCCCATCTGTTGGTAGAATATTTCTTTACTACGCCATTATTATAAGAAACACATGATGATTGTTATTTAATTCCAGAACCTTCCATTCTTATTTTGAATTTATTCATACATGCTGTCTATTTGTTATAAGTCGTTATGTAGATGTTTGTGTAGTTGTGTGTTGCGTTTGTTTTTATTGCTTTACGTTAGTTGTTTTTGTTTTGTGATTAAGAAGTTTTTGTAGAAACTTTTGGCGTTGTAAACATACACGAATATGATCAACATTACCTTTGCTATATTCGACCAGCCGTTCCAGGTGAACAACTTTCATTTTTGACCTCGGATTATGGTATCTCTGTATCCGGTAAATCACATCATTCAATTTATTGATCACCTTGTGTGGTCCCTCCCAGTGGCTTTGCAGTTAAGGAGACAGTCCTTCTTGTGTTGTGGGTTATATAGTAGAACCGTTTGTCCTTCAGTAAATCCCTCCATGTTTGCTGCTCGATCATATCTGGTTTTAATTTTATTGCTAGACATTTTAATGCGATTACGGACAAGCTCATGAAGCTCATGCATTTTTTTTGCGCTTGAGGAACATTTCCATTGTTTGCGTCTGCGGATCCCGGTTTAATACCAAATTCTAAATCTGCTGGCAGTTTCAGTTCTGTCCCGAACAAGATTTTTGCTAGACTACGTGAGGTTGAATCATGTACAGTTGACCGAAAAGCTAGTAAAAGCTTTGGCATATGCTCATTCCAATCCTTCTGGTGTGCACCTACCACAATTCTGAGATATTCCTCTAGGGTACGATTAAATCTTTCTACCATGCCATCAGAGTGTGGATGCAGCGGTGTCGTTCTTCTCTTTTTGATACCATATACGTCACACATCTCTTTGAATATGGCCGATTAAAAATTTCGTCCCTGGTCTGAATGCAGTTCTAGTGGAACACCGTATCGACACACCCAACTTTTAACAAGAGTGTCCACTACTGTCTGGCCATTTGCTAAAATAATCTATAACCATAAGCACATATCGGTTCCCAGCATTACTAACAGGGAATGGACCTGCCATATCAATAGCTATTTGCTCAAAGGGGGCACCTGAAGTGTATTGCTGAAGCTTGCCACGACTCTTTCTTTCAGAATCCTTGGCCGCAATGTACTGTTCGCAATTTGCTATCCAATCGGCCACAAATTGTCGGCAGCCTACCCAGTAAAATCGTTGCTTTATCTTTTCCAGCTTTTTTGTTGTCTCCATATGACCCCCGCTGGAACCATTATGAAAGTGCTTCATTACTTCACTCCTTTTCGAAGTTGGCACGACAATTAAGTCTGTTGTGGTTTTGCCATCTGTGCTTTTCCAAGACAGGCTATTCCACTCAGCGCAGTAAGATTTTGCTAGGCGACTTTCTGCCGATATTTTATTATGGTTCGATCTTCTGTTATTTTGCTTAGCAAATATAATTTTTACCAAAATTGGGTCCTCATTGTATGCCTTCGACCAGTCTTCGCTTATACCAATTTGGCTAAGCTGCACGTCAATTATGCACTCCTTTTTCTTGCACTTGCATTGCATAGCCCTCTTGAAAGGGCATCAGCATTGTTGTGTTTTCCGCCTTTTCTATGTGCAATACTAAAGCCATAGCTTTGCAAACGTTCAACCCAGCGTGCGAGCTACCCTTGGGGGTTCTTAAATTGCATCAACCAACCTAGTGTGGAGTGCTCCGTCCTTAAGATGAATTGTTGACCATATAAGTACTTGTGGTAATGTTTAACACACTCCAGCACTGCCAAAAGCTCTCGGCGTGTAACTCATTAATTTCTTTTGGGCTTTAAAAGTACCCTGCTCTAGTAGCCAATGACCTTTTATGTCCCATCAATCTTCTGAGAAAGTACTGCTCCTATTCCATAGCCGCTTGCATCCGTGTACAATCTAAATTTCTGTCCAGCTACTGGATAGGCGAGGACTGGTGCCGTACACAAAAGTTTCTTGAGCTTCTGTAACGCTTCTTCCGCTGCCTCACTCCATTGGTACGGTTGCGACTTTCTGGTCAACTCATGCAAGCCAGCAGCTCCTTGAGCAAAGTTCGACACAAATCTCTTGCAGTATGTGCAAAGCCCCAGGAAACTACGCAGCTCATGAAGATTTTGTGGACGAAGCGAAGTCTTTACTGCCAGTACTTCGTCTTCATCAGCGGATATGTACTCAGCTGCTACACGATGCCCGGTATTTAACCTCATTTTGAAACAAAGCACATTTTTCAACACTTAATTTTAATCCTGCAGCTGTTATACGCTTAAATACTTCATCCAGGTTTTTGAGGTGTTCGTCAAAAATTTTCCCCATCACAACTATGTCATCCAGACACACTAAGCACATTTTCGAATTGAGGTCCATACGCACACGTTCCATTAAACTCTCGAAAGTAGCTGGAGCGTTGCAGAGCCCAAATGGCATCTCCTTGAACTGCCATAAATCACCACTCGCGCTAAAGGCAGTTTTGTCCTTGTCTCTATCTGCTATCTCTACTTGCCAATAGCCGATCTGCAGGTCTAAGGTAGAGAACCATTTTGTTCCAGCCAACGTGTCTAAGGTATCGTCAATTCTAGGCAACGGATAACTGTCTTTCTTGGTGACGTCATTGAGCTTACTGTAGTTAATGCAAAACCTGTTTCTGCCGTCTTTCTTCTTTACTAAAATAACTGGCGAACTCCACGGACTCGATGATGGCTCAATGACTCAGTTTCGTTCCATTTCGCTGACAAGTTCATTGAACTCGTTTCGCTTTGCTAGGGGAACACTTTTCGGTGCTTGTTTACTAGGCCTCGCTTCGCCAGTATTCATTTTATGTTTCACAACTGCCGTTCTACCTTAGCTTTTATTACTTAGGGCGAAAACGGAGGCATGTTTTCTCAACAATTGCTTTGCTTTGTTTCTGTCAGAAGATGTTAGTTCTCGAAATTTCTGTAAATGGTCTTTTCGCTGGTGAACAGGTTAAGTACTCTCAAAGGAACTCTTCCATCGTCGCAGATTTTCACAATCCTTTAGCTGTTGAAATGTAGTCTTTTACTTCTGTTGGTTCTACCATCCACTACTGGTTATCCACACAATCTGCCTCTACACGTGCCCATACTATAGTTTCCGCCTGAGGTGGACATTTCTGGAGTTCAACCGCAAATAGCTTCCTAACTGCGGTCCTTCTCTCATAACCAATATCCAGGGGTATCTCCACATTACGCCAGATCATTATTTGCTCGCCCATTTGCAGATTGTCTATCATGAAGTCTGCACCAATGATAACTTCATCAACTATGTCGGCGAACACAAGTACATGGTCAACGCTGATGTCTGCTATACTCAGTCTTGCCCTGGGTCTTCCATAGACAGTGGGCAAGTTCCCAGTAGCCGTGCGCAGTCGTACATTATTTAACGGTTCCACTGCGCCTCTTATTAAATCGGACCTTATTATAGACTGAGACGCTCCTGAGTCTATGCTGAGAACTTGCTTTCTTCCGTTGATAAGGCCGCAAGCAATTAGGTTGCTATTCTTCTGTTCCACAATTGAAATCGAGATTGTGGGGCCACCAGTTTTGGGAGCTAGCACTTGCCTCTTGGCGCTAGTTCGATTTAGTTTAACGGTAACTCGAGCTGTTTGGTGTTATTCGCCCGCTTGTTGTCCCTTGTTGGCGAAGCAGATTTTGATCTTTTCTTTATAGATCTGCAGTTGCGCTAGAGGTGGCCGACTTTTTCGCAGTTGAAGCATTTGGCGCGAGATTTACTCTTTTCCTTCTCCATTATTTGATTTATCTCGCGCCTTTTGTCGGCGTGGTTATAATAATCAATCTCAATACATCGCACCTTGTACACCTGTGGCTTCTATATAACTTTTGCGGTCTCCTGTGCTAGCGCGTACGAGTGCATAGCACAAACCGCATTTTTAACATCTCGATCTCGTATAAAATTCATAAATGCTTCAATTTTAAACTGATCGAGAAACAGATGATATTCGCCTGGGTAGGTCAGCTGCACCAAACGTTCAATTTCCGTGGCGAAGTCTTTAAGCGTCTCATTCGCCTTTTGAACCCTGCCTCGTATTTCCATTCTATAAAGTTCTCTTTTATGCTCACCTCCGTACTTACGTTGTAAGGCATCCATTATGTCCTCATAATTATTTCTACATCCGGCTGGCAAGCTATCGAGAATCCCTGCTGCTGCTCCCTTTAAGGCCAAAATAAGCTCTATACCTTTTTCATCATTGTCCCATCTATTCTTGTTGGCCACTGTTTCCAACTGGACCTTAAACACATAAAAGGGTGTGCTGCCGTCAAATCTCGGACTATTTATCTTGCTGGCATGCTCAGAGATAACTCTTACTGGTCCTTTTTGAATTTTAAGTTCGCCCATTTGCACTTTTAATTCATTTAATTCTTCGTTTACTTTTTTTCTAGGCCGCTGACTCTCAGGTCCACGACGTCCATTCGTTTACTGAAGACTTCTGCAATTTCTTGAAATTTCTCATTTACTTCTGCTGAAAGCCTTTCTGCATTGACACTAGAGGTTTCTTGTATTGCTCTTAGGCTGTGCTTAAATGATTCTTCGTTTGGCTGTCTTCTTCTAGTTGTTTTCTTCTATTTTCTTAATCATAGCCGAAAACATAGAATTCAAGTCCATAACGCTGTTTGTTGCTGGACTACATACTTAAATTTTTTCTTGTTCTTCTTATTTCTTCGAATTCGTATGTCTCAATATCAATGCCTCGCTGCTTGAATTCGTCTATCAACCCCTTTTGTAATTCCGCTTTGTTGCCCACTGTTGACTGATCTAATTTACTCAGCTCCCTTTTTAGCTGCTCAACTTTAAGCTCGTCAAATTTCATTGTGTTTTATTTATTATTTGCAATTTCACTTCTGACACCAATTGATACGTTTATTTAAATTTATAAACTTTAAATAAATTACACTTTTATTAGGCGATTACTTACTTATTCGCGATTAGTACACAAAAATACGCGATGGCCACCACTGTTTAACACAAGATCTTCACTGGTTGATGTTTTCACTAATAATGAAATCAGCCTGTATGGCCGTTGCTTTTATATACCCAATGTTAAGGCTCTTGAATATACCAGAACTTCCTCCATCTGTTGGTAGAATATTTCTTTACTACGCATTTATTATTTGAGGCACATGATGATTGTTATTTGATTCCAGAACCTTCCATTATTATTTTGAATTTTTTTATACATGTTATTTTTTATTACACCCACACCTAAATTAGCGCATAAGACGCGACGCAAAATAACGCATGGCTTTCCTGAAATGACATACCTAATTAAAGCGCAATGTTTTGTTGTGAACAGTAATGTTAACTTATCATTTTTAATAAAACCCTATAAAATGAAATGCAAACAGTGATAAAAACGCTAGATAAGCCCGAAAAAAGCAAAAACTTTATTACTGTTTTGTAACGTTCTCTAAATACTACAAAAAAATATGTAAACAACAGTAGCTTGCAGGCAACTGCGTTACCTTACGCGCTGTCAAAATTGGATTTTCTAATTGCTAAGCGTTGACACCGTGCTATTTAGGGATGCTTCTTACATTTTGTATGTACATGAAAATTTTTGACAGATATCTTGCGCTTTACGCGCTAATTTAGGGATGCCAGTTAGTCGTTTTGTAGGTGTTTGTGTGGTTGTGTGTTGCATTTGTTTTTATTGCTTTACGTTAGTTGTTTTTGTTTTGTGATTAAGAAGGTTTTGTAGAAACTTCTGGCGTTGTAAACATACACAATGGCTCATTTCGTTTTATTTTGTTGGTGACAGTTATTTTTATTTCTTTTTATGACCTAAACAAAGCATCTTCGCAACAATATTAATTCATAAAAAACTGCTTTATCATCTCATTGTGCTAAAATAAACAACTATCCTAATCTTGAAAATGTTTCAGTAATAAACATAGAAAATAATATAAAGGACGTTATATTTTAGAAATGTTACAAATTATTAATAGACCAACAGCACAGAGTATTAATTTTAAGGCAGACACAGGTAATGTAGCTCATATTTATAAGAAGATATTTAGTAAATAAGAAATAATTTTGTACTTTTTATTTGTTGTTTTTTTAATTTTTAATTTGACAAAATATTTCTTGTTTTTCGAAATATGTTAGTTTGAAAAAATTTTTTATAATATTTTTTGTTGTTGTTTTATATTGTTTCAATAAATATTTATTTTCCTGATGATGCTACACAATGGAGCAGCGAAATATTGAAAATATATACGATAAATAAAAGACCAATTGCTTATAAATTAAATAAAATATTGTTTTTGAATTTATAATATGCAAATGTAAATCTAATAAGTATGGCAAGATCAGAAGTGTAGGGTGAAAAAAAAAAAAAACGGTGAAAATAACAAGAGTCTTCACGGAACTGGTTGCGGTCCATGCACAATAAATAATTAAACCCAACTGGAACTAAGTGTGGACAGAATTTGCCATCTGTCTTCCGCAGCAGCTCCTGGTGGTAGCGCTTTGGGTTTAAATTGTGTACATAGAACAATTCAAATAATGCCACCACGAAGTCATGCCAACGTAGCAGTTGTAACTCCCACCGGTTCTAAAAATATAGATTTCAATAAGAAAATGCAATTATACGAACAAACATCAAATATTTTAACACTAGACACTTCAGATATAACATTTGAACACTCATTTCGTTGACCTGAACTAAGAACAGAATTTTCACAACATCAACCAATGTCATCACAACAAAAAGTAAAAATAACTTCAATTCCAAAAGAAAAAAATTAACCACTTCACCAAAACAGAAAAAGGAAACACACCGAAAATACCACCGACAGACTGTTACTTTTACGCCTGCAAATGGAAATACAAAATAAAATATTTGACATAACGAACAAACACTTCAAAGCAGCCAAAATGCAAGCTGAAACAACGAAAAAGCACGCTGAAACTGCAAGAGTTGGGTCTGAAGCACTTAAAGAAATTGCAAGAATTCAAGCCGAAACAGCAATAGATCAGAACGAAGCTCTCAAAGAAATCGCGGTCTCATCAAAAGTTATGGAGCAAGCTTTAATAAAAGTAATAAAACATCTTAAAGATGAAGAATAATATATTTATATTTTTTGTAATTACAATTTAACTGCAAACTTTAAAATTTTTTTTGTCAAAATATTGGTATTTGGTATTTTTTGGTATTTTTTGTTGGTAAATAATGAAGCATTTTTTAATAAACAAGGAAGTATTATAAAATTACATATAAAAAATGTTTTCATACTTTACATCAAATTTCTTTTAATCTCAGCTCTTGCTGCTCTAGCAGCTGCATCAATGGTAAGTGCTTTAACATCTTCATCATCATTATCAACATTATTTGTGGGCTCCCAAAGTTCGTTGTTACAAGGTTCCCAGTTGTGCAGAATGCAACATCCACTAATATTGATTGTTGCCTTCTCAGGGCTATAGTCCAATCCCCTCGATCCTATTATGCTTCTGAAACAATACCACTACATCTTTCAATAACGTTTCTTGTCTGGCCATGCTTTTTGTTATTCTTTTTTTCCCGAGCGTCAATCGGATTTCTTAAAGGTATCATCAATTATGGCTGTAACATATAACCAGAATCACCTGTTGTAAAAAAGAGAGTTAAATAATAATACAAATATTAACTTGAGTTTACCAAGAGGCCAGGTATCTCGCTCTTCATTTAAATAATTTGTTTTAAACAAATGATTTGCTGCACTCTGATCCTAAACAAAAGCGTCGTGGTTAGCTCCTGCGTGTCTTGCATCCACATAAGTAATAACTATATTTTAATCGCACATCTATAGGAAAGAAACATAAAAGTTAATAGTAACTAGAGTTTGCCTTGTGGTAGAAATACGACCAAGTTTATTATTGAAGATTTTTTCTTTTTTATTCTATTTGCATACTTATGTGTGAAATAATTGTGGATATTTTGCATGTGTAGTGGTAGCAATTTACCAACAAATGCACATACATATGCATATATAGTAACCTTTTCGGTAATATTATTATGGATGATTTTTATCACTACCGCACCCCTTTATTCGCACATGTGTCCCGTATACACAGCCCACTATACCAGGAATGCCTGCAACTTAATAAAAACTTTCTTTTGTTTTGTTCTCTTTTTCTAAGCTCCTGTCTAATTTTCTCCATTTGGACCTAAGTGTTCTTCAAAGATAATTAACAGCTCACTTATTGTTTTCGACACCTGAGACTTTGACATTGAGGAAACGTGCTCATTTCCGACGGATGCTTGATAGCCACCAGTATCCAGAAAACATAAAAATGTCGCAAGCTTTGTAGGAGCTGGTATGTAGATATGCTGCTTTCAATTTTGGCCGTACCTCTTCAAGTAACATTGCAAATACTTGTTTGTTGATGCGAAATACAGCAATTAAACTAAATAAATTCATATGTACGTATGTAAAATTATTAACGTTTGTTATTTTACTTACCGGTCCTCAGGTAGATCAAATACTTTAAAAGCATCTCGGAAATTTCTGCGGCATAAAGGAATGCCCATACCGTCACTTTCACTTGAATCATCATCACTAAAATTTATTTCAACGAATGGAAACATTTTTATGCGCATACATACATATATTTGATATTATTATCTTTTTTTTATTCTGTTGGAAATTAATTTATTATTGTAAATAAAACACAGCTATAATTGTTTTTTATGGAACAAAGCAAACAAAATGTTAAGTTGTATGCTATGGCAATAATGTTTTTTATATACATAAGTATACAAAATGTACTACGTAATAAAACGTTAATCAGACGAGTTTATGAAAAACTCATTTGTTTACGTACTCGCCTCTTTAGCGGTTGTTTTCATAACACAGTTCTTGTTACATGGAAACAAGCTATTATTTTCGTTTTACGCTCAACCATTTTTTCTTTTCTTCAATTTAGATAAATTTAGAAAATTTTCTCAAATATTTTTAACTGTAATATTTTTTCTTTACTTTCAAAAATGGCATTAAGTCTTTTGTGGCGGTATGTATAATAGTAATTACATTGTGGTCTTCTGACCTTTAACAGCGGGAATGATAAAAGGTGGATCTTTTTTCTTACTCTTTTTTCTTACTCATACTTTAAGAATTATGCATAAAATTACTCGGCTACAAATTAAATAGGTTTTTCAATTATAATTGTGTACCTGTGCAAATTTGCGGTTTTATGTTCAAACTGTATGTAAAGTCGTTTGTGTACGGCAGTAAGTTTGTTCATAAAGTTAAAATCGCAAGTCCTTGAGTGTAAGAAAAGCAATTAAACATTCTTTTATACCTATCGTTTTCCTTGGTCTAAGGATACGTGTTGTAACTGAATCGAATCCTTTTTAAGATTTTCCTACACTTTATATTTAAGGGAGACTGCCACTTAAAAAGGCAGCTAAAATAAAGTACAAATACAAGCAAAAACTCAACTCCTCAGTAGAATTAACTTTCCTTTGGCTTTTGCAAAATAAAAAAATATTTTCAGAGTGTTTTTAGCTTATGCGAGTTTTAAATACTTGTACGTTCAAGCAAGTAGTGAGTGGTAAAAGCAAAATTGGAGACCTTTTGCAGCTAAAACAATGATAAAACAACTTGATACAAGAAAAAAGAGAATGTTGTTGTGGCTTTTTCCTGGTGAGTCGCACTGGTATTTACTGTCTTTTGGTGGTTTGGTTGTTGTTACCTTCAACTAAATTATTATCGTTGTTATTGACCGACGCAGTAGTTTTCGTTGTTATGACTGTTTTAAAAACAACTTCACGACGTTTTCCAAATATTGTTTTTAGGGTTTTTGCATTTTTGTTGCTGTTGTTCTTGTTTGCTTCTTTACTTTGCCAGTATATGTTATGGGTTCATTATGAAGGCTGACTCCTATTAAAAATGTTTTGGTTTTAGCAAGCGAAATACAAATTTCTCATTTCCTTTTTGGAACATAACCTACTGCAACTTAACATAGCAAATATAATATCAGCATTAAAAATGGCAACAGAGAAGTCAATTAGTTGTCTTTATTATTACCGCTACAACACTTTTGTGGTATCTTCTGAGACTGAGTTCACATAAAAATTCTTTTTAAATGTGCGTGTGCGTTTTATGCTTCAGTTTCATTGTTTAGCTTTTGACATTTAAATATCCAGGAAAATTTTTCAAATTTGAAATCATAAAAATACGTAAGACTTAAATAACGCCATTTTATTTATTATTATTTTATTGTATTCCGAGAAAATTAGTTTCTTACTTTACAACAATCCACTCAGTAACTATAACGGCCAGTACCGTATAGAGACGTTAAAAAAGGGTACTACTAAGGACATATTCACGGATGTTTGAATTTGTGCACGGGCAAAGTTACTGTAGGTGGGTTTGTAATTAGTTTATAATGAAAAAATTTAAGTTTGTCTTATCTCTACTGAGATGTTTTGTATTTTTAATATTGTGGAAATAGACGCTGCTTTGTAATATTTTCTACTCAGTCAAAAATCATTAGTATAGATAATAGATCCTCTTGTTTTGCCTTCAGAATCAAGCAACCTGTAACGAAGTTATCCGATATCATAATTCAAATACAAATAGAGAACAGCAAACTCAGTCACTTACATACACAAGATTATTCAAAATTGTTCATTATATTTAAGTTTTTCCGTTTAGGGTTTTTACAAGAACATGCTATTTATTCTACAGGTGAGTTGATTTTTGATTTGTTTATTTTCATACATTAAATACTTATTATATCCAAATGTTATATTGATTAAACTAAAAGTGTGGGAATAACAGTAAATACTGTTTAAAATATACAAGTTTTTAAAACAACAAAGTTAATTTGTAATTTTAGATACGTTTTATATTTTTTTAATTACAGCTTCTGTAACCTTATATCCAGACAGGCAAAATTGCTAAGGAGCACCGTGGAATTTCGTCTAAAAATATTGTCAAAATTTTCGTTAAAATGTTACTTTTGTTTATTTACATGGCTTCAATGAGTTTTGCAAAAAATTTTTTAAAGAAAATTATGAAATAATTTTTTATTATGTTTAATTTTTTTTTAGGTATTTTAATTTTATTTGTATTTTCTTTTTTTTTTTTTTAAAGGAAATCAGAAAAACAACATGATAGTGATTGTTTGCCTGTGAAGTTTGGTAGCAGCAAAATACTTAAATTTTAAAACATTCACAGCTAAAGGACCGGAAACGTTTATATTATTTAGTTCTTTTAGTTCTTGATAAATAATACCAAAAAAAAAGTTGGCAAAGACAATATTTAAAGTGACACAGTGCATTACTTTTGAAAAGCAAAATTAATCTTTAGTGTACATAAAAGTTATAAACATAAAGTTTTATTTATTATTATTTTACTTGAGCAATAAAAATTAAACGTGTTTATGCTTGATGAGCAAGAATGAGATACGTAGTTGGTAAGAGTTAATTTTAAGGTTGTATATATGTAATTGGCAAATGTTTTAGCGTAATTCTCATTTCAGTCATACATATTATCACAAATTAATTATTAATTGTTGCCTTAGATTTTGCAGCAATTGCATAAATAAACATCAAATTCAAATATAAATTATTGATATATTTCCTTGAAATTATTTTAAAATGAATTAACATGGAATTTCAACAAATCATTTAAATTAAAATAAGTTTTCCAAAAACCAAAAATGCTTTTAGCGTTGACGCTTACCGCCCTATATCGTTACTACCTTGCATTTCAAAAATAATCGAACATGCAGCCAGATTGTTGTGGTTCACGGAAAGGAAAAAATTAATTGCAAAAGAACAAGTTGCCTTTAAACAAAACAAAGGCTGTGACGATGCACTACTACACTTTGACAGTTACATATCAAAAGCTTTATCCGCAAGAAACCACGTAACTATATTATCTATAGATTTCGAAAAAGCATTTGACAGAGTAGGCTTACATGTAATTCTGGAGGTCTTACAATCTTGGAATGTGGGTAAAAAAATTTTCAATTTTATTAAATCATTCCTCACGAATAGATACTTCAAAGTCAAAGTAAATGGTTACTCGTCAAATACATTCCCTTTGAGAAATGGCATCCCACAAGGATCTCCACTTTCTGTTATGTTGTTTCAAATAGCTTTTAATGAAATAAGCAAAATATTGTACAAAATCCCAAATATCGACCACTGCTTATATGCAGATGACCTATATGTTATGCAAAAGAAATAGCAATATTAAAATAATAACAACCTTACTGTCAAAGGCTTTTAGTGACATCAACAAATGGACCGATTTTTCAGGTGCAAAAATTTCAACACAGAAAACCAAAAAGTTTCATATTTGTCGAAAACATAACTGTGATTCAGATAACCACTATATTAGCGACCAAGGGATTGCTTTACAAAATGTTAACCAATTAAAAATTTTAGGAGTAATATTCTCCCGCAGATACAGTTGGAATGAACACTGCATCAATTTGAAAAAATCGTTGCTGGCAAAAGCTAATATAATTCGTTTTTTGGCTTTAAGGAGCTCCGTACACATCAACACCTTAACTTACTTAACAAAAACTCTTATACTTAGCAAAATGGATTATGGTATGTTCCTGTACGGTAATAGTCCGAAATCAACAGTAAATATAATTAAATCGTCTTATCATAAAGCTGCACGAGCCGCCGTATACGCACATAGAACATCACCAATTGATAACGTTCTTAACGAAGCTGGCATTCCATCTGTCGAGAACAGAATACTGGAAGTAAAAGAAAGAATCTTGACAAAACTTTTAACAAGCACAAACTCCATAATTGACAATGATGTTTCTTCAAACATCTCCGCTAAAAAACCCAAACGTATTAAATCTGCAATCGGTTTATCATTGGAACTTGCTTCAGCTTTAGACATTCCTATAAAAATAACCAAAAAAACCATCAAGAAACCTCCCTGGAAATTCAACAGTACTTATGTAGATTTATCACTACCTGAACTAAGAAAATCCAACACTACCAAAGAAAAATTTGTATGCATTTTTGCAAAAAAGAAATTTGAACTCAAAAACAATGATTGGTGTTTTCTATGCATAGACGGATCTATATTTCAAGAATCTTTACCCGCTTATACTGAAGTTGACGACGAGGGAAATTATATAGTACTCAGCACCATGTACCGATTTTCCTCAATTTTTACAACTGAAGCTTGCGCAATTTTACGTGCTATACAATATGCCGCTACAAAAAATTTTAAAACCATGATTTTCACAGATAACTTATCGGTTCTCAAATCAATTAAAAATCCATTCAACAATAAGTGGAACAAAGTTGTTAAAATTAGAGATGCCCTAATAGATAACGAAGGGAAAATAAGGCTATATTGGGTTCCTAGCCATATAGGAATCATAGGAAATGAAAAGGCTGATATCGCGGCGAGATATGCTTCTAACGCACCCATCTTTTTGGATGATACTGTAGAAAAAATAGACTTACGCCAACAAATAACGAGTTGTATACACATCAAGATAAAAAATAACCAAAAAAAAAACACACTTATTACATAAACACCAACCCAAATTTCAAGCAACCTATATACCCAACGAATGTAAATAAAAACAAAATAAAAACATTCTCCAGACTTCGAATCGGCAACTCAGTTTTCTCCCACGACTATAAGTTAAAAAAGAAGAGCAGTCCCAGATGCACCATTTGTAATTGCAAATTAAATGTACACCACCTACTCAATGAATGCCCGCTTCTACATAACCAGAGACTCAAGCACTTTAACAACGTTTCAGCTTTCATTATTCTACAGAACCCATTGAACACAAATATAAATAGTATCTATAAATTTTTAGAGAAACAAAAGTCATTGTATAAATTATGTATACATTAATATATGTATATAATTCTCCACATCGAGCTGATAGTCCTGGCAGCTAGTGCTTGTTAAATATAGTTTTTAATCTTAGAATTTATTCATAAGATTAGATAAATAATCAAATAAATAAATAAAATAAGTTATGAAATTAACATATTTATCACATTGATATCAATGTACGTTTTCGGCTATTAATTAGCAATATTCTAGTTGATTATTTGCTACCATTCAAGCGGAAAATTTCAAGCCTTTTACAACTTTCACGTCTGGCTGGGCGATGTTAATTTGCCACGGTTACATAGAGTAGTTAATGAGAGAACAAATAAACTGTAAACAGTTAGCTCCATTCTATATCTTAGAAATCCTTAACTTATACAGTTTTTTTTAATATATTTTTTATATTTACTTCTGTTTAACTTAAAATCGTATTTCGAATACGTATGTAAAACAATTTTAAAATAGTAAAAATTTAAGTTTAATTTTACTTTAATTCTCTAGATTGTTCAAATAGCCATGTTTATGCACAACTCAATTTACGCGAATATGCACTCAAATAAAAATAAATGGATTTTTAAAGTTGAATGAAGAGTAATTTAAAGAAGTAAATTAGTTCATAGTAGTAGTCACTGGAGTATTGTTCGTGTGAAAAAAATACAAGAGGCTAATAAATTTTGCTCTTTAAACTTTTTAAGAAGAAGAGTGTGTATGAAACTCTTATTAGATTTAAGTAATTATTATTTACTGCGCACGTAAAATGATAGTATATATTTAAGAAAAAGTAACTAAAAATGCAAATATTTGGCGAAAACTACTCAAGATAAAAAGCAGCATTCTAGAATATAAAGTACATTAAGGATTTGTAGTTTCTTTGTACATTTTTAATTTTTTAATCATTAAGACTCTTGTTGTGTAGATTCAACACATTCCTTATATCAAGTGGGGCGACAGATTATAAGTTTTTATGTTTTAAACGGGTATAACAAACTTTGGATTGTCATGTTTGCAGAATTGGAATTGGTCTTAATTGTAAATTCTAATATTGCTCATTATTAAGATGGGCTTCCAAAGCAATTCTAAGCAATAAGTGAAGTTAATAAACCGCTTGTTTTAATTTCGTCTCATTTTGCTAATTTGGAGAAAAGTATGGTTTAATTTTGGGTAAATACTTTTATTAATAAAAAGCCAATTCCACGAGCTTAACTTAGTATTAATGTTAATATGTAATATTTTGATTTAAATTTTTTTTTTTGGTTATTTGAATAATAAATTTAGGGATTATCCGTACACGGATCTAATTCTTTTGGCATTTTTATTAAAATTTACGCTCTTTTTGCCTCCTCAGTATTTTGAACAATTTGCACAAACTATAGAGGTTACTCTGTGTATACTTTTGTCAAGCATTCTGCAAATTCAAATCACATGTTTCTGCCAAGCAGTAACAACATATGCAAAATTCTAAAAAACCCCATTTTGCCCATCATTGACAAATAAGTCTAAACCCCTGAGGCACTTCGAACCTAAAGTATTATCTTAAGTTATTTTTCTGCTTTATTTTTTTACTGAAAAAAATCTCATGCTTAAAAATTGTACGAATAAAAACTGTACATAAGTCTGTTAAGAATTTGTTGGTTTAAAGTTGATGCATATGATATTCGACAAAACTTATGCAGTAGTATCAGTTTTTGCTACAGAAAAAGGTTCAGAAACCACAATTAGTAATAAAAATATCCTTGAGGGACTATCAAATTTAAGTCGCTATAAAAAGAACTGAATGAGTCAGCATTAGTAATGAGCAACCAACCAACACCATAATGCTTAAGCTTGTATTTTTTATCTTTAAATCGTTCACGATAGCTGGAGTCGTAAATGCCCACTTGTGCCATCAGCCAATGCAAAATCACCACCTTGGATCGTGAAATCTCTAATGAAGCGATGGAAATGGATACAATAACCTTTTCTTTTAGGTTTCTCAGCCAATTGTTTTAAAATGTTTTAATTTTTGCCGAATATACTAATTTCAGTGCAACCAATCGGATTAGTGCAGTAGGTGAACTATTTCACAATTTCAATATGTAACATATAACGCAGAAAACGTCAAAACTGCAATCTATGTTATTTTAATGGATTCTTCTGTGGCCAGTCTGTGAGAGGATTTCTCAGGCAAGCAGGCTTGGCCTAATGAAATTACTCAGAAAGCTCATGGCGAAACTCAAAGCGCTACTGTTCCCATCAGTAGCTTACAAACTATAACTATTTAAGTTGATATTCTCGAAAGGTTTTCCTCTTATACTAGAGCATTACCAGTTCTAGCGTATGTTTTCCGCTTTAAAAGGCATTTTAAACGTTCGTGTGCGGAACCAACATTTCCATTGTTGTATACGAGTGCTCATCTAAGTCAAGCCGAAGTCAATTTCGTAAAAACAAGGCTTATTACTCTAGCTCAACAGAAATGCTAAAAGTTTTAAAACGATGCGCTCACCAATTCTCATACTATCGCAAAAGAGAGCTCATTGTACGTGCTAAATCCATTTCTGGATTCCAAAGGTGTTTTGCGAGTAAACGGCAGGCTAGCTAATTCATTTCCCGTTATATTGCCTTATGATTCGCAATTTTGCCATGTATATTTAGCGCACTTGCATGAAATTCTAGCAAATGCCGGTTGTAATTTAATGTGTCGTGTGATACAAACTGAGTATTATATTCCTCGTCTAAAACTCCGTATAAAAAAACTTATACGTTCTCAGATTATGGCAGCCCTGCCAGCAGATCGATGTTCTCTCTCCTTTCCTTTTCATGTTACGGGTGTTGATTTCGCAGGACCGTTTGAGCTTAAAAGTTCGACTCTTCGAAAAGCATCGCTTATAAAAGGTTACGCATGCATCTTTGTATGTTTTGCTACGAAAGCGGTTCGTTTGGAGCCTTGCTCGATTCTTACTACTGCTGCGTTTCAGGAAACTATTTCCCGATTTGTTGGTCGACGAGGTCTTCCTCAGAAAATCGTCTCCGACAATGGTCGGAATTTTGTTGGTGCAAATCGAGCATTCCGTAGAGAATTTCGTGCCTTTATCCACTCAGTATCAGACGACATCGCTGAAAAATATATAACACAAGGCTTTGAATGGTCATTTATTCCCCCCCAGGCCCCTCATATGGGTGGGATCTGGGAATCAGCCGTAAAAAGTTTTAAATATAATTTGAAAAGAGTTGCAGGCGCTCATCGCTTTACTTTCGAAGAGTTCGCTACGGTATTAACTCGTATAGAAAGCGTGTTAAAGTCGCGTCCCATATCCACTGTCTCTGAAGACCCGTCTGACTTAACGGCTCTTACTCCCGGTCACTTTCTCCGGGGTGGTCCTATGATGGCTCTACCTGAACCATCTTGCGAAAATCTGTCTCATATTAACCGTTGGGAAAAACTAAAGGCTATTTATCGCCAGTTTTCCATTAAATGGAAAGAAGAGTATTTAAAATCACTTCATAAAAGATATAAATGGAAGTTTCTAAGACCCAATTTGAAAGTGGACGATCTCGTAGTTATAATCGACGACCTTTTACCTCCAAGAGAATGGCGTCTAGGCAGGATTGAAAAAGTTTATTGTGGTTCAGACCAAAATGTTAGAGTTGTTGATGTACGCACAGCAGTATGTAGCTTATCTCGCCCCATCGCAAAGCTTTGCTATCTACCTTATAATAATGTAACTAACATGAATGACGCCAATGCAGCCAAATAGAGATCTATTCATTCCCATTCCTACCCTCCTATTTTCCATTATAGTTCTCGTTTATTTCTTCAACCGCTACTATATCTACACCTTTACATACTAGTTTTCTATTTCTAGGAGGCGTTCTCAAGCACCTCGCGACCCAGCTGTCCATAAATGCCAATTGTGCCATCGTTACCATTCAATACGATTTTGTAAAACCTTTTTGGTGATGCGACCGGCCGAACGTGGCATAGTGGCTCGTCGATTCGAATACTGCCTAAACTGCTTTTGCGAGGACGCAAAGCGTTTATAGTTACGACAACCCCGATACCTGTATGTATTGCGGGCAGCTCCATCACACGCTTCTGCACGACAGAAGGCGTACAAGAGACACTATTTATTTCGATTTAATTACTATCAACTCAAACACAAAAATATAAAAAAAGCCTGCAATAAAATACTAATAGAGCAGAATGGAAGATTTCATTGGTTACCCCAATACCTAAGCCAGGAGGTGAAATACGTTAACACACAGGGTTAGGTGGTTAGTATTAAAAAGCCAATAATAAAATTTAAAAAATGTATTCGCAGAGAATTTAAGTAATTTACAAATAAACCACCGATACCTTTTACAATGATATGGTCAGCTGGTTATATTTACAAAAAAAAAAAAAAAAAACTATTCGAATTCATTGCAAAATATTTGCTAAATTTTGACAAACTCTTTTAAAATTCCGATGTGTGCTTAAAACTTTAAGGATTTGATTAACTTCAGCTGTAGTGGCTGCTTCTTAATATAAGCAGCATATAAAAGCTTAAAAAAAATAATATATTATAATAAAAGCAGTTTATGTAAAAAAAGGGCTAAAGCAAAAATAAAGTTGTTGACGTAATAATTGATGTCTCAATTTAAATTTTTTACGCTTAGCGGAAGTTGCAGGGTTCTTATGGATGCACATAAATGTTTTGTAACAAAAAAATACCAGTAGCACCAATACTGGCAAGAAATTAAGCACCAAAAGGCGCTTCTTTGCACAGTCGGCCGGCAATAGTAAGAAAAAATAAAACACGTATCGCTAAATATCTTTTTTTTTTAGTTTAACAAGAAAAAATATTTACTTCAATTTCAGTAGAGTAGATTGTAGAAGAATTGACAAATATGTGGTCCACTTTCAAATGCACTTTTTTAAAAAGATTTAAGGACCGACTATAATGTGCTAAAAGTAGATTACGCTAGTATCGAAGACCTAATGAAAAGCCTATTAAATGCTTAAGCAAACCATTCATAAAATTAGGTGATTATTAGGCACATACTTAGGTTAAATTTAAAACTAATTTGCTAGGGTCGCACACTTATATTTCATTTGCACTTTTGACAAAATAAATTTTTTATACACAAAATTTAAAAACAAAAATGCATAAAAACAACTTATTTTATAAAAATAATAACATTTAAACACATATTTACATTTTTTAAGAAAAATTCGTTAAAAAAATTAACACATTGTCTCTGTTTTTATATTTTTAACAAAAATGCAACGGTGTGGATTGCCTAATTTGCAAAAAATAAAAATAATTTTTTTTGTGGATTGTTTCTGTTAAAAATGGACAAGAAATTAAAAAATTTTAATTATGTGTTATATAGAAAACAAACAAGTAAGACTTCTATATTTGGCTATGCGAAATCTTATATACCCTTTACTATATATGTAATTCCAATCAAAAAAAAAAAAGGAGGCAGAGAATTAAAAAATAAGAAAACATTAAAAAAATTAATTAAAATGCCACCTGCTCTTAATGGGTTAAGTATTTTAAGAAAAAATTCGTATTTTCTGAAAGACCTCTTTTAAAGCTTTTAAATGATACCCGTGATGACCACATTGAAAATCAAACTTTTTGTCAAAATTTCAGAGGTCCATAACTCGATAATATTTTTACTTGATATCTTTTTCTTTCTTTTAAATTTCTACTATTTTATATCTTTTTTAATTAGAGTTAATTCATTGTTCTAAATAATATGGAAAAATTAGTGGAAGTCGTGGTGTTAAGCCCCCAGCCTCGAGAGACATGTACTGATATTGCTGATTTTTAATAGCACCACTTTCGACACTATCGATTGGCGTATTTAAATTTTCCCTACCTCATCTAGTGCTTGACAAAGTTGATTTCAACTTGAACACAGACGAACACACGGACAGACAGACATCGCTCAATCGACTTCGTATGCAGACTTTATATTCTTAATGGAGTTGGAAATTGATATTGAATAAATTACAAACGGAATAACAAACTTTAATATACCCTTTTTTGCTAAAGGGTATAAAAATTCATCACTGTAGAATCATTGCAACTTTTCTTTATGAACGTACATATGTATGTATAACTCAAAGACCTATCAACTGTCTGCATACGGAATATGTAATCATTTTCGTATTTTGCGTAAGCAATTGATCTTTGACGAAAAGTTTTTTTAAGTAGATTAAAGTTTGCCACAATTGGTTTATATGTATTGCGTTACCTTTATATAGAGAGGTCCTAACTAACGTTTGTCCTTCGTTACCGGAAAAGGAAAACACTTGGTAAAAAGTACAGTTTGATAGTTCTAAGTTTTTATTAACACACTGATTTAATCCAAGATCCAATTCTCTTCAACAAATGAAGAATTGCAAACGAACTAAAGAAAGATGCGTCCATAACAGGTTTAAATGAAAAACAAAATCCTTACACTCAAAATATCATTATGTGGTTAAGTTTAGATGATGAAAAGCGGACCATTTACATGCATTTTATTTGTCGTGTGCAACACAAGCACACGACTGCAAAAGCCGATAGGTGCATTTGCCGCCTTATGACGGGCTAATAAGTTATAAAAATCGCAACGTCATTATAAACAGATGATCAGGCATTTTGATATTTTAGCAATAAAAATTAAACTTATTTGTGTTGCTTATAGAGTCGCTGAAAAATAATTATTAAATTCTATAGCATCTGTTAAAATAATACTGAAAATCTGTTAAGTGTATTAAGGTAAGAGTTTTAAGTAGTAAAGCAATTCCAAACTGGAAAGAAAGTAAAATACATTCAAAATCAGTGTTTGAATTCCTACTTTACCTAACTTTTTTTTAATTACAGCTACGGCTACAGCTCAAACTTTTTTAAGTTGAAGTAGCAGTAGACGCTGTATTATTCCGTATCATTTAAATTTTCTTAGATGCAGCTACTTTTCAAAAAAATAAAGCGGCAAGTAGAAGTAGCCTCTTTATAACTTCAAACTATAAGCAAAAAAACAATAATAATCAACAATTATTTTATTTTTTCTTTTTTGCTTAAACTTTGATTTTTGTCTTTATTTCATTGTTTGGGACAAATATCTTAGGTTATTTAAAATATTTGTGAGAAGTTTCCTGAGCTAAGTAAGCGGTAGCGAAATGGCCATGCTTTCACCCTCAAAAATCAATATCGGTGGTTTATTAATTTAATCGGGATAAAAAATAGCACGGTATTTTTTTTTTTAATTAATTAGCTTAATTCAATATTCCCGTGATTTAATTTAAATTAAAAAGAAAGATATTTTTAAATTATAAAATGAAAATTAAGGTTAAAAACATTAAAAATTTGCGTAGCAAATTCAAAGTGTAGTAATAAAATAATTGATAATTATCAATATTATAATACATTTACATACATTTGTTTTAAATATATTAAAAAAACGTATCTTTCAAACTGTGCATAAAGTTTTTGAAGTATATGGAGTATTCTCATATAAAAGACAGACACTTCAAATTTAAAAAAAAAAATTTAATACAAAAGTTCATCATCATTAAGCACTTTTTACGTTTATATACATTTTTGTTGACCCCTAAGAGGAACGATTCTAAAATTAGCATAACGTGAGTATTAATATGGCTGCTATAAAATTTATTTAAAATTAAAACTTACACATGGGTTAAAATTAAATTATAAATTTAATTTCTACAAATTTTTTGACTCACCTAAAGTATCATAATGCAAAAATGGTTTATATCATTAAAATCTACATAAACAATACCAATTAAGACCATTTACGTGTGGGAATTTTAAAAAAGTGCAAAACCATGTTTAAGAAAATTCCTTTAGGTTAAATTTTTAGGAAAAAAGAAATAGAATTTTAATGAATTGCGTAGTTTTCCTTGAATTTTTGTAAGTCGAATTCATAACAAGATATTCCATTAGCTATCGCGAATTGCAGATAACTGTCTATTTCTAAATTGCAAATATAATTCCAATTCTTTTCTTGTATGCATACATGCATACAAACATTGACATATACATACAATATTTGGTTTAAATAGATAATAAATAATACAAATATCCTAAACATTTTTAACTCTTTCTTGACTACTTTAAATATTTATTTTATTCAATTTTTATATTCAAATCATAGTCGCCAATTCAACCCATAAATAATGATTAGAGCATATGAAAACATTTCAATACCTACTAAACTGTATGTTTATGTTGTAAAATGATCAAGTCATAATCATTTTAAAATCAAGACTTTTGATTTTTCGATTCCCTGGTTCAGTTTTTTTTTTTTTTCAAAATATTAACTACAATTTTCAGTAAAATTTAAAATGTTCCTTTAATCATAAATCCAAAAGGATCGCAAAAAGAAGACTACTATTAAAAAATCTATATGCATATACTCCAAAAGTATGTTGAAAAATATATCATGAGCTCTAGTCCATATGTGGACTTTATGGGCAAAAGAGAAAATATTCTTGTTCCTTATTTTAGGAATTGTGGGATTACCTCTACCTTCATGTTTTTAGTATAATTGGGTTTAACGACCTTTTTTCCAGGCGCGTACAAATTTTTATATTCCGTAACACAGCGATATATGTTGGAATACTCATAATATTGAGGTAAATTTTTTTCGTTTGATAGAAAATAGCGTAATATATATTTATGTACATAAAAAAATTAAAAAATAGAAACATATTTTAATATTTCTTACTGATCTCTGAAAATTTCGAAAAAATGTGATAAAAACGATATATTTTGAGAGAAGTAAAAATACTAAGTATAAAACAACTTTTAATAAGCTCAATCTTTTTAACAGTTATAGACTTATGCTTAAAATTTAAACAAATTGTGTTTTACTGTATCAGCAATCTGAATTTTCTTATTTAGTCTACATTCATATTTTGCTCTACGACATATAAAAAATCCTGACGCAATCTATTTCAAATAATATAATATATAATATAATATAATATAATATAATATAATATAATATAATATAATATAATATAATATAATATAATATAATATAATATAATATAATATAATACAATATAATATAATATAATATAATATAATATAATATAATATAATATAATATAATATAATATAATATAATATAATATAATATAATATAATATAATATAATATAATATAATATAATATAATATAATATAATATAATATAATATAATATAATATAATATAATATAATATAATATAATATAATATAATATAATATAATATAATATAATATAATATAATATAATATAATATAATATAATATAATATAATATAATATAATATAATATAATATAATATAATATAATATAATATAATATAATATAATATATAATATAATATAATATAATATAATACAATATAATATAATATAATATAATATAATATAATATAATATAATATAATATAATATAATATAATATAATATAATATAATATAATATAATATAATATAATATAATATAATATAATATATAATATAATATAATATAATATAATATAATATAATATAATATAAATATAATATAATATAATATAATATAATATAATATAATATAATAAAATATAATATAATATAATATAAATATATAATATAATATAATATAATATAATATAATATAATATAATATAATATAATATAATATAATATAATATAATTATAATATAATATAATATAATATAATAATATAATATAATATAATATAATATAATATAATATAATATAATTAATATAATATAA